>CM075351.1:123077000-124306500 GCA_037693485.1 Kitagawia praeruptora | reverse complement strand
TCTTTCATTGCTCTTGCATGTGCAGCAGGATATGTTGCCATGCATGCATTCCAGAAAGCTCTCTTTAGCAGTAATGATGAAAACCTAATAAACTAAAAAACAAACATTAGTGAAACCCCAGCAATTACAAAACTACAGTGTAACAAATCTTAGAAACATATACCTTTTCTTGTAGTTGTTGTACAAGTTCCTAGCACAGAATATGTGCTCCACCATAGGTAGAAGCTCCTTCAAAGCATTTTCTAACCCCTTTTCCTGGTCTGAAATTATGGTGAAGCCAAATCCATCCCCCAAATCAAGATCAGCACTTAGAAAATCTATAAACCATGTCCAACTCTCTGTGTTCTCACTCTCCACAACTCCATAGGCAATGGGAAACATTTGATTGTTCCCATCCCTGCCAACAGCACTCAGTAGTTGCCCTCCACAAACTGTCATTAGAAAACAACCATCCAAGCCTATGACAGGTCTGCATCCAGCCTTCCAACCTTCCCTCAAAGCATGGTAAGAAATATAAATTCTTTTAAATTTGTTTGGATCTCCTTCATTCAATCTGGTTGTCCTTACTTGCGCTGTGTTCTTTGGATTACTATTTTAAGAATCTCATTTGCAAAATCTCTCAACCTTGAGTAATGTTCTTTTAGTGACTCAATATCTTAATCCTGGGCACCTCTATCTCTAACTCTTGCTTCATAGCCTCTGCCATTTCTTTCACTTTCCACTGTGGATTCTTTCTTATCCTGTCTCCATACAACTCAGTTAGCAACTTCACACTGGCTAGCTTGTTTGAGTAAGGCTTACTGCAATTATGCTCATCATATAAGGTTTTGATGGTCCAGTTCTCACCATCTTTGTCCTTACTACACCATATATAGAACTTATAGTCAGCTTCACAACATACTTGGAACCTTTTTGCATCATTAGTGACAAATTGCACTTCCCTTCTTTCCTTGATTCCATATTGCCTAACAGATTCTCTAAATTCTGATAGAGATGCAAACTTCATCCCCATCTCCCATTTGATGCTGTCATCCTTATGTCCATACCTGATCACATTTCTCTTTCTCTTTATTTTCTTAGGATTAGGAGGGCCAACATATCCTATCTTGTGGTTCTCATCCTTACTGGATGATGACTCTGACCTCAACTCATCAGAACCATACTCTGAATCATCACTTCAACAAACAGTTGACATATTCACATCAACCTTATTAGTATTCATCTTTAGTGACTCTTTAAACTTTATCTTTTCCTGCCTTAACTCTCTCAATTCATCATCACTGTCACCAAATGAATCATCATCACTCCAATCATCTTCTGACTCATCACTCTCAGTCTCTACATCATACTCTGGATCATCAGGATCACTATCATCACCACTCCCAGCCCCCTCAACCCCACTGCCCTTGAGGTTGATCAATAACCTCATCCAGTTCATAATGATCAACATACAACTCAATTTTTCCATAAGGTTTATGGATTCTTACCATATCAGTAACATTTTTATCATCATACAAAAGCCTAACACCACTCTCAAAGGTTCTACCATCATTTTTAAAATACACTAAATCTGACCGGTTATAACCACATTTGTCAGCAAAATCATCCAAATCTCTAAACGATAGCAAATTACTGTCAAAATCTTTTATAACTTCTACTCTACCTCCAGCGTAATTTGGATTAGGTTTAACTCCAAATTCACCATGGTGGTGTATATATATAGTAACCAACGAATCCATACTGTCAAATTAAACACAAGACCAAAACAAAATGGACACGATTTCAATATTCAACACTTTTAAAACACATAAACGAGCTTGTAATTAAATACACGAACATAGTATATCAAATACGAACACATATACATACAAAAAATGAAGTATAGACAGCATATATATACATTCGAAGGAGGACGATTAAACATACCTTTTTAATCGAAGAACAACGTTGAATATAGAATAGTCGATTTGCACTCGATTTAGGGATTCTTCAGAGCAATTGGGCGTTTAGGGTTTTAATCCCCAATTGTGGGTATGTATTTGTGATATATGGTCGCGTACAGATTAGCTTTTTTATTTATTTTACATTCAATTAAACATATAATTATAAAGCATGCCTAGTCAGATGCCATGTAAACGAGTTAGCTTGTGCCACGTTATCGACACGTATCAGCAAGTTCATGCCGTCACCAATTCCATCAGGTCAACTGGTCAAAGTAGCGGTGTTGTCATTATCGTCTACTAAAATGGTGCAAATGAGACCCCGATAAGTAAAATCAAAGAATTGATACTACGGCTTCACTTCAGTGACCAATTTGATATTTAACCCATTCTGGAACTCTGGTGCCCAGTTCCTTATCTCGACCACAACGACATTAAACAAAGCTCTGTATTCATACTTATAACATATACATTATTAAGATGATTTGTATATAGATGGACAAATCCAAGTTCTTTCGATGAAATAATTAACCTACTACTAGGTTATGACGTTAGCAAAAATACTCTACTTGATTATCACTGTTAACATAAACAAACTACAAGATGTAAGTAGAAAAATACCAGAAATGGACCTTCTCTCAAACAGCTTAACTATAAGATAATACAATATATTTGCATGAACATACCAGCTTTGTTTAAAGGCACAAAGACATTCAATAAATTAGCTCATCCCCCTATCATCCTGGTCCATAACTCTTTGTTGTTATGATTTTGTTCTTCGCCCGCCTATGAATAATAACAATTCAACAGATATATCTTTTCAAGCTCATGTAAAAAATTTGGGGTCATTTTGGTTCATGGGTTTTTAACTATAGGGTGTAAATCAGAACCTAATGTCATGTGTAGTGTTTAGTTAAAGGCTGATGGAATGCAAAACTCATTTTTATCAAAGGTACCTCATTCTGTACTTGCCCTGTGAAACTGCAAATCATTCTCATTCCGATTTCCTCAAATATCTACACCCCATTGTACAGATTATACCCCCAACTCTTATAATCTCCTCTACATATCCCAATGCTAGGCTGGGATTCGATTTAATCACTAACAACACCGATATGGAATCGATAAATACTATCTAAATACTTGATAATAGAATAATAATGGTTTGACTGGAGTAACAAGGATTAACGAAATGAAATACAACCCACAGCATTCGAGAGGCTGGGACTCTCCTATCTCTTCTCACTAACTCAATATATTCGATAAAATAAAAACCCTAGTCCCTCTTTTGCTCTTAACCCCTTTGTTCCTTTCCTCCAATGACCTTTTTGACCTCCCTTCTGAAAAGACCTTCTTACCCTTCCGTTCTTTCTTTATTTCTTTTCTTTCTCCTTGTATATGTCCATTTAACACTTTGCTTTCCCACTTGATTACTTGCAATACCGGCCTCCCAGAGAGCCACCTTGTCCTCAAGGTGAAAAGAAGGAAAACGACTATTAATTGTTGCAAATTCTTCCCAAGTGGCCTCATATGGTGCCATGCCCTTCCATTGTATCAACACCTCCACATCCCCTGTCATCAGTCTGTTTCCATTTCGCACTCCTACCACTTTATCGGGCTCTACTCCAACTTCTAGGTTAGCAGAAATTGTCTCCGGAATGTCAGTTGCTACTGGAATGTCCCCTACTACTTGTTTCAGGTGTGATACATAGAAAACGGGATGGATTTTGCATGTGTTTGGCAACAACAATCTATAGGCCACTGTCCCAATTCTTTGCGTTACTTCAAATGGACCATAAAAACGAGGTGATAGTTTCTCACAAGCTCTCCGAGCTAAAGATTGTTGGCGTTATGGTTGGAGTTTCAAAAATACCTTCTCTCCCACTAGAAATTCCACTTCTCTACGTTTTTTATCTTCTTACACTTTCATCCTCCGTTGAGCCCGAAGCAAATGGTACCGTAAGTCATCCAACAGGGCATCACGTTCTACCAACTGTTCTTCAATACTACTGACCACTGTCTGAACTTTTAAACCTTTCACCAAGGGCAACGGGTCACGTCCATATACTGCTTTGAAAGGCGAATATGAAGTTGATGAGTGTGTGGCCGTATTGTAACAATATTCAGCCCATGCCAGCCATTTATACCATTCTTGAGGATGACCATTTACGAAACAATGAAGGTACGTTTCAAGAGTCTTATTGACCACTTCCATCTGTCCGTCCGACTGGGGATGGTAGGCGGTGCTCCTGTTTAACTTAGTGCCTTGAACATGAAAAATTTCCTTCCAAAATAAGCTTATGAACAACCTGTCTCGGTCTGAGACTATTGACGAAGGCAACCCGTGTAAACGCACTATTTCTTGGACAAATAATTGAGCAACAGAGACTGCTGAAAAAGGATGTTTCAAGCCCAGAAAATGAGCGTACTTCGTGAACCTATCGACCACCACCAGAATTGTATCATACCCTTTTGACTTTGGAAGCCCCTCGATGAAATCTAACGATATTTCATCCCAAACTCGACTTGGAACAGGCAGTGGCTGGAGTAATCCAGTGGGTTTGAGAGTAGAAGTTTTGTTTTGCTGACATACCCTATAACTTTGCACATACTGACTGATTTGTTTTTTCATTTGTGGCCAAAACCAATCCCTCGCCACTCGTTGATATGTTTTCAACTCTCCTGCGTGCCCCCTACTACTGAATCATGACAATCATGCAGAATTGACGAAATCAGCGGACATTGCTTTGGTAGGACAATCCTTCCCTTATATTTCACTATTCCTTGGTCCTGTTCAAAACCTGTCGAGACAGTACCCCCTTTTTTAATCTCCTGTACCAGTTTAACAATATACGGATCGTCTTTGATTTGTTGCCTTATAGGTTCCCACTCTACTCCATGGGTCAAAATTAGACACAACAATTCAGTGGTTGAGGACGATTTCCGAGAGAGGGCATCTGCTACCTGGTTAGACGGTCCAGGATTATACTGAATATCGAATTTGAAGCCCATAAGCTTACTCACCCATCGTTGGTATTCATGACCAATCTCCCTCTGCTCAAGCAAAAATTTGAGACTCTGCTGGTCTGTTTTAATCACAAACTTTCGTCCCAATAAATAGTGCTGCCATTTCATCACTGCGAATACGATCGCCATCAACTCCTTTTCGTAGATTGACTTGAGCCTTGCACGTTGCCCCAATACACTGCTATAGAATGCCACTGGATGGCCTTGTTGTAGTAATACAGCCCCTACTCCAAACCCAGATGCATCCGTCTCTATCACAAATGGACTATTGAAATCTGGCAGGGCTAAAATCGGAGCCTCGGTCATGGTGAGTTTTAATTTCTGAAACGCAGATGTAGCTTCCCTCGTCCAACAAAACCCATCCTTCTTTAACTGGTCAGTTAGAGGCAGAGCTAAGTTCGCATACCCTTTAATGAATTTCCTATAGTATCCCGTCAAACCCAAAAATCCGTGTAACTCCTTTAAGTTCTTAGGAATGGGCCAATCTAACATCGCCTTAACCTTCTCTTTGTCGACAGCCACTCCCCTATCAGAAATCACATGGCCAAGATACGCCACTTCTTTTTGTGCGAATTCACACTTCTTATAATTGGCATACAATTGTTGAGACTTAAGCACCTCTAACACAGCCTCAAGATGCCCTTTATGCTCCTGGATCGAAGGGCTATATACTAAGATGTCGTCAAAAAAGACCAACACAAAACGACGGAGAAATGGCTTGAAGACTTCGTTCATGAGTGCCTGGAATGTTACCGGCCTATTGGTTAACCCAAACGGCATTACCCTGAACTCGTAGTGACCCTCGTGTGTACGAAAAGCCGTCTTTTGAATGTCTGACTCCTTCATACGAATTTGGTGGTAACCCGACTTCAAATCGAGCTTGGAAAAAACTGCTGCCCCTTTTAACTCATCTAACAGTTCGTCGATAATCGGAATGGGATATTTGTCAGGAATTGTTACCTTATTCAAAGCGCGATAATCCACGCAAAAGCGCCACGACCCATCTTTCTTTTTCACCAGAATTACGGGGCTTAAAAAAGGGTTGCGAGAAACTTGTATTTTCTTTGCTTTCAACATATCTGCGATCAGCCTTTCTATTTCATTCTTTTGGATTTGTGGATATCTGTACGGTCTAACCGATACTTGGGCTGTCCCTTCTTGCAGGTGGATAGCATGGGAGTACTCATGGATGGGTGGTAACCCTGGGGGCATGTGAAAAACCTGGTCATACTTGTGCAGAATGGGTTCAACCCATTTTCGGTTCTGTTCTGGAATCTCTCTTATTACGGTCTCCTTCTCAATCCCAGTCAGTTCCTTCCCTTCCTGACATTCGGTACCAGTTGCTACCAAGCTATTAAAGAAATCTTTGAACGCCCCAGGGAAGGGTTACCTTTGAGAGTTATCATTTTCCCTTGTAGCTGAAAATGCAGCGTTTGAGTCTTCCAATTGGTACTCATTGTACCCAGTTTCTCCAACCATTGAATCCCTAAAATTAAGTCTGAATTTCCCAATGCCAACGGTAAAAAATCCTCCACTATCTCTACTCCTTGAATCCATATCCCCAATTGTCTACACTCCCCTCTCCCTTGTACTGACTCCCCCGTTCCCAATGAAACATCGAAATCTTTATTATGAGTGACTGGAATTCCCAACTGACGCACCGTAGCCTCCGACACAAAATTATGCGTCGCACCAGGATCGATCATTACCACCACAGCTTTCCCCTGAATTTCTCCCTCCATTTTGATAGTTTTTGGGCTGGTTAGTCCCATTACCGAGTTCAAGGAAATCTCTGGTCTTACTTGGTCTTCCTCGATATTTTTTTCCTCTTCTGTATTTGGGCTCAATAAGGGCGAATCATCCTCTTTCTCATCCCCTTGTGTTAAAAGTACACTAAGTTCCCTCTTTCGACACCTATGCCCAACCTGCCACTTTTCATCACATTTAAAACAGAGGCCTTTCTCTCTTCGACTTTGCCATTCTTTATCACTCAATCTGCATATTTCTCCCACAGGTTTAACTACTGGTATTCAGCTCGTACTTCTTGTGCTCGACGCCGTAGACGAAGACTTGTTGGAATACATAGTAGGAGCTCTAGTAGGGCTGTATGACCCAGTAGTCGAATTAGAATCAATTGAATACGCTGGGGAGGCATATGGAAACGAACTTGTGTGGCTTTTGGCCCCGACTTTTGTGCTTTTGTAACGGCTCTCCGATCCACATTTAAGCTTCTCCTCAATTTTTAAAGACAAGTCCATGGCATGGTCTAAACTGCGTGGCCCCAACAATCTCAACTCTGCTTTGATGTCCTCTTTTAACCCTTTTATATATTGTCCCTTGGAAATCTCTTCCGGCACCCCCATTAGTGGTGCCATTAATTCAATAAACCTCCTGCGGTAAGCCACTACCGTTGTGGACTGTTGATGACTCAACCACTGTTCGTACAAGCTCCCGGCAGAAGTAGGATGAAATTGTTGCAACAATACCCTTTTCATCTCATCCCAACCCCTAATAGGCCTCCTGTTGTTCTCCCACTGAAACCATAGTAATGCGTCTCCCTCCAATGCCACTATCGCTGCCTCAACTTGCTCTACCTCATAAAGTTTGTAAAAAGTAAAAAATCTCTCTGCACGCAAAATCCACCCGTCGGGATTCCCTCCGTCAAAAGTTGGAAGGTCAAATTTTTTGAAACGCCAATTATTCCCTCCCGAACACCCAGATTGAGTATGCCCTCCTACTTCAAACCTGGTTCGACCCGACCCAAAAACATCCTCCTGCCCCGACCCACGTCCAGGACCCGACCCAAAACCATTACCTCGACCCGACCCGATTACCGAACCCTCGGGTCGAAACCCTATCTCCTCCTCCTGGGTCAAACCCGAATGCCCCTTACCCTGTGACATCTGGGTTTGCCGAACCATCTCCATCGTTAACCTTATCTCCTCTTGAAATCTCGCCTGCTCCCCCTTTAACGCCTCCACCACCCCCTCATACTTCTCTCGTGATTTGGCCATTCTTTCTTCCATCTTCTGAGCTTGCAGATCTAAGGACTTAATGAGGCGATCCATTAACTTCATGTGGAGATCTTGTGTAGCTGCTTGAACACCGATGGCGATCTGCTCCGCCAGACTCGTACGCAACTCACTCACCCCCTTCTCCAATAACTCGATACGGTGCTGATTCGAGTGCTCCCATGTTGGCCTGAACCGTCACTGCTCTGATACCACTTTTCTAGGCTGGGATTCGATTTAATCACTAACAACACCGATATGGAATCGATAAATACGATCTAAATACTTGATAACAGAATAATAATGGTTTGACTGGAGTAACAAGGATTAACGAAATGAAATACAACCCACAGCATTCGAGAGGCAGGGACTCTCCTGTCTCTTCTCACTAACTCAATATATTCGATAAAATAAAAACCCTAGTCCCTCTTTTGGTCTTAACCCCTTTGTTCCTTTCCTCCAATTACCTTTTTGACCTCCCTTCTGAAAAGACCTTCTTACCCTTCCGTTCTTTCTTTATTTCTTTTCTTTCTCCTCGTATATGTCCATTTAACACTTTGCTGTCCCACTTGATTACTTGCACCCAATAATCCAAAAAGTAAGAGAACACATATAAACTAGTTCAGAAAAATTCAGCCAATATGTATACCCATTTTCAATTCCTTGTCCACACAACTTAATCTCCTCCAAAAGAAACTTGGTATCACCAAATTCTTCGAACAGAGTTAGGAATGCCATATGTATAATCTTGAGTTTTTTATAATGACTACGGTAGCATAATATAAGCTTTCAGTATTCACAGGTACATACTTTCTGACAAAAAAAGAAATTCATACTTTAATGTTGTGTGTTTACAGTTTGCGCGTATGAATGCTGGATTGAGAGAGATGAATTCTGACAATCTTGCAATAGCACAAGTTCCCTATTGGATATTTTAGTGTAATTGGATTGGCTAGTTGATCAATGTAATCGTAATGTTACATCGAACAAGTCGGGAGAATGCGGAGTGCATGCTCTGTTCGAGTTTGTTATGATTTCAGTATTATTGCTTATGAGACATGTCTATTGACATCAAACACATCTGTTAGAATGAGATGAATGAGATGTGTCTGTTAGGAAAAGACACATCTTGAGATGTGTCTGTTAGTATTAGACATGACTGTTGGAAGAGATGTGTCTATTGGCAAAAGACACATCTTGAGATGTGTCTATTGGCAAAAGACACATCTGTTGACATCTATAAATAGGTGTTGTATTGATCATTTTCAAGGAGTTGGTTCATTTGAATTTCACAACAAAACACATTCTCTCTTCTTACAGAATTTCTGATTTTATCCGATTGAATTATTTGGGTGAACCACAAATAACTTCAATCTGAAAGTGTTCACACGACTTCAGAAAAATCCAAGTTATCACCATATTCCCCAACAAAGATTGAAGTTAGCTATTTTTTGAAGATGGCGAACGCAGAATCTGCAAAAGATATGACAAGCAAGTTTGCAAAGTTGGACAAGTTTGAGGGTCAGGATTTTAGAAGATGGCAGAAGAAGATGCATTTTCTATTGACGACGCTAAAGGTTGTATATGTTTTGAGTACCCCCATTCCAGAAGTGATTGAGGATGAAACCGTTGAACAAACAAGAAAGCGTTGCAAATGGGAAAACGATGACCACATCTACCGGGGCCACATCTTAAACGGTATGTCTGATTCCCTTTTTGATATATACCAAAATCTTGAGTCAGTGAAAGAATTGTGGGATTCTCTTGAATCCAAGTACATGGCAGAAGACGCTTCTAGTAAGAAGTTTCTGGTCATTAATTTTATGAATTATAAAATGGTCGACTCTAGACCGGTGATGGAATAATACAATGAATTGTTAAGGATTCTGGGATAGTTTGCCCAACACAATCTGAAGATGGATGAATCTATCTCAGTTTCTGGTGTTATAGACAAACTACCACCATCATGGAAGGATTTTAAACACTCCTTGAAACATAATAAAGATGATATGACTCTGGTTCAACTTGGAAGTCACTTCAGAATTGAAGAGGCTTTGAGGACTCAAGAAATTGAGAATAATCCTAAGGGAAAGAACCAAGTTGGTAACTCTTCTGTGAATATGGTTGAAGATGGTGGATCTTCCAAGAACTCTAAGAATGGCAAGGGTGATAAACGAAAGTTTAAAGGAAACAACAACAATTCTTCCAACAAAAGGCCTAAGATGGCATGTTGGAAGTGTGGCAAACCTGGACATTTCAAGAAGGATTGTCGGGTTGGTAAAGGCAAACAAGAAAAGCAAAATGCTGGTCCAAGTGGATCCAAGGATCCAGAAAAGCAACAAGGTCAGATTTTAATACAAAATTATAATTCTGGTCAGAATTATGTATCACTAATATCTTAGGCATTTTATGTGCAGGATGACAATGTTGCTTGGTGGATTGATTCAGGAGCAACAAGTCATGTATGCAAAGATCTTCGTTGGTTCATAGACTTTCAACCAATCGAAGATGGATCTATCTTAAAGATGGGAAATGTTGCAAATGAACTGATCAAAGGACTAGGAAATGTCAAGATAGTTTTTACTTCTGGCAATTAATGTATATTGTTAAATAAAGTGTTGTATGTTCCTGGGATTCGTAAGAATCTCTTGTCTGGTGTTGTATTGAACAATTGTGGATATAAACAAGTTTATGAAAGTGATAAATATATATTGTCAAAACATGGCTCTTTTGTTGGCTTTGGCTATTTGTGTAATGGTATGTTTATGTTGAATGTAAATACTCCATTTATTGATGAATCTGCTTGCATGGCTTCTACTAGTACTAGCAATAATTTGAATAAACCAGAATTATGGCATGCTAGACTAGGACATGTACATTACAAAAGAATAAAGGATATATAAAAAATGAGTCTCATACCTGCTATTGATTTAGACAATGAAAAATGCAAAACATGCATGTTAACAAAGATAACAAGAAAGCCCTTTAAGGAGGTTAATAGGGTGTCTGATGCTTTAGAACTAATACATAGTGATTTGTGTGATTTCCACTCTACACCATCATTAGGAAATAAAAAATATGTAGTTACTTTTATTGTTGATGCTACTAGATATTGCTATGTATATTTATTGCATGCTAAGGATGAAGCTCTTGACTTCTTTAAAATTTATAAAGAAGAAGTAGAGCTACATTAGAGTACCATGATTAAAAATCTACGTACTGATAGAGGAGGTGAGTATTATGATCCGGTTTATTTTCAATCTACTGGTATAATACATCAAACCACGGCTCCTTATACACCACAGCAAAATGGTGTGGCAGAGAGAAAGAATAGGACTTTGAAAGAAATGGTTAATTCCTTGTTATCCTACTCGGGTTTGTGTGAGGGATTTTGGGGTGAGGCTATGTTGACAGCCTGTCATTTATTGAATCGAATTCTTAGTAAGAGGAATAAGATTACCCCTTATGAACTTTGGTATAAAGAGTCACCAAAATTGAGTTTTCTTAGATTTTGGGGATGTAGAGCAGTTGTAAGACTCACTGAACCCAAAAGAAGAAACTTGGGTGAACGAGATATAGATTACATATTTGTTGGTTATCCTGAGCATTCCATAGCATATAGATTCTATGTGTTAGAATCTAATGACTATGTATCTGTGAACTCGATTATCGAGTCAAGAGATGCTATTTTTGATAAAAACAGATTTACATCTATACCTAGACCAAGGGACATGCTTCAGAATTCTTCTAGTAGGAGCTCAGTTTCTACTGAAGATGTGAATGGACCGTCTGAACCAAGGAGAAGCTCTAGAGCTAGAAAAGCAAAGTCTTTTGGAGATGACTTTCATCTTTATCTAGTAGAAGGCTCTAGAGATGAAATTGAATATCAATACCAATATTGTTTTGTTATTGAGGAGGATCCAAATACTTTTAGCGAAGCTATGAAATCTAGGGATGTTGCATTCTGGAAAGAAGCTATCCAAGATGAAATGGATTCTATCATGAATAATAATACTTGGGAATTGAGTGATCTGCCCCCTGGCTGTAAAGCATTTGGAAACAGATGGATCTTCAAAAGGAAAATGAAGGTGGACGGTACAATAGATAAGTTTAAAGCCAAATTGGTAATCCAAGGTTTTAGACAGAAAGAAGGGATTGATTATTTTGATACTTATGCTCCTGTTGCTAGAACCTCCACTAATAGGTTGTTAATAGCACTTGCTGCTATACACAACCTTGTCATTCACCAAATGGATGTGAAAACTGCATTCTTGAATGGTGAATTAGATGAAGAGATTTATATGAAACAACCTGAAGGGTTTGTTATGCCTGGTTGTGAGAACAAGGTGTGTAAATTGAAGAAATCAATTTATGGTCTGAAACAAGCACCGAAGGATTGGCATGATAAATTTGATACTGTGGTCTTGTCTAACGGTTATCTTCTCAACCAAGCAGACAAGTGTGTATATAGCAAATTTGATGCTTCTGGTAAATGAGTTATAATTTGTTTATATGTGGATGACATGTTGATTTTTGGTACTGACCAAAATCAAGTGGATAAAACCAAGAAGTTCTTGTCATCTAATTTTGATATGAAAGACATGGGGGAGGCTGAGGTGATTCTTGGTATAAGGATCAAGCGTGAGAACAATGGTATTTCAATTTCTCAATCTCATTATATTGAGAAGATTCTGAAAAGATTTAACTTTAAGGATTGTTCTCCTGTTAGCACTCCTCTTGATCCCAGTATTAAACTCCTACCTAATACAGGTGTTGCAGTATCTCAACTTAAATACTCAAGGGCTATTGGTAGTCTTATGTATGCCATGATAAGCACTAGGCCAGATATTGCATATGCTGTTGGAAAGCTTAGTAGGTATATTAGCAATCCAAGTTCACATCATTGGCAAGCCTTAAGCCGAGTGTTCAAATACTTGAAAGGAACCATGGATTATGGTTTGACGTATACTGGATTTCCTTCGGTTATTGAAGGTCATTCGGATGCAAGTTGGATTTCCAATAAGGAAGATCATTCTTCCACAAGTGGATGGGTATTCCTTCTTGGGGGAGGTGCTATCTCTTGGGCATCGAAGAAACAGAGTTGCATTACTGATTCAACGATGGAATCTGAATTTGTGGCATTATCAGCGGCTGGTAAAGAAGCTGAATGGCTAAGAAATCTGATTTATGAGATTCCATTGTGGCCTAAACCGATATCATCCATATCTATCAGATGTGATAGTGAGTCTGCCTTGGCGAATGCTTATAGACAAGTGTTCAAAGGCAAGTCTAGACACTTAGGTGTTAGACACAGCATGATTCGTGAGCTTATCACACATGGAGTTACATCAGTGGAGTTTATAAGAACTCAAGATAATTTAGCCGATCATCTAACCAAAGGGTTGAGTAGAGATCTTGTGCACAAGTCGGCTGTAGGGATGGGATTAAAGTCCATCAAAAACCTCTCATGTTGAGATACCCAATTCCCATCTAATATGACATTAGGTGCTGAATTCAATGTGGAAAGCTTAACATTTAGAGATTGGAACACATTAAAGTATCATCCCAAGGTATGTGTTCAGACCTGCAAGTTAAGGAGGTTGAAGTTTATCTTCTTAATAATTCTTTTGAAAAATTGCATATGCAGGTGCAAGAGTAAAAGAACTACCTATTTGAGCATGAAGTTTAGCCGCTTCAAGAAGCTTGGACTTGGCTTTGATATGCTTAAGAAGGATTAGGACACTAGGCTAGTAAAATTTAGTGTCGAGTAAGAACATTTGAGAATGTAAATTTATGTGTATATTATCTTCATGTATTCACTATGAATAACCAAGGTTCAATCCATAGTGACACCTTGGTATTCGAATATTTGGAATGTGTAATATACTAATGTGAAATTCAATCGTCACGATATTTCATTTATGCATAAGTTTGTTGTTGTGATTTTGTTTAGTTAATCATGGATTACGCTAAAATGGGGGAGGATTATTGGATATTTTAGTGTAATTGGATTGACTAGTTGATCAATGTAATCGTAATGTTACATCGAACAAGTCGGGAGAATGCGGAGTGCATGCTTTGTTCGAGTTCGTTATGATTTCAGTATTATTGATTATGAGACATGTCTATTGACATCAAACACATATGTCAGAATGAGATGTGTCTGTTGGGAAAAGACACTTCTTGAGATGTGTCTGTTGGTATTAGACATGACTGTTGGAAGAGATGTGTCCGTTGACAAAAGACACATCTTGAGATGTGTCTATTGGCAAAATACACATCTGTTGACATCTATAAATAGGTGTTGTATTGATCATTTTCAAAGAGTTGGTTCATTTGAAATTCACAACAAAACACATTCTCTCTTCTTGCAGAATTTCTGATTTTATCCGATTGAATTATTTGGGTGAACCACAAATAACTTCAATCTGAAAATGTTCACACGACTTCAGAAAAATCCAAGTTATCATCATATTCCCCAACATTCCCGTCATATACCGTGAGCCTACTAAGTTATAATGTAAGAAATTCGTCAAGTACTTACAATGATAACAACTGTTGTTGCCAAAAGCACATACGGAGCAAATTTGTAGTCTAATATTGTTCTACAACTTCAAGATAGTATTACACAGCCTGAAATGCCTCTTGACTTGAACGAATAAAGACATTCTATATATGAGCTCATCGCGCATAATAACCCAAACAGATAGATATAAGCTCATCACGCATACTAACACAAAAGGATGGATTGAACAAAATCTACGATCCATGGTTCTTGTTCTTTATTGTCAAGACAAAATTATGTACATGTAGTGACAGATAAATCATAATAACTACCTCCTTCATTGGAAAAAACTGTTAGTTCCATATGATCATTGACAAAGATACCTTACTTCCATTACATGTGACTTACGATGTAACATTCTAAAATTTGCAAATGTTTACCATTTGCTCAAGTGGCCATCAGTAGTAACTGCCTAACAAGATGTTGCACCAGTGTATCAAACTTACATACAAACTTCAGTAGCTTGTACTTCCACCAACTTATAAACAAAAGAACAAACACTTCAATAACAACTTAATTGGTTTCCGAATTACCTTCCCATATCTCAATAGCCTCCGCCAATTTCCCACCAATTTCCAAACCCCTACTCCTCATTTCCTCCAAAACCAACTTAGCCTCATCAAACCTCTTCAAACTAATCAACCGCCTAGCCAATACCCCGAAACACTCATGATCCAAAGCCTTATCTTTCCCCGCATAAATCAACACAAACTCCACCGCTTGTCCATAATACCCCATTTTCAATAATGCATTAATAACATGTATATGTGTTGAATACAATGTTGAGATTCCCTCATCCAACATTCTTCTCAACAACACTAAACCCCCGTCCACTCTTTTCGCCTTACACGCACCCAACACAAGCGCGTCGTAAGTTCTCGAATCATAAGCAATCCCATTCTCATCCATTTCATCAACAACTTTAATTGCCTCCTCTAACTTGCCATCACAACAATAAGCTGTCAAGACATAATTACACGACGTCACATCGGGCAAAACCTTCATTCCCCTCATCATTTCCAACACCTTCACAGCTTCATCAGTGTTCTTCCTGGACAGAAAATTCAAAACGGGGTGAAAAGACATCGCAGTGGCTCCGACATTATCGGAGACCATGATTTGGGCCACGCGCAGGGCGTGGCGCGTGCGGTCCAACTTGGACAACCGAGCGATCAAAGAGTCGTACGCGCCTTTCTTGGCGAACCCATTTTTGAGACATTTAAGGGTTTGTAAGGTCTCCTCCAGTGCGGTAAGATCGGATTTGATGTAATTGAATGTGAACTTGGTGTTGAAAAAGCCGTCGCGCCAGCGATTGGTGAGGAGGCGGCGGACGGCGGAGAAATCGCCGGAGCGGCCGGCGGCGTTGATGAGGTCGTCGTAATGGTGGGCGGTAGTGGGGGTTTGAGTGGAGAAGGAGAGAGTGAGTGTGCGGCGGAGGAGTGATGGGAATTTAAGGGTTTTGAGTGGGTTTAACATGGTGGAAATGTACGTGGTTTGAGAGTATGTTAAAACAGAGTTAGTGCTTTCGATGCGAGGCATGTGTTTGGGATTTTTTGGGGATTATTTTTGGAATTTGTATAAGAAAAAATTATATAAATATCCGTTTTTTAGAGTAATAGTAACGAAATTATTCAATTTTGAAAAAGTTGACAAAAATACATGTTTCAATATATATTTGCCAAATTGGTATTTGGGATATGCATTTGGCAAATGTTTATCCTTCACATTTTCTAAGTAATACGCAAGAGACGAATGGGTAATAGAAGGATATGCATTCATGTAATGCGTATTTGTTAAAAAAATGGACAACTCAAGGCATTTTAAGTAATCTCCGTCTAACACACACATGTGATTGCAGGAAACATGCAGGAGACATGTTGCCTGGAGAGTCGTGAAACCAAGCTCAATTTAAAAAAAAAACTATAAATGATACGCATTTGACAAATGCGTATTCTCGATACCATTTGGCAAATGCGTATTCCACGGGTATTTTTATCAAAAATTTCTGAGAACGGGTATTTTTGTTTCTGTTACCTAAAAAACGGGTATTTTTGTCTTTCACTCTTTGTATAATAGGGAAGATATATTTGTTTTAGGATTTTTTTCTTAAATATTCTTGTACAGGAATTTTTTTTGTAAAAACATTTTTTAAAAAAATAATTTGCAAAACTACCATCTTATTTGTAAAGATACCATTTTATTTGTAATGCCGACGCAAGTCGCAACAAGTTGCATTCAGTTGCGTATGTGGTTGCATTTGCAACCTCATATGCAACTGAATTTAACTGAATTGCAAGTTAAAATTTCATTTTTTTTACCAACTTACTGTTGGGTTTAAACCCAATACGGGTAGTATGGGTTTGGATGATTCAAAATATATATGGATTGGGTAATAATTATATGTTTAGATAATTATTATAGATTGTATATTTAGATACCAAGTATAATAAGGATTGTAATTAGAAACCAAGTATGAAAAGGATATCTTGGTGGCTAAGTTTTGGATGGCTATATATACATAGTCATATCGTATTTGTCTGTGGGGAGGTGAAAGCTTAAGAGATGTAGTCTTAAGTATTGTTTGGGAGGTGCTTGAGCATTGTTGGCTCAAGTATCGGGTTGGGACACCTTTAAGGTGTTATTGTTTTAATGTATTATTGATATTGTTAAGATTAATAATACAAGTTTGGGGCGTGGGTGTTTGCACGTCAAATATTGTGTGTTTTCTTGTTTTGCTTTTACGTATTGTTGATAGAAGTAGAAGTAATACTTGAATAGTGTTTGACCGCGCTTTGGTGGATCTTGTCAACTAATCAATTGGTTAGGTGTGTGCTCTGTTTTGGTGATTATGAATCTCGGATTGTGTAAGTCTCCTAACCTAACAAGTGGTATCAAGAGCCAAGGTTCGGGTTCGTGATGGATGAGGTTGAGGGAAAGTTCGAGGTTCAATTGGTATGGTAGAGCATGATGAAGGATTTGCTGACAAGGAGGCTGCTAAAGCGGGTAGAGACAAAGTTACGTGCGGTATGGATTATTCGGTTGGCCTTGTACTGTGGATCAATCATGTGTTCGGATTCGAGATGGAAGAAGATGGAAGAGGTCATCGCAATTGTTTCAATGGCTTGATCAACCAGGTGAACTATTTGGATGATACTAGTGATTTTCTTCAGGAGACCGAAGGATTGTGGATGCAAGGATCGGGTGACTCAACATGTGGAAGAGCACTCGTGGTGGTTGATGCACGTGATTTTGTAGATGGATACATCGTTATGGTGAAGAACGATGGTTTGGGTGGTTTGGAGGGTCACTATACGGGTTTAGCAACACTCAAGATTGAAAGAGCAAGAGAGGTTCTTGTTCAAGGGGAGGCATTGGCGAATGGACGTCGATGACTTGATTGGTTATCGTTCAATTCGATATGGGTATTGGGTTGAAGGGGGAGGATTGTTGGGTTTAAACCCAATACGGATAGTATGGGTTTGGGTGATTCAAAACATATATGGATTGGGTAATAATTATATGTTTAGATAATTATTATAGATGGTATTTTTAGATACCAAGTATAATAAGGATTGTAATTAGAAACCAAGTATGAAAAGGATATCTTGGTGGTTAAGTTTTGGATGGCTATATATACATAGTCATATCGTATTTGTCTGTGGGGAGGCTATATATGCTCAAGCCAACAATGCTTGAGCATTGTTGGCTCAAGTATCGGGTTGGGACACCATTAATGTATTATTGTTTTGATGTATTATTGATATTGTTAAGATTAATAATATAAGTTTGGGGCGTGGGTGTTTCCACGTCAAATATTGTGTGTTTTCTTGTTTTGCTTTTACGTATTGTTGATAGAAGTAGAAGTAATACTTGAATAGTGTTTGACCACGCTTTGGTGGATCTTGTCAACAATCGATTGGTTAGGTGTGTGCTCTGTTTTGGTGATTGTGAATCTCGGATTGTGTAAGTCCCCTAACCTAACAATTACAGTTGTATATAAGGATTGCGCAACAGCAAAAAATGGAAATTTAACTTTTTGTGTTTAGTTGCATTCAGTTGAATAAAGAGTTAAATACATTTCGTGTACTTCAAGTATGCACATTATGCAATTTGTGTACCTGAACTATCAATTGTGCACTTTGTGTGCCTGAACTTTATAAAACCAATCAATTTGTGTACCTAACCTTTGAGTGTGCACTTTGTGTACCTGAATTTTACAAGAATATTCAATTTTTGTACCCGAACTTTATATGCATGTGCGAAATTTTATATTTTATATTAAAATATAAAAATAGATTAATTATATATATATATATATATATATATATATAAAGTAATAATTTTTGTTTGATTTGAAACATTCTTTATTGCATAAAATTTAAACTATATAAAATTGACGTAAATATAAAATAAAATTTACTATTATTCTCCAAAAATCTACAATAATGAATGTTACAAATTTATTGTAAAAAATTAAATATAAAACAAAATTATTCGCCGTTAAAAAAACCAATATATTATTCGTCTCTTATTTTTTTTCTTACTTATATATGATATATAATATATTAATATTTTACTTTTAATTTTTAATTAATTTTTTCTAAATTTTAATATAAAATATAAAATTTTGCACATGTATATAAAGTTCAGGCAGACAAATTGAATGTTCTTATAAAATTTAGGTACACAAAGTGCACATTTAAAGGTTAGGTACACAAATTGATTGGTTTTATAAAGTTTAGGTACACAAAGTGCACAATTGATAGTTTAAGTACACAAATTGCATAATGTGCATACTTGAGGTACACGAAATGCATTTAACTCTTGAATAAATTGCATATGTAACTGAATGCAAATGAAAACTAGAAGTTGAATTTTCACTTTTTGTTGCTACGCAACCCTTATATATAACTAGAAATTGGCAAAAAAAAATAGAAATTTAACTTTCAGTTTTCAGTTGCATTCAGTTACATAGTGCATATGCAACTGAATGCAATTGAAAACTGAAAGTTTAATTTCCATTTTTAATTGAAAATTGGCAGAAAAAAAAAATTCAACTTTCAGTTTTCAGTTACATTCGGTTGCATATAAGGTTGCATATGCTGCTTAGGAATTTTTGTAAATAAATTGGTATTTTTGCAAATATTTTGACAACATATATAGTAAAATTGTAAAAAAAACGTAAAAAAGAATTAGTATTTTTGGTAAATATCCTTTATTTTATCATTCAACCGGCTCTTTTTATGAAGTAATTACTGAATTATCAAATTATATCCTATATATAATTAGTGTAAGGGACTTTAGATGGTTTGGTTTAGTCGTTACCGGGTCGCATAACTAAAATATTTATTAAGGTAAGAAGATTGTTTACGTGTAGGTGAAATATTAGCGTAAGGGACTTTAGATGGTATGGTTGGTTGTCACTATATCTCACTGCTTAGTTTAGTTAGTTGTTTAATGGTAGGTGGTTAAGGAAAAAAAATAGTAAAATACACTAATAATAATATTTTAATATCTTTACAATTTACAAATATTTGAATAAAATTGTAAAATAATTATTTAAGAAAAATATAATATAGTAACATATCAACACATGATACTGAATATAATTAGAAAATATAATAAAAAATGTAAGTTATAATGATAAAAGAAAATATTCGAGTGTTGTAAAAATAAAACTAATAGAAATATTCAAAAATAATATTCTAAATTTTTATAATATGCATGTAAACAAAAAGTAGCTAATCATTTTAACCAAATTAATATTTTAAAATATATTAACACAGTATAGTAAACAAAAAAAATTCTGAAAAATAAATAAACAAAAATTTAAAATTTAAAATCAAAATAAAATATTAAAATTTTAAATTATATTAAATAAAAGTAGTCGTGCTTTGCACGGATATTAATTACATGATATTAAATGAAAATAGAAAATATAATAAAAAAATTTAAGTCATGATTATAAAAGAAAGCATTCAAATGTTTTAATAAAAATAACATTAATATATAATATGCAAAAATAATATTTTATTTATTTGTAATATAAATGTAAATAAAAAATAAGTAATCATTTTAATAAAATTAATATGTAAAAGTATTTTAACACAGTATTCTAAATAAATTTTTTTTATTATAAATAACTAAATAAAAATTGCAAATTTTAAATTTAAATAAAATATTTAATATTTAAATTATATAAAATGAAAATAGTCGTGCTTTTGAGTAAGGAAATTCAGGTGGACGGTATGGTCGTCAAGGATAAAATAATAAAATCAAAACTTAAAAGAAAAAAAAAGTAGGGAAGATATATAAAAACGTATTACAGTAATGATATGGGCTAAATATAAGCCCTAAAGACACAATTAATGTTACATTAATTAGACCTAGCTTGGTCCAAGTATGAAGCCCATTAATAGGGCCCAAAACCCTAATTAAATTTTAATTTCGTAATTAATATTAAGGGCTAATTAACAGCTGGGAAATACCAGTAAAATAAGGATATATCTCTATAAAGAGTAACCTCCAAGGCACATAGTCATACAAGGAAACAGACTCCAACAAGGTAGGAGTCTAGAACCTTCCTCAAGGCTGACTTACCCACCAAGTCACCTAACCCTACTATAATTCTTAGGC
Organism: Kitagawia praeruptora; assembly: GCA_037693485.1. Classification (NCBI taxonomy): domain Eukaryota; kingdom Viridiplantae; phylum Streptophyta; class Magnoliopsida; order Apiales; family Apiaceae; genus Kitagawia; species Kitagawia praeruptora. The sequence goes on along the minus strand of CM075351.1, from coordinate 124,285,321 downwards.
TTCTCAGCCTATATAAAAGGTCAGACCCCTCACCCTAGAACTACTTTTTTTGGCTTGATCTTTGATATTCATCAGAGTACGTAGGCATCTTATGATGGCAGATTCAGCCATGAGCACGAGAGCAGCCATTAAAGCACGAAGCTCACGAACCCTAGCATTAAATACATACAAACCCTAGCTGTAATTTAATAACCTATTTTTTATTCCACAACATTTTGCGCCGTCTGTGGGAAGAAGACATCAACCATGGTAACCACACGAAAAACGGTACCGACCTCTACTGAGGCCTTGCCTCTAAGCTCTGCTCCGCCTGTCACTGAAGAAGTACCCCCAACAACAGGGGCGATCACTCAACCTCAAGTTACTCAACCTCCAGGGATGAATCCCCATGATGAGAGAACATTACATGTGGTCATCCACCCAAGTCAAGAAACCAACCCTCTTCAGATGGTGGTCTCTCCTCTAGTTAACCCTAATCACCCGTTACCACCAGGGGTACAGATCCATACTACGGATCTCCCCATGAATACCAACCCGATGTATGGTCTGCCTAACTACCCTCCAACTACTCGAGGTGTTGGACCAAGTGGCCATGCCTTGTAGATCCGAGATCGAGAGTATGATGACTATTCTGGCCCCTATACTGATGATTCATCGTCTGATTATGATGATCATGATGAAGCCCCGAGGAGGCGACGTGCTAGTAGAGAACCTCGAAGGAGGACACAAACTATCCATGATGGACCACCTTTGACAACCGCTGAGAGAATCAAGGCTCATGAGGCCGAGATCTTAAAGTTGAAGGACGATATGGCAAGAGAACAAGCTAGGTTGAATCAAACTCAACCTCCGCCAACCTCAGGAAGGATTCCCATTATAGACTTAGAGAGGTCTTCAAGAAGGCAGAGAAGGGCTGACGCCCCAACTAGAAGAACAAGAAGGGTGGAAACCCCCAGAAGCAACCCCAAGGATCTGATGCTACTTGGGGATCCTGATGATCCCACACCTCCGTTTACTGAGGAGGTGATGAATGCTCGTATCTCAAAGAAGTTCAAGATGCCGACAATTAAGGCTTATGATGGAACGGGTGATCCCGCGAACCACGTCAAGACATTCTCAAATGCACTGCTACTACTGCCTGCAAGTGATGCCCTAAAGTGTAGGGCGTTCCCTCAAACCCTATCGGGCATGGCTCAAAGATGGTATAGCCGCCTACCTGCGAATTCGATTAGCTCTTTTAAGGAGTTGAGCGCCACTTTTGTTAGCCAATTCATTAGCGGGAGAGTTCATGAGAAAAGTTCTGTATCCCTCATGTATGTAGTGCAAGGGAAGAATGAAAATCTAAGGGATTACCTCAAGCGATTCACTAAGGAGACATTGAATATCACTGATTTGTAGAACAAGGTGGCCATGGTAGCCCTGGAACACGGAACCACTAATCTCTTCTTTAAAAGGTCTTTGGCAAAACATCCCCCTAAAAATATGGCTGAACTCCAACGAAGGGCTGATAAGTATATCAAAGTTGAGGATAGCATGAAGAAAGAAACCGCCAGAGGTAATGGCAAGAGTGCCAATGATTCAAAGAAGCGAAAGCAGGAGCAAGAGTACGATGCTAGGGACAAGTATCCCCGGACTAGCAAGGACTCTGAGTCATCACCAAAGAGAGTTTAGGACCAAGATTTGCTGACTATGCAAGGCTGAATGCTCCTAGAAGTTAGATCCTGTTAGATATCGAGAAGGATAAGGACTTTCGATGGTCAAAGCCACTCAGGGGTGACCCCGCAAAGAGAAACAAGGAGCAATACTGTAGGTACCACCGAGATGTGGGACATGATACAGATGATTGTAGGCAGTTGAAGGACGAGATTGAGTTCTTGATCCGGAAATGGAAGCTGAGCAAGTTCACAAAGAGTGAAGATAGTGGAACCTAGAGGAGGGATAATGACAGGAGAGACAATGACATAAGAGACAATGATCGTGATCGTAAACCACAGCCTCGAGGGCCAATTATCAACATGATTTGGGGAGGCCCGACAACGGCCGGCACAACTCGAAACTCTCAAAAGGCATATGTCAGAGAAGTGATGCACATCGTGGGAGAAGCCCTGATGCGTGCCAGGACTGAGATAACGATTGGTTTTGATGACTTAGAACTTAAAGGGGTGAAGTTCCCCCATGACGACCCGTTGGTCATAACCCCTGTGATTGGAAATTCAGAAGTGAAGCGAGTCCTGATAGACAATGGTGCTTCAGTTGATATTCTGTTTCATGACGCATTTATGAAGATGGGGTACACTGACTCTCAGCTAACCCCGACCAACATGCCCATCTACGGCTTTAATGGAGTGGAGTCCAAAGTCGAAGGGACTATTCAGTTGCCCATGACAATCGGGCAAGAACCTAAGGAGGCTACTCAGATGCTGAATTTTCTGGTAGTCAAGGCATCCTCAACTTATAATGCAATCCTAGGAAGGACTGGACTCCATGCATTCAAGGTTGTTGCCTCTACATATCACATGAAGGTTAAGTTTCCAACCAGGAATGGTGTTGGAGAACAGAAGGGTGGCCAAAAGATGGCCAGGAGTTGCTATGTATCTGCATTGAGGGCTGATGGAGTCGGGGGGCAGGTACTCCCGATTGAAGACATGGATGTCCGTGGTGACGATGAACACCGAGGGAAGCCTGCAGAGGACTTGATTCCCATTCCTCTGGAGTTGGGCGACCCTGAGAAAGTTACTTACATAGGAGCTTTACTGAAGGAACCCTTGAAGGGCAAGTTGACAGCATTTTTACAAGAAAATAGTGATGTGTTTGCTTGGACGGCAGTTGACATGCCAGGGATTGATCCCCAACTCATAACTCACAAGCTGAATGTTGATCCCGAACGGAAAAGAATAAAGCAGAAGAAGAGGAATTTTCCTCCAGAAAGGCAAGAGGCTATTAAGCAAGAAGTTGATAAGATCTTAGAGGCTGATTTCATTGAAGAGATTCAGTTCCCAGAATGGTTAGCTAACCCTGTGGTGGTCAAAAAGTCAAATGGGAAGTGGAGGATGTGTATAGACTTCACTGATTTGAATGATGCATGCCTTAAGGATTGCTTTCCCCTACCAAGGATAAACACATTGATAGATGCCACAGCTGAACACGAGATGTTGAGTTTCATGGACGGGTTCAACGGCTACAACCAGATTAAGATGCACAAGGATGACATCCCAAAGGTATCATTCATAGTTGACTTTGGTATTTTCTGCTATCTCGTTATGGCTTTTGGTCTAAAGAATGTATGCGCTACTTACCAACGACTGGTGAATAAGATATTCGCCCATATGATTGGAAAGACCATGGAGGTCTATGTTGATGACATGTTAGTCAAGAACCTATTCAAGGCAGACCACATTAAGCACCTCAGAGAGGCATTCAAAGTGCTGAGGCACCACAAGATGATGTTGAATCCAGCCAAGTGTGCTTTTGGAGTTGGATCAGGAAAATTTTTGGGATTGATGGTTTCGAAGAGAGGCATAGAGGCCAACCCTGATAAGATCGAAGCAATTTTGGACATGGAACTATCTCGCTCTATACGAGATGTGCAGAAGTTAACGGGCCGAGTTGCAACCCTAGGGAGATTTATCTCCAAGTCTGGTGACAAATGCTTGCCTTTCTTTCAAGCATTGAAGAAGGTGAAAATTTTTTAGTGGACTCCCGAAAGCCAAGAGCCCTTTGAACAACTGAAGAAGTACATGGCTGAAGCCCCATTATTGGCCAAACCAAGTCTTGGAGGGACCCTTTATCTATACCTGGCGGTATCTGAACAAGTATTGAGTGTTGTCCTCATCCGAGAAGAAAATAAGATTCAGAAACCTATCTATTATGTGAGCAAGGTATTGCACGGGGCTGAGTTGAATTACTCTCCCATTGAAAAGTTTGCTTTGGCATTGGTAACGGCCTCAAGAAAGCTACGACCATACTTCCAAGCACACAAGATTCAAGTCCTGACGGACCAGCAGCTGAGGAACATATTCCATAGCCCAAAGGCCAGTGGAAGGCTAATCAAGTAGGCGATTGAACTTGGAGAATTTGACATCACGTATAAGCCTCGAACAACCATTAAGGCTTAGGCATTGGCTGACTTCGTGGTTGAATGCACCATTAACAACCAAGAAGTTGGGGGGCAGGAGATGGTAACTACCCCTGGGAAAGAGGATAAGGATGAGGAACTTGTACCTGATCTGAAGGTGTATTGGGTGCTCTATTTTGATGAAGCATCAAAAACAAAATCTAGTGGTGCAGGTTTAGTTTTGCAAAGCCCGATGGATTCACGGTTGAGTATGCTTTGAAGTTGGACTTCCCAACGACCAACAATGAAGCTGAATATGAAGCTTTGATAGCTGGGTTAGGCCTAGCCAGAATCATGAGGGTCAAGAATCTCAAAGTTTGTGGGGATTCAAGACTAGTGGTATCACAAATGAATGGTGAATTTGAAGCCAAGGATGAAACTATGGCAAAATATCTGAGAGTCGTGAAAGTTGTTATGACTCAGTTTGAAGAGTGCTATGTTGAGCACATTCTGAGAGAAGAGAACGTTAAGGTTGATGCCCTATCTAAGTTCGCTTCTTCTGAGATAGGGAACTATGCAGGAAGTGTTTACTTCCAGGTCTTGAAGGCCCCGACCGTCAACTCGAAGTTGGTGGCTTCGATAGATGTAGGTGGCTATTGGATGGATCCTATCAAAGCCCACCTGGAAACCGGATGGCTTCCTGGCAATGCCTTGGAGACACGGAAGCTATCAATGAGAGCATTGAGGTACACCTTGATTGAAGGCATCCTTTACAAGAGGTCTTTTGTCATCCCATACTTGAAGTGTTTGAGGCCCCAAGAGGCAAGGGAAGCTTTGGAGGAAGTTCATGAAGGTATCTGTGGGCAGCACTAGGGGGGCAGAGCCCTAGCTCACAAGATTACTCGTTTGGGATTCTACTTGCCAGAGATGTTGGTCGATGCACAGAATAATGTCAAGAGATGCGAGAGGTGCCAGAAGCATGCTCCGATTGTAAGGCAGCCGCATGAGATGTTGATGGCAGTTAACTCTCCTTTCTTATTTGCAATGTGGGGAATGGACATACTTGGCCCTTTCCATGTTGCTTCAGCATAGAGGAAGTTCTTGGTAGTGGCCATCGACTACTTCACTAAGTGGATTGAGGCTAAACCTTTAGCCAAGATAACCACCAAACAAGTTGCCCAATTCTTTTGGGAGAACATAATTTACAGATATGGAATCCCACGGATAATTGTGACGGATAATGGGACACAGTTCAATAATGAAGAGTTTAGAAAGTATTGTGAATAGAACGCAATTGATCTTCGTTTTACTTCAGTAGCTCATCCACAAGTTAATGGTCAGGCAGAGGTAGCCAATAGGATTATCCTTGATGGACTAATGAAAAGGGTCGAACGTTCAAGGAACACTTGGGTGGATGAGTTGCTGCCTATACTTTGGGCATATCGCACCAGTTGTAAAGTGACAACTGAAGCAACCCCGTTTTTATTGTCTTATGGAGCCGAGACAGTTGTGTACCTTGAAATTATGCATGGATCACCCTGAGTTGAGGCATATGAACCAGAAACTAACGAAGAAGGCATGAGACTAGCCCTTGATTTGATTGACGAGATTAGGGATGAAGCAATGCCAGGAACGCAGAACATCAAAAGAGAGCATCTTTTCATTACAACCAAAGGGTTAAAGAGAGTTTCTTTCGACAAGGCGACTTGGTTCTAAGGAAGATAGAGGCCTCTGGAGTTGGACAGAAAGGAAAGCTAGCCCCTAACTAGGAAGGTCCGTATCGAGTCAAGAAGACACTAGGACGAGGATCCTACAAGTTGGAGACATTGGATGGGAACGAAGTGCCACGTACTTGGCATGCTTTGAACCTGAAGATTTATTATGTGTGAGCTATCCTTGTAAGGACTTAGCTTCTTATCTATTTATTAGGAGAATTGGAAATAAGGTTCAATGAAACCATTCCAGAGCATGTTGTAGGAGGTAGAGTATCTATGTAAGGGTTGAACCCATTTTATCGACATTCTTTGATAGCTTAATGAAGTTTGTTTTGCTTTCGTTTGAGTTACTTCTTTTGTTTTGTTATTATAAACACGAAAGACAAATGTTGAATTAATTCACGAGTTTGGTACAAGCCAAGGGGCCAAGTACCTAGAAAACTCTAAAGCATAATAGGTTATAAGCAGTAGACAAGAATATGAAAGCAAAAGAAACTGATTACATAAATAGTTAAGTTAAGGGTTACATGGATAAAATCCTGAAGGCCATAAGTTAAGTTACAAAAGCAGATGATAAATAAGCAAGCTCAAGGGGCTTTAGAAGCCTCCTTGGAAGGAGACTCATCATTAAAACTGGTGGCTGAAGAGGAATCATCTGCGGTAGAATCAGCAGCTCCATCTCGAACAAGAGGCTGCTCAGGGTCTAAAGATCTAGCAGTAGTATGCTCCCTAACCAGAGCATCATCCACTCCAAACAACTCTTCACTGGAACCAGCCTCAGTGATTAGGGTGCTAGGGGGATGAGGGCTCGGGAAGTCAGAAAGCAGGAATAGGCCTGGACGGCTCCTCAACACTGTAGCAAGGGCCTTGTCCCATCCCTCCTTAAACTGACAAGGGAGGAGCACATCGTCATGCTGGTCCATGAGCATCTTATACTCGTCCGAATCCAGATAGTCGTCAATCAGCTTCTCCTAGGTATCCTTCAGTGCAACTATCTCAGAATGAGCCGCAACCAGCTCTTCATCCTTCTTCTTGAGCTGCTCCTCCAGCTGATGGATGTGGAGGCTCCTCTTCTGAGACTCACTCTCAAAATCTTTGGCCTTTCCCTTCCAGGCTTTAGCCTGATGGAGTAGACCCTGGAAGTGAACATTAGCCTGCATAAAGGGTTAGTGTTATTATCAAGCAATAAACTAAAAATGCCTAAAGTGAAAGCAAAGATTGAGGCTTACCACAGCAAGAGCCTGGGAGCCAAGAGCCTCTGACTCTCCGATACCTCCATTCAGGACCAAATCCTTGTAGTCTTGAGGAGTGATATAGTTCAAAGACCAGTCCATGGAATGCTTCGTACAGCCTACCACAGTGTCCTGCTTCCTGAAGCCCCAGGAGGGCCTGGATACTGAAGACTGGACATTGACTTGGGAACTTCCCTCCAGGCCAGCTATGTCACTATACTTCAGGGCCTCTTTCTGAATTTTGTGAGGGCGCAAAAAACTAGGTTCGGTATCCTTTCCCCGAGTATCAACACCTCTCTTGGCTCGAGCCATCCTGGAGGTCTCATCATCAAGGGAAGGGGAAGCCTGGACAATCAGCTTCGCAACTGCGAAATCATAAACAGAAGCAAACATAAATAAGTCAAGAATGAAAATGAAGGACAAAGGTAGGAAAAAAAATTACCCCACTCAGAAACACTTGAAAGGCCTACTACCCTCAGAGATTCTTCATTAATAAGGCTCTGGCACGTTATAGATTCGCCATCGGCCTTAGTTAAAGTCTCGAATGCAGCCTGGTCCTCAGTGCTAAGAATAATCCCCTTGGCACTCCCATATATGACCTTTGAAAAGGCCCTCCTAAAGATGGTGCCCCAATCACCACCATCCCATTCTAAGTATGCGAATTCATTTTTCCAGCCAGTGTTGTTATCAGTTATAGACTTACCGTTAAAGATAGTAGGCACCTTGGGACGAAGCTTGATATAAACCCAGCCAGGGTACTTAGCTGGACTATTATAAATTTGAAAGATTTTACGAAAGAGGGGTACTGATAGGGTAAGTTTTGTCTAAGACACAAAACCATAAAGCATAAAATTATTCTCCACGCATTTGGCGGGAGTTGGCAGGGGTTGATCTGGAGGTCAGCCAAGAGACGGGGAATGAGTTCATGTACGGGAAAACGAAGTCCTGCTATTAAAGTCTCCCTACACACACACAAAGAGTTGGGTTTCCAATGACAAGGTCTGTCACCTGGCCCAACTGGAACAAGTTTAAAGGGGGGTTTAATCTTATACAATTTGTTATACCTAGTAATTTCATCCGTATCATGATATGTACTACAACAGTTGTATGCATCTAGCTCAGCTAAAGTTGGGTAATCATCTGCTCGTTTATTTAACATTTCTAAAAAAGACATGTATGGAGAGCGAATGATAATGGTACCTTTCAAAGAGGCCGAGTTCATCTTAGCAAGGCGGGCTTTAGTCTTATCTTCCATCGATGGCGGCTTGAAACCTTGAAAGAGCAAACGGAGAAGATGGCCGGAGAAGAAGGCCAGAATAAGCCTAAGAACTTCGATAGAACTCGAGAGAGAATCTTGAGATAGATTTCAAGGGAAAATTAAGAAAGTGAAGTAGAGAGTGAAAGTGAGAGTGTGAGAAATGAGCTCTCAACTCTCACACTTATATAGAAACTCCCAACTGGTTGAAATTTTTCAAACGGTCAAAAAACCTACAGTAACAGGTCAAAAGGCCACGTTTAGCCGACAAAAAGCCCATGAAGAAATCCCAATCAATAAAAGCCCGATTCTCGAACCTTCTGGGATTTTCTTTCGAAATAAATAAATAGAAGAAAAAGAATTTGGGAAATTTTATAATTACATCGAAGCTTCTGGAACTTGGGCCAAATACGAACCCTGTTAGGCTTGGAAGGCTCGATAAAGATAGAGGCCCAGTAAGACAGGTCCATTAGCCAAGAAGGCCTCAGTATTGACCAAGATCCTGATCGAAAACTTCTTCGATCAAAAGAAATTTTGATGCTTATTTCGACCAGGATCCTGGTCGAAACGACCAGGAATCCTGATCGAAAATGCCTTCGATCAAGAAAAATTTTGATGCTTATTTCGACCAAGATCCTGGTCGTAACGACCAGGAATCCTGATCGAAAATACCTTCGACCAAGAAAAATTTTGATGCTTATTTTGACCAAGATCCTGGTCGAAACGACCAGGAATCCTGATCGAAAATGTCTTCGAGCAGAACAAAATTGGATCCTTATTTCGACCAGAATCCTTGTAAGAACCCAAATTTTTGGTATAATTAAAAACTTTTTATATATTAATAAAAGAATGAACAGTGACTCCGACTACAAGGAATTAACAAAGAATGAATGAATGGGATGGATTTAGGTTCAAATATTTATATGTCATTAAGAATGCTTTTGGTTGACAGCATAGATAAGAATGATCTATCTCCTAAGAAATAAGTTATGGCACTCCAAAGAGGAAGGAGATATTCTTGTGTCATCCAAATCAATATATGTTGTTAGTCCAGTGGTTCCGTAAAAGGGTTAAGGAACGCCCAAAAGAGAACAAGGACATTTTTACAAATATATAGGGAATAAGGGATGAATAGTGTTTTGGTGGAAAATAAGAATATGAGTTAGACGACGCTATATAGAAGTATTCAGAACAGATTTCTGAGTTCGTATTCATGATCCAGGGGAGAGATAAGTGTATGTAAACGATATCGGATTCAGAAAATTAGCACTTTTATTTTCTCCGAGATTTTCCTGGACACTGAAAGACTTAAGGATTTATTAAGAGGATTTAAGGAATTTAAATTCGAGAAGTATTAAGGAAGATGGAGAATAGTATTATAAGTAATAAGAAGGTTTCCGGTAAATCCCTAACAAGAAATACTTGAGGTATTCCTTCGAACGATCAATGAAATCGAGTAATAACCGGACAAAGAAACGAATAATCAAACAAGAGACAAACATATGCAATTGGTGGAAAAAGGAGAAACCAAAGTGACATACTTGAAAGTCAACTACAACTAGGATGGCTCTTTAGCACTTAACCAAAAATGGACTTGCTTAATGTAGAGCCAACACTTGGTTCAATTAGAAGGCAACAAGTGGACTAATGGATGATTGACAACTATCAAATGCAAGATGCATCCATTATATAGACTAGATATACATGTATTAAGCATAAAACACAAAAACAAAATAACCACACCACCATTTTTGGTGCTCTCGGCCTAGCTCAAAGAAAAAGGGGGAAGAGGAGATTTCACCAACCAAATCCTACCATCTAGAGCTTAAATCAAAGAGGAAGAAGAGTAGAAGGTATATCTTGAATCTCATCATCATCCATTAAGTTTATCATGATCAAAATCCAAGTTAAAGATGATAATGAATAGTGTTCTTATGAACTAACTTTAGATTTCTCTTGTTTTCATGGTGGATCTAGCAAACCTAAGCACTTTTAAGGACCATACAAAGCCTAGTAAGGTTGTAGCACACTCAAAGGAAGGTATAACCACTTGAACCCTAGATCTTAGTTTGATATTATGCATGTTCTTGGTGGGTTTTAACTTAGTAGTGTTATTGGTATGATTATAAGCTTGTTAACATGATTTATGGTTGATTGGATACATGATGATTGTTATGAATAAGTGATGTATTATTGGACCTCTTGAGATGAGAATCATGTGTATAAGTTGATTAGATGCCCGGTGTGGCTTTGTTGTGTTGGAAAGATTTTTGAAACGTTCGATTTATAGCCGTCGTAATGCCAAAAATTCATTAACCTTAAGATCACGAACTGGACAGAACATGTAACTCACTGTTTGGCTTCGTTTTCTGCCATGATAAGCTAGATTATGTTATAAGCTTCGTTTTGATATAAAGTTCGCATGAAATGGATTTACGGTTTAGGAGTTATGATTAAATTCGTAAAAGTGGTTCGAAACCGTAAACAAAAGTTCGTAACTGAAATTGGAATCCCTTAACATGAATAAGTCAGTGACAAATCATGGTAATTAAATATTAGAGGTCATAAGGAAGGCGTGAGAGAAAACCACGAGTAAAATGGATCTTTTTCCGATTTTATAAAAATGTTCGAATCAAGGTTAAGTGCGAAGAAACCACTTTTCGGAGGTAACACTAGTCACTAAAAGGCTCCTGCCTTGTTTTAGTAAATCTGGAAAAATTGATCTTCTGACCAAAGTTAGATTTTGAGCTAGCCACCTTATAGACATTCTTTAGAGTATGTACGCGAAAACGGTGCGTCATTTGAGTTAACGGTTACCGAGTTATGAACGTTTTAGTGAAAGAGGTGTGAATAGTAAAGATCCGTAGTCGACTGAACTTCAAAAATACATTTCACCTATCTAGAACCGTGGCTTCGAATTGGAAATTTTATGATAAATATTACAAATACCAAGGATGATTTTAGAAGTGGTTTCGTAATTAAATACGGTTCCAGTGATTTATTAAAAGTGTTGGAGTATGAGTCCCGGAATAGTAATTCTCAGGAAAGTCAACTCTAGAGGTAGTACTTTGACCACCAATTTGGGCTAGATTAAAAGAGGAATCTCGAGTCGACTAAAACACGAAACTTGTTAAGAATTATCAGGACCACATATTGGTGCAAAGAACAAGGTTATAAATGATTAGGTAAGATATACGAAAGATCCGACATTAAGGATGGGTTCGAGGTGTGTTTTGGACTAAACTTACCTGACTTAAGTTAAGTTATACTTAACCTTCGAAATGTTAAGTGATTGACCTCGGTTATTGTGACTATTTATAGATCACTGGATTGACACGAGGCACACTACCCCTACAGGATTACAAGGCAAGTTTCCAATACCTTGGAACTGTTGTTGTGATAATATATATAATTGTTGTTATACATATGTCATAGCATGCATGCTTGTTTTCAAAGTATATTGGAATACTTGTTCCCTGAATTAATATTGGCTTATAGACTAGATATGGATTATCAGTTATAAGCAGGATTGTGTTGCTAGGACCCTTAGTGAAGGGCGTATGATATTTATTCTTTAAATATGAGACCGGGAGTCGGTATTTTGTGTTATATAGATAGTCGTGGAAACCCGGAGGGATTTCAGCGACAGAGTAGTATTCATTTTGAGGAATGTTATTATTAAACATTATTTATATTTCCATAAAAGTATCAAATACTTGGAAATCTTTCAAGAAATGTTATTTGAGTATTATTTCACTCGAGAAATATTAAATGAATATTATTTTTGAATATTCATTAGAGTTGATTATTAATGAATAATTACTTTGATATTCATTGGGATTTTATTCACTAAATGAATATCACTTTCGGATATTCATTTAAGTTTTATGTATTTGATCAATATTATTTTAAAAGTATTCTTTGGAAGTTCTAATTACTCAAGGAATATTATTTCGAATATTAAGGTTTTGATTACTAAATGAATATCATTTGGATATTTATTTAGAATATTATTTGTTAAATGAATATTATTTGGATATTCATTTAGAACATTATTTGTTTAATGAATATCAATTGAATATTCATTTGGGATTTATTTATTAAATGAATATTATTTTGAATATTTATTTAAGATTTTATGTACTTGATGAATATTATTTTAAAATATTCATTTGGAGTTTTATTTACTTAAGGAATATTGCTTCGAATATTCCTTTAAAGTGTTGATTACGAAAAGAATATTATTTGGCTATTCATTTAGTATATTATTCATTAAATGAATATTATTTTCAAATATTCATTTAAGGTTTGATTTATTTAGTGAATATTATTTTAAATATTTATTTGAGTTTATTTAATTAATGAATATTATATTGAATATTCATTTGAAGAAGAGAGTTATTTAGTAAATAATTCTATGTATTTATTCGAGGATTACTTACGAGCAATATTATGATTTAATCATATTCCTTAATTATTATTGATTTAATAAATATTCTTGAAATATTTATTTAAATTCTTTTAAGTTCTTTTTATAATAATTCATATTATTCAAAGATTATCTTTCATCTTCAGATAAGGTGTAAAATATTTCGGAGTATTTTATGACTATTTTATCAAGGGGAGGTTCCCAAAACTTTATTTCCATTTAAATCTATCTTATAAGAAGATTTAAATACTCGCTCAACTTCCAAAAATATATAAGGGGACCTCACTTGAGAGATGTTATTTATTGGACTGCCCGGTCCTATACTTGCTAAACTATCTTGTCACTCACATCTTGATTCTTTCAAACATCGATATGAATCTTTTTGGTTACCTCCTCAACGCTCGAGGGGTAAGATTGATGGAACAAGTGTCTATCCATTAACAAGCATCAGCTTGGGAAATATTGGTGAAATTTTCCTTTCCAATTAGATACGACTACTTTGTGGAGTCCTATCAACAAGTACTATACTTGGGGAAAGGGGGACGAACTTTATGTTTCAGAGTTATGGATGTTATTCGAACTAGGAGACGCGTAAGTGGCCGAGTGGCGCCGGTCCAGCAATTAATGGCCCAACCGTTGGCCGGGGGGTTCCAGAGGGCGGGCGATCCGTCGGTGCTTCCTTCTACATGTAGAGAACAAATGATGGGGAGCATGACATGCGACTGATCATCGTAAATGTTGTGGCTCCTGGCGCGGCAAGCTCCCGTATTAGTTCATCTTCCAAATTGGGAAATTTTCTGCAACATTATCATTGTTGGCAGGTTTGAAAAGTGTTCGAACTGGAATTGCAATATTCTTCCTGCAAGTTCCTCTATTATGAAAATTTGATATTATCTTGCTTATCTTTGACATAGCAGATATTTCTTCAGAACAATTATATTTTGAGTTACCTTGTAACTTCATCTCATACCTTATATTGGTACTACGTTCGTTAATGCATGGCATATGGTTTCAAAGATATTTTGGACTGTTATACATTATCACTGTTCAATTATATTTTTGGTGGGCTATTGCTCACCCTTGCTTTATTTATTTATATCACAACAACAGCTAGATCAGATGTTCACGCAAGGCGCACTCAGCGTAAGCAGGTGACAGCCGTCAGAGGAATAACCGCGGAGGTCATAGCTACCATTGCTGAAGAAGCAGCTACTGGTAGGCTAGTTGTTAGCATTTGAGTATCAAATGTATTTATTATATGGCATATACAAATGGATGGCAAAGAGTATGTAATGGTTAATTGTAATTCTTTGGGTTGTAAGAACTCAAACTTGTGATTAATAATATTGATGGTTACTCTGATTTCATCTCTGGGACTATAACGGGTGTGTTTTATGTTGTTGTTTTGGGTCACACGGTTGTAATTTAGATTATGTTGGTTTTATGGATGGATATTGAGACCGTAACGACCAGATCCCTGATCCCGGATCTGGGGGTGTTACAAAAATGGTATCAGAGAGAGCGTTATAAATCCCAGAGATGACGCGACGTTAAAACAATAAATTCATTAAGATAATAAGAACTCTTGCCAAGTTCATAGTCGGACTACATAATGTAGTACAGACATATAAAACCCTTATGGGAACCCTAAAGTATCATGATAGTAACTTAACTCGTTCTTGTATCGACTAGTAAGGCGACAGACATTGGGGATTACGAGCAGTAACATAATGATGCTTGTTCTGATGCTGGAGATCGGCTTGGTGATTCGTCGAAATACCTTACTGAGAACCAGAAGGAGGTTTCAGCTAAAGAAAAGAACCCTATTAGGAAGAAGGAATTTACCCTTGAGGGAATAAGGGCTGCATCCAGAGAGACTGTAAGAGATAAGGTATAGTGCTCAGAGAGGTGAGCGTAAAGAACTGAGATATTATTAAGAGAACTAAAGATGCGTATTGGATTCGTAGCTGGACTGCTAGATAAAGTACCAGCAAGTAAGATGGAATTACTTAAGATCTTATATGGGGATAGATAAAAATCCTTAGAGGCCTTTAGATTAATGAGAAAAGAGTTAGAGTGGTACATGAATATCAAAGACATTGGAAGGTGATGGCATGATTGGATAAAGAATATAAGGAAGTAGTAAGCGAGACAATGATCTCAGAACCTACAAGAGGAGAAGATCAGTGAGTCTGTGATAAACTAGTAATAAGGCTATCGTCAGGAACCAAGTATAAGTCTAGTTCAATTCAGTGGAATGATGAACCAGAAACATTAGATGCATGTGATTCAAAGGAATATTAAATTCCTTCGTTTCCTTGAATGGATTATGGTAGTTACTTTAAGTTTATTCTGACACTGAATCTTAAATGGATTAGGTAAGGCTAGCAGTGTTTGAGATGTAATTGAGAATGCTTTTAGATGAAACCTGAAAGAACAGGTGTAGGCCAAGTTCTCGAAGTAAGAGTGTTGGCAAAATGAAGTCCAGTTAATAGGACATATGATCAATAGGAGTAGTGTTGGTCGGCCCCACCAAGTTAAAGATAGTTTTAAATGGAGATTGGCCAACCACACTGGAAAAGGTAAGAAATTTCATAAATTCACGAGGTATCACCCAAGATTTGCTCAGGACTTTACAAAGAGTGTAGTCCCGTAACCCGACTTAATTGTAAGATTAAAGAGTTTGAATGGACAAGATAAATATGAGAAAATCTTCATGGAGCTAAAGATGAAATTGGTGATGACCCAGCGTTGGCGTCGCCTAAATGAAATGAGGAGAATTTTGCAATGTTTTATGGTGCATCTCACGCAGGGTAGGCACTGCGCTTATGCTGCATAGCAGTGTAACTTCGAATATATATTTGGACAACACGGTTTACCAGATTCGGATGGCCTTGATAGTGCAAATTTTGTGGGACGACTAACTACGACGGTAGTGTTCCTTCTAAAACTAGTTGTTAGAAAGATCGGTATTCGGTAGTATCGATTATTAGGATGAATATGTATCGGGAAGATGTGGCATGTTTTAGGTTGAAACTTTTGATTTCCCTTGTAGGTATATATTTGGTTTCTTTCCAATGGTTAAACTCCCAACTTTAGGTCAATCATTTCATTACTGTAACTGTCTGTGGTTCGACCAGCTCAGATGTTCCTAGAAATATTCTTCGGGTATCAAAATGGGTCTTCTTAATGCTACCAGTGGGTGGATAGATTGACTGAAATTTCCCTAATCCTGGAAAGGAATGGGACAAAATTTGGCAAACCTTGTCTTTCTGGTTATCAGAATACGTCACCAAAGAGAATGGAAACTGGAGCGAACCCTATGGATTGGGTAAAGTAACCACTATATAGGTTGGTAGACAGACCCCGATTATTACGATTGGATGTAGGGATAAAATTATGAAGTTGAGATTTGACGGAAAAAGGGAAATATAATTAAGAAATAAGCCGGACTGAGAAATTCCGGGATTGACTTAAATGAAAAGGCTGTTATGCCAAGAGTGTAAACTTTTGTGGCACATGGAATTAATAAGAATAGTTGAAAAGATAAAAAATAAGGAAAGGTGACCGGAGACGGTACCAAGAAGTCAATTGAGACTTATATGGAGTAAAGTTTTGAAAAGATCAAAAGGTATCAAAGTCGAAGGCACTATGCCAGCACTTGCTAGAAAAGTACTGCTATTAGCCAACCCCTAAACTCACATATTTTAGCATGGCCAGTGGGGCCAAATCACTAAGGATTATCAAGTGACTAAACCAGCAATATAAGGACAAAGCGGGGTGCTTCTAACCAAGTGCCAACCGCGAGGACTTTTGATATAAAATGAATTGAGATACTTGATAATGGATTTTATATATACCATGGACGTATTAGGATTGAGGGTAGTGACCAATGAAGAGTTACGAAGATTGCCAAAGTTAGTGCAGTATGATGCATAAATTTTATCTGAAGCTTAGTGTCCTCAAGAGGAGCATTGGGCACTAAGAGATTCATGTTGGAAACGACCAATATCTTCCAGAACATCCTTGTTACCATTACCAAGTTCTGTAAGAAAGAGCAGATAGACATGTGTTGTCTTTTGGAAAGTCATATAGATTGACATTCGTTTGAAAGAAGAGGTTAGCATTAAGCTACCTATAGATTATTAAGATGAGAATGATTGAAAAGAGATCCTTATTAAGAATATATGATTTGATTATCAATTTCAGGATGTAAGTATTCCTTGGGAATAGAATTGAGGATAGAATGTCCATAGATTAAGACGAACCCTGGGGGATGCACAAAGGATAGCATCACCCCTAATAAAGACATTGTGAATTCAGGCGATATAAGTTGAATCAACCAAAGTATCAATAACCTGTAAGGATTTGTGGAAAGAAGTCTCGAAAAGTACATAGACATAATTGTTATAGAATCGATTAATGATATTTGATATACCCTGTACCCAGAAGATACAGAAGGAATGATAAGGATGACCTAAAAAAAACATTATAAGGAAAGAGATAATATTCTGAACTTAAAAAGGGAAGTTTGGTAAGGAATGTATGACATAGTAACAATAAGACCAGATGGAGCATGTGTGAAACCATGAAAAAGTATAGATTGAACCAATAAGGTTGAGATTATCCTAAACCAAGAAGGGAGTTAAGTAAGGAAATATCCTAAGTATGATTGGGAGTACCTGCAGTAAAGTTCACACCAGAAAGGTGGAAGCAATGACTTTTGGAAGAGACTGATATATGCTTTCTCTCATTCAGTAGAATTTAAGGGAAAATGCTTCCATCCTGAGTTGGAATAGATCCAGAAAACATTGATTTCAAGAAATTATTATAATCAGGAAAGGCCAATGAGGTGGCCGACACTTTAAGAATAGAGGGGTGCCACAAATGCTCATACCAAAGGAAACAGAATGAGAATAAAAAGGACCTTGAAGGTCAGAATGTGATGGAAGAATTTACGTTCCCTCTAAGGATTGTGCAAGAAGCAACTATGGGAATCGTTTAAGTAAACATTCGATTCCCGATATTGACTGAATACAGAAGATAGATTGGTACTGATACTGATCAGCTAATTGGCATGATGATGAATGATAAGCAAGTTTATGTTGGTATATTTATGTGCAAACAAGATAGAGAATTATGAGGTGGGCAAGCGATTAAGCAAACTGCTAAGCTTCCAGTCTTATATTGGAGACATATGATTAATAATCTCACCAGCCTATTCCAGATGCGATGCTGGAAGCTTCCTGCAATTTTATCTGCTTCATGTAATATCTACGTCATGTTCCGGAAGCGTTCCTTATGGATAAGAAATAGTGATCGTTTTGTTTTCCTAGAGGATCTTGAATTGACAATTATGATGTTAGTTATTAGAGCACTGCGTGAACGATAAACAATGGTGATCCTTCCGAGAAGGTAGATGATAACGATTGTGGAAATGTCGAATTGAATCTAAGTTAGAGAAATCATCCAGGTTAATTTCGAATGGTTTAATTTCTGGAACGACGGGATAGGTGAAATAAATGATTAGGCTATGATGGTTCATAGAGTGATTATAGTAGAAATAAAGACAATTGACCGATAGAGATGGAAATAGAGTTGAGAATTAATAAGAGAGTCAGATAGGCGGACTCATGAGAAGCTCCAGTAATGAAGCAAGAAAAGTATGGAATTGTCATGGCAAAGTTATTGTCCTAAATGGAAAGTCGGAAATTAGAAGCATAAATGACATGCAAATTGACCCTTTTAGGTTGGGGGAAGTCAAGGGAATTTGGAATAGATTGACTGGGTAATAAAGAGACTCATGGATTGAGGGAGTAAAAATCTAGGCGGTTGAACAAAGGAAAGTTTAACCCAAAAAATGTGACATTATTAAGTAAAGGTGACGAGTGTCTCAACAAGGAGATGACGGTGGAGTTAAACAATAGAAGTGAATGAGAATTAGACAATAAGAAGGACGTGATTGATAAAGAAAAGATGGGAAATAGTAATGGAATGTGAAGCAAGGAATGTTATGAATGGATTTCTAGCGAACTCTCGAGGTGACAACCTGATAGTGTTAGAATTATGAATATGAAAGAGCCAGTGTCGTGGCGTGAAATGTCAGTAATAATAATGTCAAGCGAGAAATCCAAGATTTAACCGGAGAGGTTGAAGGATTTTCCAAAAGTAAGTAATGCTAATATCAAACAAGAGTATAGGTCCATAGAATGATGGACAGAGCAATAAGGACATGTGATATGTGAGATTACGATAAAGTAGTATTTGATACGAATACGATTACTTTCTTCCCTAATAAACCTCTATAGTTCAGAGGTAAATTCTGAGTATGATATTTTGACAATCATGAAAATTTTCTTATATAATTCTTTGAAATTCTTTCCTTTTATTATTCCTTATATATCTTCTTCTAAATTGAGAAGAACAACCCTTTAAAGAGGGGAGGTACTGCTACGTGACTACCTGTCTATGTGATAGGAGTCTAAGTGGAATACCATAGCTTGTCTAAATTGCTTGTCAAGTACTAAAGGCTAGCCACCTTTTGTACTAACTATGCAATTGGACAACTG
This sequence comes from Kitagawia praeruptora, assembly GCA_037693485.1. Taxonomy (NCBI): domain Eukaryota; kingdom Viridiplantae; phylum Streptophyta; class Magnoliopsida; order Apiales; family Apiaceae; genus Kitagawia; species Kitagawia praeruptora. The sequence continues at coordinate 124,266,067 of CM075351.1, read as the reverse complement.
TTCATTGATCATAGTGATCTCTCAATAAATTCTTCTAATTTTATGTAATATTGATCGAGATTGCGAAGATTAAAGCGATCAGGAATTGCATAATTACGAGTGAGGTTATCTCCGAAATTCGCAGCACGATAGTGATACCGAATTCACTACCGATACCAATAAGGAAAGTAGTATATGACTGAGTAAGAGCATAACCCGGATAGTGTGTTGTACGAAAAGTAGCACAGTTGATGAAAAAGGATAAAAGATATATTATAGCACTAGTGAGGTATGCCGTAAGAGTATTGGAATGATTAAGGATTGACCGGGGAACTGGAAAGTGAAATGATCAACAAGTACCTCATTTGTCTTCTACCTGATTCCGGGACGGAATCCTTTTAAGGAGGGGAGACTGTAAGAACCCAAATTTTTGGTATAATTAAAAACTTTTTATATATTAATAAAAGAATGAACAGTGACTCCGACTACAAGGAATTAACAAAGAATGAATGAATGGGATGGATTTAGGTTCAAATATTTATATGTCATTAAGAATGCTTTTGGTTGACAGCATAGATAAGAATGATCTATCTCCTAAGAAATAAGTTATGGCACTCCAAAGAGGAAGGAGATAGTCTTGTGTCATCCAAATCAATATCTGTTGTTAGTCCAGTGGTTCCGTAAAAGGGTTAAGGAATGCCCAAAAGAGAACAAGGACATTTTTACAAATATATAGGGAATAAAGGATGAATAGTGTTTTGGTGGAAAATAAGAATATGAGTTAGACGACGCTATATAGAAGTATTCAGAACAGATTTCTGAGTTCGTATTCATGATCCAGGGGCGAGATAAGTGTATGTAAACGATATCGGATTCAGAAAATTAGCACTTTTATTTTCTCCGAGATTTTCCTGGACACTGAAAGACTTAAGGATTTATTAAGAGGATTTAAGGAATTTAAATTCGAGAAGTATTAAGGAAGATGGAGAATAGTATTATAAGTATTAAGAAGGTTTCCGGTAAATCCCTAACAAGAAATACTTGAGGTATTCCTTCGAACGATCAATGAAATCGAGTAATAACCGGACAAAGAAACGAATAATCAAACAAGAGACAAACATATGCAATTGGTGGAAAAAGGAGAAACCAAAGTGACATACTTGAAAGTCAACTACAACTAGGATGGCTCTTTAGCACTTAACCAAAAATGGACTTGCTTAATGTAGAGCCAACACTTGGTTCAATTAGAAGGCAACAAGTGGACTAATGGATGATTGACAACTATCAAATCCAAGATGCATCCATTATATAGACTAGATATACATGTATTAAGCATAAAACACAAAAACAAAATAACCACACCACCATTTTTGGTGCTCTCGGCCTAGCTCAAAGAAAAAGGGGGAAGAGGAGATTTCACCAACCAAATCCTACCATCTAGAGCTTAAATCAAAGAGGAAGAAGAGTAGAAGGTATATCTTGAATCTCATCATCATCCATTAAGTTTATCATGATCAAAATCCAAGTTAAAGATGATAATGAATAGTGTTCTTATGAACTAACTTTAGATTTCTCTTGTTTTCATGGTGGATCTAGCAAGCCTAAGCACTTTTAAGGACCATACAAAGCCTAGTAAGGTTGTAGCACACTCAAAGGAAGGTATAACCACTTGAACCCTAGATCTTAGTTTGATATTATGCATGTTCTTGGTGGGTTTTAACTTAGTAGTGTTATTGGTATGATTATAAGCTTGTTAACATGATTTATGGTTGATTGGATACATGATGATTGTTATGAATAAGTGATGTATTATTGGACCTCTTGAGATGAGAATCATGTGTATAAGTTGATTAGATGCCCGGTGTGGCTTTGTTGTGTTGGAAAGATTTTTGAAACGTTCGATTTATAGCCGTCGTAATGCCAAAAATTCATTAACCTTAAGATCACGAACTGGACAGAACATGTAACTCACTGTTTGGCTTCGTTTTCTGCCATGATAAGCTAGATTATGTTATAAGCTTCGTTTTGATATAAAGTTCGCATGAAATGGATTTACGGTTTAGGAGTTATGATTAAATTCGTAAAAGTGGTTCGAAACCGTAAACAAAAGTTCGTAACTGAAATTGGAATCCCTTAACATGAATAAGTCAGTGACAAATCATGGTAATTAAATATTAGAGGTCATAAGGAAGGCGTGAGAGAAAACCACGAGTAAAATGGATCTTTTTCCGATTTTATAAAAATGTTCGAATCAAGGTTAAGTGCGAAGAAACCACTTTTCGGAGGTAACACTAGTCACTAAAAGGCTCCTGCCTTGTTTTAGTAAATCTGGAAAAATTGATCTTCTGACCAAAGTTAGATTTTGAGCTAGCCACCTTATAGACATTCTTTAGAGTATGTACGCGAAAACGGTGCGTCATTTGAGTTAACGGTTACCGAGTTATGAACGTTTTAGTGAAAGAGGTGTGAATAGTAAAGATCCGTAGTCGACTGAACTTCAAAAATACATTTCACCTATCTAGAACCGTGGCTTCGAATTGGAAATTTTATGATAAATATTACAAATACCAAGGATGATTTTAGAAGTGGTTTCGTAATTAAATACGGTTCCAGTGATTTATTAAAAGTGTTGGAGTATGAGTCCCGGAATAGTAATTCTCAGGAAAGTCAACTCTAGAGGTAGTACTTTGACCACCCATTTGGGCTAGATTAAGAGAGGAATCTCGAGTCGACTAAAACACGAAACTTGATTCTTTCAAACATCGATATGAATCTTTTTGGTTACCTCCTCAACGCTCGAGGGGTAAGATTGATGGAACAAGTGTCTATCCATTAACAAGCATCAGCTTGGGAAATATTGGTGAAATTTTCCTTTCCAATTAGATACGACTACTTTGTGGAGTCCTATCAACAAGTACTATACTTGGGGAAAGGGGGACGAACTTTATGTTTCAGAGTTATAGATGTTATTCGAACTAGGAGACGCGTAAGTGGCCGAGTGGCGCCGGTCCAGCAATTAATGGCCCAACCGTTGGCCGGGGGGTTCCAGAGGGCGGGCGATCCGTCGGTGCTTCCTTCTACATGTAGAGAACAAATGATGGGGAGCATGACATGGGACTGATCATCGTAAATGTTGTGGCTCCTGGCGCGGCAAGCTCCCGTATTAGTTCATCTTCCAAATTGGGAAATTTTCTGCAACATTATCATTGTTGGCAGGTTTGAAAAGTGTTCGAACTGGAATTGCAATATTCTTCCTGCAAGTTCCTCTATTATGAAAATTTGATATTATCTTGCTTATCTTTGACATAGCAGATATTTCTTCAGAACAATTATATTTTGAGTTACCTTGTAACTTCATCTCATACCTTATATTGGTACTACGTTCGTTAATGCATGGCATATGGTTTCAAAGATATTTTGGACTGTTATAAATTATCACTTTTCAATTATATTTTTGGTGGGCTATTGCTCACCCTTGTTTTATTTATTTATATCACAACAACAGCTAGATCAGATGTTCACGCAAGGCGCACTCAGCGTAAGTAGGTGACAGCCGTCAGAGGAATAACCGCGGAGGTCATAGCTACCATTGCTGAAGAAGCAGCTACTGGTAGGCTAGTTGTTAGCATTTGAGTATCAAATGTATTTATTATATGGCATATACAAATGGATGACAAAGAGTATGTAATGGTTAATTGTAATTCTTTGGGTTGTAAGAACTCAAACTTGTGATTAATAATATTGATGGTTACTCTGATTTCATCTATGGGACTATAACGGGTGTGTTTTATGTTGTTGTTTTGGGTAACAAGGTTGTAATTTAGATTATGTTGGTTTTGTGGATGGATATTGAGACCGTAACGACCAGATCCCTGATCCCGGATCTGGGGGTGTTACAATCCTGGTCGAATTTCTGGTCGAAAAAGGTAAATCCTGGTCGAAAATTTGTCCTAAACGTCGATTTCTTTTGCAAAAACCTTTGAGGGCATGAAAGTTTCGATAAAAATACCTGTGGGTACCATGCAACTCCTAAATAATAGAATACAAGGAGTTTTACGAGTGATTCATTAAAGTAAAATGGCAAAAGATTCGGTAACAAAAAGTTACTAGAGAATTGTTTAGCCTCGAATAAGGTAAATCGTCGTAAATGTGTAGGTCGCTCCACACTTTACAAAAAGACGATACTCGTGAAACACTAGTGTATGATTATGAACCCTGACCCGAGTCTCGAAAAAGGCCGTTGAAACTTCAAGGAAAACCTGATCAGTTTTCCTAGAAGTTGGGGGGCAAATGATATGGGCTAAATATAAGCCCTAAAGACATAATTAATGTTGCATTAATTAGACCTATCTTGGTCCAAGTATGAAGCCCATTAATAGGGCCCAAAACCGTAATTAAATATTAATTTCGTAATTAATATTAAGGGCTAATTAACATTTGGGAAATACAAGTCAAATAAGGATATTATCTCTATAAAGAGTAGCCTCCAAGGCACACAGTCATACAAGGAAACAGACTCCTACAAAGTAGGAGTCTAGAACCTTCCTCAAGGTTGACTTACCCACCAAGTCACCTAACCCTACTATAATTCTTAGGCTTCTCAGCCTATATAAAAGGTCAGACCCCTCACCCTAGAACTACGTTTTTAGGCTTGATCTTTGATATTCATCATAGTACGTAGGCATCTTGTGAAGGCAGATTCAGCCACGAGCACAAGAGCAACCATTAAAGCACGAAGCTCACGAACCTTATCATTAAATACATACAAACCCTAATTGTAATTTAATAACCTAGTTTTTATTCCACAACAAGTAATACCATAAACTCCTATAACCAAAATAACATATCATTTTCTTTATACATAAAATATATATAAATAAAATATTAGAATAATGTATATTACAACAAAAGGTGTAACAAGGAAGTATAACAAAAAATTTCCTATTCCAAAAATAATTTTTTTTACTTGACATTTAATTACAAAGCAAAAAAACATTTTTTAAAATGTTCTCAGAAAAAAATTGGTAAACTAAGAGTTTAAAAATGTTAAAAAACATTTAATAAGAAATGACACCAAAATTCAACAAAATTTACCAAAATATATTTTACAAAATAAATGCTAATTTCAAATAAATACTAAATTCAGTAAACTAAAATTCACCAAAAACTTTAATATAATGCACATATAATAAAAAAATTAATTAACAAAAAATGTAGCACATATTACAAGTTTTTTTTAGAAAACATTAATTATTATAACACATAATATCATAAACATACGAAAAACATTTCATAAACAAAAATAACAAAAATATTATTCACACATATTAAAATATTTAATATCAATAAAAATTTTTTTAAAAGAGTGCAAAACACTAAGAAAAAACACCTCCCAATACATAAAAGAATACCATAACAAAAACTGTAAATGATTTTTAGATAATCCCATGTATGTTAATATAGTTAATACAAAAATAGAAAATAATAGTTATACTACCTAAGATGTTTCAAATATGTCTTATATAATCTAATAATTTAAAAACAAGATACCCCAAATAATGATATATTAAAAAATATATTAGGCTAAATTTTATAATATAATTTACAAAAATAACAACTATCACATAAAGGTTCTTGAAGAAAAAAATTACCTAATAAATATCATAAAATATTTATTTAAGTAATATAACAAAAATGTATCTTAAATTTACGCTAAAACCAGACACAAATCAACCAAAAAATACAGTTTTATTGGAAAAATCATATTTTCATTTGATCATATTATTTTTTTGCGAGAATTGTAGGTGTAGTACTACATCTGTAAAGAAAATCTAAAAAAACAAAAAAAAAATAATATATATAGAATTAAAATGTAAGAACCCAGATTTTTGAGTAGAATTAAAACTTTTTATTATGTACTGATGTAAGAGTGAACAGTGGTTACAACTACAATGTAATACTGGTTTTAAGGAATTAATAATGAAAGGACATAGATTCCAAGGTTGTATGTCCTGAAGGATGCTATTGGGTGATAACTTAGATTAGAATAATCTATCTCCTAGAAAGTTAAGATAAGATTCCCTATAGAGAAATAGATACCCTCATGTCATCCAGATCGATATCGGTTACAAGTACGGAGGTTCCATGAAAGAGTTAAGGAACGCTCGAGGAAGCACAAAGATATTTTCTAAGTACCAGGACTAAAAAGAGAATAAGTGATGAATAATGTTTTTGATGGAAATAAGAATATTATGAAACGACACTATATAGAAGTACCCGGAATGAATTTTTGAGTTCGTATTAGTGATCCGAGGGGAAAATAAGTGTATGTAAAGACTGTCAGATTCTGAAAAACAGCACTTTTATTTTCTCCGAGATTTTCCCTAGACACTGATAGATTAAGGATTTAATATTTAATATTTGAGGAATATTAATTGGAGGATTATAATGAAAGATGGAAATGGTGATAGAAATATTAAGAAGGTTTCCGGTAAAACCCTAACTATAAATCATTGAGGCATTCCTCTGAATGATCGATCAAATTGAGCAATAACCGGACAAAAGAGCAAGCAGAGAACCAAAGACAAAGCATGTGCAAGTAGATAAGGCCAAGTAACCAAGTTAGTTACCAAGGAACTAGCATCTTTAGCAATTAAACCAATCTAATTATAAGATCACACCATCAAACCACTAAAGCTCAACACATGTCCACTTGATTGCATAATGGATGATCAAAGCACTTTAATAAAGTAGCTTTAAGGAAGATATTATCCAAGAGATAGCAATAATAAAAGATTAGACCAAGCAAAGCAAGCAACCAACTCCATTTCCTCTCCAAAAAGCCATTCGGATTTTGCTCTAATTCAAGAACCAAAATCCCACTTCCAACCATTGTTTGATCTCCAAATTTTTATCCTAGATCCCATATTTCATAAAAATGATACCCTAGAAATCTTAGCCTCAAACACCACTTTTTCCATTTTCAAATAAATCCTTGAAGATGAGGGTGAATAGTGATTTTCAAGAACAAATTCTTGGATCTTGATTTCTTGGATGATCTAAGCTTGGTTAAGGGTATACAAGGACTATACAAGGCTTAGCAAGGTCTTACACACATCATGAAAGGTATATCTCACCAAAACCCTAGCTTGTAATTTGAGATTTATGATTGTCTTGATTGGGTTTAGATTAGTATGATATTGATGATGATTATAATAAGCAAGATTATGTAGTTAGTTATGTGATTTAAGAAGCATGATGATCTTGGTAGTAAAATCAGTAGCTATTGGACTTATGAGATGAGTTTTATGATGATAAGTTGTTTAGATGCCCGGTGTGGCTTGGTTGGATTGATTCGAGTTTTGGAATGTCCGAGTTATAGCCGTCGTAATGCCCGATTGTTGTTAACCTTAAGAAACCGTGTTTGACAGTAGCATGAACTCCATGTCTAGCTTCATATCCTGCCATTTTTGGATAGAGTATGTTATAAGCTTCGTTTTGATATAAATATCATGTGAAACGGACTTACGGTTTAGGAGTTATGGTTTAATTCGTAAAAGTGGTTCGAAACCGTAATCGAAAGTTCGTAACTGAATTTGGAATCCCTTAACATGACTAAGTCAGTGACAAACCATGGTAATTAAATATTAGAGGTCATAAGGAAGGCTTGAGAGAAAACCACAAGTAAAATGGATCGTTTTACGATTTTATAAAAATGTTCGAATCGAGGTTAAGTGCGAAGAAATCACTTTTCGGAGGTAACACTATTCACTAAAAGCTCCTGCCCTGTTTTGGCAAAAATCCAAAATATGAATCTTCTGACCTAAGTTAAATTTTGAGTTAGCTACTTTCTAGAAATTCTCTAGATCATGTATGCGAAAACGGTGCGTCAGAGTTAACGGTTACCGAGTAATGAACGTTTTAGTGAAAGAGGTGTGAATAGTAAAGATCCGTAGTTGACTGAACTTCGAAAATACATTTCACCTATCTAGACCCGTGGCTTCGAATTGGAAATTTTATGATAAATATTACAAATACCAAAGATCATTTTAAAAGTGGTTTCGTAATTAAATACATTTCCAGTGATTTATTAAAAGTGTTGAAGTGCCAGTCACGGAATAGTAATTCTCAGAAAAGTCAACTCTAGGGGTACTACTTTGGCCACCCATTTTGGCTAGATTAAAAGAGGAATCTCGAGTCGACTAAAACATGAAACTTGTTAAGAATTATCAAGATAACATATTGCTTCAAAGAACGAGGCTATAAATTATTAAGTGAGATGTATGAAAGATCCGACATTAAGGATGGATTCGAGGAGTGATTTGGACTAAACTTACGACTTAAGAGTTCGTTGATTAACATGGACTTCATATGAGTCTAGGGAAATCCCGTAGTGCCTTGTTTGTTAATTGTTTTAGTGCTTAAGCATTAAGTATAAGTGAAATGACGTGCCTTGATAACGGACGAGTGTCGGATTATAACGTTATTAATAAGAGTTATGTTAGGGTTTGCCTAACGAGATAATTTGAAAACGTGTTTTAGCCTAAGTTAAATATATACTTAGCATGTCAAAGTGTTAAAGTGATTAACCTCGGATATTGTGACTATTTATAGATCACCGGATTGAATCGAGGTACACTACACCCACAGGATTACCAGGCAAGTTTTCAACCTTCTTGAAGGCTGTTGTTGTGATAATATATATATGAATTGATTCTGTTATATATATGCCATAGCATGCATGCCTACTTTCAAGTTATATTGCAATACTTGTTCCCTATATTGATATTGGCTTATAGAATAGATACGATATATCAGTATAAGCCGGATTTTTGGTTAAGACCCTTAGTGAAGGGCATGTGATATTCATTCTTTAAATGTAGACCGGGAGTCGATATTTTGAGATATAGATGTAGTCGTGGAAACCCGGAGGGATTCCAGCGACAGATTAGTATTCCTTTTGAGGAATGTTATTATTAAACATTAATTATATTTCCATAAAGTATTAATTACTTGGAAATCTTTCGAGAAATGTTAGTTGAGTATTATCTCAGTCGAGAAATATTAAAGGAATATTATTTCGAATATTCATTTAGAGTTTGATTATTTCATGAATATTATTTCAAGATTCATTTAGAATATTGTTTATTAAATGAATATTACTTTCGAATATTCATTTAAGGTTTCATCTATTCAATGAATATTACTTTAAGATATTCCTTTGAAATTCTAATTACTTAAGGAACATTATTCAAATATTCCTTGAGAGTATTGATTACAAAATGAATATTATTTGGATATTCATTTAGAATAGTATTTATTAAATGAATATTATTTGGATATTCATTTAAGGTTTTATTTACTTAATGAATATTATTTTAAAATATTCAATTGAAGTTCTAATTACTTAAGGAATATTATTTTGAATATTTCTTTAAAGTTTTGATTACTAAATGAATATTAATTGGATATTCATTTAGAATACTATTTATTTAATGAATATTATTTTCAAATATTCATTTAAGGTTTGATTTACTTAGTGATCATTATTTTAAATATTTATTTGAGTTTATCTATTTAACGAATATCATCTTGAATATTCATTGGAAGTTTTATTTATTTAATGAATATTATTTTGAATATTCATTTAAGAAGAGATTTATTTAATAAAAAAATTTATATATTCATTCGAGGATTACTTACGAGTAATATTATGATTTAAAAATAGTTCTTAATTATTATTGATTTAATAAATATTCTTGGAATATTTATGTAAATTCTTTTAAATTCTCTTTATAATGATTTATATCATACAAAGATTATCTTTTAACTTTAGATATTATGTAAAATATTTCATAGTCTTTTTATGACTATTTTATCAAGGGGAGGTTCCCAAAACTCTATTTTTATTTAAATCTATCTTATAAGGAGATTTAAATACTCGCCCAAACTTCAAAAAAACATATAAAGGGACCTCACTTGAGAGCTGTTATTGATTTGACTGCCCGGTCATATACTTGCTAAAACTGTCTTGTCACTCACATCTTGATTCGTTTAAACATCGGTATGAGTCTTTCGGTTACCTCCTCAACGCTCGAGGGGTAAGATTGATGGAACAAGTTTATATCCATTAACAAGCATCAGCTTGGGAAATATTGGTGAATTTTCCTTTCCAATTAGATACGACTACTTTGTGGAGTCCTATCAACAAGTGTTATACTTGGGGAAAAGGGGAACGAACTTTACGTTTCAGAGTCATGGATGATATTCGAACTAGGAGATGCGTAAGTGGCCAAGTGGTGCCGGTCCAGCAATAGCCCAACCGTTGGCTGAGGAGTTCCAGAGGGCGGTAGACAAGTAAATCCGTCGGAGCTACCTTCTACATGTAGAGAACGATTGATGAGATGTATGACATACGGTTGATCATCGTAAATGTCAGGGCATCTGGCGCGACAATGCTCCTGTATTAGTTCATCTTCCAATGAGAAATTCTGCAACACTATTGGTGTTGGCAAGGTGAAAAAGTGTTGAAACTGGAATTGCAATATTTTTCCTGCAAGTTCCTCTTTTATGATAATTGAGAATATTTTGCTTTTCTTCTGTATAGCAGATATGTCCACAAAATATATATTTTGAGTTACCTAGTAACTTCATCTTTTAAGTTATACTGGCATCATTTCCGTAAATGCATGGCATATGGTTTCAAAGATATTTTGGACTGTTATATACTATTACTGTTCAGTTATATTTGTGGTGGGCTATTTCTCACCCTTGCTTTATTTATTTATATCACAACAACAGTTAGATCAGATGGTCGCACAAGGTGCACTTGGTGCGAGCAGGTGTCAGCCGTCAGAGGATTAACCGCTGAGATCTTAACTACCATTGCTGAAGAGTAAGCTATTGGTAGGCTAGTTGTTAGCATTTGAATATCAAATGTATTTATTATATGACATATACAAATGGATGGCAAAGAGTAAGTAATGGTTAAATTGTAATTCTTTGGGTTGTAAGAACTCAATTGTGTGATTAATAAAATTTGGTTACTCTGATTACATCTCTGGGACTATAACGGGTGTGTTGGTCACAAGGTTGTAATTTAAATTATGTTGGTTTTGTGGATGGATGTTGAGACCGTAACGACCAGATCCCTGACCCCGGATCTGGGGGTGTTACAGAAATGGTATCAGAGCGTACGTTATAAACCCCAGAGATGTTGCGACGTTAAATTAATAAATTCATTAAGATAATAAGAACTCTTGCCAAGTTCATAGTCAGACTACTTAATGTAGTACTGACATATAAAACCCTTATGGGAACTTTTAAGTATCATGAGAGTAATTTAATTCGTTCCTGTGTCGACTAGTAAAGCGATAGACCTTGAGGTGTACGAGCAGTAGTACGATGATGCTTTATTGTATGTTGACAATCGGGTTGTGGATTCGATAGAGTACCCTACTAAGGACCCAGAAAGGGTTCCAGCAGAGGAAGGGAATCCTGTTGAGGATGAGGAATTACCCCTGAGGAAATGAGGGCTGTAGCCCGAAAGACTGTAAGAGTTAAGATATAGTGCTCAGAGGAATGAGCGTAAAGAACTGAGATATTGTTAATGGAATTAAAGAGGCATATTGGATTCATAGCCGGACTACCGGATGAAGTACCAGCAAGTAAGATGGATTTGAGGAATTACTCAAGATCTTATGTAAGGATAGATAAGAATCCTTGGAGACTTTCAGATTAATGAGAAAGGAGTTAGAACGATGCATGATTATCAAAGACATTGATATAGGAAGGGGAGCAGAGTCCCTAGGAACAGTTAAGACATAGGTGGCAAGTGCCATATCTTTGGATAAATGGATTAGTGTGAATATTGTCAATGGTAATTCGCCATGAGAAGACAGATTTCATAGGTTTTAATTTATGAAACCAAATTGAGATTGTTAAGGTGATTTTATTCAGGGAAATGCCCATCTTATAAATGGATCAACTTAGAAAGTAAAGACATTCGGAAGTGATGGCTCGATTGGATAAGGTTATACAAGAGGAAAAGACCAGTGAGTTTGTGATAAACTCGTAACAAGACTATTGTCAGAGATTAAGTATAGGGTTATTTTAACTCAGTGGAATGAGGAACCAGAGGCGTTAGATATATGTGGTTTAGGAGAATATTAAATTCTTTCTTTTCCTTGATTGGATTATAGTGGTTGCATTAGTTACTCCAATGCGGAATCATAAATGGATCGGGTAATACGATTAGTGGTTAAGAGATAACGAAAAAATATTTTAGATGAGACCTAAAGGAGGTAAGTGTCTGCCAAGTTCTCTGAGTATGAGTTCGGGCAATTGAAGTTCCATTATTAGGACATGCGATCAATAAGTGAGTAGTGTTGGTGGACCCCGCCAATTTAAAGGCAGTTTCAGGCGAGAAAGGTCAACCACACCAACAAAGGACTAAGAAGTTGAATAGGTAGAAAAACGGGAGGAAATCTTCCTGGAGGTGAAAGATGAAATTGGTGATGACCCAGCGTTGGCGTTGCCTAAATGGAAGAAGGAGAACATTGGGATATATTATGATGCATCTCATACCAGATTAGGCATTGTGCTTATATAGTATGGCAGCGTAATCTCGAATATATTTGAACAACACGGTTCACCAGATTCGGATGGCCTTGGAAGTGCTAATTTTGTGGAATGACTAACCCCCATGGTAGTGTTCCTTCTGAGACTAGTTGTTAAGAAGACTGGTATTTGGTAGTATCGACTAATAGGACGAATATGTATCGGGAAGATGTGGCATGTTTCAGTTTGAAACTTTGACTTCCCTTCTAAAGGATGTACATATATTGGGATCCTTTCCAGTAGCTAAACTTCTGACTTTATGTTGATCATTCTATTAATATAACTGTCTACGGTTCGACCTGCTTGGATGTTCCTAGAACTATTCCTCGAGTATCAAAATAGATCTTCTTAGTGTTACCAGTGGGTGGATAGATTGACTAAATTTTTCCAAATTCTGGAAAAGAATTCGACGAATTTCGGCAAACCTTGTCTTTCTGATTATCAAAAGACGTCATTGAAGAGAGTGGAAACTGGAGTGAACCCTGTGGATTGGGTTGAGTAGCCGTTATACGGGTTGGTAGACAGACCCCGATTATTACGATTGATTCTAGAGATAAACTGATGAAGTTGAGATTGGATGATAAAAAAAGAAATGTAATTAAGAAACGAGCCGGACTGAGAAATTCTGGGATTGACTTAAATAAAAAGGTTGTTATGCCATAAGTGTTTAGCTTTTGTGGCACGTGAAATTGATAAGAATAACTGAAAGAATAAAAGTAAAGGAAAGGTGACCGGAGACGGTACCGAGAAGTCGATTGAGACTTATATGGAGTAAAGTTTTGAAAAGATCAAAAGGTATCAAAGTAGAAGGCACTATGCCAGTAATTGCTAGAAAAGTAATGCTATTAGCCGACCCCTAAACTCATATATTTTAGTATGGCCAGTTGAGGCCAAGTCACAAAGGATTAGCAAGTGACTAGACCAGCAATGAAAGGATAAAGCGGGGTTGCTTCTAACCAAGCGCCAATCGCCAACCGCGAGGGCTTTTGATATAAAATAAATTAAGATACATGATGATGGATTTTATATATACTAGGGACGTATGAGGATTGAGGGTAGTGACCAATGAAGAGTTACGAAGATTGTCAAAGATAGTGCAGTATGATGCATAAATGTTATCTGAAGCTTAGTGTCCTCAAGAAGAGCAATAGGTACCAAGAGATTCATGTTAAAAATGACCAATATCTTCCAGAATATCTTTGCTACCATTACCAAGTTCTGTAAGAGAGATAGATAGACATATGTTGTCTTTAGAGGGCCATGTAGACTGGCATTCGTTTGGAAAAGAAGAGGTTAGCATTAAGCTACCTATAGATTATTAAGATAAGAATGATTGAAAAGAGACCCTTATTAAGGATATATGATTTGATTTCCAATTGTAGGATGTAAGTATTCCTCGAAAATAGAAGTGGGGATTGAATATCCATAGATGAAAATGAACCTTGTGGGATGCACAAAGGATAGCATCACCCCTAATAAAGACATTGTGAAATCAGACGATATAAGTTGAATCAACCAAGGTACCAATAACCTATAAGGATTTGTGGAAAGGAGTCTCGAAAAGTACATAGACAGAATTGTTATAGAATTGATTAATGATGTTTGATATTCCCTGTAACCAAAAGATACAGGAGGAATGATGAGGATGACCTAAGAAACCCTATAAGGGAAGAGGTAATATTCTGAACTGAAAAAGGGAAGTTTGGTAAGGAATGTATGACATAGTAACAATAAGGCCAGATGAAGCATGTGTGAAACCATGAGCAAGTATGGATTGAACCAATAAGGTTGAGATTATACTGAAATAAGAAATGACTAAGATAAGAAATATCCTAGGTATGATTGGGAGTACCCGTAGTAAAGTTCACACCAGAAAGGTGGAAGCATTGACTTTTGGAAAAGATTGATATATGTTTTCTCTCATTCAGCAGAATTTAAGGAAGAATGCTTCCACCCTGAGTTGGAATAGATCCAGAAAATAATGATTTCAAGAAAATATTATATTCAGGAAAGGCCAATGAGGTGGCCGACACTTTAAGTGTAAGGGAGTAAGTATATATGCTCATACTAAATAGATAGAATGATAGTGTAAAGGACCTTGATTGTCATAATGTGATAGAGGAAGTTACATTCCATCTGATGATTGTGCCAGGATCAACTATAAGAATAGTTTAAGTAAAGATTCGATTCCTGATGTTGCTGGTAGCACATTACCGACATTAGGAGGCTCTACGACAGGCCAGACCAAATTCCCCAAAAGACTCGCCTTTCCTTTGGAAACAGAGGGGGGAGGTTAAGTAACAAGGAATTGGTAGTAGATGACTAGAAACATAGATGGTACAAATACTGATAAGCTAAATGGCATGATGATGAATGACAAGCAAGTTTATGTTGGCGTATTTCTGCATAAACAAGATAGAGTACAGGAAGTTAAAGATTCATGATGCTGAAAGGTATCCCTGTATTAAGGATTAACAAGATTTGGAAAGTGATAAAGTAAAATGCTGAGCTTCCAGTCTTCAACTAGAGATATACGATTAATAATCTCACCAACCTGTCATAGCTGCGATGCTTGAAGATTCTCTGCAATTTTATCTTCTTCATGTAATATCCACGTCAAGTTCAGTAAGTATTCCCTAGGGATAAGGGAATAGTGATTATTCTGTCTTCCTAGAGGATTTTGATCTGACAATTAGGAAACCCGTAGGATTAGCTATTAAAGCCCTACGTGAATGATAAACGATGATGATTTATCCATGGACCACATTAATGTAGTGGTGATTTACTGTGGAATTAGATGATAACGACTGTGGAAGGGTCGGAATTGAATCTAAGTTAGAGAAATCCTCCAGGTTTGTTTCGGATGGTTTAAATTTTGGAATGACATGATATTTGAAATACAGATTAGGATATGATGGTCCATAGAAAGATGGACAAAACATCAAGAATGCGTTGACACACGAGATTACGATAAAATAGTATTTATTACGATTACGACTATTTTCTTCTTTGACAAACCTCTATAGTTCAGGGGTAAATTCTAAGTATGATATTTTGCAATCAAGAAAAATTTTCTACAAATCTTTGAAATTCTTTTCTTTTCTTCTCACTTATTCATATTCTTCTGAATTGAGGAGAACAACCCTTTAAGGAGGGGAGGTACCGCTACGTGACGATCTGCCTATGTGATAGAAGTCTAAGTGGAATGCCATTAATTGTTTAATTGCTTGTCAAGTACTAAAGGCTGGCCCCCTTCTGTACTAACTATGCAATATAAAAAATGTTCATTGATCATAGTGATCTCTCAATAAATTTTTCCACTTCAATATATATAGATCCAGATTGTGAAGGTAAAAGCGATCAGGAACGTAGTACGAGTAAGGTTATCTCCGAATTCGTAGCGCGATAGTGATACCGAAGTCACTGCACGTACCAATAAGGTTAATAGTATAAGACCGGACAAGAGCGTATACCGGATAATGTGTTGTACGGAAGTATCAAAGAATTGGTAGAACGGATAAAGGGTGTATTGTAACACCAGTACGATGTGATTTAGAAAGATTGGAATGTGTAAGGATCGACCAGAGAATTGGAAAGCGAAATAACCAACAAGTACCCAATTGTCTTCTACCTGATTCCGGGACGGAATCCTTTTAAGGAGGGGAGACTGTAAGAACCCAGATTTTTGGGTAGAAATAAAACTTTTTATTATGTATTGATGTAAGAGTGAACAGTGGTTACAACTACAATGTAATACTAGTTTTAAGGAATGAATAATGAAAGGATATAGATTCCAAGGTTGTATGTCCTGAAGGATGCTATTGGGTGATAACTTAGATTAGAATAATCTATCTCCTAGAAAGTTAAGATAAGATTCCCTAGAGAGAAATAGATACCCTCATGTCATCCGGATCGATATCGGTTACAAGTACGGAGGTTCCATGAAAGAGTTAAGGAACGCTCGAGGAAGCACAAAGATATTTTCTAAGTACCAGGACTAAAAAGAGAATAGGTGATGAATAGTGTTTTTTATGGAAATAAGAATATTATGAAATGAAACTATATAGAAGTACCCAGAATGAATTTTTGAGTTCGTATTAGTGATCCGAGGGGAAAATAAGTGTATGTAAAGACTGTCAGATTCTGAAAAACAGCACTTTTATTTTCTCCGAGATTTTCCCTAGACACTGATAGATTAAGGATTTAATATTTAATATTTGAGGAATATTAATTGGAGGATTATAATTAAAGATGGAAATGGTGATAGAAATATTAAGAAGGTTTCCGGTAAAATCCTAACTATTAATCATTGAGACATTCCTCCGAACGATCGATCAAATTGAGCAATAACCGGACAAAAGAGCAAGCAGAGAACCAAAGGACAAGCATGTACAAGTAGATAAGGCCAAGTAACCAAGTTAGTTACCAATGAACTAACATCTTTAGCAATTAAACCAATCTAGTTATAAGATCACACCATCAAACCACTTAAGCTCAACACATGTCCACTTGATTGCATAATGGATGATCAAAGCACTTTAATAAATTAGCTTTAAGGAAGATATTATCCAAGAGATAGCAATAATACAAGATTAGACCAAGCAAAGCAAGCAACCAACTCCATTTCCTCTCCAAAAAGCCATTCAGCTTTTGCTCTAATTCAAGAACCAAAATCACACTTCCAACCATTGTTTGATCTCCAAATTTTTATCCTAGATCCTATATTTCATAAAAATGATACCCTATAAATATTAGCCTCAAACACCACTTTTTCCATTTTCAAATAAATCCTTGAAGATGAGGGTGAATAGTGATTTTCAAGAACAAATTCTTGGATCTTGATTTCTTAGATGATCTAAGCTTGGTTAAGGGTATACAAGGACTATACAAGGCTTAGCAAGGTCTTACACACATCATGGAAGGTATATCTCACCAAAACCCTAGCTTGTAATTTGAGATTTATGATTATCTTGATTGGGTTTAGATTAGTATGATATTGATGATGATTATAAGCATGATTATGTAGTTAGTTATGTGATTTAAGAAGCATGATGATCTTGGTAGTAAAATGAGTAGCTATTTGGACTTATGAGATGAGTTATATGATGATAAGTTGTTTAGATGCCTGGTGTGGCTTGGTTGGATTGATTCGAGTTTTGGATAGAGTATGTTATAAGCTTCGTTTTGATATAAAGATCATGTGAAACAGAGTTACGGTTTAGGAGTTATGGTTTAATTCGTAAAAGTGGTTCGAAACCGTAATCGAAAGTTCGTAACTGAAATTGGAATCCCTTAACATGACTAAGTCAGTGACGAATCATGGTAATTAAATATTAGAGGTCATAAGGAAGGCTTGAGAGAAGACCACAAGTAAAATGGATCGTTTTACGATTTTATAAAAATGTTCGAATCGAGGTTAAGTGCGAAGAAATCACTTTTCGGAGGTAACACTATTCACTAAAAGCTCCTGCCCTGTTTTGGCAAAAATCCGAAAAATTAATCTTCTGACCTAAGTTAAATTTTGGATTATCTACCTTCTAGACATTCTCTAGATCATGTACGCGAAAACGGTGCATCATTTGAGTTAACGGTTACCGAGTTATGAACGTTTTAGTGAAAGAGGTGTGAATAGTAAAGATCCGTAGTTGACTGAACTTCGAAAATACATTTCACCTATCTAGACCCGTGACTTCGAATTGGAAATTTTATGACAAATATTACAAATACCAAAGATCATTTTAAAAGTGGTTTCGTAATTAAATACGTTTCCAGTGATTTATTAAAAGTGTTGAAGTGCGAGTCACGGAATAGTAATTCTCAGAAAAGTCAACTCAAGGGGTACTACTTTGGCCACCCATTTTGGCTAGATTAAAAGAGGAATCTCGAGTCGACTAAAACATGAAACTTGTTAAGAATTATCAAGACAACATATTGCTTCAAAGAACGAGGCTATAAATGATTAAGTGAGATGTACGAAAGATCCGACATTAAGGATGGATTCGAGGAGTGATTTGGACTAAACTTACGACTTAAGAGTTCGTTGATTAACATGGACTTCGTATGAGTCTAGGGAAACCCCGTAGTGCCTTGTTTGTTAATTGCTTTAGTGCTTAAGCATTAAGTATAAGTGCAATGACGTGCCTTGATAACGGACGAGTGTCGGATT
This sequence comes from Kitagawia praeruptora, assembly GCA_037693485.1. NCBI lineage: Eukaryota > Viridiplantae > Streptophyta > Magnoliopsida > Apiales > Apiaceae > Kitagawia > Kitagawia praeruptora. Next base: position 124,247,304 of record CM075351.1, on the reverse strand, counting down.
ATAACCGTATTAATAAGGGTTATGTTAGGGTTTGCCTAACGAGATAATTTGAAAACGTGTTTTAGCCTAAGTTAAATATATATTTAGCATGTCGAAGTGTTAAAGTGATTAACCTCGGATATTGTGACTATTTATAGATCACCGGATTGAACCGAGGTACACTACACCCACAGGATTACCAGGCAAGTTTTCAACCTTCTTGAAGGATGTTGTTGTGATAATATATATATGAATTGATTATGTTATATATATGCCATAGCATGCATGCCTACTTTCAAGTTATATTGCAATACTTGTTCCCTGAATTGATATTGGCTTATAGACTAGATACGATATATCAGTATAAGCCGGATTTTTGGTTAAGACCCTTAGTGAAGGGCATGTGATATTCATTCTTTAAATGTAGACCGGGAGTCGGTATTTTGAGATATAGATGTAGTCGTGGAAACCCGGAGGGATCCCAGCGACAGATTAGTATTTCTTTTGAGGAATGTTATTATTAAACATTAATTATATTTTCATAAAGTATTAATTACTTGGAAATCTTTCGAGAAATGTTATTTGAGTATTATCTCAGTCGAGAAATATTAAAGGAATATTATTTCGAATATTCATTTAGAGTTTGATTATTTCATGAATATTATTTCAAGATTCATTTAGAATATTGTTTATTAAATGAATATTACTTTCGAATATTCATTTAAGGTTTCATCTATTCAATGAATATTACTTTAAGATATTCCTTTAAAATTCTAATTACTTAAGGAACATTATTTCAAATATTCCTTGAGAGTATTGATTACTAAATGAATATTATTTGGATATTCATTTAGAATAGTATTTATTAAAAGAATATTATTTGGATATTCATTTAAGGTTTTATTTACTTAATGAATATTATTTTAAAATATTCAATTGAAGTTCTAATTACTTCAGGAATATTATTTTGAATATTTCTTTAAAGTTTTGATTAGTAAATGAATATTAATTGGATATTCATTTAGAATACTATTTATTTAATGAATATTATTTTCAAATATTCATTTAAGGTTTGATTTACTTAGTGATCATTATTTTAAATATTTATTTGAGTTTATCTATTTAACGAATATCATCATGAATATTCATTGGAAGTTTTATTTATTTAATGAATATTATTTTGAATATTCATTTAAGAAGAGATTTATTTAATAAATAATTTTATATATTCATTCGAGGATTACTTACGAGTAATATTATGATTTAAAAATAGTCCTTAATTATTAATGATTTAATAAATATTCTTGGAATATTTATGTAAATTCTTTTAAATTCTCTTTATAATGATTTATATCATACAAAGATTATCTTTTACCTTTAGATATTATGTAAAATATTTCATAGTCTTTTTATGACTATTTTATCAAGGGGAGGTTCCCAAAACTCTATTTTTATTTAAATCTATCTTATAAGAAGATTTAAATACTCGGATCTACCTTCTACATGTAGAGAACGACTGATGAGATGCATGACATACGATTGATCATCGTAAACGTCAGGGCATCTGACGCGGTAATGCTCCCGTATTAGTTCATCTTCCAAAAGTGAGAAATTCTGCAACACTATTGGTGTTGGCAAGGTGAAAAAGTATTGAAACTGGAATTGCAATATTTTTCCTGCAAGTTCCTCTTTTATGATAATTGAGAATATCTTTCTTATCTTCTGTATAGCAGATATGTCCACAAAATATATATTTTGAGTTACCTAGTAACTTCATCTTTTAAGTTATACTGGCATCATTTCCGTAAATGCATGGCATATGGTTTGAAAGATATTTTGGACTGTTATATACTATTACTGTTCAATTATATTTGTGGTGGGCTATTGCTCACCCTTGCTTTATTTATTTATATCACAACAACAGTTAGATCAGATGGCCGCACAAGATGCACTTGGTGCGAGCAGGTGTGAGCCGTCAGAGGATTAACCGCTGAGATCTTAACTACCATTGCTGAAGAGTAAGCTATTGGTAGGCTAGTTGTTAGCATTTGAATATCAAATGTATTTATTATATGACATATACAAATGGATGGCAAAGAGTAAGTAATGGTTAAATTGTAATTATTTTGGTTGTAAAAACTCAATTGTGTGATTAATAAAATTTGGTTACTCTGATTACATCTCTGGAACTATAAGGGTGTGTTCTATATTGTTGTTTGGGTCACAAGGTTGTAATTTAAATTATGTTGGTTTTGTGGATGGATGTTGAGACCGTAACGACCAGATCCCTGACCCCGGATCTGGGGGTGTTATATAAAATTTATACAATAAGAAAAAAAATTAAATTTAATAAACTAAAAGTTACAAATATATAAATTTCTACAACACTAAATTTTAAATTGGATTAATCTAGATTGAAAGTAATAAAATATAAATTAATTATTATTATTATTATTATAAATTAACGTATCTCTGTTATAATTTTAGTATATATACAGTTATAAAATATATATTATTTTTATTAAAAGTGAAAAATACAATTTAAAACCGTATAAGAAAAACTTTTGGAAAATTTATTTCTAATAAAAATATTTATAAAATATTGATAAAACAACCGTGCATTGCACGGATATAAAGCTAGTAATTAATAATATCAATAACGTTATAATTGTTTTTATTTTTTGTCATTCTACTAATTTTGTCATTAAAATAATATTAATGTAGACGTTAATTCAATGATATGGCATAATTATTAGAAATTAGTCACTAAATATTATACCATTTAAAATATATCATCATTATCAATTTTTTCCACAAATTTATTATTATTTTTAAATTAATTCATTATTATTCAAAACATTTATCTTGTTATAAACGGTAGTTGTTTAAAATTTGTCATGATAAACATAGGAGTAATGAAATTTTATATATTTACTGAATAAAGTAATATTATTTTATATAAAAAAAAATTAAATTCATATGTTTGGTATTTAAAATTTCTTAAACCATTTTTAATCACAAAAATATGATATATTTGATCATTTTTTTAATCGATATACAAAATTTTGGAATACAAAAATAGATGCTAAATCAAAATTTTAAGTATCCAAAATTTTACAATATCAAATTGGAGAAAAATAATTATTTTGAAGATAATGAATTTTTTCTTGAACAAAGTGATAATTCATGTAAATAACAATGATTTCAATGATTATGTTGAAATAAATTTTAAATTTTTGTTTATCATGACACGTCAGATTATTAAGTGCACACTAATGTTATTTTAATTAATATATTATTCATACTTAATGGAATGATATAAACTAAAACTTAGTGACTACTTTTAATTATTTGAAAATTCAGTGATTACTTTTAACAGATACAAAAGTTGAAATATTAAAAAAAAATTATGTTTCCTCTATAATATGTCCTAAATTAAAATTATTATGTTATTTTTTGGATATATTTTTTTATTCAATATTTAAAAAAATGTTTTATAATTAATTTTTAATTCATATATAATTCATATAAATATAAATATTTATCTACTAATTATGATTTTAATGCCCTACAATCCTTGTATAGCTTCTTTAGTTCTTCTAAATATTCGCACAATTATGATTTCAAGTTTTTGTTACTATAAGCTTTTGTTCTACATCGAAAGTTGCTTTTCTTTGTGGCATAGCAAATTTGCTCCATGTATCTTGATTCCTTCTATTCTCAAGCACGGTATATTAGGTTAGTTTTAAGTACATGCTTGAAAGTTGTATTTATTTCCATATCTTAAGGCTTTCTCATCATTAATTGTCTCGTTAAGAAAGACATAAATTTGGCATAAAAATATAAATTTTGGTTAATGTTGATGAGTGGATTTTGTAACAACGTATCTTGCTTCCTTCTATTCTCAAGCACGGTATATTAGGTTAGTTTTAAGTACATGCTTGAAAGTTGTATTTCTTTCCCTATCTTAAGGCTTTCTCACCGTTAATTGTCTCGTTAAGAAAGACATAAATTTGGCATAAAAATATAAATTTTGGTTAATGTTGATGAGTGGATTTTGTAACAACGTATCTTGTTTCCTTCTATTCTCAAGCACGGTATATTAGGTTAGTTTTAAGTACATGCTTGAAAGTTGTATTTCTTTCCATATCTTAAGGCTTTCTCAATGTTAATTGTCTCGTTAAGAAAGACATAAATTTGGCATAAAAATATAAATTTTGGTTAATGTTGATGAGTGGATTTTGTAACAACTTTTGAGAGCTTTACAGTGAGTTGTAAAAACTAACGATCAACTATTCTATGAAAAATTTGGATTGTGTTTGTGGGGGTGAGCTGTACTTGAAAGTGCTTCCAATGATCTCAGGTTCTCTTATAGATAATCAGAATGCAAAAATCTCAGTCCACTCTCAAGTTACCTACGTATCCTTTATATAAGGAATCAACCTCACGTAATTCCCAAGTCTATGCTGATTCTGCTTGACCAGCTGTATGGCTAAATCTAGTCCGAGTAGGTCTTTTGTTCCTTTAAAGCTTACTATGAACAGGTTATCTAAGTAGAGTAGAACTCGAGTTCGTACTCCACTGTAATCTGATTGTCTATTAGAGGTAATCTAGGATCAATTGCGTTCTAGGAGTACTCTCCAATTATAAATCTATCTCTTTCTGGCTGGCTTCTAGATCTTTCTGATGTTTATAATAAGGAATCTGGTGCTCAGTAACCTACGTCTAGGAACCTGCCTCTCAAGAACATATATCTCGGAACCTGATGCCCAGGAACCTCTATAGAGTAATATGTATCTGTATAAATAACAAATATATTAGTCTGGGAGGCCTTTCTGTGGTTCCCATTTACTCTTTGCTGCTTCCGTTGTTGTTGCTAGGCTGACTCGAACTCTTTTGTGGGGAGGAACTTGATCAATTCGTAATCTGCTCAGCTTTTAGTTCATAAGGAACCTCTTGATACTTATACTTTCTTGGCTATCTTCTTGGCTAATGCTCATTTCTCCATGTCTAGTCTTCATTTCTCATACTGGATCTGTCTTCTAGCTCATATGCTGCTTATGGATTGGACCTTATAGCTAATGGGCCTAGATCTAGTCCATGCAAATTTTGGGCACAACAACTACACCCATTTCCTTGAAGCCATGCAATGCGAAAGGAACCTATTCAGCTTCTTAGTAAGGAATCCGATGTTTATTCATTCTTCTGTCAAGTCTTCACACCTCAACTGCTAATCACACTACACCATATATTGCCTATTGCAACCATATTTCTAGGAGTTTGTCAAAAAAACATTGCTATTGAGAAACCAAATCACATAAATTGCAATGACTTTGAAAAGCGTTGCAATTGCACTGAAAAAATTCAAGAGAATTAAAAACATTCATTCTATTGCAATATTTTTCTTAAATCGTTGCAATATATAGGATTTTTTAGCCCAAAAAATTGGCGGGCTTCTAAAATGTGTTCAAAAATTTTGAGCGGCTTTGCCGGGCTTACCAAAGGAACAAAAGAAAAAAGAAACAAAGAAACAAAACACAGTAACACAAACACAAAACAACGCAGACACACGCATACAAAATCAAGGTCGAATTCTCAAGCTCGAAGAGAGGAAAACACAATATCGAATAAGATTAAAGCACCAAGAAGGTATGTTTCCTGAAATTATTATTTCCCTAATTGATTTGAAACGAGTTTCAATTAGGGTTTATACTTTTCTGTTTTAATTTGGGATTATATGTACTACTTTGTTTGTATGTTGTTAATTAAGGTTTAATATAAGTTTCCAAAATTTACATATCAGTATGTATGAATTTGGGGTTGTAGTTGTATCCGGAGCTTTCTTCATGTCTTGTTTTTCAAATATCTATTTATAAAATTTGTTAATTGGGAATCGATATTTTGCTCTGATTCAGCGGATTTAGTTAACATCTTTTGATGTGTACATATCTTAACATCTTTTTAATTTACATATCTTTGTGTTCTATTTTGGGTTCATTAATTTGGATTTCCCGTGTATGCTTCAATTTGGGGGTGTTTGTATTTGTTAATAAGATATGTTATAAGTACGTACCTTGTTCTTATATTTGGTTTATAAGATTTATATATGTATTCGTGTATGTATGTTTGAGTTGTTCAAACAGAGCTAATTACTTAAAACAGTTAAGATTTAAGTACATGCTTTGACCTGATGTGGACCTGGGATTTTAATGATTGTTCAGTGATCTTTGTATGTAGAACGAGGGCCTGATTTTTCGTGGTTATACACAATTGCAGAGGGCGCAACCTGTGCTACTACAATATCTCCTTTTAGCGTATGTTAAGCAGGTCTGCATCATTCCTGGACAAAACTTAATTATAATGTTTTTATTTGTACGTTGCTGCACCTGTAGTTAATTATTATTAAACTTTCTTACTTTCACTCTCTTGTTTATAATAAATTTATCATATTCTCATGATTGAACTAAGTACATGCTTGAGATGTGATTGGTCTTGAGCTACCAAACTAATGTCAGGTTTCTTATCACACATCTAATATCAGGGATATTGATTATATCCAAAATATGAATGTACTTCTTTATATTAGTTATACTTTGGAACTACCTGTTTTTTTTTCTTCCTATTATCTTTCATTAATAGTTACTAATCTTGACATGCTTGATATGTAAGAAACTCACTTAATTTAGAAGATGCTAGATGATACCCTATAAAAATGTTTGCAGTCAGCAGTGACTGCTTCGTATCTTCTAAAAGGTTTCTGCGTAGTTTTGGAAAAACTTAGCTGCATTTTTTCATATTATAGCATTGCTCTAGGATAACTTGAGATCTTTCTTTAAACCTGGCATTACCGCCAGCCAGAAGTTTCTGATGATTATTGATTCATTGCTGAAGGTCAGTATGCAACTTAGGTGGTGTGGCAGGTGTTTCTGGAATAAGCACCACATATGATCAGACCAACGAGTGTGATCCTAGATTAGTAATTGAAGCATATACATGTTGGATAAAACATATCTGAAGAGGGTAAATGCAAGTCTTCAATATCTACAGTTTGTTTTCTCCAGCTCTTTACATTCTTAAGCTATATCTATTACAAATGTACAATGAACTAAGTTTTTTATTGTTCAGGATGTGCCTTATATCTTTACTTTAGAGTGGCTGGCAAATTACAGACTTAAGAATGTTATAAAACAGTTCCAGGAGGTATTTTTATTAATTTCTGAAGCCTTGTTCTTACAAACTTTTCCTAAATCCAACTCTCTTACTCGCAAGGGAAGTGTGATCTACTAGTACTATCAACTTGTATATGTTTTTAATTACATACTTTAAAAGGATCTATTGCTATTAGTAGTTTGGCTGAAGGGCCATTGAGCTTTAATGTTTCTAAGCTTAATGCTTCTAAAAGGTCCGACTATGTAATTTGCTGTAGTAGTTTAGGCCATGTATCCTCACAAATACTACTTGTGTCTTTTTTGCATTCACTTTTCTCCTTCAGACAGACAGGAAATTAGATGTAATCTGATTCCCTTTTAATGGAAAACATGTGAAGAACTACATAGCATTAGCAGGCCCTCACGCTAGAGTAGCATCTCCATCGCTTTGTAGTGTATGTACCCATTCTCAAACCAAGATTACAATTTTAATTTGCGTAAACTTTTCAATCACAGATATGGTGATGAGAATATAATCATCAGATAAACCATTAATTACCCAAATACTAGTTAAGCTTTTAAGTCCTAGAATTAACACTAATACCACAAGTTCACTAGATAGGATTTCATCATATTCTTCACAATTCAAGGGCTTGTACTTCATTGACATTTTTTATTAAAAAATCTGGTCTAAGGGGAGACTCTGACGTGTGTTCTTGAAGCTGATTTAATCAAGCTGGGGGTATACACTAAGTTTATCCAGGTTCCGAAATCATCTCTGTTTATAGAAAATATTTTCACTATCAGATTTGTTCTCATTATATAACTTTTAAAGTAAACAAATCTGCAGGAAAGGTTGGCACCTGCTGGTTATATCAAAATCCGAACTATGAGTTATCAATATGTATCTACATTTTTAAGCACATATTCTTCATAAATGTACTACAGCACTGATAAGAAAAATGAGTGATATATTCTCCTACCAGGACATTGATGGCTACATGAAAGGCTGTGTGTTTCTACCAAAGCTTAATAATGAAATTGCAGGATAGCAGAAATCGTTATTTAAGAAAAGGTTTTCCAGTTTGCAGAATTTGTTGCTCATCAATGGCTAAAGAAACTACATACAAGTTTTCAGGCAACTCAAATGGAGAACCCTATCAATGGTACTTTCTAATAATCTCGGTGCATATGACTTTATCTGATATAACTGTTTAATTTCCAATCATATTCAGTTTTGCGCTCCAGGTTTTAAATTTTCTCCTCACCAAACATATAAGAATGAAAACATCTTCAGTATTTCTCTAATTAATTTTGTCGGTTATGTAGTCCGAAGGAATATTTCGTATAAATCCATAGAACAGCAAAGAGGAATATGTGAGGGATCAGCTGAACAGAGGCATTGTACCACAAGATATCGATGTGCACTGTCTAGCAGGTCTAATTAAGGCTTGGTTCAGGGAACTTTCTTCTGGTATTCTTGATGGACTTTCACCAGAAGAGGTATTGCGGTGCAATACGGAGGAGGAATCTGTTGAACTTGTGAAACTGTTAAAACCAACCGAGATAGCGCTACCCAACTAGCATATGTACAATATATGGAAAAAGCAATTAGCTGTTGCCTTAAGTTGCATTTCAAGTTCTTTACATTTAAACTCTATTTCAAGTTTCATGTGTTTAGCATTATCACATTCTGTTTGAACTTCCTGCAAGAAAATTAACTCAGCTTCTAAATGATCATTTCTTTTAGTTACCTCTGCCATCTGAGATTTTATTCTTGTATTTTCAAGAGATTGACTCCTAAAGCTGATATGTAGAGACTTAAGAAAAGACCTTAACTCAGAGACATTATTTGTATCAAAATCAAACAAGGTTTCAGATACCTTAGTTTCAGCAGCAACAACAGTCTTATCAGTATTGGCCATTAGTGCATAATTCACCTCTTCTTCTTTAGATTCTGAGGAAGAGTCCATCCAATCCTTGCTTGATGAGATAAGAGCTTTGGTCTTTGCCTTTTTGCACTCAGTTGCAAAATGACCCATTCCATCACAGTTGTAGCATCTGACTTTTGATTTGTCAAATTTGCTGCTTTTATCTTCTTTCTTCTTGTACCTGCCTTTGTCAGCATTGAAGGTTTTCTTCTGGAACTTTCCTTGCTTCCTAGCCTTTCTGAACTTCATCTTCTTGAAGCCCTTGACTATCATAGCAACCATCTCCATCATATCAGAATCAGTAGAGTCATCATCAGTATCAGAATCAGACTTAGCATCAGTATCTGATAATGGGTCATCAGGAATTGACTCCACGACTCTACTTTTTCTTGAAGAACCTTCTTCAGCTTTTCCTTTTGATTTTGATTCAACATTCAAAGCAACAAATTTTGCTTTGACATTTTTCTTGTTCTTTCTCTGTTGAACCTCAAGATCGTAGGTTCTTAGCATCCCATAGACTTCATCAAGAGACAGCATCTTCAGATCATATTGATGCCTTATGATTGAAGCTTGAGTATCCCACTCCTCAGTTAGAGCTCTTAGAAACTTGGTATTTGAATCCTCTGGATCATACTCTTTGCCAACTAGAGATAGATTATTCAGCAGTGTTAGAAATCTATCATAGATATCAGTAAGGCTCTCATCAGATCTAGCATCGAACTGTTCATACTCCTGAATCAACAGAGCCCTTCTGTTTCTTTTGATAGACTCAGTGCCTTGACATTGAGTTTCCAAAGTATCCCAAATTTCCTTTGCAGTCTTGCATGCTATGACCCTGTTTGACATGACATTATCAAGACTGTTGTGCAATATATTTTTTACCTTTGCATCTTTGAGCACTTGAGCCTTTTCTTCTGGAGTCCACTCACTCTTTGCCTTGATGACATAGTGTTCAGCAACAGTTTCAGTTCTTGCAATTAATCTTGTTGGAAGAAATGGTCCATCATGGATCCTGTCAAGATAGTCAGGATCAGTAGCTTCCAGATACATTAACATCTTCACCTTCCATGTTGGATACTCAGTTTTCTTGAGAATGGGAATCTTAATGCTTTCATACTTGCTTGTCGACATCTTAAGATCGTTTCTGATTACTATTAATCAGTTGCTCTGATACCAATTGTTGCCCAGTAATTAATAATTGTAGAAGGGGGATTGAATACAATTGTATAAGATTTTCCACTTAAATAGAAATAACACAAGTATGAATCAATAACAGCTTTATTAATTCTGATATAAAACTGTTACAAAACTCTCTTAAGAAATTCTTATATTCTTAAGAGCTGCTAGGTTACAAGATAACTCGTGTAAGCGATTACTATTATGTAAAACCTAAACTGTTTTTATATAGCATACACAACTACACTATCAATTACAAGATATTCTAAATCAATTACATATAACTCTGAATGCATATCTTGTATGATAGCTGCCTTCCTACAAATTAGGAACCGACATATCAATCTTTCTTGATCTCTGGTCTAATGAGAATCTTCACGTAATCCTGACCAGCTTCTAATACTGACAATACCTTCATACTGACATCGTATTACTGATGACGTCAGCATCAGTATCTTGATCAGTAACAATCCAGATCCTGATATCACTCGAATCAATATCTAACATTAGCATATGTAGTTTTTAACTTTATTTTGGTTTTCCGATATAATAATTGTTGAGGAAAATTCGATGTAAAGAATTGTAATTTTATTTGACTTTGAACAAACACATGTAATTGGATATTTGGCATTAAGTTGCCCTGTTTTATGAAAAATTGATGATGCTTGGATTGTGGATATAAATTGCCTGGTTTAGTGTATTTTCAGCATGACCCTGCTATTTTTTTTAAAAAAAATGTTACAATAGGGTCAAAATATGTTGCATTAATCTATAAAAAAATCATTGCAATTGGTCTAAAAAATGCTACCTTTAAGTGTCAATAAACTACCTTCTTATGCTACTACAATAGTTTTTAATTGTTGCTATAGAGTCTAAAATGTTGCTACTGAAATTAATTGCAATGATTTAATTATGTTAATGTATGGTATCAAAAACGTTGCTAAATCGACCTATTGCAAGGCAACCGGATGTAACGCTCAAATTTTACAAATTTGTTGCCATAGACTCTATTGCAACAAATATAGGCCTTAAGGCAATGTTTTCCTGTCGTTGCAGTATGCAATATATGGTGTAGTGTCAATTTCTGTACATAATCGTCCCAAGTAATTCATCAAAAGTTTTGACATATTACCCTTTTCATCGCTAATCATACTTTACAACTTACAATTTTAAATTTAAAATTATGTTAACTATACTTTAATCATGTAATATTTGATTTTTGTTCTGAATTATATAATAATTTCAAGTATAATATAAGAGTGATTTTATGCAACTAATAACCCTATATATATATATATATATATATATATATATATATATATATATATATATATATATATATATATATATATATATATATATATATATATTTATATGTATAGGTATAGGCCTTGGCTCAAATAGGAACTTTCTTATTTGAGTAACTTGGTAACTTTCTGTGGACCATTGGATCACTTTCCCATCATTGGTTGAGATTTAAAATGTTTTACATCATAATTTAACTCATGGGGGTATTTCAGTCTTTTCAGGTTCCAATATCACATCCTAATATATCTATAGATACAGTGAATTTACGTACGTGCTAGGCGGTTACTAGATTCATGCTCTTCTTCGTTAACGTATTATATCTACAGACCACAGTATTGATAGTGTTAGTGCCCTAGAGACAATGTAGTTGTGCTTCTAGGAAAGACTATTTTGTTATGTTCCAACGATTATTTCTATATTGATTTATTATGTCTTTATTTACTGCGAAATAAATATTAGAATAATAAATGTCCTTGGAATATGTAACATGTATTCTATATCTTTAAGTATGTGACTTAAAAATGAGATTATATGAATAGTGTTTATATTCCTAAATATCCCTAATCGAGCATTAATAATATGGGAAAATTATAATGCATAAAGATTAGTATGTTTGTTGACTGATGACCACATCTCATTGGTCATAGGTATAGTGATACTAAAGTCAAGAACATAGGTGCATGTAATATTCTACATGACACTGGATTGACCCACAGTGAGTTTCTACATGTTGATAATGTCATTAGAAAGACTCACAGTGATAATGGTGTAATGATCCTTAGACTTGAGATCATTATATTTCTATACGAGGATTAATATACTTTGACTACATTAAAAGTCACCTTTGACCGGGTGATGATAAAAGTGTACATCGGGTATATTATGAGACGTATGAGAAATATGAATGATAGATAAAGGATTTAACCCTCCCCTATTATTAGGAGAGATATTATTGGCCTCTTGATTGAGTGAGATTATGAAAATGCATGGCCATGCTCAAATATTGATTTGTTTTTAATAATCTACTCATTGATCAAGGAAACCCGGATTAAACATTGAAGAGGATGACTAATTACATGCCTCGAGTTTAATCTATAATATATGGTTAAAGGGATTATATTACACGGAAACATTAATCACGAAAGGTTTAATTGAATCACCAGTTAATTATTATTACTTGGGTAGCAATGATGTATTACTAGATGCCGCTCATTGTTTACAATTTTAATTAGATATTAAAATTGTTGCCAACGTAATAATAACCTATAGGGTCACACACAAAGAACGCTTGAAGGAGAAATAATTTAAATTATGAATTTAAATTAAATAAGTAATTTGTTCTATTTATAATGTTAATTAAGTTTGACTTAATTAATTAATTAAATAAAAAAATGGAATTACTTTAACTAATTCCGAAATTAGTTATTAATTAATTAAGTGAGACTTAATTAAATAATAAATTGGAATTTCGGATTAGTATTAATTATAATTGGATTATAATTAGAAAACTAATTCTCTTCTCTCTATATATATCTCTTTATGGCTGATTTTACATGGTGATACAAGTTTTACAAAACCCTAGCCGTTCTTGAGAGAGATAAAGAAGATAGAGAGAGAAGCAGTTTTCGGGTGCTAGTACACATCAATCCTTCGAGAAAAGCGTTCGTGTGGATACCGGTAGAGCGTAGATCGCGAGAGCGGGATGCGTGGTGATTCAAGTTGCTTTGGACCTCCATCTGTCATCAACTGTTAAAGCTTCGTTTTAAGGTAAACGTTCATAACTACGAATTAAACGTCTTGTTTTGCATGGATCCTGCGATTGGGTTTCGATTTTATTGTTTTTATTATTGATTTCCGCTGCGTTTGATGCTCGAAACCCTTCAATGGCATCAGAGCTACTTGCAAAACGCTTTTAATTCGGTTATGTGTTTAACAGTTTTGGTGTATATAAACATGTATGTGATTTGCCATGTTTTTGTGATTATACGAGATGTGTATGTATATGTTTTGAACATATGATATATTAGTGGATTGTATAATCATGGGATGATTGTATAAATTGCTGAGTGTATATGATACATGCTTGTTCTTATTTTTGGAGATTGTATACGATACGATTTTCGAAAAATTGTGCAAATTTAGTGAAATTTGCGTACTGTGTCCGATTTACGCAAACGAGAAATGTTTTCTTACTGGAATCGGGCCACTGAGCAAGACTGACAAAGTCAGGTTCGCATCTGTAAGCCGTTTGACATAGTTTACTACCTGTAAACAGCGATTTATGGTTTTCAGAATTTGATTCTGATTTTCTGAAAATCGTTTTATGAGTTATAACTTATATGATTATATTGGATATGATATGTTGATGACGTTCATATATATATATATATATATATATATATGATTTATGTTTGTTCTTGATATGGGGATTGTATACGATACGATTTCTGTATACGCTGTTAAGATTCGGTGAAATCTGTGTCCAGTGTCCGATTTTCGCAAATGATATGTGTTTTCTGACTGGAAATGAGCGTCTGAACAAAACTGATAGCAAAGCTATCATCGACTCGTCTGTAAGGCGTTTGACGCCGTTTAGTGACTGAAAACGGCGATTTATTATTTTCAGAATTTGATTCTGATTTTCTGATTTTTGCGTTATATGATTTCTTTGATTGGATCATCTGAAATATGATATCGTTTAACATGATTAGATAATATGACATGTTCTTTAATTGTTACTTGAGCATGGTGGATGGTTATGGCCTTGAGACCCATAGGATAGAGGTTTTTGTTTATAGTTTGGTTTCTAAATACGACTTGCATGTCGTCATTCCTTGTAATGATTAAATCTCTAATATAACTCGAGTTCTCCTTGTAATTACATTAGTATAGTTGTTTTGTTTATGTAATGTACATGAAGACATGAAGACAAGCAAGCAAGGAGGCGATCCAAGATGACAAGAAGAATGAAGACATGTAACTGTATTTATGTTTTTACCACCATAGATTGACCTTGATCCTTTCATTAGCTTAAAAGGATCATATAGGATAAAGGCCATAACCAATCACGTTTACATACTGCACTTTACATATGATGTATGAATGTATGTGTAGAATACATAGAGACGCGTGCTTTAATTAGATTAATCATGTATGATTGAATGTATTAGATACATCACCCATGCCATGCTTGCTTAAACAAGATAAAATCTGTAACGACTCAAGATTTTATAATTAAACATAATGATCATGAGATTTCTGTGTTTACGAAACACGGAATTAAATACGAATTTTCAATGATTTTGATATGGGGAGATTTTGTCAACAACGGGCCATGCCTGTAAGGAAGTCGGGTATTAAGTGATACCATTGTGTCTTCTCCGATAACCTGGAAATCAAACCATTAATGAATCTTGATTTGAAGTATTTAATTAAAGGAAAAATTGGGAATCTCTTTATGATGGGATCATGGTCGTTTTAACTAAAACCCCTAAGAAAAATATTAAGTTTAAGATGCCTTCCAATGGGAAACACTCGTCAAGACCTAGATGGACAAAGGGTAGGTGCGCCAAAGCGGAGTACCCTCATTTATCTTGGTAAGACGCGATCGAGTAAGTTAGTGATACTTAACTGTTAGACCATTGGGTTCGACTTAACTAAGTGACCACAATAGGATTGTGAACTTAGAGGCATAGAGTTTGGTAAGATTTATTAGATAAATAGGAACAAATGTTGTTATATGAACAAATGTTGTTCTACCAAACTATCCAAGAGTTATATATGATATAATTGACAAATGTTGTCTACCTAAATAATCATTTTAAGGAGAAAAGCCAAAGCTGACCTTAAAAGGGATGAAATATGGATCTTGGCTCACTAGAAAGGTTTAGAGAAACTTTTCCGAATTGATAGGTAGGGCTATTAATTTGATAAAAATAGTGAGAGAGATATATATATTTTGAATATATATGAATAATCACTTGAACATAATTTAATAATTCCGTAGACTAATTATATGCATTTTAACATTGTAGAAATTCGAAATGGCAAATAACTCAAATAACTTCTCTGTACGATCAGTCCTTGAGAAGGACAAGTTGACAAGAACTAACTTCCTAGATTGGCAAAGGAATTTGAGGATTGTCCTCAGGCAAGAGCGAAAGCTCTATATCATAGATATTCCTTACCCTGGACCTCTCTCTGAAGGTGCAACGGAGGCTCAACGAAATGCTTATTAGAAGCATTTGGATGATGACACCGATGTCACCTATTTTATGCTTGCGACTATGAGTCCTGAGCTGCAAAAACATTATGAGAATTTTGATTCTTATATCATGATCGAGCACCTTAAACGTATATTTAAAGGACAGGCTCGTCAAGAGAGATTTTATACAAGCAAGGCTTTTTATGCGTGTAAACAGGGTAAAAGGAAGAGAAACTGTCAAAATTATTTGGAGGATCTAAAGAAACTGAAGGTTGTTCAGATTTCTGATTAAGGTAATTATGTTATAGAAGTCAATTTGTCTACTTCTACATCATGGGTATTAGATACTGGATGTGATTCCCACATTTGTATAAATGTGCAAGAACTCCGAAGGAGTAGAACTTTGGCGAAAGGAAAAGTCGACCTACATGTTGGCAATGGAGCAAAGGTTGCTGCCTTAGTTGTAGGGACTTATTATTTCTCGTTGTCCACTGGGCTTATTTTAGAACTAGAGAACTGTTTTATGTGCCTGCGATTTGCAGAAACATTATTTCCATTTCTTGTTTGGACAAGATTGGTTTTTCGTTTTTGATTCAGAACAATGGTTGTTCGTTTTCATTGAATAATGTTACCTATGGGGTTGCACGTTTGTTTAATGGTTTATATGTTCTTGATCTTGATAATCCTGTCTATAACATAAATAATAAACGTCTTAAGACAAATGACTCAAATCAAACATATACCTCTGGCACTGTCGTTTAGGCCATATAAATGAGAATCGCATTTCCAAGTTACATAAGGATGGATACTTGGATAAGTTTGATTTCGAATCATACGAGGAATGTGAACCATGTCTCATTGGCAAAATAACTAAAGCTCCTTTTACCAGACAAGGTGAGAGGGCCACCAAACGATTGGAATTGATACATAGTGATGTATATGGTCCAATGCGTACGATGGCAAGAGGTGGCTTTTATTATTTCATAACCTTTACTGATGATTTTAGTAGATTCAGATATATGTATCTTTTGAAGAACAAATCCGAATCGTTTCAAAAATTCAAAGAGTATAAGGCTGAAGTTTAAAAGCAATTAGGCGAAAGTATTAAAACTCTACGATCTGATCGTGGGGGAAAATACTTATGCTTGGAATTTAAGAATTTCATAAAGGAGTGTGGTAACGTATCACAACTTACTCCTCCTGGAACACCACAATGGAATGGGGTGTTTGAAAGGAGAAATCGTACCTTGTTGGACATGGTGCGATCGATGATGAGTCATGCGGATCTTCCAATTTGTTTCTGGGGTTATGCCCTAGAGACGGCTACACAAACACTAAACCGAGTTCCTTCAAAATCGGTTCAAAAGACACCATATGAGATATGGACTGATAAACGTAATAGTGTTTCAATTATGAAAGTTTGGGGATGTGAATCGTTTGTGAAACGCTTGGTCTCTGATAAGCTAGGACCGAAATCAGATAAATGTAATTTTGTAGGATACCCATTACTAAAAGGTATAATTTCTATAAACCTTCCGAGTACAAAGTGTTTGTTGCTCGAATGGCTGTATTTCTAGAGAGAGAACTGCTTTCTAAGAAAAATAGTGGGAGGACGATAGACCTCAATAAGGATCGAGAACTACAAGATAATGTTGAACCAGAGTTGGAACATGAGCAGAATGAGACTCAAGATGTTGAGAACAATACTGCTCAAGAAACACATGTTGTTCGTAGATCTAGTAGGATTCGCCAGGAGCTAGAGAGATATTATGGATTTCTCCTGTCTCAAAGTGGCGATGTAATGCTTATAGATGATGATGAGCCTCTCACCTACAAGGATTCTATGAACAGTCCAGATTCTGAGAGATGGCTGGAGGCCATGAAATCTGAGATGGATTCCATGTATGAAAACCAAGTGTGGACTTTGGTTGCACCACCAGATGGGGTAAAACCCATAGAGTGCAAGTGGGTTTTCAAAAAGAAAACTGACATGGATGGAAATTTACAGACCTGCAAGGCAAGACTAGTAGCGAAAGGTTTTAAGCAAATTCATGGTATTGACTATGATGAAACTTTCTCACCGGTAGCTATGGTCAAATCCATCAGGATTTTGCTTGCGATAGCAGCTTATTATGACTATGAGATCTGGCAAATGGATGTCAAGACTGCTTTCTCAAATGGGAGCTTAGAAGAGGATGTGTACATGACACAATCTCAGGGTTTTGTCGATTCAAGGTTTGCTAGAATGGTTTGTAAGTTGCGACGATCCATTTATGGATTGAAGCGGGCCTCAAGGAGATGGAACATCCGTTTTGATGAAACAGTCAAAGAGTTTGGCTTCATACAAAATGAGGATGAGCCGTGTGTTTATAAGAAGGTTAGTGGGAGCCATGTGGCATTCCTAGTATTATATGTAGATGACATATTACTAATAGGGAATGACATTCCTTCTCTACAGGCTGTGAAGACTTGGTTGGGAAAAAGTTTCTCGATGAAAGACTTAGGCGATGCTACCTATATCTTAGGGATCAGGATCTATAGAGATAGATCTAAAAGATTAATGGGCTTGAGTCAGAGTACATACATTGACAAAGTGTTGCATCGTTTTGGGATGCAAGAGGCAAAGAAGGGCTATGTCCCGGTGTCTCATGGGATAGTGATCTCAAAGGCAAACTGTCCTAAATCATTAGATGATAAGGACCGTATGAGTCAAGTACCATATGCTTCGGCAATTGGTTCTATAATGTGTGCAATGATATGCACTCGTCCTGATATCTCGTATGCTTTAAACATGATGAGCAGATACCAGTCTAATCCAGGTGAGGGTCACTGGATAACTGTCAAGAATATTCTTAAGTACCTTAAATGGACTGAAGATTCGTTCTTGATATACGGAGGAGATGAGAAGCTGGTTGTAAGAGGTTACACTAATGCTAGTTTCCAGACAGATAGGGACGATTCTGTGTCCCAGTCTGGATTCGGTTTCTGTCTAAATAGAAGTGTTGTAAGCTGGAATAGTTCACAATAAATGATTCTACAATGGAGGCTGAGTATATTGATGCTTGCGAAGCAACCAAGAAGGTTGGTTGAGAATTTACTTAGGCGATATCACCTTATTAATGAGATTAATGGTCAAGGAGATATACATAAATGTAAAGTGCATATTAATGATAATGTTGCGGAAGCACTGACCAAGGCTTTGTCGCAGCAGAAGCACGAAGGTCACACTAGTTCCATGAGTATTAGATACATGGGCGATTGGCTCTAGTGCAAGTGGGAGATTGATAGTGTTAGTGCCCTAGAGACAATGTAGTTGTGCTTCTAGGAAAGACTATTTTGTTATGTTCCAACGATTATTTCTATATTGATTTATTATGTCTTTATTTACTGCGAAATAAATATTAGAATAATAAATGTCCTTGGAATATGTAACATGTATTCTATATCTTTAAGTATGTGACTTAAAAATGAGATTATATGAATAGTGTTTATATTCCTAAATATCCCTAATCGAGCATTAATAATATGGGACAATTATAATGCATAAAGATTAGTATGTTTGTTGACTGATGACCACATCTCATTGGTCATAGGTATAGTGATACTAAAGTCAAGAACATAGGTGCATGTAATATTCTACATGACACTGGATTGACCCACAGTGAGTTTCTACATGTTGATAATGTCATTAGAAAGACTCACAGTGATAATGGTGTAATGATCCTTAGACTTGAGATCATTATATTTCTATACGAGGATTAATATACTTTGACTACATTAAAAGTTACCTTTGACCGGGTGATGATAAAAGTGTACATCGGGTATATTATGAGACGTATGAGAAATATGAATGATAGATAAAGGATTTAACCCTCCTATTATTAGGAGAGATATTATTGGCCTCTTGATTGAGTGAGATTATGAAAATGCATGGCCATGCTCAAATATTGATTTGTTTTTAATAATCTACTCATTGATCAAGGAAACCCGGATTAAACGTTGAAGAGGATGACTAATTACATGCCTCGAGTTTAATCTATAATATATGGTTAAAGGGATTATATTACACGGAAACATTAATCACGAAAGGTTTAATTGGATCACCAGTTAATTATTATTACTTGGGTAGCAATGATGTATTACTAGATGCCGCTCATTGTTTACAATTTTAATTAGATATTAAAATTGTTGCCAACATAATAATAACCTATAGGGTCACACACAAAGAACGCTTGAAGGAGAAATAATTTAAATTATGAATTTAAATTAAATAAGTAATTTGTTCTATTTATAATGTTAATTAAGTTTGACTTAATTAATTAATTAAATAAAAAAAATGGAATTACTTTAACTAATTCCGAAATTAGTTATTAATTAATTAAGTGAGACTTAATTAAATAATAAATTGGAATTTCGGATTAGTATTAATTATAATTGGATTATAATTAGAAAACTAATTCTCTTCTCTCTATATATATCTCTTTATGGCTGATTTTACATGGTGATACAAGTTTTACAAAACCCTAGCCATTCTTGAGAGAGATAAAGAAGATAGAGAGAGAAGCAGTTTTCGGGTGCTAGTACACATCAATCCTTCGAGAAAAGCGTTCGTGTGGATACCGGTAGAGTGTAGATCGCGAGAGCGGGATGCGTGGTGATTCAAGTTGCTTTGGACCTCCATCTGTCATCAACTGTTAAAGCTTCGTTTTAAGGTAAACGTTCATAACTACGAATGAAACGTCTTGTTTTGCATGGATCCTGCGATTGGGTTTCGATTTTATTGTTTTTATTATTGATTTCCGCTGCGTTTGATGCTCGAAACCCTTCAAGTATACGTTCTCAAACTTTGATTTCTATTTTTGATTTTGTATATCAACATTATATTAAATTGATTTAACTTACAATACACTAGTCTTTAATTGGGAACAAAACGTTGATCGATCGAAGCGCATATTGGAATATGTAAAAAGGTAAGATCGTGATGAATTGCAAGATGTGAATCCATTATATATTGTAAAAAGGTCGTTCTATATTCGTGCCTTTTCCAAAACAAATGTTCAATGTGTATTTTATTTTAGGGTTCTTGATACTATTTTTTTTACATGAGTACTGTAATTTAGAATTGTCTTGTATATCGTTGTTTTTTCAGTATATAGGGGCTGTGTTCTTTTGTTTATTTCCTCTAATTATTTCTAAGATTGTGTGGACTTTATTATGACCAATGAACTTTGTTCTGTATTGTGGAACTGATTTGAGAGGTAGGAAGAACATGTTCCCAATCTATTTTTTCAATACGTCAATGCAATTATGATATGAAAAAAGGTCATATCATGAAAAAAGGTTATAACATGATAAATTTCAGGATGTGAATCCATTCTGTATTGTATTAAGGTTGTTCTATAGTTCTAGCTTTTTTCAAATCAACTGTTCGGTAAATTAGCGGTGTCTTGTAGATTGGTGTTTTGTTCTGTACAGAGGTCTGTTGTTCTGTTTTTAGTTTTGTTCTTTTCCTTTTTGTAATAATGTGTAAACGGGTATGTCTTGTTAATTTGATTCATGTATACAATTTATACGACGTG
The DNA here is from genome assembly GCA_037693485.1 of Kitagawia praeruptora. NCBI lineage: Eukaryota > Viridiplantae > Streptophyta > Magnoliopsida > Apiales > Apiaceae > Kitagawia > Kitagawia praeruptora. The sequence continues at coordinate 124,225,979 of CM075351.1, read as the reverse complement.
TATTTTTTAAAGGGTTTTGTAATTTGTACTATTTTTTTCACATTTGATATGTAATTTGTAAATGTCATGTATATTATTACCAAATGAGAAAATTACCAAAATAATCATATTTGAGCATGTTTGGCCCTATTTACCGATCTAATACGGCATTTCGTGTGAAGTATCAGTGGCTAATACGGCATTTCGTGTGCCGTATTAGCAGCTAATACGATGTTTCGTGTGCCGTATCAATAGCTAATACTGTGTTTCGTGTGCCGTATCAACGCTAATACTTCACACGGGCTTTCACCAGAAGAGGTATTGCGGTGCAATACGGAGGAGGAATCTGTTGAACTTGTGAAACAGTTAAAACCAACCGAGATAGCGCTACTCAACTAGCATATGTACAATATATGGAAAAAGCAATTAGCATATGTAGTTTTTAACTTTATTTTGGTTTTCCGATATAATAATTGTTGAGGAAAATTTGATGTAAAGAATTGTAATTTTATTTGACTTTGAACAAACACATGTAATTGGATATTTGGCATTAAGTTGCCCTGTTTTATGAAATATTGATGATGCTTGGATTGTGGCTATAAATTGCCTGGTTTAGTGTATTTTCAGCATGACCCTGCTATTTTTTTTTTAAAAAGTGTTACAATAGGGTCAAAATATGTTGCATTAATCTATAAAAAAAATCATTGCAATTGGTCTAAAAAATGATGCCTTTAAGTGTCAATAAACTACCTTCTTATGCTACTACAATAGTTTTTAATTGTTGCTATAGAGTCTAAAATGTTGCTACTGAAATTAATTGCAATGATTTAATTATGTTGATGTATGGCATCAAAAACGTTGCTAAATCGACCTATTGCAAGGCAACCGGATGTAACGCTCAAATTTTGCAAATTTGTTGCCATAGACTCTATTGCAACAAATATAGGCCTTAAGGCAATGTTTTCCTGTCGTTGCAGTATGCAATATATGGTGTAGTGTCAATTTCTGTACATAATCGTCCCAAGTAATTCATCAAAAGTTTTGACATATTACCCTTTTCATCGCTAATCATACTTTACAACTTACAATTTTAAATTTAAAATTATGTTAACTATACTTTAATCATGTAATATTTGATTTTTGTTCTGAATTATATAATAATTTCAAGTATAATATAAGAGTGATTTTATGCAACTAATTAATAACCCTATATATATATATATATATATGTATAGGTATAGGCCTTGGCTCAAATAGGAACTTTCTTGTTTGAGTAACTTGGTAACTTTCTGTGGACCGTTGGATCACTTTCCCATCATTGGTTGAGATTTAAAATGTTTTACATCATAATTTAACTCTTGGGGGTATTTCAGTCTTTTCAGGTTCCAATATCACATCCTGATATATCTATAGATACAGTGAATTTACGTACGTGGTGGGCGGTTACTAGATTCATGCTCTTCTTCGTTAACGTATTATATCTACAGACCCACAGTATACGTTCTCAAACTTTGATTTCTATTTTTGATTTTGTATATCAACATTATATTAAATTGATTTAACTTACAATACACTAGTCTTTAACTGGGAACAAAACGTCGATCGATCGAAGCGCATATTGGAATATGTAAAAAGGAAAGATCGTGATGAATTGCAAGATGTGAATCCATTATATATTGTGAAAAGGTCGTTCTATATTCGTGCCTTTTCCAAAACAAATGTTCAATGTGTATTTTATTTTAGGGTTCTTGATACTATTTTTTTCACATGAGTACTGTAATTTAGAATTGTCTTGTATATCGGTGTTTTTTCAGTATATAGGGGCTGTGTTCTTTTGTTTAATTCCTCTATTTTTTTCTAAGATTGTGTGGACTTTATTATGACCAATGAACTTTGTTTTGTATTGTGGAACTGATTTGAGAGGTAGGAAGAACATGTTCCCAATCTATTTTTTCAATACGTCAATGCAATTATGATATGAAAAAAGGTCATATCATGATAAATTGCAGGATGTGAATCCATTTCTTCATTGTGTTAAGGTTGTCCTGTAGTTCGGGCTTTTTTCAAATCAAGTGTTCCGTAAGTTAATAGTGTCCTGTAAATATGTGTTTTGTCCTGTATGGAGTTCCATTGTTATGTTTTCTGGTTTTAATTTTGTTTTCTATAATATTATGAGAATTGTAAATCTGGTATGTGTGTTCAGTATATATGGTGTTTTTTATCTTGTATAGGTGTTTTTTGTTTTTGGGCTTTTTTCAATCAGTCGTGTTACGTTTTAACCAAGTGTTCCGTAAGTTAACAGTGTCCTGTAAATAGGTGTTTTGTTCTGTATGGAGGTCTATTGCTCTGTTTTTTGGTTTTAATATTGTTTTTTGTAATATTGTATGAACTGTATATCTAGTATGTCTTGTTAATTTGATTCTTGTATATAGATTGAATGATTTATATTTTATTTTAGGATTCTGTAGTTCATACCAGTTTCAAGCAATGAAAAATGAAATTCTAGCTTTGGAGGAAAATCATACATGGGATCTGATTTTAAGACCTGCAAATCAGCATATAGTTGATTGTAAATGGTTGTTTAAGATTAAATATCAGTCTGATGGCACTGTGGAACGTTATAAAGCTAGTCTTGTAACAGATGCAAGAAGAAGATGTTGAGCTCTACAAGATCGTTGGCTCTTACGATCATCGTATTCATGTTCATGGCGACTCTACAACAACACTTGAGCCATACACAAGGCTTTGCTCCGGCCCCGGCACCGGCACCAAATGGGTGTTTTGTTCTGGATGGAGGTCCATTGTTATGTTTTTAAATTTAATCTAGTTTTTCGTACTATTGTGTGAAGTGTATTGTTCTGTATTTCTCAAATATGGAAAAAGGTTAGAACATGATAAATTTCAGGATGTGAATCCATTCTGTATTATATTAAGGTTTCTATAGTTCTAGCTTTTTTCAAATCAACTGTTCGGTAAATTAGCGGTGTCTTGTAGATAGGTGTTTTGTTCTGTACGGAGGTCTGTTGTTCTGTTTTTAGTTTTATTCTTTTCCTTTTTGTAATAATGTGTAAACGGGTATGTCTTGTTAATTTGATTCATGTATACAATTTATACGACGTGTATTTTTTAAAGGGTTTTGTAATTTGTACTATTTTTTCACATTTGATATGTAATTTGTAAATGTCATGTATATTACCAAATGAGAAAATTACCAAAATAATCATATTTGAGCATGTTTGGCCCTATTTACCGATCTAATATGGCATTTCGTGTGAAGTATCAGTGGCTAATACGGCGTTTCGTGTGCCGTATTAGCAGCTAATACGATGTTTCGTGTGCCGTATCAACAGCTAATATTGTGTTTCGTGTGCCGTATCAACGCTAATACTTCACACGGACTTTCACCAGAAGAGGTATTGCGGTGCAATACGGAGGAGGAATCTGTTGAACTTGTGAAACAGTTAAAACCAACCGAGATAGCGCTACTCAACTAACATATGTACAATATATGGAAAAAGCAATTAGCATATGTAGTTTTTAACTTTATTTTGGTTTTCCGATATAATAATTGTTGAGGAAAATTTGATGTAAAGAATTGTAATTTTATTTGACTTTGAACAAACACATGTAATTGGATATTTGGCATTAAGTTGCCCTGTTTTATGAAATATTGATGATGCTTGGATTGTGGCTATAAATTGCCTGGTTTAGTGTATTTTCAGCATGATCCTGCTATTTTTTTTAAAAAAAATGTTACAATAGGGTCAAAAAATGTTGCATTAATCTATAAAAAAATCATTGCAATTGGTCTAAAAAATGCTGCCTTTAAGTGTCAATAAACTACCTTCTTATGCTACTACAATAGTTTTTAATTATTGCTATAGAGTCTAAAATGTTGCTACTGAAATTAATTGCAATGATTTAATTATGTTGATGTATGGTATCAAAAATGTTGCTAAATCGACCTATTGCAAGGCAACCGGATGTAACGCTCAAATTTTGCAAATTTGTTGCCATAGACTCTACTGCAACGAATATAGGCCTTAAGGCAATGTTTTCCTGTCGTTGCAGTAAGCAATATATGGTGTAGTGTCAATTTCTGTACATAATCGTCCCATGTAATTCATCAAAGGTTTTGACATATTACCCTTTTCATCGCTAATCATACTTTACAACTTACAATTTTAAATTTTAAATTATGTTAACTATACTTTAATCATGTAATATTTGATTTTTGTTCTGAATTATATAATAATTTCAAGTATAATATGAGATTGATTTTATGCAACTAATAACCCTATATATATATATATATATATATATATATATATATATATATATTTATATGTATAGGTATAGGCCTTGGCTCAAATAGGAACTTTCTTATTTGAGTAACTTGATAACTTTCTGTGGACCGTTGGATCACTTTCCCATCATTGGTTGAGATTTAAAATGTTTTACATCATAATTTAACTCATGGGGGTATTTCAGTCTTTTCAGGTTCCAATATCACATCCTGATATATCTATAGATACAGTGAATTTACGTACGTGCTGGGCGGTTACTAGATTCATGCTCTTCTTCGTTAACGTATTATATCTACAGACCACAGTATACGTTCTCAAACTTTGATTTCTATTTTTGATTTTGTATATCAATATTATATTAAATTGATTTAACTTACAATACACTAGTCTTTAATTGGGAACAAAACGTCGATCGATCGAAGCGCATATTGGAATATGTAAAAAGGTAAGATCGTGATGAATTGCAAGATGTGAATCCATTATATATTGTAAAAAGGTCGTTCTATATTCGTGCTTTTTCCAAAACAAATGTTCAATGTGTATTTTATTTTAGCACTACACCATATATGGTCTTTACCAACACTCGAAAACGATGTTGGCACGAAAAGTGTTGCCTTAGATGTCTAAAAATCAATTAAAACAAATGTATCCCAACATCATAGCCTGATGTTGCCATTCATGTTGCCTTAGATGCAATTTTTCCCTCAATGTCAACACTTATATGGGTGTTGCTTTAGGCATCCGAAAAAGTATTAAAAAAATGGGAGAAAAATAGCCCGCTTGCTAAAAATTGAAAGCCGGCTCAAAATAAAATATTTTGTCTAAAAGCCCACTTACACCAAACTCACAAACACTCTATCTCCCTCAAAACTCTCTCTCTCTCTCTCAAAACTCTCTCCCTCAAACATTCTCTCTCTTGGTTTATCTGTCTAATTAGTTCATCTAATTACCTCCATTCGTAGTTTATAGTTTACAAACCCTAGTTTTGGGGGATTTTATATTTTGTTACACGAAACTCCGTATCAATGCTGATACTCTTACTGGCCCCGCCAGGGGTACTAAAATTTTAACCTTAGGCTTTTACCTGAGAACACCCTCATGAGCATCAAGCCCTAAAATTTAAATTATAAATTTTAATATTTATTTACGTAAGGGTGCCCTTGGCGGGGCCTGTTCTAAGCAAAGTAAAAAAAACATTTTTTAGTGGTCAAAATTAAAAAATTGCCCTAGGCCTGTTCTAAGAAAAAAAAACTTTTTGAGGTTAAATATACAGAGCAATGTAAATGACCAGAACTCGATTTTAAGAAATACAGAGCAATGTAAATGTACAGAAATTGTATTAACTTCATAGCATCTGATATGGAACAAATGTTAATACACATATAAAAAATATTACTAGATAGTTGTCAATTTTTTTATAACATCATTTTTCCACCAACAATTTTTTTAACAACACTTAAAAGCAATTCAAAATGAGAAAATTACCAAAATAATCATATTTGAGCATGTTTGGCCCTATTTACCGATCTAATACGGCGTTTCATGTGAAGTATCAGTGACTAATACCGCGTTTCGTGTGTCGTATCAGAAGCTAATGCATCATTTAAGAATTTTAAAAATTTAAGTATCTAGTACATATAATTAAAAACATTATTAACTAACATAGCTGCCTAGTCACAAATGGTCCACACATCCGAAGCTTAGTAAAAAAAATTTAAATCATGAAAATTTATTGAACAATAAAATGACATAAGATGTTACACCCTGAGTGTATTAAATAAATATAATTCAGGGTACAATAACTCCTAATTGGATAAAATTTACGCTTTCAACTATACTTGAATAGTGTGAACTAACGTGTTCTGTAAACAAATGAATCGAAAGTAATTCAAACACCACTTCATTGACTGTTGAAAAAAAACAAAAAATGTACTCCACTTTAGTGTAAATAATAAGAACAACTTTAAAGAATATGATGTTTGTCAATTAGTTTGCTTGACAACTGAAGGCACTGATCCACTTATTACAATTGCATTCCTTGCATTTGCACCAGCTAAGCTCGCATAACGTTACTTTCAGGTTCTTCCCCGTTAGTGTCCACGCTTGAGTTGGTGACTAGGTCCACATAATCGAGCATTTTATGGTGTAATCTACGCAATTTCAAATGACCGGGTTGCCTGCTATCTGAGTCACAATACATTACAGTGTACATTGGTCATAAAAAATAGAGCAGTTCATTTAGCCACTATTGAACAACAGATAAAACAATGAGAAAACTTATAAGAAAATTAAACTTGCTATTACGAAGGAAATATTAAAATATAAATGATCATTGTTATAGCCAAAATTCGGTTCGGGTATTTTCAAGATTGATTCGGGTCAACAGCGGGTTCAATTTGGGGATTTCTTAGATAAATTAGGGTTTTGGTGAGAATTTGTTGAAAGAGGACGCGCTCTCACCTCCCGCATGTGGAGGGCGCACCCTAGGTGATTTGGAAGTAATTAAAAAGGATGTTTGTTGGTTTTTGAAGAAACTAAGGACTAGCCCTCTCTCAGGACTAGCCCTCTCTCAGGACTAGTCCTCTTGTAAGGACGCGTCCTCTATGATTAAAGGAATTTGTCAAATGTTCCTTGTTAGCTGATTCTTACAGGTTGATTGAAGAATTCCCTCATGTCGTATCTCAGGAGGGGGATGTCCGTCGTAGAAGGCCTCCAGGGGTATGCCTGGATATAAGGACCCATCTAAGACACAAAGGGCGCGCCCTAAGGTGGAAAGATGGGAACTTTCTGGTGTGTGCTTTGGGAGCTCTGTTCCTGTAGCCAATGGGCGCGCTCTCATTGGGGAACTTTGGAGTAATCCTGCACTTTGCACCCAAAAGCTCTGGATCACCTGTCCTGCTATCTAGTGGGTGCTTCTCATTCGGGGGACAGGGATGCGTTCTGCACTTGGGGTAAATCATGGCTATACCTGCATCCTTGAAATCAAGAAATAGCGGTAGTGGATAGGACTAGTCCTCGATGGGGGAAGTTTCCTTATTCGTGAAGTCTTGAGATCTTGGATGAGCCTTGGGCCTTTGTGGTTAGGCCTCATAGTAGAACATTCCGGAAGCTAGACCGACAATCGAAGCCCAACTGGGTTTCTTGATCTCTAAGAACTACGTGGGCTAGATCCTCTATAAATACAGAGGTACGTAGGCAAATTGAGGGGGATGGAAGCGAAGAGCTACGAGCCACCACCAAAACCCTCTCAATCTCAGCCCCCAATTCATCACAGCCACCACACTCCGGTGACTTTTCATGGCGAAGAACCACCATCAGAGATCTTGATTCCGGCGACGTACCTCAAAATTTATTGTTACCAAATTCCTCCGTCAATAAATTGGCGCAAGAAGGAGGGGACTGATCAAGATCAAAATCCAAGGAGGATGGATTTCACATCACGATGAAGGTTCTTATAAAACATCAAGCGAGATCTAAGGGATATCCCTCGATGAGGGTGCATGTTGGCAGCTACGAGGAAGATCCAAGAATGGCGATCTCTACCTGGGGGGTCGAACAAGATCTGAAGGGGGATTCATCAAACACTTTGAAGGATGGTTTTATTGATGATTTTTGGACTGCTGCTATAAAAAGATGGTTCTGGGTATGTTCGATGGCGGCGATTTCCAACCAGCCACATTGAACTAGGTTTCCAGTGAGGAGATTTCAAACATGATTTGAAGAAGGATCTTCCAGGAAAGAGGTGCAATTATCGGGATCTCGTCATTAGGACGCGCCCTTACCATTAGGACTAGCCCGCTCTCAGGACTGTAGCCCTTTCTCAGGGCGCGCCCTTTCTCAGGGCGCGCCCTCAAGGTGGTAGCAAAGGCTCAGATGATTTCCATCAAGTTTTGGGAGAATTCGATGACTAAACGTGCCTTCAGGATGCCTCTTCCAGGTAACATCTAAGATTTTCTGTTAGATTATTGTTGCAGGTGGAAAATCTTATTCATAGAAGATCTCAAGAACTACCAATCACAAGATTCCAATCTATCATGATTTTCATCATGGTTTGAAAGATATGGTCTCAAGTATGGCTTAATTGGTGATGGGTCATCGATCTTGGAGTTAAAATATGTGAAAATTCGTATGGATTGTGCTACACGCGCTACCTACACTGTTTGATTCATATCTTGAGTTCTAGAAGTCGGATTTGGATGGTTTTACAGCCCACACGAAGCTTATTAAATTCTCGTTAACCCAAAGGTGTTATAATCTGAAGAATTTGGCTAGAATCAGTCCGAAACTGGAGAGAAAAGACAACTACGAATTTTCAATGCAAAATTCTACTTGGTTATAGAAACCTATCGGTAATTGGTTTAGGATGAAACCCATATCCTATTCTAAAGAGATTATGGTGAAAGTTAGCACATGAGAAAGTTGGGATGCAAACACATGGAGATGGAGTATCACGCAAATGAGATATAATTATCCGGAGTTGCATTTTTATCTCAAGAGGCGCCTTCCAGTATTCTACTTTCAATTGGAGAAGCAGACAAAAAGGCCTGAACAACCTAATTTTATAAGGAGCTGCATATTCATCTCTCATCATCTCTCAAGGCACGCCCCCAGGTCTTTAAAGAAGGGCTACCATATAAGAGAAGTTTCAACTATGTTTGAGAGGCGCACCTCCCTCTGACAGGGCGCGCTCACGAGAAGGAGGTCACGTCAATAGAAGCTTCAAAGATTTTCTAAAAAGGCACATCATCTCTTATCAAGGTGGCATTGCTAGGACGCGCCACAGGGCGTACCCATAGAAGATACAGAAGAGAAGGCTACAAATGGTGAGTTTTGCTAATTGAAGTAGAGCATGTCTCAGAAAACTATTGAGAAGCGCGCCTTCCCCTTATTGGGCGCGCCTCCAGGTAATATACAACCTCTATATTATTTTGCTTTATATACAGGGGTTTACCTGGTGAGAAGGCCTATAGGGGTTTGCCTGGCCAGAAAAAATAGAACTTGGAATCGTGGCCCCGTGATCCACAGTGCGTGCCCCCTGATTACAGGTCGAGGCCCCTTGGACATGAGCGAGCCCTTCCTCAAGGCCGTGATCCACAGCACGTGCCCCCTGGTTACAGGTCGAGGCCCCTTGGACATGAGAGATCCCTTCTTGGAGATTTTGTTGGAAGATAATGAAGCTAATGACATAGGAATAACGTTGTTTGGCCTAATCGCCAAAGTGAGGCTCGACATATTGCTGAGGGCACGCCATCAAGAGAGAAAGGCCCTACAATTGTTCCCTTGATTTCTCATAATGCAACTAGTGGAAGAGAGGGTAAGAATCCTCAACCTCAGGGAAATGCACAACTTTGGGAAAATCCTCCAACATAGGACGCGCCCTCATGGGGCTCTCCCACAGAGGACCTTTCCAGTTAGGGCGTGCCCTCAAGGAAAGATGCAAATGCTCAGGCGGACTCCAATATCTACGAGGGTAATTTACTGCTTGGACTCCAGAAGGAAAGAAGTTGTTGAGTTACGGCCCCACGAACCATAGAGTGTGCCCCCTGATCATCAGGTTGAGGCCCCAAGGTCGTGAGCGATCCCCTCTATGAAGAAACAATACTTTGCTACAGAGGACGCGCCCTCAACTTTACAATGACCTGAATGATAGGCATCAGGGCGCGCCCTAACTTATCAACCTCATGTTGTGGCTTCGTCTGCACGTATGATCGCAATGATCCATTGCATATCTTTTTCTTGAAGAAAATTGTATTGATGTGCGGCCCCATGAATCTTAGAGTGCGCCCCCTGATAGGCAGGTTGAGGCCCCAAGGTCATGAGTGAGCCCCTCTACACAAGAATGACATTCATCCGGACTAGAAGAGACTTTGTCATCGCCCTCAGCAACTCCAACGGCTCTCTCTTAAAATTCCCCTCTTGGGATGCCTCTTTAAGAGACGCTTCTTTAAGGAATGATATTCTGATGCTGGGGGGTAGTACTGATGCACCTACCTAGCCTTACATACATGTATTTCAGGACAATTTGTGTGAACAACGGAATACCCCCACGGGGATGCCTCTGCGTGAGATGCCTTTTCGGATGCCTCCTTGTGAGATGCCTCTTCTTGAGATGCCCTTTATTGGATACCTCCTAGTGAGATGCCTCTTCGAGAGATGTTATTCATAGGATGCCTCATTTTGAGATGCCCCATCATGGGATGAGATTTGAAGTAGTCCGTGACCAGAAAATGCACTCTTTCTACCAGAAGTTGATTGAAGTAGGGCAATGCCTGAATAGTAGACTACAAGGTAAATGAATTACCTCCTAGTCTAGGGGGGGTAGTCCATGTACACTTTTCCTAGTCTTAGTTGAGTTAAATTTTCAAGTTTTTCGAGAATGCAAGATTATGCCTGTACGACGCGCCATGAAGGGTGAGTTTGAATAGTTCTCGTACAATGGAGGACGTGCCCTCGGGTAGAAGATGCGATGCAGAACTTTTTTCTTATTTGATGGATGCAGCCTCCCGAACTCTAAAGTCATCAATCCGCTTGATAGTATCTTGACCAAATTTGGAGATGTCTCACAATCAAGGTGGACGTTCTCATGGAGAAAATGGTTATGATTTTGAAGATAGCTTGAGGGGGTAATTAAGCTCGTCACGAAGCTTATATTCCAGAAGAGATCCCTGATCCCCCACACCACCGTGGAAATTCGGCTACCGGTGGATAGCCGCCCATTCTTATTAGCAATGTGGAGTTAATGGAGCAGTTATATCATATGGGAACTACCATAAATAACTTCGGGGCAAGATTGGATTCGGTGGAGCAAGAGCAAGAAAGTAGGAGAAAATCTCGGAGTACTCCATGGAATCACCGTCAAACAGGGAAAGTTTTTCAAGTTGAGGAAAGCTCTCGAAGAGATGAAGAAGTACAGGAAATGAGGATGTCAGCTGTTCAGGAAAGGGCGCCCCCTCACCCACATCGCTCAAGGCGCGCCCCCAGTGAGACTCAACGTGATGAAGAAAGACTTTGCATGCTTGAAGGAATGCTTAGTGATGACGATCTAAGGATGGTACTCCTTGAGCATCAGAAGAAAGAGAAGTACTTGGAATCGACGCCCCGTGATCCACAGCGCGCGCCCCCTGATCACAGGTCGAGGCCCCTTGGATATGAACAAACCCTTCTCAAGGTGATGTTGGAAGAAGAAGTAGCCGACACCATGAAGATTGAAGGATGGAGAAGTATCAAGGAGAAAGGCGACTTCAGAACAAAGAGGGCGCGATAGATCTCCTCGTATCACTTAAATTCCTTCAAGTACTTGTAGTGAAGTGAGGTCGAGGGTGCACCCTCCCTTTAAAGGAGAGCATCAAGGAGGTTCTCAGGGGAATCCACGACCTCAGGGGAATCTACAGTTTGAAGAAAATCCACAAGCTAAAGGTCAAAAGGAACAAACTCAGACTCAAGAGGTAATTCTCACACAACTTCATGCCAGAGTTCCAGGAAATGCTCAGACGACAGCTCAACCTCCACCCTTGGGGGGTACTCAAAAAATTGTGCCACCAAATGTTCAAAATATTTCAGGTGTGGGAATTTTTAATGTCATCGACTTGAAGAGGCTTCTTTCTCACTTGAAGAGGCAACAACTTTCAGTGAGAATGCTTAGCAATGGTTTCAAAAGCATGGATCTGGAGTGATTACCTATTGGGAGACGATGAGGACTTTGTTCTTAACCAAGTTCCAAGCAATAGTGAAGTATGCTCCTCCCGTTACAACTCTGGCCAACATCAAGCAGAAAAAAGGAGAAAGTCTTCAATCTTACTTCAAAAGATTCAATGCAGAATCCACGTTGGTTAGAGGAACAACCAATGAGACACTTAAGAGTTTCTTGATAGTTGGTTTGCAAGTAGGGACGGATTTCTGGAAGCATCTTCAAGAAAGGGTTCCAGCTATATTGGTTGATGTTTTTGCACAAGCTGAATCTTTTAAGATAGTGGAGCAATCCTTGATAGAAAATCAGAAGACAGAAGCTCAGGGAATGCCAAGGGGAAGATTACAAGTCCTGTATATCGTACCGGAATTGGCACTAACAGAGTGAATGCAACTAGTGTTGGAAGAGAATGGGGAACTCTAAATATTTATTCTTATGATCAAAGGACAAATAATTACATTCTATTGGCGACTTCGATTGAACACATCTTTGAGGTGAACAAGAATAAAGGGCTTTTTAAGCCGACTCCTTTATCTGCCTGGCAAAGCAAAACAAGAATAAGTATTGTGAGTACTATGAGTCGACAAGTCATAATACTCATGAATGTCGTCAGCTGAAGGATGAAATTGAAGATCTGATCAAGGAAGAATACTTGACCGATTGGATTGTTAGAGAAGTCAAGAAGCATAAGGAGAATCCTGAGAAGAAGAACGGAGGGCGCGCCCTCCGTGATGAGGACAAAATTGAGGAGAAGAAATTTGCCAAGGAAGGAAGTATACACACTATCTTTGGAGGACATCACTTGGGGGTGATAGCAACAATGCTTTGAAAAGATATGTTTGAGAGGCAAGATATACCTCTCACCGATGTGAATAGCATGGAATTAAGGCCACCTAAATTGTTCAAGGGGGATTGTGCAGATATCACTTGTACTGAAGATGAGCCATGTGTTCTTCAGATTCGGGAAATGGAAGTTCGGGGAATATTCTATATTACAATACCTACAAGAAGGTGTGGCTTCCGGACAAAGACATGGTAGCAGAGAATGCATAAATTTATGGTTTTTAGTAGAAGTTATCAAAATGATGGGTACAATCAGGTTACCGTAACTCTTGGAGAAGGTTCTTTCCCAATAACTCAGATGATGGAATTCATGGTTTTGGGTCAGGAGTCAGTTCACAATGCCCTAGTAGGGCGCCCCTTGTTGAAGGAAATGAAGGTTTCAGGAGACAAAGAGATGGAGGGCGCCCCCTCATTGAAAGAAGCTCTGAAGGAATCATGAACATTAAGGGAGAAATTCAGGCTCATCATTTTATTCAAGAACCAGAAGATGAGGAAGCGTCCACCTAGATGGCGCGCCCTAAGATAACTCGACTTTGATGACTTTCAAGAAGGGATTATAGAAGAGCTTGAAGAAGAAAATTCTGATGATATCAAATCAATTAGTAATAGAGGTAAGCAGATCGTGGGAAAAAGAATGTTTTTGGAAGGCCTAGCGAATGCCCTTGTTGAGAAAGATTTCCCTCTTAAAGAGGACGCGCCCTCCAAGGATGAAGCATCTATTGAAGACCCCTCGAAGTTTTGATTTTGATCTTGATTCAAGAATGCCTCAATCGGTGGAAGAGACTGCTTCAACAGAAGATACAATCTTAGTTTTGGTGGATGCTTGGGATTCAGATGTTTTTGCTTGGAATCATGATGATATGGTGGGCAGTGATCCAAAGGTCATGCATCATCACTTGAATGTAGATTCTGACAAGAAGGGTATAAGGCAGAAACGACGTCTAATAAGTGAGGAAGAGCTACTGCATGAAGGAAAAGGTTGATAGATTGTTAAATGTTGGCTTGATTAAAGAGTCTTACTACCCAGAGTGGTTAGCTAACCCGGTTCTCGTTAAGAAGCCTAATAGGAAATGGAGGACTTGTGTAGATTTCACTGATTTGAACAAGGCTTGCCCTAAGGATAATTTTCCTTTTCCTCGAATTGATCAGTTGGTAGATACAACAGCAAGATAGAGGATTTTACTGCCATATTGGAATGCCCTTTGGCTTGATTAATGCGGAGAGAACTTGTCAAAGATTGGTGGACATGATGTTCAAAGATTTGATTGGAAAGACCATGGAAGTGTATGTGGACGATAGCTGAAGAGATCCATACGCCTTAATATCATAAGGTGTGCCCTCTGTAAATATATATGTATATATTTAGTTTTAGTGCGAGCCCTGTGAGAGGTTTACACTTGTGCATACTATCTCTTGTTTCTTATGCCGAGTTAGCTTATGTAAGCTTAGAGATATGGTGCACTTGTGTTATTCCTCTACGAAGAAGTTAAAACTAGAGTTATCCAGGAGATAAAATTTTGGATTGAAGAAATTAAGGACGCGCCCTCCGCATAGAATCTTGAAGATAAGAGGAATGAGGACGCACCTTGGAGAAGTAAAGCTACAAATATTTTGGTGTTATTTAAGATTGAAATTCCATGCTTCATCTTTGATTTTACATGGAATTGGGGGTAGTTATTATAGCCAAAATTCGGTTCGGGTATTTTCAAGATGGATTCGGGTCAACAACGGGTTCAATTTGGGGATTTCTTAGATAAATTAGGGTTTTGGTGAGAATTTGTTGAAAGAGGACGCGCCCTCACCTCCCGCATGTGGAGGGCGCGCCCTAGGTGATTTGGAAGTAATTAAAAAGGATGTTTGTTGGTTTTTGAAGAAACTAAGGACTAGCCCTCTCTCAGGACTAGCCCTCTCTCAGGACTAGTCCTCTTCTAAGGACGCGTCCTATATGATTAAAGGAATTTGTCAAATGTTCCTTGTTAGCTGATTCTTATAGGTTGATTGAAGAATTCCCTCCCGTCGTATCTCAGGAGGGGGATGGCCGTCGTAGAAGGCCTCCAGGGGTATGCCTGGATATAAGGACCCATCCTAGACACAAAGGGCGCGCCCTAAGGTGGAAAGATGGGAACTTTCTGGTGTGTGCTTTGGGAGCTCTGTTCCTGTAGCCAATGGGCGCGCTCTCATTGGGGAACTTTGGAGTAATCCTGCACTTTGCACCCAAAAGCTCTAGATCACCTGTCCTGCTATCTAGTGGGTGCTTCTCATTCGGGGGACAGGGATGCGTTCTGCACTTGGGGTAAATCATGGCTATACCTGCATCCTTGAAATCAAGAAATAGCGGTAGCGGATAGGACTAGTCCTTGACGGGGGAAGTTTCCTTATTCGTGAAGTCTTGAGATCTTGGATGAGCCTTGGGCCTTTGTGGTTAGGCCTCATAGTAGAACATTCCGGAAGCTAGATAGACAATCCATGCCCAATTGGTTTTCTTTCTCTACAAGAACTACGTGGGCTTGATCCTCTATAAATACAGAGGTACGTAGACAAATTGAGGGGGATGGAAGCGAAGAGCTACCAGCCACCATCCACCACCAAAACCCTCTCAATCTCAGCCCCCAATTCATCACAGCCACCACACTCCGGTGACTTTTCATGGCGAAGAACCACCATCAGAGATCTTGATTCCGACGACGTACCTCAAAATTTGTTGTTACCAAATTCCTCCGTCAACAATCATCATTTCACGATTCGAAAAAAAACTTACCTAGATATATAACAAAACATATAAAAGTACTTTCTATCATTTTTTACATTTGTTCAATCATGGTTTTAAGAAGTACAGAACAATGTAAAAAAATAAAACAACATGTGAAAACAACAAAAGAACAAAGCACCTACGTACAGAAGAAAACAACTATATACAACACATTTCTAAATTACTGAACACATGTGAAAGAAAATAGTACGAATTACAGAACCCTAAAATCAAAAACACATCGTATAAACTGTATACATGAATCAAATACATACCAGATTTACAGTTCACACAATATTTAAAAAAACTAGATTTAATCTAAAAGCAGAACAATGGACCTCCATACAGATCAAAACACCTATTTACAGGACACTGCTAATTTACAGATCACTTGATTAGAAGAAAATCCAAACTACAGAACAACTTTTTTTGAATGTATCAATTATAGATTTGGGTATTCTCAAATCTTCTTGTTCCGATCTTTTCCACCATAATGTCCTCAAGTCTTTCTCTTCTATTCAAAGTTCCGATACGTGACTCATTCATTCCGAAACTTTGTTTGATTCTCAAGTTTTTCCTATTGATCGAACATTCGTTATTTTCCTTACAAGTTATCTACAACAAAATGAAACAATTATAAGCAACAATTTAACAAAGAATAAAATCGCATAACTATATCCATGAAGCTCAAATTTTTTATTTTTATAACAAAGCATATTACTCATGTAAATAAAAATGAAATCAAAACAAAAAGTGAAAAATATATACCTGTTTAGGAGCTACCCTACACATCCTTAAAGATGTTGTACAATGTTCTTCCGGTTCTTTTCATTTTCTGCTTTCTCCTAATCCATGTCTTACTTTTCTTTCAAGAACGTCATTTTTCTGAGTTTTTGTTTGTCTATTATCAAGAGCATAATCACTTACATTCACCTTACTTTTCCTTTTAAGATGAAACAACCTTCTCCGCAAACTCGTTGTATTTTTCAGGATTTTTCTCCTAGAGTTTGTACTTCTAGATCTTGAACCAACATAAATGTAATTACCTGATAAAAAAGTCAATTTATGTTGCCATATGTGATATTTTAAATTAGATTGGGAGCATATTCTTCCTACCTCTCGAATTAGATTGCTTAACAACTGAAGTCTCTGTTCCACTTATTACAACTGCATTCCTTGCATTTGTACCAACTATGCTCGCATTAATGTTACCTTCAGGTTTTTCCTCGTTAGTGTTCACAACTGAAAGTTAAAAGAAAGCTCATTTCAAAAAATAGACTTAAAAGAAATTATGCCAAAAGAAAATAATAGAGTAAAATACGTTTTCACAAATTAACATACAAATTAAGTATAAGAATTACAATAAAGTTAATTAGATTTCTAGCATGTTGTTCATACCTCTCAAATTAGTTTGCTTGACAACTAAAGGCTTTGTTCCACTTATTACAACTACATTCCTTGCATTTGTACCAGCTACACTAGCATCAATGGTACTGTCAGGTTCTTCCTTGTTAGTGTCCACACCTGAGTTTGTGACTAGGTCCACATAATCGGGCGTTATGTGGTGTAATCTACGCAACTTCAGACGATTGTGTTGCCTGCTCTCTGAGTCACAATACAGTACAAAACATTTAGTGCTCATAAGATATAAAGAAGTTCATTTAGCCATTATTAAACAGTTGTTAAAACAATGGGAAACCTTATAAAAAATTAAACTTACTATTCCAAAGGATATTTAATAATATAAATGATCATCATTTCACATTTCAAAATAAAATTACCTAGATATATAACAAAACTTATAACAGTATTGCCTATCTTTTCTACATTTTTTCAATCATGGTTTAAAGATTTAGAGAACAATGGAAAAAAGAGAACAATATGTGAAAATAACAAAAGAACAAAGCACCTACGCAGAGAAGAAAACAACTATATACATGACATTTACAAATTACATATCACATGTGAAAAATATAGTACAAATTATATAACCCTTTAAACAATACACATCGTATAAATTGCATACATGAATCAAGTTAACAAGACATACCAGTTTACACATTATTACAAAAAGGAAAAGAATAAAACTAAAAACAGAACAACAAAACTCCGTACATAACAAAACACCTATCTACAGGACACCGCTAATTTACCGAACAATTGATTTGAAAAAAGCTAGAACTATATAACAACCTTAATACAATACAGAATAGATTCACATACTGAATTTATCATGTTATAATCTTTTTCCATATTTGAGAAATACAGAACAATTCACTTCACACAATAGTACAAAAAACTAGATTAAATTTAAAAACATAACAATGGACCTCCATACAGAACAAAACACCTAATTACAGTACTCCGCTAATTTACGGAAGGCTTAAAACAATACAAAATAGATTCACATCCTGAATTTTTCATGATCTTACCTTTTTCCATATCCCACAATGCGCTTCTCTTTGTTTCGTTTTGAGATTAGTGAATTGTATGATCCTAGATTAGTTCAGTAATATTGATTCTTATCAGCATCGTTTGAAAAAAGGATGAATGATTATCTGATTTGTTCTGATAGTTATCCTGTAAATGAGTCGTGTAAATTTTTTCCTATATTCCAGCAAAGGTAACTGCTCGTGTATTTTATATTTTCCCGTTCTTTCCATTTATGCCCCTGCTCACTACAATCAGCATTTTTATACTTTTAATCTTGTTCGTCCATTTGTAATGTTAATCAATGGTGTCTAATTGAGTCACTTAGTTACTCAAAATAATGGTTCCCCATGGAGAAGCCCTCTCTATATATATATATATATATATATATATATATATATATATATATATATATATATATATATATATATATATATATATATATATATAGGGGGTTACCCTAATAGAAACCTAAAAACCAAATTCCAATCCAACATTAAAGCTAATCTAATGACTAAACTAGGGGTACCCCAATACGAAAAAGTCTTATAATTCTACCCTCTATCCATTCATCGAAAAAAAAATTAAAATTTTTTTTTTTAAAAAAAATGATGACGTGACAACAGTTTTTTTTAATTTTTTTTTTATGAATGGATAGAGGATTGAATTATAAGACTTTTTTGTGAAGGTGCCCCTGGCGGGGCCCTTAGAATAAATGAAATATAATAAATTTTGTGTTGGTTTGTAGTTCTTATTTTAAGAGTGGTTTGTATTTGAGCAAAAACCTATATATATATATATATATATATATATATATATATATTGAGTTTTGCAGAAGGGGGGGTTGAATGCAATACTGATAAATTCAAATCTCTACGTCAACAACAATAATAAAGATTCTAATTTATCAGTAGAAGAAATGCAATCACAAGTAGTAACTCAAGATATTTCTCACAAAAATAAATGTTTTATTTATTTTGCAAAGTGTTGCTGCAACCTATAGAAAATATGATATTTTTTCAGATTCGTTTTCTTGAGTGATACAGATAGAATGAGAGATAGATCTCTATAAATCTGAATTTGCTCTATTGTCTCTATCTACATGGGTTGTGGAGCTGCTGTCATTTTCAAGTGGCAACTCCTTACAATTTGCACACCCATGTGAATTTCCTAAATTGCTATACAATCAGAGTTATCAATACACATAATGTAATATGGATACATTCTAAATTTAGTTATCCCAATTCTAGTATATGTTGATTTACCATACTCTCGAATTGGTAAGTTTTGTGTTGTTATCTCTCATGCTTCTGTCGTAGTCTTTGCAGGTTTGCTACAATCTTTGGATATTGCAGCACACTTGTTTCATGAACATTTCTTATATCACATTGTTTGACTTGGTAAATCCCCAATTCAAAATGATTCAATTGAGACAGTAACCTTAGACGCCAAGTATACTGTCATGAGAGTACATTTTGGATAACAGTATGAATCCTCGCCAATGTTGCTGTCAGGAATTGCAGACTTGCTATCAAATTATGAAAATGTTGTTGTCTTCATGCTTCCGCCAATATTGCTGTCAGAGTGGATATTCTGTCATGACTTGCAACATGCTGTCTTCTTATAACCTTGATGTCAGTTAGATGACAGTAACTTTTATTCTTGCTGTCGACCTGATGTATTCCTTGAGTTTTGAACATTTGAATGAACTTCTTCCAAGTGAGACATATTTATTACATGACAGTAAGTTATTTGGTTACAAGAACATACTTTGGCTGTGACAGTATGTTCTACTTAGTCTTTAAAAACTAAGCATAATAAAATCTAGTTAAGTTGTCGTCTAAGCTATCACCCATAAATCCCAACATATATATATGTTTTGGTCCACAACTACCGTTGGTTGGAAATGTTACACAACCACTGGTTGGAAATGTTATACACAGCCACCAAATATGTATCGTCCATCATCCACTGTCGCAACCCTTCAATGCGGTAGGAAGTAACACTACCGCATCCATTGCAGTAGAAAATATAACTGTTGCAAGGCTTCATTGCGAAGCCCGCATCCATTTATTACGGCAGTGAATTATTTTTAAACTAAAAAAAAATACTTTGCAATGTTTTGAGGTTGAAATTTTGACTTTTTACAAATAAAACAACTATTTTGCCACTACACCAACTAGTCCTGTGATTAGTTTTAAGCAAAACAATCTTACATATTATTTTACATTATTATAATTTTAAATTTATTAATTATTAAAATTAATAAAAAAATAATAAACTAATAGATAATAAAATATAAAAATATTAATATACGAGTTAATGAACCCGAGAACGGATTCCAAACACGACACCATTAAATTATTAAATAATTAATTTTTAAAACAAATTTATGAAAAATAGTAATGTAAAGTAAAAAAAAAATTGAAAATATTGATAATATATATTATTACATTCTTAAAAATAAAAAAATAGCATAAACAATAATGTAAATTAAAATGAATGATAGCGTTAATAAAAAAATTATATTAAATTTTTGAAATAGAAAAAATAGCAAAAACGTTTTTATATACTCATTTATTTTTCAACGGTTAGCTATGAGTGGGTTGTACATATTAATCTATCATTGTTTAAACTACATAACATGTAAAATTGCAAAAAATTAGAATAAAATATTATATTTGGTAAATATTTTTTTTTAATCATATTAAGTATACCATACTTCTAAGTTTTTTCCAAAAATAATAAATTTAAAATTACATATTTGCAAAATTACTTTTACGAAAATTGTATAATACAATTGCATAAACATTTATTAAAACGTATATATTTTTGTTCAACAAAATATTCATCAAACAATCTATTACTATATATTAAATTTCAACACAAGGGTAAAGATTGCCAAATTAATGGCTATAAAGTTACGATTTTATCCTATATTTTTAAAAATTACAAAAATGTCATCTTTTAACAATTACATAAAAATTAGTAAATTATGTTTGTGTTGGGTTCTAACCACTCACCTTCTTCTACAAACTCCCATAGCCAACTTTGCTATACTTAATATTGAGTTTTGTTTAAAAACTCTATAAAATATACCACATATTCTCTTTTGTTCTATTCCTCTCTTAGCTTTATTTTTAAGTAAATGAAAATGATTGATTTATATTATTTCTAAAATATTGGATAGATAAAATTAGAAAAAATATTTTAATCGATGGAGTGTACTCTAAATTTTCTCTTTAGTCATTTTAGATAATTGATATAAAAATAAAATTTTAGATTACACATAATGTAACCGAGTACAAAAAAATTATTTGCTTGCGTTTTCATGTAGATATTAAATTCTTTAAATAAAAAATAAAAGTTGATTTTAAGAAATATTTAAATTTTATTTATCAAATCATATATAATTAATAATTACATCACATTAGTTTTAGGTATATAAAATTTAAATATGTTATATTAGGGGGTCGTGATCGATCACTGAAATAACCCTAACTTCAGTAATGCTATAGTGGTCACATGAATAGTAAATTTCGAGGATTTAGAGAAATGGTATATAGGTACTCTATAATGGAAACATAAAATGAATAAACAAAAACCATATTAGTATTGTACAATGGAAATAAGTGACTCGAAATGACGTTAGATTTCAGAAATTCCTAAAACATGGATTTTGAGGATTTTGACTTCTAAAGAGCTTCTATTGGATATTAAAGAGCATAGAATTATTAAAGGAATTATATATTGAGGAATTAGAAGAATTAGGTTAAACCAAGGGATTATTAATTTAAGAGAATACCAAAGGAATTTGGTTTGTTAAGTGATTTCAGAACCACTGAGATAATGAGGTATATTCGAAACGAATCACAATTAGACGATTATGGAAACCAAGCAACCAAGATTAGTAATATAACAAGGATACATACCACATTATTTACCAATGTGATTGGCATTATACTTAGAAAATCTAGAAAACAAGAGATGAGATCATCAAGGATTGCATCACTTTCCACTAATTATTTTTAAGGGTAAATTAGTCTTTTAACAAGCTTTTAATCACAAATATATTTACAAGCTTCCAAGACAAGCTAGATTAACAAGTAGTTAGCAAGATTAGATCAAAATCCAAGAGCAAAAACCTCTCCTCTTCTTCATTACTCCATTCGGCCCCTTTCAAAAAAATAAGAAAAAAAAAACAAAACCCTAGCAAACATTAACAACAAATCAAGGGAAAATTTGTGAAGATGCTTGGAGGGTAGAAAGTGATATTCTCAAAGTTTCAAAGCCAATCATCATCATCTTCATAGGTAATAAAATCATTCAAGTGCAAGATGAATAGTAGTGAATAGTGTTTTTCAAGTTTTAATCTTTGTTTTAATGGCTCCTTTAGTTAATCCAAGCTAATTCAAGGTTGTTCAAGGTGTGCCCAAGGATTATTAAGGATTATTAAGTGTTCTTCAAGCTTCAAAGAGGTATAACAACCCTTGCCCTTTTATATTTATGGTAGATATTGAAGTGGTTGGTAGTTAAGTGGTGTTAATGTAATGTTTATGGTAATTATGTGTTATAAATGGTTTGTTTTGATATGGAGATTGTGTGTTGTGGACTTGTAACCATGGTTGGGATGTAGACCACATGGTGTAGGTGATGGTATAAGGTGGATGATTGATTTGGAGGAGTTTGATTTTGGAAAGTATGAAATTACAGCAGTTATAATGTCCGATTTTCGTTAGAACGAAATCTGTCCTGTTTTGTGACCCCTGTACTCGTACGGTACCTCACTGCCTAGGTTACCAATTGACCATGAAATGATAGAGCTTAGTTCATAGATCGTTTTGATATAAGGTGCGTTAAAATCTGATGAACGGTTTAGGAGAAAAGTCAGTTTTAGTGAAAGACGTTCGATAACCGAGAAAACGTAATTGTATCAACTTTGAGGTTAAAGTTACCATAGTTAGACAGTCTTATAAGCCACGAAATTTTGGGATAGTGTAGTAGGGTGGTCAGAGGACCCTTGACAGTTGACCTTACATTAAAATTCGAAATCCATATTTTCTGAGAATTTTTACAGTTAAATGTGGTCGTTAGGGAAAATGGTGAAAACCCCTGAAACTTCGATTGAGCTTATAAATGGTTAAGTTCTTGAACCTTTGGGATAATAATAATACGTTAAACATAGGTTGAAGTGTAAAGGGTTTTGTTATACAAGAGGGTAGTGAGTAAGAGATGTGGTATTCTAATGACGGTCCTTTTGTGTTTATAGAAATTCCGGAGGAGGGACCAGCCATACTGTCAGGATACAGAAACCGAGGTAAGATCCTTCTATCCCTACTTTAAAAATTATTTATCTTCGGAATAATAATGATATCATGGAATATATTTATGTATATGTGATGCTTTTGTTGCTATATTGCAAAGAATATATTATCTTGATTGTGGAAAGTTAAAGAGAGATGGATATGTTTTCTGAAATATGAATATAGAGATGATACGAATGGAGCGAATATGCTCTAGGGTAAAAGAGATATGAAAGAGAATGGTATCAGTTGTTATCTAGGGTTATATGGTTTATAATATTCTTTTTAGTGTATGTTATATATATATTTTATAGAAATAATGTGCGAGAATGGAAGTGATATACGGGAATGGAAAGGTGAAATGGTGTTGATAAATTGAATAATGATCTTATAAAAAGGGGAATTAGCAACAAACTTGCATAAGAGGCTGTGTCAGGGCTGTGTGCGACATAGTCTAGCATTCATAATTCGGCACGAAGATGCCAAGGGGGGATGTTAGCAGGTGGCCTTCCTCCAGGAGGATGTTAGCAGGTGGCCTTCCTCCAGGGATGATGTTAGCAGGTGGCCTTCATTCCTTCTACCAGTAGTAAAAATGGACGGGTACGGAGGACGACTGATCATCGTACCTCACGTATTCGGCGACAGTAGAAACCCCCACAATTATTGAATAAAGAATAAACGATAAAGTCAGATTGGTATACTGAAAAGGTAAAATGATATGAGATGATGGTATTATTGTTCTAGACGAAGAGAAACTGATTTTATAGTAATTTATAAAAATTGTTACATAAGAAGGAAATGAGAAGATGATAGTGAGAGATTTAAGTAAGTATTCATATTATCTTGAAATATTACACTGAAAGATTATATTGATTGTTATATTATTTAAGAAGAGAAACTGATACTGTATTATTCTAGATTACTTTTTTATAATAGTAAGTGGATGATGTATTATTAAATAAGAGTTTTATTATTCCTTAAAGTTTATAATTGATTACCGTTTACATATGTATATACATGTATACTTGGTTAAAATTTTAAATTCTAGTTTACAATATTATCTTGCTGAGCTATTATAGCTCACTCTTGCTACTTATCTATATACAGCTAGGTATGCCAATACTTCGCAGAACGCCCCGCAAGAGGGTAAGGGAAAGGCGACCTTCTGAGGGCACGTTAGCATCGATTCCGGAGGTAGATGACAAGCGCAAGGGGTTTAGTGGTCTTATGTATATTAAGTGTGTAAGTGTGTAAGGTTGTAATAAATTTGGTTGTTGAAATGCTTCTTGTAGAAGCATCACTCAACAATGTACTTAAATATGATTCTGGGTTTGTAATAACTGTTTAACTCTAAACTTTTATTATGGTGAATGTTGTTCTCTGAGCATATGACTGGTGTGTGTGTATGTATTACTGAGGGGTCAATTGCATAAGTATTAAGTATAAAAAAAAAACCCAAGAGATATTGATTTTGAATGGAAGTTGGTCCGTGACGACCCGGATTCATGACCCCGGATTTGGGGCTGTCACAGTTTGGTATCAGAGCTAAGAGTCATAATGCTCAGGAACAAGAGTGATAATAATATTGTATCATTTATAATATAAAATTGTGAACTTCCATCAAGTTCAGGGGTGGTATATCGCAGGTAGTATTTATTTTAAGCATATAATATAATTTTATAGACCGTTACTAATAGAATTTTATGTTTTATTATAGGGAGCGGAGATGGGTGAGCCGGGTCAGGACCCCCAGTGGCTAGGACTACCCGAGCAGGAGCTTAGAGACTTGTTGCTGGTAGGTGTAGAGGTTCCAGAGTATGCTATCACTGACCTGAGGAGGAGAGTTCGCGCAGAGGCCATGGAGAGACACGAGATCAGAGTGAGACTTGAGGAGGCAGAGGAGCGTAGGCAGAGGGATGCTGTGGCCGTAGTGCCATATTCTGGTAGACCATATGTAGGACCTGATGGGGCCGGACCTTCTCGGGTGCGGTCGGATATTCCTGAGAAGGAGATGCCCTTGCGTAAGAGGCCTAGGTTATCTGTTATACCTGAGGAGCCGGTTGAGTGGAGGGACATTCACGTGACTCCTACTCCTGTCCCACCTGTCCCAGTGCCATCACCAGTTCCATCTCCTCTACCTAGCCCTGACCCTTTTGAGGACCCAGTTGAGCAGTTCACTCCACCGGGACACTTTATCTTGTCAGAGGATGAGTTGGAGGAGGACCCTTCTGAGGATGCGGACACGGAGCCAGTTCCTCCATCCCCACCATTTGCACCACCACCACCTCCACCAGTGGATGCACCCCCACTTGTAGATGTACCTCCCCCAGATGCTATGCCACCTCAGGAGGCACCTATATTTCCAGCTGGTCAGTTGCCAGCTATTTTCTTGTCAGAGTACTTTGCCCTACAGGGACAGCTGGATGAGTCCCGTCGGACTATAGATACACTTGTACAGAGGTTAGATAGAGCGAGAGGAGGAGGAGGTGTGATACCAGATGGGTTGTCTTTGGGTATAGTTAGTATCGAGCTTCGAGCACTCGGTGAGATTAGGAGGATGTTGGGAGACAGAGGGGATCCAGTATGGAGGGCTCAGATAGTTGATGTAGTCACCACTATGGTAGTGCAGATCAGAGACGTTGTCAGAGCAGCGTTCCCGTGATTCAGAGTAGTAGTTTTAGTTACTAATCAGACTAGTCATCTTGTGGATGTCATTTTGGGGATTAGGTTAGTTGTTTACTGTCTTAATCCCAGTCTGATTAGAGGACAGCTAGTAGTGCTTTTGTTATAGCGAGTTAGTATGTACAGTTATGCTTTTGGGGTTTCGAACCTTGTACTTTATGATGTATGATATTAGTAGTAAAAGACGTTGTACCCAAGTTGTAAAATATTTATGTAAATTAATGAAGTTTATGTACTTTGCCAAATTTTATTGTATTTTGATATTAAATGTTGAGAATCAAAAATATTGATATATATGAGGTGATTGACTTAAATGAAAAGGTTATTGTGCTAAAGGTACTAAGCTTATTTGTCAAAGTTGTATTATAATTAAATATTATTTGTGTGAAGTTAAAAATACTGGGATGCATAAATAAGATTAACTAATGATATAGTTGTGCATATATGGAAATGATGTATATTGTACCCTAATTTTGGGTGATTAACGAAGAATATTGTTATATACAGAATCATGCCGCCTAAGCGTAATAATAGAATGAATGCAAGGGAAAATGAGAGAGAGGAAGGAAGTCATAATAGGCAGGGTGAAAACGCTCATAATGAACAAAATCATGAGGAAGAAGAAGATGAATCAACGGGTCAACAGGGAAATCAGGGTGGTAACCCTTTTAACCAATTTATGGAACTATTGAGGCAGAATTTCGCTAATCCACAGAATCCGCCACAACCACCTGTTCTTCCCAACCAGGCAGCTAACTCTTTTCGTGCCTTTAAGTCATTAAAACCCCCAGAGTTTGAGGGAATTGTTAACCCAGTAGTAGCCAGAGCCTGGTTAAAAGAGATGGAAAAAGCTTTTGAGATACTGAGGATAGAGGAAGACCAGAAAACAGTTTTTGCAGCCTATCTCTTAAAGGGAGAGGCAAATTACTGGTGGGAAACTAAAAAGAATCTAGAAAGAGCAGGAGTGATAACCTGGGAGCATTTCACTAGGGTGTTCTTAGAAAAGTATTCCCCTAGGTACCTGGAGAACCAAATGGAAATAAAGTTTCTAGAGTTAAAACAGGAAAATCTATCAGTGGCCGAGTATGAGACTAAATTTACTGAATTGTCTAGGTTTGTTCCAGAATTTGTGCGTACTGAGGAACAACGAGCGAAAAGGTTCCAACAAGGATTGAAACCATGGCTACGGACAAGAGTGGCACCATTTGAGTTGACGGAGTATGCTGCGGTAGTTCAGAAGGCATCTATTATCGAAGCTGAGAGTGAACAAACTCAAGTAGGACGAGAGAATAAAAAAAAGGAAATTTGAGGGTCAGAAGGGAGGTTCAAGTGAGGGAAGCTACTTTAACAAATTTGGTAAAGGACAAAAACCCCAGTTTGGAGGAAAGTCGGGGAATAATAAGACTACCAGTGAGACGGTGAATCAGGGTGGTAGATCCACAGGAACCTTTCAGTCTAATCAATCTCGAACACCATTTCCAGACTGTAACACGTGTGGTAGGAAGCATACGGGAGTGTGTAGAGCGTTAGAAATAAACTGCTTTAACTGTGGACAAAAAGGACACTATCTTAGCCAGTGCCCATCGGCTAATACCAATCCTAAGAGGGACGTCAAGTGTTACCAGTGTGGGAAACTAGGACACATTGCCAGAGATTGCCGTTCCGGGGGATCATCCGTGCCAGAACAAAGTGTGACTGCTTCAAATAGACCTACTGCCAGGGTGTACAATATGACTTTAGGAGAGGCATTGAGAAAGCCGGATACAGATGCAGGTGAACATTTTTCTAGTATTTAAATTTTTAGTGTAAACGTTTGGTTAGGAATCAATGTGGTCAATGAATGGTATATGTAGGTTGATAATCTAGATAAGGAAAATCAGTATCTGTTAGGGGTTAGAAATTCTATGAAAAGGAGAATAATAGTATTTTGGGGGTAAACCACAGACTTGTTTATATACGAACAGGAAATATATATTATAGGTAATATTTTCTTACAATTGTTTCAAAGAACCTTATTCTAGTCGGATTTCTGGAAGATTTTACAGAGACAAGATATAATAAGAGCGAAGTATGTATATTTTATGTCATGATAGAGATCAACATAGGGATAAACCATAAGTGAGATACACTACCATTTAGGAGAGGCCAATGTGGTGGCCGATACCCATAACCAAAAGAGGAATATTGATGAATGACAAGCAAGTTTATGTTGGTGTATTTTGTGCAAACAAGATAGAGATATTATGAAGGAAAAAGGATGGAGAAAGTGGTATAGAAGTTATAAGGTGTAGATGAAAAGGTATCTATGGACATTTCTGACGTGATTCCGGGACGGAATCCTTTTAAGGGGGGGAGGATGTAATAACCCTAACTTCAGTAATGCTATAGTGGTCACATGAATAGTAAATTTCGAGGATTTAGAGAAATGGTATATAGGTACTCTATAATGGAAACATAAAATGAATAAACAAAAACCATATTAGTATTGTACAATGGAAATAAGTGACTCGAAATGACGTTAGATTTCAGAAATTCCTAAAACATGGATTTTGAGGATTTTGACTTCTAAAGAGCTTCTATTGGATATTAAAGAGCATGGAATTATTAAAGGAATTATATATTGAGGAATTAGAAGAATTAGGTTAAACCAAGGGATTATTAAGTTAAGAGAATACCAAAGGAATTTGGATTGTTAAGTGATTTCAGAACCACTGAGATAATGAGGTATATTCGAAACGAATCACAATTAGACGATTATGGAAACCAAGCAACCAAGATTAGTAATATAACAAGGATACATACCACATTATTTACCAATGTGATTGGCATTATACTTAGAAAATCTAGAAAACAAGAGATGAGATCATCAAGGATTACATCACTTTCCACTAATTATTTTTAAGGGTAAATTAGTCTTTTAACAAGCTTTTAATCACAAATATCTTTACAAGCTTCCAAGACAAGCTAGATTAACAAGTAGTTAGCAAGATTAGATCAAAATCCAAGAGCAAAAACCTCTCCTCTTCTTCATTACTCCATTCGGCCCCTTTCAAAAAAATAAGAAAAAAAATACAAAACCCTAGCAAACATTAACAACAAATCAAGGGAAAATTTGTGAAGATGCTTGGAGGGTAGAAAGTGATATTCTCAAAGTTTCAAAGCCAATCATCATCATCTTCATAGGTAATAAAATCATTCAAGTGCAAGATGAATAGTAGTGAATAGTGTTTTTCAAGTTTTAATCTTTGTTTTAATGGCTCCTTTAGTTAATCCAAGCTAATTCAAGGTTGTTCAAGGTGTGCCCAAGGATTATTAAGGATTATTAAGTGTTCTTCAAGCTTCAAAGAGGTATAACAACCCTTGCCCTTTTATATTTATGGTAGATATTGAAGTGGTTGGTAGTTAAGTGGTGTTAATGTAATGTTTATGGTAATTATGTGTTATAAATGGTTTGTTTTGATATGGAGATTGTGTGTTATGGACTTGTAACCATGGTTGGGATGTAGACCACATGGTGTAGGTGATGGTATAAGGTGGATGATTGATTTGGAGGAGTTTGATTTTGGAAAGTATGAAATTACAGCAGTTATAATGTCCGATTTTCGTTAGAACGAAATCTGTCCTGTTTTGTGACCCCTGTACTCGTACGGTACCTCACTGCCTAGGTTACCAATTGACCATGAAATGATAGAGCTTAGTTCATAGATCGTTTTGATATAAGGTGCGTTAAAATCTGATGAACGGTTTAGGAGAAAAGTCAGTTTTAGTGAAAGACGTTCGATAACCGAGAAAACGTAATTGTATCAACTTTGAGGTTAAAGTTACCATAGTTAGACAGTCTTATAAGCCACGAAATTTTGGGATAGTGTAGTAGGGTGGTCAGAGGACCCTTGACAGTTGACCTTACATTAAAATTCGAAATCCATATTTTCTGAGAATTTTTACAGTTAAATGTGGTCGTTAGGGAAAATGGTGAAAACCCCTGAAACTTCGATTGAGCTTATAAATGGTTAAGTTCTTGAACCTTTGGGATAATAATAATACGTTAAACATAGGTTGAAGTGTAAAGGGTTTTGTTATACAAGAGGGTAGTGAGTAAGAGATGTGGTATTCTAATGACGGTCCTTTTGTGTTTATAGAAATTCCGGAGGAGGGACCAGCCATACTGTCAGGATACAGAAACCGAGGCAAGATCCTTCTATCCCTACTTTAAAAATTATTTATCTTCGGAATAATAATGATATCATGGAATATATTTATGTATATGTGATGCTTTTGTTGCTATATTGCAAAGAATATATTATCTTGATTGTGGAAAGTTAAAGAGAGATGGATATGTTTTCTGAAATATGAATATAGAGATGATACGAATGGAGCGAATATGCTCTAGGGTAAAAGAGATATGAAAGAGAATGGTATCAGTTGTTATCTAGGGTTATATGGTTTATAATATTCTTTTTAGTGTATGTTATATATATATTTTATAGAAATAATGTGCGAGAATGGAAGTGATATACGGGAATGGAAAAGTGAAATGGTGTTGATAAATTGAATAATGATCTTATAAAAAGGGGAATTAGCAACAAACTTGCATAAGAGGCTGTGTCAGGGCTGTGTGCGACATAGTCTAGCATTCATGATTCGGCACGAAGATGCCAAGGGAGGATGTTAGCAGGTGGCCTTCCTCCAGGAGGATGTTAGCAGGTGGCCTTCCTCCAGGGATGATGTTAGCAGGTGGCCTTCATTCCTTCTACCGGTAGTAAAAATGGACGGGTACGGAGGACGACTGATCATCGTACCTCACGTATTCGGCGACAGTGGAAACCCCCACAATTATTGAATAAAGAATAAACGATAAAGTCATATTGGTATACTGAAAAGGTAAAATGATATGAGATGATGGTATTATTGTTCTAGACGAAGAGAAACTGATTTTATAGTAATTTATAAAAATTGTTACATAAGAAGGAAATGAGAAGATGATAGTGAGAGATTTAAGTAAGTATTCATATTATCTTGAAATATTACACTGAAAGATTATATTGATTGTTATATTATTTAAGAAGAGAAACTGATACTGTATTATTCTAGATTACTTTTTTATAATAGTAAGTGGATGATGTATTATTAAATAAGAGTTTTATTATTCCTTAAAGTTTATAATTGATTACCGTTTACATATGTATATACATGTATACTTGGTTAAATTTTTAAATTCTAGTTTACAATATTATCTTGCTGAGCTATTATAGCTCACTCTTGCTACTTATCTATATACAGCTAGGTATGCCAATACTTCGCAGAACGCCCCGCAAGAGGGTAAGGGAAAGGCGACCTTCTGAGGGCACGTTAGCATCGATTCCGGAGGTAGATGACAAGCGCAAGGGGTTTAGTGGTCTTATGTATATTAAGTGTGTAAGTGTGTAAGGTTGTAATAAATTTGGTTGTTGAAATGCTTCTTGTAGAAGCATCACTCAACAATGTACTTAAATATGATTCTGGGTTTGTAATAACTGTTTAACTCTAAACTTTTATTATGGTGAATGTTGTTCTCTGAGCATATGACTGGTGTGTGTGTGTATTACTGAGGGGTCAATTGCATAAGTATTAAGTATAAAAAAAAAACCCCAAGAGATATTGATTTTGAATGGAAGTTGGTCCGTGACGGCCCGGATTCATGACCCCGGATTTGGGGCTGTCACAATCACTATTTAGACTTTCGACGAATTAAATATATGATTGGTCTAAAAACATAAATATTTAAATATACGCGAAAAATAATTGAAAAAGATGAGAATTCTAAAAATATGATCAATGTTATATAAATAAAAAAGTAACATAATTAAAATTCAATCAAATCAAAAAATGTATAAATTTTAAGTCTAAATATTACAAAATTACAATAATTATTTATAATGATCAATTAGACTATAACTCGACTATAAATTATGATACATATGAATTTTTACGTAATATGATAAATTCATCAATATAATATATAATATAATATATATTGGTTGAGTACCTAGATCTATGATAAATAAAAAATTCGATTGTAATTTCATATATGTTCATTGGTCATTAAGATCATTTTATCATATTTAACAACGATTGAAATATATAGAAAATTTTAAAATAAAGTTAAAAAATAATTCTAATATAATATATAAAATTGGTATGTAAAATTACAAAATAACTATTAAAATGTAAGATAAACTGAAATCTTATCATTTATCATATTTTTAATTACAAAATTATTTAAATATATATACAATTTTTGATGAGAAATTAGTTCAATACCCGTACCTTGCACGGGTTTTTAAGCTAGTCATTATATTATTCAATTATTCAGCTTTTTTATCCACTTTAATCTAATAACAATCTACCAAAATAAAAATTCAAGAGTAACATAATTCATATGTTCAATAATAAAAAAACACGGATAATGCCCTTTCTATCATAATTTGGAGTAAAATGGTCCAAAATATCACAATTCTGAAAAATGATCCTTTTTATCACTCAAAAACGCATCATTTTCTTGCGTTTTTAAAAAATTCATTTTTAATATACGTTTTTTCTAATTTTGGAATTTAAAACAAAAGTTTTAAAAAAAAATCAAAAACGCATCTTAAAAATGCGTGTATATCAGCAACGCATATTTTCCATGCGTTTTTGTATCAAACACGCAAGAATTGAATGCGTTTTTCTAGAATTTGATCAGGCCCAATTAGTAGGCCCAATAAGTTAAGCAACGGGTTTTCAGAATTTGTATACAGTACACACATGATTTGTTTGCGTTTTTTAGTGATAGTAAGAGCATCTCCAACCCATCACACCATTTTGGTGTAATTTTTACATACATTATTTTTAAATTCAACTCCAATCCATTTACTCTAAATTTTACACCATTCTTGTACTATTTAAGTTATTTTATTGCTAAAGTACAAAAGTAAGGTACAAAAGTAATAAAGTTGGTTGGATACATATGGAACAAATTTGTTTTAGGGAAGGAGGACAATGGCAAAGTTGAGATTAACAAAAAATCTAAAAATTTGATGTAACACCAAATTTGGTGTAAATTTTGGTGTGACACCAAAATGGTGTAAGTTTTAGTGTTGGGTTGGAGAGGAATTTTACACCAAAATGGTGTAAAAGTACAAATTTGATGTTGGGTTG
This sequence comes from Kitagawia praeruptora, assembly GCA_037693485.1. Taxonomy (NCBI): domain Eukaryota; kingdom Viridiplantae; phylum Streptophyta; class Magnoliopsida; order Apiales; family Apiaceae; genus Kitagawia; species Kitagawia praeruptora. Next base: position 124,192,823 of record CM075351.1, on the reverse strand, counting down.
GAGATGGTCTAAGGACCATTTTACTGAATTGTGATATTTTGAACCATTTCCTTTCCAATTATGAGATAAAGGGTCTTTTTCCAAAAACAGCTTCCCACACATTTAAACAAACAAAAAAAAATTCCAAACATTTTTAGAAACCAAACCAACAAAAAGTAGCAAAAAAAAAAACAAATAAAAAAGCATCACTACCAGTACTATTTAACAAAACAAACCCTCCCTCACCCCACCTATACACACACGCAAACCCACATTTCGATCCGACCTAGCAAGAGCCAAGCAAACCCAACAACCCCAATCTCTGAAACCATGTTCCGGTTCGCCACCACTCGTCTCCTGAGCCGATCCGCGCCGTCCGGAGCTCGGCGGTTTGCCACCGATCTGGAAGCTTCGCCGGCGACAGACAAAGCTTTTGAAGAGGCCTGGAAGAAAGTGGTGCCTAATATTGACCCACCAAGGACTCCTTTGGCTTTTATGAAGCCTAGGCCTGCTACACCAACCTCCATTCCTTCCAAGCTTACTGTTAATTTCGTGCTTCCTTATGCTTCTGAGTTGGCTAACAAAGAGGTATCATATTCATATGTGTGTGAGTTTTAATTGGGTTTTGTGGATTTGGGGTGGTTCGGATTGAACCGGGTGGGTATTTGGTGACCCATTTCTTGATTTGTTATGTGTGTGTGTTTGAGGAGTTCTTTTGTGGTTATTTGATTTGGGTTTTGTTAATTTGAGGTGTTTCGGATTGACCCGGTTGGGTATTTGATGACCCAGTTCTTGGTTTGTTATGTTTTGATTGATTTAAGTAGTTTTTATGATTTATACAAGTTTGTATGAATGGGAAAGATTTGATCTTTGGATATTGGATGGGCTGGATAGGTTTTATTATGTTGAACTGAAAGTTGAATTAGCTAACAAAGAGGTACGATAAATGTATATGTAGACACGTGGGTATGAATTTGAGGTGCCTTTCGTGCTTTTTTGATTTGGGTTATGTGAACTTGTGATTATTTGGGTTGACCCGATTGAATATTTGATGACCCGTTTCTTGGTTTCTCATATATTTATTTGGTTGATTGAAGTAGTGTTTTGAAGGAGTGTTTTATTTTGTTGAGTATATGAAACTATATGAACTAGATTACTGTTTCAATTTCGAGTTGACTATCTAGGTTTTATTCTGTTGGGATGAAGGCGGTATGTGTATATGGGCTTAGGATTATTATTTTTTTAATGTTTCACTGCGTGTGTGTTTTGTTTTATGGCCTGTCTCTTTGGAGATTGGTTTGGGTCTGCTCCTTGTTTTACATAATCCCCCTGAGGATTTTTGTTTATTTACACTGGTAAAAAAAATTATAACAAGAATTGGTATTTTGTTTGAATGACCCTAAGGATCTTAGTTTATTTACACTGCTAAAATGTTTACTCTAAGAATTGGTTTGTTCTTTGTAATTACTCAAACTTGCAAGTTAAATGTCTCTATGTATCATTTTTACCATGAAGGCTACTTGAATTATCCTTTGCTGGGAAAACAGTTAATAAGAAAGTTTGGTGATATATGATACAATTAAATTGTGGTGGAAACAATGGAGTTGAAGGTGTAGTATAAAGTTTTGCGGGAAGGGAAAATAAATAAAGACCCTGAGTGTTGGCTGGCAGTTCTTACAGTCTAAATTTGAAATTAATGGTCAGTTATAGTGATATGGAATTAAGAGCAGGAAAGACAATCAAAATTGAACTAATGGTAAAGTATTTTTCTTATTGAGTTTATCTCTCTTTAGAAATTAAATTGTTGCAAATTCAGCTAAAATAGAACGATTGCTCATCATCTAATTAGTCGTTATCCTGTTAATTGATCACATTAGCAAAACCTGTGTGGTGAGCGCATGAAATTCTGGTAGATTTCGTTCCGGCAATTTTCCTTCTTAAAACGAGTTTGATTAACCTTAACTAGAAAATAAATGAACTTGAATGCCAGACATTTGACAAGTAAATTTTGATCGTAGATTGTTACGATCAATGGATTGAAATCTTCACTGAAAGTCTTCTTAGAGAAGTTAACTGTGAAACAACGGGATATTACTAACTCTTGATGCGATATATTTGCATGTTAAAAATTTTGATGGTAAACTGCACTTATAGTTGTAACCATTCTACTCTTACAAGACTTGCTAACTATTATTTATTAACAAATGGCCTACTATACATCTCAAATACTGTACTACAAAGATTATATTGTTGTCCCTCAATCTTCTAAATGACTAATGTAAGACCTTGCCTCCATGCTAAGTTTGTTTATGTATTTGTTTCCTTCATCTCTTTACAGATTTGACTGCTTGTATGTATATAAATTAAATTACCCTACTGCCTTGATAGTTCTATATATGCCTTTCAGATCTCTCTCCCAAAAATTAAGTTCTAATTGGTAAAACAATTCTTTTATTGTGGGAATTAGCTTGAGCTTTGTGGCTTTGCCTTGAGCAAGAACAAAGTCAGAATGATCTGGAAAGAAAAGATCAACCTCTGCGCAGCGCAGTAAGTAAAATGCAATGTTTGGGATATGATGGTTTTACAATATGGGTATTAGAATTTGCTATACTAAAACTTGAAGGTTGGATACTTTGTGGAGAATCGGGGGAAAATATTTATTTTCGGACACTGAATAATAGATAGAAAAGGGAATTAGAGAGGAGCGGGAGATAGGACGCGATGAGTTTGCAGTTGGAGACTTGGATCTTTAGGTTTATTGCTTCATCCATTCCGCCAATACCTTTTTTTCACAAGTGTCAAGCAAGGCTTGAGCTCTCTCAGTTTTCTTTTCCTTAGGCAGTGTGACAGTAATTTATTTAACACCAGATTTTACTGACGAAATTAACTGGGTTCCACATAGCAGGAAATCTCATCAACTGTTTCTTTATTGTCCTGAATAGCATCAGCTTTTAGACCCTGTTTTTTGCTATGGAATAGGGGTAGTGTTGCCCTTGACTAGCTTACTGTTAACTTGATGCTTTTGTGTTTAAGGTTTTCGACTGCAAACAGGGTACAGATTAAGCCCTTGACCTTGAGCAGTATGCAGCTTTATGTCCTATGTGTTTGTGGAAGCTTTGTTTTATGTTTTGGCTTTTATAATGTGGTTTCTTCCAGTGTATGAAAGACCCTTTTTTTAATATTATTTCACTTCATTTTTTATTAACTCTTTCAATTCTCTTAAATGTCATCCTTGTCATTAGTAGATCTTTGCAGTTTGTCAATTTGTAACTTTGCTAGAAACCATATTCTTCCAACTTCTGTGCAACTTCTTTATAAGTGATGCATGTGTTAATTATTGGTTATGAATGGTGCTGTATAGTTCTGTAACATCATCTGACATCATTTAGTTCTTTTCACAACCCATCCCTGTTTATCATAAAAGTTTTCATTTTGCTTTATCATGCATAGACTAAAGAGTGCATAGTCAATGTATTAATTCAGAAGAAACTCATCACTCTCATTCTGGCAGCATAAAATCACTATGTTACTCGGACTCGGCTGTAAGTGTCCGACATGGGTACGTGTCCAAGTATCAGACTCGGCAACATTTTGAAAAATGTACATGTTTTTGGCTTAAAATAAGTGTCCAAGTCCGAGTGTCCATGTCCGAGTGTCGAGTGTCCGACACCGGTACTCCAAGGTAAAATGAAGAGTCCGAGTAACATAGTAAAATCATGTGTCTGCATATAATTGGACGAAATTCGTCGAGATACTTACTTGTACATATGGTTTTCTATCACTACGTGATTAAGAGATTTGATTCACATTGCAGTCTATATATACATATCTGTCCTTTAATGTAAAACTGACTGAATGTCTGATTGGTGTATGAACACATAAGTTTCGTTGTTCCCGAAAAAGAATGTAGTATTAGCACAAGCACAGGTACATACTTAGTCACTTCTTGTCCTGTTTAAGGTAGACATGTTAAAAGCATTGGCGTCTATCCTTATATGTATTTTATAACAATTCTATACTGGGAGTGTTCTACTGGAAAAAAAGATTTATAACCCAGACCTGCTGGGGTGGGCAATTTAGTATATTAATGACTCGGTGCTTTTATGCACATATTTAAATTATATACGTAGCTTGTTATCACATGCCTCTTGACATATAGCACATCGATTGTCTAGACATATAGCATTCTTTGATCCTAGCTGTTTGGATCCTTTAAATTGGGTGAACATAATTTTAGATACCGTCTGTCATCATGCTTATTGACATTATTATCTTTGGTTTGGATTGGGAAAAAATTGCATCCTTGTTATTTTTCTGTAATTGTTGATATATGGTTTAACAGGTTGATATGGTCATAGTGCCGGCAACAACTGGACAGATGGGTATCCTTCCTGGACATGTACCGACAATTGCTGAGCTCAAACCTGGTGTTATGTCAGTGCATGAAGGAACTGATGTGAAGAAGTATTTCGTAAGCAGTGGCTTCGCATTCATCCATGCAAACTCTTATGCAGATATAGTTGCTGTTGAGGCAGTCCCAGTTGATCAAATTGATGCAAACCTGGTACAGAAGGGATTGGCAGAGTTCACACAAAAAGCAAGTACAGCGACAACTGATTTGGAGAAAGCTGAAGCTCAAATTGGAGTGGATGTGCATAGTGCCCTCAATGCTGCTCTTACAGGCTAGTGTGTTACGTTTTTATGATTCTTGGTCCAATAATTGTCTCACTTTTGTTGCTTCAGACATGTCCTGGTGGCAATTAGATATTTAAATGAGAGCACTTGTTTTAAAAGTTTTTATCCTGGCTTGTGTCTTTTAAATGTGAAATCAATAAGTCAAGACTTTAAATGTTGGTTCATTCTCTTAAAGCTTGATCTTTTTTCAATTTGTGCGAGCTTAAGAGCTTGGACCTATGAAGTGTTGCGCTGAAACCCCACATGTCAGTCAGGTTTTATTGCTCATTGTTATCTCTTATGCTGCGACTCGCTAAAACTAATAGAATCAAAGTGTTTGCTGTTCTGAATGGTGTTTCTTGACTTTGTAATTCTTATCTCAGAACAAGTGTATTAATCTTACTCCATGTTCTAGTTGGTGGATCAAGTTTAAAAGTGTTGGTGGATCCTTTAAACTAATGTGTGTTTTTTTATATGGAAAACCAACTTTTAGTTTCTTATTAAAACTTATAGGACCCAGGAGATCCAAGGCAGGTCAAAGTCTGTCAAACATAGTAGCATATTGAGAAAATGAGGTTTTTGTTGAACATATTTAGAATTTACCTAGGTAGGCCATTATGAGATCCGACTACAGGTATATTGAAGATGAGAAACCTTTGCATGTTGTGCATCTTAAGGTTCTTTCCTCAGATGAGTTGGCTTGTTGAATGTTTTGCAAGTTTCTTTTGAAACATTTTCGAATTCCCTGTCTCAAAAAACTTTTCCTATTTACTTTGGGATAATAAATTATTTCGTCCTTCAACTTTATGTTGTTTTTGGTTTAGGTCCCTGAACTATGAAAAATAATATACGGATACCTAAACTTTTAAAATTTCTGATTGACATCCTTCTTTTCGCGAAATGAAGTGAAAATTTAACATGTTAATCTTCGAGTGATTATAAGAACATGGGTGGTGAAAATTTTCGATTTCGAATTCACTAACATATAGAAATTTGTACTTTAATTTCAAGAACACGAAAAAAAACTTACTAAAATCTGCAGATTTGCATATGTTAGTGAACTCGAAATTGAAAACTTTCACCACCTATGTTCTTATAATCACTCGAAGATTAACATGTTAAATTTTCAATTAATTCCGCGAAAGGAAGGATGTCAATCAGAAATTTTAAAAGTTTAGGTATCCGTATATTATTTTTCATAGTTCAGGGACCTAAACCAAAAACAGCATAAAGTTGAAGGACGAAATAATTTATTTTCCCATTTACTTTGGACACGTTTGTCAACGCATACTTTTAATCGTAATATCTTTAATTTCGAATTAGTATTAAATATAAAAATTTAACTATATTAAAGTACTCATAAATACGAATCAAACAAATTCACTCGTGACTATATTTTGCCTTACAAATTATGCGTAAGTTAATAGTCAACCGCTTGTAACGAATAGTGTCCAAAGTCAAAAGCAGAAATGTTTTTTGATACGGAGGGAGTACAATTTATGACAAAGTATATGGTAGTCTTTGCTTGTCTGCTTCTTGCACCTGCTGTTTGCAAACAAGTTTTGACTGAAGCTCAGAGTTTCAGGCTTGGATCAGCACAACTTTGTCTGACTAGTTGGTCCAGAAAACATTACCTGTCCTTCATTTACTTTACCAGCCAAGTCGATTTGAGGTTTACCTTTTAAGTTGGACTCATTTATCTCATGATTCTGGTTGCAGGTTTGTTTAGGTCCAAACTCTTATCCTTTTTTTTTCATAAGAAATACTCCAGTATTTATCGTTGAGAGATTACTCTGAATATAAAAGCGTATATTTTTTAAATAAAACTGGAAAGCATGAACCAATATTCTGGGGAGAAGGCCAAAATTGACTGTTTTTCACCTAACAACGACAAGAATACCAATTTGGAAAAAGATGGCCATATGTACCACTGCATTACGCATTTAGAAAAAGAGTATTACCAGTTACGCATCCAACAAACACTTAACTTGTCTTTTACGCATTCAAGATGTGGGTAATACATACATATTACGCATTACTGATATGGGTAATACTTATTATGCATTATCAATTGGGGTATCAAGTGTTCTCTTTTTTCAAGATTTGGGTAATAGTTATTGGACATTTGCAGTTGGGGTAGTAGTTATCATGGGATGGAATGGTTATATCCATCGGTAGGTGACTCAGAAGGAAGAGGAAGAAATTGTAAGGGGGTAGAAGGCAAAAGCGTTCAGTTATGAGAGTGGATCGATGAGTCTGTGAGAGAGGAACATGTATATAGTCTGTGTATATTGTCAAGTAATGTTTGATAAGCATATGGGAGTATTACGCATCTGAAAAAGGCTTAACAGACTGGTATTATTGGCCTTATATTCAAAATTTGTTATTTGTGTAATATAAGTTCAAAAAAAACCGGTAAAAATGTCATTCTTTCAATATTCTGCGAATTGAAGGGTTACAATGTTAGAGGCACATATTTCAGCAGATGGATTATTATGATGGGTTAATTATCTGTTTGGTCACTGAAGTTAGCCTGGATTATCAAGTTGGTCACTGAATTCAAAACGGTTTCGATCAGGTCACTGAAGTCAGCCTGGATTATCAAGTTGTTCTTTTTTTTTTTTGACGGAAATTACTGTTCGCAAAATTTTTTCCGAAAAATCTCCACCAAATTTTGTGAAATTAAAGTGTGTTAATCTAGATACTATGGGTCTCATAAAACTGGTTCAGATTTTCAATATGAGCTCTAAATTTATATGAATCGAAAAAGAAAATTCAAGAACTAGAATTGTTCTTCAAAAATTGAAATAAAACTTATCAATTGTATCTATTTTGAAGAGAATAATCTGGGTAATACAAATATGGTCTCGGATTTTTTAAATGTTAAGTGAATCTGCAGTTATAAGCGTTTATGTCAATCCGTAGTCTGTTTCCGTAAAAAAATGAAGACTATTTAACGGATCGTACATTTATGTCGAGTAAGTGATCTGATTGAGACCATTTTGAGTTCAGTGACCAACTTGATAATTCAGGCTGACTTCAGTGACCAATCAGATAATTAACCCTTATTATGATAGATAGAGGCAAAAGTTTGGTGGGGTACCCTTGAATGGAATAATAATTGTAGTACTGTATATACAAAATATATATTTTTGTATATGTTTTGCAACATTAAGTTATAATAGAGGCAAAAGTTTGGTGGGGTACCCTTGAATGGAATAATAATTGTAGTATTGTATATACAAAATTTATATTTTGTATATGTTTTGCAACATTAACTGCTTAGAGCAACTCCAAGAGATTAGCTAACTTATGTTCTAAGTTGAAATTTAAGAAATTTGGTTTAAAATTGTAGTCCAATAGTCTCGTAAATGGTTTCTTAAAAGTTATGATACACCTTTTAATAAAATTGTAGTCCAATAGTCTCATAAATGGTTTCTAAAAAGTTATGATACACCTTTTAATATTGATTAGCTTATAGCCCGTGCAAAGCACGAGTTACTTTTAAATATTTTTAAATTATGTTATTAAACAAAATAGAGTATAATATTTTATTATGAATATAATTTAATTTTGTAATATTAAATAATAAAATTAATAATAATAATAATAATAATAATAGTTATTTAATGAATGACATGTATTGTTTAACAGTAATAATATAAAATTTTAATGTAAATTTATTGTTGACGGGATTCGAACCTTGGATTTTTTAAAAAGGGATTTAAATATAAAATATTTCTTATTATTAGATCTAACGATTATCATCTATTTACTAAACTAGTAATATGCCCGTGCTACGCACACGGGTATATTTTTTTTTTATCTCACAAAATATGAGTAAATTAAAATTTATGAAAATATGAATTGTTAGTAAATTATTATCATAAAGAATTGTTTAGAAATATTAAAAATGAAATTTATAACATTGATTTGTGTGTAACTAACAAAACCTATGTGAGCGCGATAAGATAATTTAATTGATAAGAGTTTATCTCTTGTCGTTATCGTTCCAGATTCTGGTTCGATTTTCGGTCATTCCGACATTTATTCAAAAAATGAAAATAGCATAATCGTTAAATTATATATTGTAACGTAAAAGTTATTCATCAACGTCGCCTGGAACGTCTCGACTCACTTATATTAATAAAATAACAATTTTTTTGACAACTTTTATAATTTCGAAACATGTATATAAATTTTAGCAAATTACATAATAGATTTGGTTTAAATGTCCCAAATTAGATCATTTATAGCCAATTTATATTGATAAAAAAGTAAAATAAAATCAATTATCATAAACAACTTTGCTATAAATTATGCATAATTGTTGCATATTATTTTTATAAATGATTATATATTGAAACAGTTTCTCGGCATCGCCTCACGGCGATACCTCAACGCGTTTTTTATCAATAAAAAAAATAAAATATATACACAATAGTTCATAATATGAAGGTATTTTTACTTTTTTCGAAAGCCAAATAATTTAATTAATCAAAATAAAATTGGAATAAGAAATTTAAAAAATGTATCATTATAAAATAATTCAAGCTAAAAATTTGACTATTAAATTATACTCCATTACAATTTCACATACACTGCTTCATATTAATAATAAAAAAATTATTAGAAAAGTTTTTATATATTAAAAAAAATTATTAGAAAAGTTTTTATATATTAAAAAAAATTATTAACCATTTTTTAATTGTTGAAATAGAGTTAAAATATATAATCAAATTTTAAATTATATAGTATAATAGTTATGCATGTCATGCATGTTTATGTTTATAAAAACAAAAAAATGTTAAATACGATAAATTATATATTTTTTAGATATATTTCAAATTGTATTATCGCAATTAGTTACCTACATAATATTAAAAAATTTAATCATATAAAATTGTTAATGGTGGTCAGGACAAAATATATATGATTAATCTAGATGATATTTAACATGCCTAAGAAAAAATATAAAATTAATCTAGATGATATTTAACATGCCAAAAACTTGTTAACGGTGGTCATGACAAAAAATGGACAAAAGTATAAAATTGTGAACATCTGGATGTTATCGAAAGAATCATATACTCCCACTCAATACTTTGGAATCTACTTGTAACAACATACTCAATATATGATTAATCTGTTTCTAAAACCTTTCTTAGCAAAACTTTTATCTTTTTAACAGGTAACAATTGGATAAAGGATAAGACATTGCACAAAATAGAACCATTGCAACATGCTCCTATCGCATTAACCAAGTCCAAAAGTTTAACTCTGAGCATGTCAGCTAATCTATCGGTAATTGTTTGGCCAAGGCTGTTGGATGTGCTATAATCAATGGCACTACCAAGGCTGTCACTGGAACATGACCCAGGCACTCATCACCATCCAATTCGAGATCATCAACCACAATAACATTACTCAGCAGTCCGGCCCTCCTAAATTACTGCTATGAGCCTGCTAAAAATAAAAGACACGTGCTAAAATTGTAATTCCTGGAAGACATGCACACCCACACCCACTTCAAATTCATAAAGCTTGTGTGGAAAGCAAGGCAAACTCTAAATAAAATAATATGAGTTTGGAACATAATTTACCCATTGTTTTTATACGTGTAGTTCTAATTAAGTTCAAGTAGTTTAACATGTCATCTAATTGCAACTATTTAAAGTTTTCATCATCAGATAACTTACTTGATGTAATATCGCTGACAAAGAATGGCATGGAAGAACTCGGTCAAACCACTATCTCAATTTAATAGCTAGCTTTTCAGAGAATCTGGAGTTATAAGAGCCAGCTAGGCTTCCTGTAATTAAAAATTAAAATCTAATGTTAGGAACACATAAAGAAAACAATGAGTCCGTTAATATGTTTCTTGACCCAAATCCATAAAAAAAAACATAACAAAAATCTTCAAAACTAATGCTTGACAACTCGAAATCATACAAAAAATCTGCAACAATCAGCAAGATTCCTAAAGATCTTTGGAAAAAAAAATCTCATAAATAGTTTTGGTGCATGTTCCATAAGAAGCATGAATGTTGCAATCACCGAGAACACAAAAACCTGCGAACTTTATAAAATATGATCAGCAAGTTAGGGATACGCATGTGTAAATTTTAAAACTTATAATCTGCCTTTAATGTACTATGTTTTGTAAGAAACAATTTACCATCCTTAATTATCCAAAATCAAATTACTTATGCTTGCTAGGAAACATGTCCGGTGACTTCAGGAACTACATCAAAAATTTACGTCAGTTTTCACGTAAATAGTTTCTTTACGTCAGTTTTCACGTTTCCAATGCACTCTCAATAGCCAAATAGTTCCTAAATAACCAAATAGATTCTACATTGAACAACTCAGATCAATAAAATGTTATTAAAAAAGTTAAGGATACAACCTCATATGACATGTTATTGACATCAAGCCTCATATACAGATGCATGTCATGAAGATCGCCCATCCTAAAGAAAGATTGATTAAATATATTAACATCCTACAAAAATTAAATGAAGAACAGATATTTAGGCAGGTTGTCAATTGCAAGTTGTCAAACATAGGTCGAATGGTCATCTCTCTGCAAAATTAATGTTAATGTATACTGTATACTAATCAAGTACTCCCTCCGTCCCAGTGAATTATATACATTGGGGGACGGGGGCGTGGCACGCATTTTAAGGCTCCTAACTACTATAGTTAAATAACTTATTTTTACAATTTTCCTTTTTTGTATAAAAATAGAACAATCCTACTTTTATACAAAAAAAGAAAATTTCAAAAATAAGTTATGGAACTATACTAGTTATGCACCTTAAAATGCGTGTAAGACACTTTAAAAAAAGCGTATAGAAATGAGTGGGACAGAGGGAGTATATTTTTAAGTTCACTCTGTTCTTTGTAAAATTCTCCCCACCTATGTACGTTGAAAAATGGCCGCAACTGACTGGATGATGTACATCGTTGATATAAGCATAGGATGAACTCAAATTAAATAGGAGTTAATTGAATTTGAACCTGTCTTTGTATTTTAAGTTGAATAATATTGATGGCCAAACACATGATATAGTAAAGCAACAGAATTCATTAGCCAAGAGTAAGAAAAGCAATAGAGAATCATGTTACATATGGTGTCCATGTAAATTAAGATACATAGAGCACTACGTAAATAAGGTCCTTTTGCACTCACCAATGGGGTCCTCACACAACTTCCATTAGATCCTCTTTCACCAATGAGGGATCTTGGGATCTTGCACTCACCATTATCTTATAGCTTTGTGCTGGCTCACCATTGACTTTTTTTCAAATTTTAAAACTACAAAAAAAAGTTCTCAACTTACTAATTACCATTTTATGAAGTAATTACCATCTATCTTGGTAAGCATGATAGATATGCCAAACATAAGATTCTATATAAACGTAAAAACTAATTACCATTTTATTGTAGCAAATTAAAATTATAAAGAATATACTTTGTCATGATATATAAAGATATTGGCACACTTTCAACTTACTTTATGTATCAAATAAAGAATACAACTTTCATGGTATCTTTACAAATAAGTATTTCATGTATCAACTTACTTTACAATTAGGTATTTTCTAAATTATAGTTAGATAGTGTCATTTATTTGAGAATAGAGAAAATGTACATCAATGTGACTATCTTTACCTTCATTTTCAGGTCACTTGTGATGGTGATATTTTTGGAACAATCTTTGCTTCAAAACTGGAAGTAAAGATTTGAGATGCTTCTAACCATAGCAATATCATAGAGCCATCTAACCTTAGCTGTAGAATTATCTTAAGTAGAGAACATAGTTAAGGAGTTCTTGGTAACAACTCATAATATTTTAGGGAACACAGAGAAAAATCATTACTTCTCATCATTGACATATCAGGAGCATCCCCAAGCAATATCCTTGCAGTTTCATCAAGGGAGATCATCTCCACCTAAAACAAAAAAAGAAAATAATCGAGCTCGTCAGACATATAAATACCCACAAATATATAAATTTAAATGAATTAGGAAAAGCTGGCATACATCTGCACACATGAAGAGCTTGACAAAATTCTGTGTCAACAACCCCAAAGATTTCTCCTTCCGCTCTACAGAGATTAAAACCGAAATGTAAGCCAAGAACCCAGTGGAACATATTTCCCAGAAAATCTATAATAATTAATTCTCAATGACAACATGTGTATAATTTTATAATAAGAAGAAAAAAATGAAATGACATACCAGCATTCATATGGAACGTAACAATAAATTGTGAGAAAACACTAAATGCAAATTATGAGACAACTAAACCATAAATTCATTTATGAGAAAATACTAAATGCAAATTTTGAGACTACAATCTGTTAACAAAAGAAACAACAATGTAATCAAAACATCGAAACAAAACTTTAAAACCCAGGAAATCGGGGACTACATAAAAGTAGAGTATTGGTTCATTTGGAAAAGATAGCACTCGAAGAGGATTATGGAATACCAGAATTTGGCCCATAATAATAAACATTGTTGCTGTTAGAAACAAAAATAAGTGACAAAGAAGAAATGGAAAACAATGCAAAAAGATGAAGCAAGTGCTAAGAAAAATCAGGAATTTGAAAACTGCCCAAGGTCAGACTTTACATAATAAACTGCTTTCCTACAGAATTTTCTGGGCAGCAAACTATACGCCGTTAGAAAGATCTCGGAGTCTAGTCTTTAATGCAAAAAATGGTTCGTGAAAATAATTTTTCTACAGAAAATTAGAGCCGTTTTAGTGAGCAGTGGTCAAGCTGTCCAGATTTCTGAACGTACGTTTTTTGGCAACATTATTCGACACTACATGCTTCCTACATTACTCGCTGGACGGGAAAATGATATGAAGACACCAGAAGATCATAAACCAATTTTTATACATCCAACAATATTTTTGGGATGGACAAAAACAAAGAAAATGCTTCAGAGGCCAAATCCCCAGTAAAGAAAAGAAGTATCAAAGTTTAAGCTAAAAAATAGTGATAAATCAAATGCAAAGGTTGATGCGATTCAAGAAGTTATTTACCTGATATGATTAAGAAGAAACGTACTGACAATTAAACGGCCGCAATGTGCAATGGAACCTGCCAAAAGAAGAAAAATGTTTATTTGTAGAAGGTTTATGACCAATACGACATGAGCTTCTAGGCGGATGTATGTATAGTGTACATATTGTGTATAATAGAAAGCCTAATGAAGTGTAAAATCATTCAGGAGAGATTTTCATTGACAACGACAACATAAAGGATCTTGATTTGAAGTTCTTTAGGAAAAACATAGGAGTAGTTTCCCAGGAGCCATCACTATTTACGGGTACCATAAAGGAAAACATGAAGTTAGGAAACAAAGATACAGATGACCAACAGATTGAAAGTGTAGCAGTAATGGTAAATACTCACTCTTTTATATCTCAACTTCCAAATCAATACTCAACAAAGGTAGGACAAAATGGTGTACAATTATCCGGTGGACAGAAACAGCGGATTACAATAGCAAGAGCCATTCTAAAGAACCCTCATGTTTGGCTCAATTCTTTCTGCAAATAAAAACAAAAATCAGGAGAATTTTTGGAAACCTAGTCCATGTATACAACACCTAATAAAGGAAAAAAGCATATAAAATAAACTGCAAATATGATATTCACATACAAACTACAAATAAACATATAATATATTAGTTCTTTATTCCATTTGGTTAGTAGTAAAAAATCATATAAAAAGAAATCGTCAGAAATCATATACAAAGAAATCGTCAAAAATCAAATTTCATGTGAGAAGTTTGAGACTTGACAATCTATTGTACTGCATAGATTTATTAGGCAGTTGAATTATTAAACTATGACTAAAGCTTAGAGATGCTTGCTCATTATGTAAAAGGAAGATGGCTCACCTATTTGAGCATTAGACCACTTGTTTTGTAGCAAGATTGATCACACAAATCGTCAGAGGTTTAAACACAAAAAAATAAATTAAAACTCTCTTGGAACTTCAATCAAACACTTTAACTACATAATTTAAAGTAGTAAGATATATAGAAATTGAAGAAGAATTACCAATTTACACATAACAAAAAATATCATACCGATTGTGTGGTTTTCATGCCAAAGATTGACAGATTTGTACCTAAAGAACAGTTATCATCTAACACACGCATATACAAACATAAAAGAATCATAAATAACAAAGAGGGAGATAATATATGATGGATAAATAATGGAAAAGAGAGAGATATACATACATCAACACTTAATTAAGATGTTTCATTGAAATCATATATACCGGAGATTACAATTGTTAAAGCAACTCTGTTACGATTCCTCCTTTCAAATACTGTAAATTATAACAGATAAAAGTAAGCGACAAATATATTATACACTAACACACATATCAATATTCTAACACAAAATCAATACATATAAACACACACAAAAAAAATCAATACAAACATGAAAGATCCATTGAGAGATCGTGAAAAATAAACGACGGAGAAGCTGAAAAAAAAGATGAGAGAGATAAAGATTAATAGAAACAAAACATCGATAGTTTTAATGAAAAAAAAGATGAGAGAGATGGATAAAGATTAATTGATGCAATGATTTTTTGAATTATCGAGACATAAATTGTAGAAAAATGAAAATATACCTGTAATGCATACATCGACAGATTGGGGCAAATCGTGAGACTGAGAAGGAGGAGTGAAAAAAAATGAGAGAGATTTGAGATAATTTGAATTTTGACAACACCAGTAAACAATGAAAAAGCGTGAATAGTGGATCAGTGATTGATAGATGAGTTATCAAAATAATTTGGATGGATAGTCCGATAACCCATATTAGCAGTGAATTATAACTAATTTTGTATGTAATGGGTCAAGTTGGATAATCCATAAACCCAAGCAGTTGTAGTCAATTACCAATGTAACCTTAAATGTAATATAAATCATTAAAAATGGTGGGTATAATGGTAAAATTTTGAAATTCTTCACTAGCAGGAATTAAGATATGTTGATATCTAACGGTCACTATTCTTTTAAAAGTTGGTTGAACCAAACTACCAATTATCCCCCAGTTTGCTTATAATATATTAGTATAGATAAGAGCATATCCAACCGGCTTTAGTAAATTCCTAAAAAATATTATAAATAATAGAGCTTTTAGTAATTTAAAATAAGTTTAGGAGTGCTTACTTCAGTAACACTCCTTCTATCTCCTTATATGTGCTCCTATTATTATAATAATAAAAAAAAAATTAAAGAGAGAAAAATTGGAAAGAGAGAGAAAGGGATGTTAAAAACAAAGAGAGATGAATATTTCATTGATTAAAATAAAATAAGGGATGATTAGGAATATCTTAAAAATAAAGAATGAAAGACATGTACTAATTTTTAAGGGATTACTTAGGACACTCTTCTTGGAGTGCAAAATCAAGTTAAATTCCTTAAATTTTGGTTTAGGAGTTCAAATAAGTAGTCTTTTGAAATTGCTTATGGAAGGTATAGTCATTCCTTATTTTGTTTTTACCAATAAAATATTCATTTTTCTCCTATTGTGTATGTAACATCCCACATCGATTAGAATAAGAGTATTCAGATCCTTCATATAGACATGTGAATAACTAATATATACTAACTTGCTATCACTTTTGGACTGACTTGGGGTGGATTGTTGGGTCTGGTATACATTCGGTTGTGAACTTTGATGTCATAAATGATATCCAAGTTTTGTCCGGCCGGAAGTGCGAAAATACTGTCCAGATTCCGAAAGTGTGTTTGTGGGCTCGAGAAAGGACGTCGACCCTATAAGAGGAGGTGTTTGTAACATTCCACATCGATTTAGGTCATTTATATAGACAAGTCAATAACTAATGTATATCAACTTGCTAGCATGAATTGACCTGTGATAGGTTGTTGGATCTGATATACATTCAATTGTGTTACTTGGATGTTATACTCTATATGTCTTTTCTACACCTTTTCCTTAGTGGAGTTTGAATTTAATATTATTATATTTATAAGGAACAAATACAAGGAGTTTTGTCAGAGTTTATATACTATATAATATCCTAACTAAGAATCATATTATTTATAATATTAAGGAACATGCTAGGATATTGTTGGAGTTGGTCTTACATAATATTGTTAAACTTTGCAAAATATATTATATGATATGTAGTATTTCAAATAATATTCTGTTCAACTGTTCAAGGGTACTTCACAAAATTCTATAGCATGGTGTAAGGTAAAGTACATAGGCAGAACAAGTAATTCGTTTTCAATGTTTTTATGTTGAAATTGTTTGATTTCTGAGTGTGAGCTGATTCACAGTTACATACGTATGCTGTAGCACACTTAATTCTCTTTACTACAGACACTGAGACACATCCCTAAGAATGTGTATAGTTTGTCGTTATAGAAACAAACTATGACAACTAATAATAACAAGAAATAATGATATAACAAGAAATAATGCAATATGATTATGTGGGGTGCAAAATAATTATGTCCCTGCACATTCGAGACTTGGAAAATATCCAGAAAGAGTAAAAAAGGTAGATAAATCCCACTAAAAAGATAACAAAACTGAATGATGATTCTTCTTCTTGCTAACTTTTGAGTGCACTCTTTAGTTTGCCCTTTCTCAATCGCTTGTCAAATTTGGTGCAATGTGAGCATCCTTTTCAATGAGAAAAGATTAAAAATTACAGAAATGTATAATCTTATCAGGATAATTCTATACCACAAATACAGGAAATGATAGACTAGTCGAAAATAGAATTGAAAATGATTTTACATTTATCACAATAATCATATACGTCTTCTGTCTCTACTTTAATATTTTTAATTTTATTTTCAATAATCAAATCTATCTATCTATTCTATTATATTAAAGCCGAAACATTAAAAGTTTGGTTGGTTGGTTGGTTGGTACCTATTGATTTTACTTATTTACCCTTACTTAATTACAGATAAAATCTTTTTTTATATTTTATCTAACTAAATTTTTTTCTTTACTAATCAATTTCCTTTTTCAGGTTAAACATGTTACCTTTAAATTTTTTGCTTTGCTAATCAATTTCCTTTTTCAGGTTAAACAGGTTACCTTTTCTTTTCTTATTAATAACTAAGCAGTTTCCTTTTTCAGGTAAAATATAATATCTTCTATATGTTATCTAACTAAAAAGCATATTATAATTACTATTAACTAATTAATTAATTTTTTCATTCAAATTATCTTTTCGCTTTTCTCTAACTAAAATATTTCTTTTTCCAATTATATCACGGGTTACCATTTAAAAATCTTCTTTTATATTTTATTTAACTAAAATTTAATCAATTTACTTTTTCAAGTTAAACATGTTACCTTTTTTTTTCTTTTTAATAACTAAGCAGTTTCCTTTTTCAGGTAAAATATAATATATTATATATGTTATCTAACTAAAAAGCATATTATAATTACTATTAACTAATTAATTAATTTTTTCATTCAAATTATCTTTTCTCTAACTAAAATATCTCTTTTTCCAATTATATCACGGGTTACCATTTAAAAATAATCTTTTATATTTTATTTAATTAAAAATTTTAGTTTACTAATCAATCCACATTTTCAAGTTAAACATGTTACCATTTTTTTTAATAACTAAGCAGTTTCCTTTTTCAGGTAAAATGTAATATCTTTTATATTTTATCTAATTAAAAAACAAATTATAATTACTGTTAACTAATAAATTATTTTTTTATCTTTTCTCTTTTCTCTAACTAAATTTTTTTTTTTCCAATTATATCACGGGTTACCTTATTCAGCCAAAACAAGTTACCTTTTTTATTTTCTCTAACTAAAACCTCTCTTTTTCAAATTATGATTCTATTTAATAAAAATAAAATCATAATATTATAATGTTATTAATTAACCGATTACCTTTTCAGCTAAAAATGTATCATCTTTTCTATTTTTTCTAATTAAATTCCTTTTTTTAAAAAATATCATGGGTAACATTAATTTCTCATTTTCTAAAAATATTATCAGCAATTTTATTTTGTAAAATAACAATTAAATTATAATTACTATAAAGTATAAACTAATCAATTACCATTTTCATCTAAAGTATGTCACCTTTTAATTTTCACGTTACCTTTTTTTATTTTTTCAAACTAAAATTTCTCTTTTTCCAATTATATCATGGACGACTCTATTTAATAAAATTAAATAATAATATTATAATACTAATATTAACGATTATCCTTTTTAGCTAAAACGTATCATCTTTTTCTTATATTATCTAACTAAAATTCCTTTTTAGAAATATCATGAGCAACATTAATTTCTCCTTTTCTAAAAACATTACGAGCAATTTTATTTTGTAAAATAACATAATTAAATTATAATTACTGTAAATTAATGAATTACCCTTTTCACCTAAAATATATTACCTTTTTAATTTTCTCTAACTAAATCCTCTCTTTTTTCAATTATATCACGGGCATTCTATTTAATAAAACAAAATAATAATTTTATAATTACTAATAAATAACTTATATTATTACCTTTTCAACTAAAACCTATCATATTTTCTGTATTTTTTTTTTAACTAAAATCATTCCTTTTAAAGAAATATCATGGATAACATTTATATAATTATGATCATCATCTCATTTAAATATTTAAGCCTCCAAAATTCATATTTAAAAAAAGTTAATAATTTTTTTTACAATATTAAAAAAATCCGTGCATCGCACGGGTTTTAAGCTAGTACTATTATATAAATTCCGAAACATTGAAAGTTTTGGTACCTGTTTTTTGGTACTAAGTGAATTTACTTATTTACCCTTCATTATAAAAAAAATATATATGATATCTATACTACTAAAATTTCTAAAATAAATAATAACATAATATAAATTAATGGTAAGTAGTCAATTGCCTTACCCTCTTAATTTAAAACTAATCTGACTTCGAGTGGGTTTTTGATGGTTTTGATTACATATATGCAATGGCTTAAGCCGCTGTTCCCATTTCCTCGCTGATATGCTTTATTAATTCGATTTACTTTTTTAAAATATGAATTTTGGAGGTTTAAATTTTTAAATGAGATGATTTGATAATAATTATATAAATGTTAATTAGCAAAAAAAAAATTATAAATGTTATCCGTTATATTTCTATGAAAAGAGGGATTTTAGTTAGAAAATATTGAAAAGATAATACATCTTAGTTCAAAAAGGTAATCGGTTAATTATAAGTACTTATAAAATTATAATTTTATTTTATTAAATAGAATGATGTGATTTAACTGAAAAAGGTGAGGTGTTAGTTATAGAAAATTAAAAACGAAACATGTTTTAGGTGAAAAAGGTAATTGATTAGTTTATAGTAATTATAATTCAATTATGTTATTTTTCTAAATAAAATTGCTCGTAAAGTTTTAAGAAAAAGAAAAATTAGTGTTGCCCGTGATATTTTAAAGAATAGAGATATTTTAGTTAGAAAATATAGAAAAGATGATAAATTTTAGCTTAAACTTAATCGGTTAATTATTAACATTATAATATTGTTATTTTATTAAATAGAACCGTCCGTGATATAATTGAAAAAAGATTGATTTTATTTAGAGAAAATAGAAAATGTAATGTGAAAATTAAAAAGATGACATGTTTTAGGTGAAAAAGATAATTGATTAGTTTGTAATAATTATAATTTAATTTATGTTATTTCACTAAATTAAATTGTTCGTAATGTCTTTAGATTGTGAGAAATTAATGTTGCCCATGATATTTCTAGAAAAAAGGAATTTGAATTATAAAATATGGAAAATATGATACGTTTTAGGTGAAAAAGGTATTCAAAAAGGTAATCGTTTAATTATAAGTACTTATAAAATTATAATTTAGAATGCCGTGATTTAACTGAAAAAAGTGAGGTGTTAGTTAGAGAAAATTAAAATCTATCTATTCTATTATATTAAAGCCGTGCTAATCAATTTCCTTTTTCAGATTAAACATGTTACCTTTTCTTTTCTTTTTAATAACTAAGCAGTTTCCTTTTTCAGGTAAAATATAATATCTTCTATATGTTATCTAACTAAAAAACATATTATAATTACTATTAACTAATTAATTAATTTTTTCATTCAAATTATCTTTTCGCTTTTCTCTAATTAAAATATCACTTTTTCCAATTATATCACGGGTTACCATATAAAAATCTTCTTTTATATTTTATTTAACTAACTAAATTTTTTTCTTTACTAATCAATAGGTTAAACATGTTACCTTTAAAATTTTTGCTTTGCTAATCAATTTCCTTTTTCAGGTTAAACATGTTACCTTTTATTTTCTTATTAATAACTAAGCAGTTTCCTTTTTCAGGTAAAATATAATATCTTCTATATGTTATCTAACTAAAAAGCATATTATAATTACTATTAACTAATTAATTAAATTTTTCATTCAAATTATCTTTTCGCTTTTCTCCAACTAAAATATCTCTTTTTCCAATTATATCACGGGTTACCATTTAAAAATCTTCTTTTATATTTTATTTAACTAAAATTTAATCAATTTACTTTTTCAGGTTAAACATGTTACCTTTTCTTTTCTTTTTAATAACTAAGCAGTTTCCTTTTTCAGGTAAAATATAATATATTATATATGTTATCTAACTAAAAAGCATATTATAATTACTATTAACTAATTAATTAATTTTTTCATTCAAATTATCTTTTCTCTAACTAAAATATCTCTTTTTTCAATTATATCACGGGTTACCATTTAAAAATAATCTTTTATATTTTATTTAACTAAAATTTTTAGTTTACTAATCAATCCACTTTTTCAAGTTAAACATGTTACCTTTTTTTTTAATAACTAAGAAGTTTCTTTTTTCAGGTAAAATGTAATATCTTTTATATTTTATCTAATTAAAAAACAAATTATAATTACTATTAACTAATAAATTAATTTTTTATCTTTTCTCTTTTCTCTAACTAAATTATTTTTTTCCAATTATATCACGGGTTACCTTTTTCAACCAAAACAAGTTACCTTTTTTATTTTTTCTAACTAAAACCTCTCTTTTTCAAATTATGATTCTATTTAATAAAAATAAAATCATAATATTATAATGTTATTAATTAACCGATTACCTTTTCAGCTAAAAATATATCATCTTTTCTATTTTTTCTAATTAAATTCCTTTTTTAAAAAATTTCATGGGTAACATTAATTTCTCATTTTCTAAAAATATTATCAGCAATTTTATTTTGTAAAATAGCAATTAAATTATAATTACTATAAAGTATAAACTAATCAATTACCATTTTCACCTCAAGTATGTCACCTTTTAATTTTCACGTTACCTTTTTCTATTTTTTCAAACTAAAATTTCTCTTTTTCCAATTATATCATGGACGACTCTATTTAATAAAATTAAATAATAATATTATAATACTAATATTAACGATTATCCTTTTCAGCTAAAACGTATCATCTTTTTCCTATATTATCTAACTAAAATTCATCTTTAGAAATATCACGAGCAACATTAATTTCTCCTTTTCTAAAAACATTACGAGCAATTTTATTTTGTAAAATAATATAATTAAATTATAATTACTGTAAATTAATGAATTACCCTTTTCACCTAAAATAAATTACCTTTTTAATTTTCTCTAACTAAATCCTCTCTTTTTCCAATTATATCACGGGCATTCTATTTTATAAAACAAAATAATAATTTTGTAATTACTAATAAATAACTTATTACCTTTTCAACTAAAACCTATCACATTTTCTACATTTTTTTTAACTAAAATCATTCCTTTTGAAGAAATATCATGGATAACATTTATATAATTATGATCATCATCTCATTTAAATATTTAAGCCTCCAAAATTCATATTTAAATAAGTTAATAATTTTTTTTTATAATATTAAAAAAATTCCGTGCATCGCACGGGTTTTAAGCTAGTACTATTATATAAATTCCGAAACATTGAAAGTTTTGTTACCTGTTTTTTGGTACCAGTTTTTTGGTACTTCGTGAATTTACTTATTTACCCTTTGTTAAAAAGAAAATAAATATATGATATTTATACTAATAATAACATAATACAATTAATGGTAATTAGTCGCTTGCCTTTTTTCAAATTTACTTTTAATTGAAGATATTACCTTTTATAAACACCTAAAAACATCAATGTATCTTCCAATCATAAATATTGAATTAAAACACGTTACATTTTTAATTTAAAACTAATCTTCATTAATATTTTCTTTTGAACTAAAACACGTTACTTTTTTAATTTAAAACTAATTTTACAATCATTAATATATACCCGAAAATATCACACCATATTTTTCAATTGTTAATAAAATATATTAAAAATCTGCATGTGTTGTTTATAATAAGGAAATATTAGTATAATCCGTAAACATGAGTATATTAAAATTATATTAAATTAAAATTAATTAATAATTATATAATTGTCGAAACATTAAAAATTTTGGTACCTATTTTTTGATATATGTTTTTTGGTATTTCGTGAATTTACTTATTTACCCTTCATTATAAAGAAATATATATGATATTTATAATATTAAAACACAAAAAATAAATAAAACATAATACAATTAAAGGTAATTAGTCGATTGCCTTTTTCACATTTACTTTTAGTTGAAGATATTACCTTTTATAAACACCTAAAAACCTCAATCATATCATATTTTCCAATCAATTCATATCTAGCAATAATTAACCAAAAATAAATAATAACATAATACAATACAATTAAAGGTAATTAGTCGATTGCCTTTTTCACATTTACTTTTAGTTGAAGATATTACCTTTTATAAACACCTAAAAATCTCAATCATATCATATTTTCCAATCAATTCATATCTAGCAATAATTAATATATACTCAAAAATATCACATCATATCATATAATCAGTAACAAAATATAATAGAAATTCGTATTACGAATAATGACCATTAAATTTTTAGTAAAAAAATCAGAATAATTAGATCTAATTATTAAATATATTATATGATTAAATTAATTTACTAAAATTTCAAGTTTCAAATTTTATCAACGACATATTTATTTTAAAATTTTATAATATAAGTTTTAAACCATGCATATCATTAACTAATTTTATATTAAATTTAAAATTAAAATAAAATATTTTAAATAATGATTATATAAAAATATTATTATGACATAAAATAAAATTTATTACATATCAACAAAAATCCGTGCATCGCACGGGTTATAAGCTAGTATATTAAAAATATGTTTATGCTGTTTATAATAAGAAAACATTAGTCGAAACATTAAAAATTTTGAAACTTATTTTATGTTTCTTAGTATATTGTGAATTTACTTATTTAACCTTCATTATAGAAACAAATATATAACAACATATTATAATTACGGTAATTAAAACACCTAAAATAAATAATAATAATAACATAATATAATTACGATAATTAGTCGATTGTGTTTTTCAAATTTACTTTTAGTTGAAGATATTACCTTTTATAAACACCTAAAAAACATCAATCATATCATATCTTCCATTCATATCATATCTAAAATAATTAATATATACCAAAAAATTTCACATCATATCTTCTAATCATTAACAAAATATAATAAAAATCTGTATACTGCGAATAATGATCATTAGATTTTTAGTAAAAAATCAAAATCGTTAGATCTAATGATTAAATATATTATATTCAAGGTTCGAATCCTATCAACGACATATTTATTTTAAAATTTTATAATATAAGTTTTAAACCATGTATATCATTAATTAAATTTATATTAAATTATTAATATTAAAATTAAAATAAAATATTATAAATAATGATTATATAAAAATATATTTATAACATAAAATAAAATTTGTTACATATCAAAAAAGATCTATGCATGACACGGATTATAAGCTAGTAAATATAGTAAAAATTTATAGGATAAGACTGATACCAAATTACTAAAAATGAACGTTGTTATCTGTTTTATCTCCTTTTTTTTATTTTTATCTTTTTCACCCTTTTCCTTTTGTGAATGATGATAATAATAAAGTAATACCCAACATGAGCATATAATATGAAGAATCTGTAGTACATTTAATCGTATTTTAGTGAAGGGTCCTGGTCCCTGGCAAACGTATGCCAGGGACGGGTTATTAAGCATACGGCTTTTAAGCTGTTGGATCAGATCAACGCTCTGATTTAAAAAAAAAAAATAACACCGTACCGCATAAACTTTATGCGGTACGGAGTAATTACCAAAATGCCCCCACTGTTCACGTACCGCATAAACTTTCTGCGGTACGGTGAACAGTAGATTTTTTATATGAAAACAAGGGGGCATTTTGGTAATTACTCCGTACCGCATAAAGTTTATGCGGTACGTTGTTTTTTTTTTAAATCACAGCCGTTTGATCAACAATCCAACGACTTAAAAACCGTATGCTCAATAATCCGTCCCTGACATGCGTTTACCAAGGACCGGGAACCTTTAATGAATACATTAACTCTCTTTCAATAGTATTATTGCTTCAATTACTGAAAAAAACTAGGGAGCAAAGATATCTTAAACCAGTATATAGGAACATGCGAAAGCAAGATTTCAGCACAATACGAAAATTTTACTCCCTCTGTCCCATCCATTTTTTTACAATTTCCTTTTTGGGCCGTTCCACCATTTCTTTACATTACCCAAAATAGTACTCCCTCTGTCCCGTATTACTTTTCTTGTTTCAAATGTCGGGACTGTTCATGACATGAGACAAATTACTAATTTACGTCTAATGTATAAGACCAAATATAGTCATGAGTGATCTTGTTGGATTCGTATTTATGAGTACTTTAATACAGTGAAGTTTTTATATTTAATACTCATACGAAATTCAAGATATTAACGATTAAAAGTGTGCATTGGCAAACGTGTCTAGTCAAAACAGGAAAAACATTAAGGGACGGAGGGAGTAAGTTTTAACACTATTACACCCACTACTTCACTTATTTTAACAATACTTTACACTATTTCACCCACTACTTAACTTATTTTAACAATAAAATCACTATTACACCCACTACTTCACTTATTTTAACAATAAAATCACTATTACAACCACTACCTCATTTATTTTAACAATATTACACCCACTATTCTTGACCTCCGTGCCCAACCGCCATGTAAAGAACTGGCTGGGACGGAGGGAGTAAAAGAAAAGAACTAATTTAAGAATTGCATTTTTAAATCACTTTAATCCAGATTTATTTAAAATATTAACATTTTTCAAGGACAAATACTCGGACGAGATTCCAACTAACTACTCATATCTCTTTTTATATATAACTAGTATTTTAGCCCGCGTTGCTGGGCCTTTTATAATTTTATTACTATTTTTATAATTAAAATATAACTATTATTTGATGTCGTAATTATGATGTTTTTGTACACTACAAAATAATTTCAAATGTACATAGAATTCAAGCTACCCTCCATCAACCAAAATGATGTGGAGCTAATAAACTAAGGTTCAATAATTCTGAAACGGGGTGTTGCTGTTTATGGTGCTTCCAGTATAAACATTGAACATGTTTGTTTAGTTTTTCATATTTTTCAATTGTAATTGATATTATTATATTAATAGTGTAGGTTTGAAGAAATAATTGAATATAAATGTATTTTTCACAATTGAAATTTATTGATTAATAGGAAAATTCCTCGGTCCCGTCTCTGACGGGACCTCGAATCCTATCTAATAAAAAAATAAAATGATATTATTATTTAATGTACGGGACCTCGAATCTTATCTAATAAAAAAATAAAATGATATTATTATTTGATGTTATCTCTTTTGAAAAGTAATTCATTAAAAAATGTTTAGTAATCTCAAAAATTTTAATTCCACATGCCATTAAAGCTAAAACTTGAAATTTCTTTGCTAATGTTTTAATTTATGCTTATGTTTTAATTTATGCTTATGTTTTAATTGATATTATAATTTTTCCTGAAAAACTTGATTTAATGTGAATAATTTAAGTTTGAAAAATAATTTGAAGATAAATGTATTTTTATTATCAAAATTTAATATCTAATAAGAAAACTCCTCGGCCCCGTCTTCGACGGAGCCTCGGATCCTTTTTCCTTTTTCTCCTTTAAATTGAAAATTAATTTTAGATATTAAAATTATAATTTTATATAATACATAATTTAAAAGTCAATCAGCACTAATGGGATTACACATTAGCTTTACTGAATGTTACTATATTGTTATTCTCTCTACCCGGCCATTACAATTATAAGAAATATTTGGTTTTTAAGGCTCTTATATAGTATAGTTCCATAATTTATTTTTGAAATTTTCTTTTTTTTTATGTATAAAAATAGGATTGTTCTATTTTTATAGAAAAAAAGAAAATTTCAAAAATAAGTTATGAAACTATCTTTAAAATCCACCTTAAAATGCATGTCGAACCCCCGTCCCCCGGTGTTAACTATTGGCTGGGACGGAGGGAGTTTTAATTATAAGAAATATTTGGTTTTTAAGATAATTATTATAAGAATAATTTTAGTATCGTTTAAATTTAATTATTTTATAGATATCGTCTTTTTATATTTTGTAGATGTTCATCCGATGACTTTTGAATTACTTGTAAAGTAATTAGCAACAACCATTATATAAACCTCAAAATTAATTGAGGCTCTTTTCATTTTAAATAAATATCTAATCAACATCCATAAAAGAATTATCATGACTGCATATGTTTCATTATTTTTGCATTTAAAGTCTTCAGTCATGAAACGAAATGGAAGTTAATGATAGCAAGCTCACAATTCACAAACAAACAACTAAATTTTTTATTTATCATACAGACCTAACAGGTTAGATCGTCAGGACACCTGAACTTGGTATCATTTTCGTGCAATTTATGCTAAATAAGAACTGTGTTTGTGTTCGATTTGTACAATCTAAGGGTACCCTTTTGAGACTATATAAACTTGCGATATTACGCAAGGTAGCAGGAGTTGTTCAATATAAGAGAAGTATTCATTTTACGCTAATCGTATACAACTCCCTATATTGTTTATTTTCTACGCTCTCACATTGGCAGCTATTTCCTTTATTTGCTCAATTGTGAAGACGTAAAAGATGTTTGATGCAGGAAGAGAATTCAGAGGCTTGGTAAAAATTTTGGCAAGCAATAATATCTCCAATGATCCTCCAATTAAATTCATAAGGATCTAAAATCCATCAACCTTCCTCTTCCCATATATGAACCCCGGACACCTGCAAGTTTCAAAGTTCACTTGGATAGCTAAGTTAGAATTTTAGGAAAATATGATATTAACACACTTTTTGTCAGAAGCACACCCAATGGTGAAGATTTAGAAATTAAAAAATGGCAAAGTTTTGGACAGAATCATATTATCCTAGAGTTCGGAGAACCGAAAGTTTCATGAGCGGTGAGGACAATAGCACCTTGTGCTCATGTAAGTCAAAAAATCGTGCATCTAAAATTATAGAAGCAAGTAAAATGTAATTATACCGTCTAACTTTGACAACCATTAAAATTCACTAAACTCAAGTATTACTTCATTGTCCTCTCTACAGTTGTGGCCAAATCTTGGCACATATATTCTTGTGAAGGATAAAAAGAGGTAAAAGAAATTGACGATGATTGTGACCTTCCACTATTTTTGAAGTCATGTACCACCTAATAAAATAAGAATATGCATACAAAGCTATGTAAATAAACGAAAGATAACTTACCAATGAAATTTCACATATGTTGGAAGGACAAAGACATGCATAATTAACTCACATGTAGAACTCAAGGTAATAAGAGAACATTCGATTACCTCTCATCTACACATATTTAATTGAAGAGGATCCTATAGCTGCAGTGGTTTATATTGGTAGTCGGAGGGTATACATTACTGCCTAACTGGTATGGTATGTTCTGTAGAAACAAAGAAATTTTATTAATCTATATGCTGATTCGAGCAAATCTTAAAAAATTAGTTCTTTGAAAAGCGTACACAATAGCAAGTTCCTACCGTGTTATTCCTCGAACTATATTTGCTAGTCTAGCAATTTTTTTGATGACATGCGGAATCAATTAATTCGTTTGGCACAAAGAAGTAATCATGGTATTTTTTTTATCAATTTATCACTTAATCGTTAAACTTTGAAATGCACCCGAAATATAAACTTCAATGACTTGTATTCTTTCCATATGAGTCCAAACTTTGAATCCTCTCTTTTCTTTAATATTGCATCTTGTTCTCCCTGTTAGGAAGATTCAACATGTAAACTACAGTACTCATGAAATAATTTCTTGTTTCATTAATCATGGATTATTGCAAGCATTCTACAAAAACATATTTTCATATTTTGTTGCAATAACTTAGAAGTTATAACTCATCTACATAAAACAAATTAAAAATTAAGAAATATTTACAATATGGCAAATTAAGAAACACTTGTAGATCTGAGAAGTATAGCTTTAAAAATGAATTAATGCAAGTAGGTGTCTTTAAAAATGAAGTACAACAAAAAATGAAAAGGAAATTACCTAAGAGAGAAGATTCTGTTGAGCGTATATCAATCTTTTCTCCTACACAAATCATCAAATAGTTTGTACGCAATTAGAGTTTATCAAAAATATCAAACTGCAAACTTCTAAGAAATATCAATTATATTATTCTTGAAAAGAAAACAAAAATTTAAATAGATACCTTAAGTATGATTCCATGGAACACATCTATGAATCAAACATGAACACCGAACACTAATAAGAAATAGAAGTAGTAACGTTTATAAGTACATAAAATAAGAAACAATAAGTAATCAATAATTTCACACCTTAAAACTTATGCCTCGTAATGGGTTAACTAGCGTAAAAGCCCGTGCAAGGCACGGATCTGTTAATAAATTGTTAAATTAAATTTTCTATTAGTTATATTATTTATTTTAATTTATTTTATTATTTGTTTTTAAAAAATTTAGTTTTAAACTCATTTATACATTTTGATAAAAATATTTATTGACCAATATAAATTCCTTATTGAGTATATAAAAATAAATATCATATTTAAAAGATAATTAATAAATTACATGTATATAATAATCTATGATTATTATATATTTTAATTTTAATTTTAATTTTAATTTATGACTAAATTATATTTGTTATAATTTAATGTATTTATTGTAAAAATTTCTAATTTACAAATTTTTTACACAAATTTACTACTCCAATCTAATTTCTTATTCTTAAATATATATTTTTCAAACCCATCTATTTAATTGTATATATTGCAATTGATTGATTATTACATTTTGTATAATTACATATTATGACCTCACGTTAATATTTTCTTTTTCTCGCAACCACAAATTTTTACGGATACCCACAACCTCTTGTGAATAGCCACTTTTACTCATACTCGCAATCTATAAATGTGATTATATATCATGAGATTACTGGTTCGATATCCAATAATGACATAAATTCGTTATTATCTTATATAATATTAATATCGCAATTAATCATAACTCAATTGCATATTTTATTTAAATATTTAACATATTTCAAGTCTAAATTTGTTATATATTATTTTGTTTTTTTTAAATTTTTTTTAAAAATTTGTACTAACAAAAATTTTGAATTCAACTTTATGAACTTCATTTCTCATATTTACAAAATTATTAATAAATAACTCACATATGATGGCGTGACAAAAAAACACATATATAATGCATTTATTACATGAAAAGTAAATATATGATAAAATGGGTGATGGTTTGTGCATTAAGATTTTTAAAAGGAAGATTAAAATCTAAGTAGATCAAGTGGTCATAACAACAAACTATGTATCATGAGGTTGCTAGTTCGATACCCAATGAAGACAAAAATATAAACTTTTTTTAGCAAAACTTTCTAAATAATGGTACATACGTAATTATACAAAATAAAAGGGCATAATAGTCATTTCACAGCCATTAAAATGGCAAACTTTACCCTTGTGTTGCCTTATTATATATAGTAATAGATGTTTTTATCAATTTTTCTCATACTCAATCCATCAAACAGTTGTGTTCTCGGTTCATCTGCAATGAAAAACAAAAACAAAGGTAAGAATAAAGGAAAATCTATCAGAAAGAAAAGAAGGCATAAGGTATGGAATAGAAATTGAAAAAGAGACTAAATGAAAAAAGAAAGGAACTCACACATATATTGATTTAATTTGAATTCTTGAAAACTATAATTTTCAAAATCAAGCTTTCTGAGGAAGCTTCAATTAAAATAATCTCACAACGCACATGACCGATATACAACAAAAGGACTCGTCGACAGGTTTTAGTAATAAAGTATAAAGTAATAAAGTTGTTAATTACATTAATAGACATGATAGTAGTACATGATAGTAGTACACTGGCTCATTACTTGTACACGTTAGGATGGAAGTCGGCAATTTTGTAATTAATAAGAAAGCCAATGGCAAAAAGCTAGCAAACAAATTTACTGTTCAAAAGACGCAGTAGCAACTATTATATAGAGTGATAGAGCAACATAGGGGTAAAATGAGCCAATAAACCCCCTGTGAAAGTACAGCTTTGCCCTTAAATATTAAAAAATTACATTAAATTGTCATTGCACTCTTATTCAAACAAAAAAACTAGAAAAATTATGTTGTTGTGGGGAATTGAACTCATGCGTTGCACAAAGAAACTCATCCTTATTACCATTGAGCAAAATAAGCTTTTGAGTTTAAACTAAAAAACGTATTACTTAAACCTCTGGTCTTGTCATTTTCCTATATTTGCTATCAATTTAACTTTTGAGTAAATATATTAATGATGACTTATATTATTTATAAAATTTGTATTTTAATTATCAAAAATTTCATATATGATTATGTATACAACCAATTTTTATAGATTTTTAATATCAAATATTATTATGTTCTTTTATTTTTTTTCTAAAAGAAATTGTGTTATAACCTATATAATGTATTTATATGCTACAAAACATCCTTTTTTAGTGCTCTTATGATTTATACATAAATAAAATAATCCATAAATTAAAATAATGATATTATAATATGTATGAACAGAAAAGGTTCAATTGAATTCAAAAATATCCTTCAAATCGTAAAAATACACAGAATTTATATCGATTGTTAGAAGATGACCCGTGCCTCGCACGGGTTATTATGCTAGTATTTACTTAATTTTCAACCGGAATCCCATGGGAATTAAGCGTCAAAAATAACGTATACACATACAGTTAAATGTATGTAGACCATTGTTCCATGGAAAACCATCTTACGTGGAGAACCGTGGAGAACCACTTAAAATGCATTAAAATTGCTTTATATATAAGGGTCCTGCAGGGGTACCTTCACAAAAAAATCTTATAATTCTATCCTCTATCTATTTATAAAAGAAAATTACAAAAAAAAGTTTTTTAAAAATTTTCAAAAAATGATGACGTGGCAATAGTTTTTTATTTTTTTTTAATTTTTTAATTTTTTTTTTATGAATGGATAGAGAATAGAATTATAAGACTTTTTTGTAAAGGGGCCCCGCCAGGGGACTTATATAAAGGACAATTTTAATGCATTTTAAGTGGTTCTCCACGATTCTCTACGTAAGATGGTGCTCCATAGAGTGGGACTCCCAGGTATATATATGAATATATATGATTATTAATGATAAATCTTTATCGACAATGTAAGCTTGAAATTGTCAACCAACAATATTAACTATTTATCAAAAACACCAGAAAAAATATTGACGAGACAATATGCTGGAGTCAGGTACTTGCAAACTATTATCTCATCACAATGTTATCTAACAACGAATGCAGAATTGTATTTTTTGTCGTTTCAGGTTTTTATATTTAATTTTCTCTTGATAATGAATGCTAATTCTTAGTTTATAAATTATACCAAAAAACATCAAATTTGTAAGAATTTTATTTGTGTAAGCATGTTTAGGGGCCTAAAAAACATATTTTTGCATGTAATTTTTTCCAATTTTTTGTTTGGTATGAAAGTGCTCACGTTCTACTTTTGCGTAAGCAAAAAAATTTGAAAAATTTATTGGTGTAATTATGTTTACTTTGATGCCTAAAAATGACAATAAAACACAAATTTCACACTTTTATTGAAATGAAAGAGGAGGAAAACAACAGGGAATTATGAAAATAAGCATATGATGACACGAGAACCGCCATGCAAGTTCTTAAAATTCACTGAGATCAACAGCATAATTCTCGTCCTCAGCTTCCTCAATTTTCCTTGCAATTTGACGTTCCTTTGCAGCTTCTATTGCAATTTCACGTTCCTTTGCAGCTCGAGCTTCCATTTCCATTTTAAATTTAACTTGTTGTGCAGCAAATTCTAAATGTTTTGCAAGTTTAGCGTCCTCAGCCTGCACATCGTATGACTTTCTGTTTTTCCTGGTTTGTTTGATTTCGGTTTTGCTGGTTTGTGGTTTTTTGCCCTTATCCATCTTATGCTATTGCCTTGAAGAAAGTAAATTTGAGAAGAAACTAGTAAGTTGCGATTTTGAATAAGGAGCAACATTGGGTTTTATAGCCAATTTCGGATTATTATTTTACCTTTTTGTTGATGAAAAAAGACCTCAATAATTTAAACAAGCGTTATTTTTAAGTGACTAGAGCACTTTGCGTACAAGCAATAGAAGATGTGACTACTCAAATTTATTAGCATGCATGAAAATAATTTGGAATTTCTGAAATCAACTTTACTTTTTCAGAAATCAACTTTATTTTACTATGCTTGCAATCAACTTTACTTTTTAAGAAATCAACTTTAATTTACTATGCATGAAAGAAAGAAACAAATTGCTTCGACAAAAAAATATTCTATTAAAGAAACAGACCTGCGAATTGCTGGGCTTCTTGCTTAGTCGCTAATCGCAGTGGCGTCGCCTGGTTTTATGTAGTGTTTTCTGCGATTTTTTTCGACTGTGTACGTATCTGTTTGTGTTTGCAAGAAACAGATAAGGGAAAAGGAGGTAGGCTGCGTGTTTTAATAGCTAAAAGGGGCTAGTCGCCACTTCAAGTGGCGACCTAGGCAAAAAATTGTTGTTCGGCACTTGAATTGGCGACCAAACCAGGTTTTTTATTATTTTATTTATTTTAGTAACTACGAAGGTGAAAAAAAAATGAAAAGTAAAAAACGAAAACTTAAAAATATTTGAAAATACTGAAAAACGAATATAAAATCAATTAAATATCTTTTAAATTTTGAATTGAAATTGGAAAATGGTGAAAATTAAACTATACATTTTTAAAATAAAGAGTATAAAATTACGAACAGTCACATAGTTTTAAAATATTTTTAGGATCAAAAGTGAATTAAATATGAATTTTACAAGTTTTGATCATTTAAATACAATAAAACTCTTAAAATAATTTAAAAATACTTAAACACACAATATAATTCACCCAATACTTTTAAAAACTAAATAATATTATAAAAAGGATAACATAAAAGATTTTGTCATTTTTTATTTATTATTTTAATAATTTATTTTATAAATTACTACGTAGTACAATAATTTAAAAAAAAATTATTACATAAATATAAGTAAAAATATAGTCCATAAATATAGATGTTTTTCTTGTAGCTTATGACATCAACTTTTTCACTGATGCATGGATCTGTTATAGTAAAATAAAGCTCCGAATGTTTAAAGCTGTGGATTTTTGTATTCAGGCAAGTTATTTAGTTTTACTGGTCACATCATCATAAATGTGTGCCCAGGGGGGTAATAAATCACATGCCTGTACAGTCATCATCATAAATCATAAATCTGACATCAACTTTTTCATCGATGTAGAGACCCTGTTAGCAGCTTTACAGTTTTTTTGAAATCAGAAATCTTATCATCTTCGTATCTTATCCCTATTTTCCACAGCACCCCTCCACAATAAAAACCCAATCAATACATGTATCTTGCAGCACTCCACCAAACACTAAAGAACACTTAAACACATAAACAAAAATTTCTTTACATTACTGCACATGGAGGGCTACGTGAATGTTAACTTCTTTTGGGGTGGAAAAAGCGTACGAACTTTGAATGATATTAGCTATTCTAAAGATCCGAAAAAGCAGGAATACGTTAAGTTGGGAACTACGTATGAAGAGCTGAAGACCTTTGTTTATGATATAATGCAAATAAGTCGTTACCATTGGAAATTAAATATGACTTTCAAATATCCCCGCTTAGGTGATTTCAACATGCCCAACGGATGCTGGCTCTCCCATATTACTTCTGATGCTGATGTGACGAGGATGCTTAGTGTTCCTGCTACCATGCAAATGGGTTTTGGGGATGTTTCAATGTTCATTGAAGCTGAGCAAATTGATATGGATGACCCAGGCTCGTTTCAACTAAATTTGGGATCACAACCAACACAAACAACGTATGGAGGGGGTTTGACTCAACCACTTCAAGGGTATGGAGGGGGGTGGTCGGATAAATTTTTCGATGCTCAAGGAAATGAAGGATATGGGGGGGATTCGAGTCAACAGTTTGAAGGTTACGGAAGGGGTTCAAGTCAACAATTTGAAGGGTATGGTAGGGGTTCAAGTCAACAATTTTCTGGGTATTTTAGCGGGTCGAGTGAACCATTTCAAGGTTATGCAGGGGGTCCAATCAAGAATACCAAGGGTATGGAGGGGGGTCCAATCAAGAATACCAAGGGTATGGAGGGGGGTCTAGTGGTCAGTTTCATGAATATTCTGGGGGCAACGAGGGTATGCACTTTTCTCCACCAAGAAATGTCGCAATTAGGAGCTCGAGTAGGCAGTTAGCCGAGTTTGAAGTGGATTTGGGGGATAAATCTAGGCATTCTGAAAGAGAAGCCTCGTACGACTTTGAGGACGAAGATGAAGATTATTCAGAGAGCGATGATTATGATGATGATGATGATGATGGTAGGACTTCACGAAGGACGGAGGAAGTGGCCATGAGTTTGGCAGTTGTGAATCAACATTATGTTCCTATGGTTCCTTGGTTTGAGACGGAGGAATATACACCGATCCCATATGATAATCGAAATGACATGTACCTTGATTATGAGCCAAATGATGATGGTTTATCTGTTGGATCTTTATTTGCGGACAAACAAAGTCTTTTTGCTGCAGTGAAGAAAGCTCATATTTCAACGGATCGAGACTACATTGTTAACAGAAGTAATAAAACCCAATTCATTGCGGCATGCACTGTGCCGGACTGCAAGTGGAGGCTGAGAGCTGCGAAGAAGGAGATACATGGATACTTTGAGATAACCGTGAACAAGGAAGAGCACACTTGTTTTCTTACACGGCCCTTGCAAGAGCATAAGAAGATATCAGCAAGAATGATATCCAGGCTTGTGAAGCCACTTGTAAGTTCTTTATTTAAACAAATTTATTTGTCAATATAGTTATTTACTTATAATTCCACCCATTGTTGTTTCAATAATTTTACATATATTTATAATCGTTGAAACAGGTGATAGAGACACCAGAAATAGCCATCAAAACAATTATACCGCTTGTTGTGAAGGAATACAACCATCAAGCGACATACTTCAAAGCATGGCGAGGAAAACAAATCGCTATTGAGGAGGTATATGGGAGTTGGGCTACAACCTACCAAACACTTCCGGTGTTTATAACAGCCCTTCTACATGCAAATGAAGGAAGTTATGCTGAGATTGATGTTGTTCCTCATGTAGACCAATGTTAACACAAAATCACGCAAGCGTACGTGGTCACAAGTAATATAGAATAAAGTTGAGTTCGTTCCCACAGGGATCTGGTTTAGGTTTCAATTCAGTTAATGCACCTATGGAACAATGTATGGGTTTTATTCACTGCTAAGACAAATAAAATTAGGGGTTTTTAATTAACTAAATTAACTAAGAAGTCAATTAACAAACTAAGAATTAACTAACTAACGAGAATTAGAATCGAATTACTTATGCAAGAGAAAACATGGGATCCTAACTTCATTAAATACTTTGCTTAGATCTGACGCCTTTAATCACTATATGCAATGGTTATGATATCTGATCGGACAACACGAAACAAGTACACGCTACCTGTCAGCATACGTATACCAAACTATCCATACATCCACAAAAGAGATAGAAGATGGATAGACACCAATTATGCTTAGACCCTATGTGTCTATAGAATTTGAAAACATAACGGTTGAAGAGCAAGTTATCCATAAAGATCACATAGGGCAATATAAGTATTTTCATCTTACACTACGAATCATGTTGATAAACAATCATGAACCTATGCTAGCATGGCAAGTTCTAAATCACAAGATCCACTTTCACTTCACAAGAGATTAACAGATTAGATGTTAGCTACGCGTCTAACAATTAAGCATAACCATACGAGGATATCAGATATACATCACACACAGATCTTTAAAGCATCAAGATACTAAAGCTCCATAAATAAATCCGTTAGAATCCCATGACAACGATTAGTTCGTAATTGAACCTCTCGTCATCATGGGATCAAGTGAAACCATGATAATGAAACAAGATATGAATTCTATGTTATAATATGCTAACTAATGATACAAATTACAATGGTAGGATGTATTTAAATAGGCTCTAAAAGTCTCGCCCAGTAAGAAAAAGACCTAAAATACAATTAGAATTCGATTAGGGGCAAAAACGAAATTTTCCAGCGATTCTGGGCGCTCTCAGTGCACTACAGGGCGCTCTCAGCACGGTCTGCTACTATTCAGAATTATGGAAAATTTTGCAGGCTTCGCGTGGACAGTAAGATCGCTGAAAACGGACTTCCAGAACTCCAGATATGGCCAAAACAGTGTAGACTACCCGGAAATCTTACTCATTTTTCATCTGTTTTCTCTTCCGATTCTTTTGCCACTTCCCGTTCTTCGATTCTTGAGCGTGAATCCACCATGAAACATGCAAATGTATCTCCTCACTTTAAGATAGTAACCCTGCACCATTCTTACTAAAAACGAATCAAAAACACAACATACTTGAGACCAAGTCAATCAATTTAAGCCGATATGGAATGCTCCAAGTGGATATAAAATCCACTTATCACACCCTCAAACTTAAACCGATGCTTGTTCTCAAGCATAAACAACTAAACACTAACTAATTAGTACCACTTCCGTAGGTGATCACGGTTACATTTGGCATATGCAACAAGTCCTTTAAACCCCTAGGCAGCCCTAGTGGACGAGTTAGGTCTCGTGAGGGCCTATAGTGAATGTACCCACAAAATCCATCTAACCTAATGCAAAAACAATGCAATGCATGGATGCAACTAATATGAAAATGTAAAGATTCCCTTCAAACTAACCAAAACCAACTAGCAAGCAAACATCTCAAAGAATGCAACTAAATCCAAGTAGAGCTCGACTAAGTCCCCGTATACTAACAATAGATGAACAGAAACGTGTGTGTGTGCGATGCTCATCAGAAATACTCCCAAAACTAGATCAAAATCATACCTATTCTTCGCCAAGACAATCACAGGTTTATAAATAGAATAGACTGTAAACACTTCATAACCTAGGAACACCTCCATCCTCATTCAAGTTAGACAGGAATTCATGCTTTATTAACAACAACTTCGACACATAATACTATATACAATACGCATGCTTATTTAACCGTGCAATGAATGAGACCCCAAAAGGCTTATACAATAATACCCATGTAGCGAGTGTTAGGTCAGCAATCCCAAACCACAAGGGCTTTAGGTTACTAGGACTAAGTCCCCCCAGACTTAATTACTCGAGTATTAAAGAGCTCATCCTGGTTAATTCTGCATATAAACATTTAAACAATTCACATAACTCTTTTTTTCTTCTTTTTTTTCTTTTTTTTTTCTCTTTTTTTTTCCTTTATATATATGCTACCTGGAATGAGAATTCTCAATTCCAACCCTAGACTACTCATATAAATATGAGCCGACTACTAGCCATTTGACGCCTAGCCATTATTGACAAATATTTACAACTAGCATGAAATCCCTGTCTTACGATGATATTGTGAAAAGAATTTTTTTTTTTTCCGAAACATGCACGTCACTTCCTAGGGACTATAAATCAACCCTCTATTCATCATTACCACACTCAAATCAACATCGACCTACCAATCAGAATTAGCTCATTCTAAGGAATCATGAAATATGCATGCCATGAAAATGCAACTAAAATGGACTCACATGGTATACAAAAACAGAATGTCCTATATGAATCAAACATAAATAATACGAACAAAACATGAATGAATTACCACTAGTATGCAACATATGATATCTATATGAACACAATGACACAATAATAACTAATGCACACTACTTATCCCCAAACCACCCCCAAACTTAAAGTATTCAATGTCCCCATTGAAGGCAATAAAAAGGATAGTAGAGATACCTAAATAAAAATACCGAAAAGCGTGGGTTGCCTCCCACGAAGCGCTTATTTAGAGTCAATTAGCTGGACTACGTCCAAGCCTCCATTAAGGATGATAAATAATTGGCCTGGTCATCTCTTCGTGAGACTTCATCGTCATCACGGCGGCACACTTTCTGCCCCTTCTCCTCGCTTGGCCTATTCGTATAACAACTATGTCCTATTCCAATGCCTTCATCGGTTGACCAAAAATCTGTCAATTTGTTAAACAACACACATTCGCGGGCTTCGCTTGAATATAATGGAGGAGGGTAAATGTAAGTTGCTGAAGCCTTTGGTTCCTCAAAGAGAACTTCCTCCATTGGCTCTAATGCGCTACCTCCATCTTTATACTCTGAGTCAAGTAGAAGACCTGCATCTTTCCCATGGTCATCAGCCTCTTGGTACGCACATACCAATTCTTGAAATTTGCGTAGCTCAATAGTGTTTGTCCCAAATAGTTCCCTTTCCAACTCATCCACCATACTAGCATGATCAAATTCCTCACATGGCTTGTGAACACACACCTCACCTTGGAATTTGTCTTCCTCAATTATACATGCAGTACCTTGCTCCAAGTCACCGTTATTTTCTGGAATTGCCTCTAGTATGAATTGTTGTTTCTCTTATTCCAAGGCACTCAAAACTTGAGCAACTAGTGTCTCCAAAGAATTGATAGACTCCTCATTACTCTTCGCAAGCATCCTAATCTCCTCCATAACATCAACCTCATCTGACTGAAAAGTAGGAGTAGGTTGCTGATGTTGGAACTTTTCACTACAAAAGAAATATGACATATTTGGAACATCTTGCTGGTACTGTTGAGGATGGTATTGAAAATATGGTTGTTCCTCATAAGTGACATATGGATCAACTCCTTCGTAGTAACAATATTGTGAGGTCTCATGAACGCCCAAACATTGCTCACATTGTTGAGGCATGGATGTCCTCGAATATGCCCACCATGGCAACTCCTCGTCTGCCATTTTCAAACACTCAAGTACCTGAAACACACCGAACTAAACAAGATAGGTAAGAAAAAATCCGAGTCAGTGAACTTTAACGACAACTATTGACAAGCACATAAACTAAAAATAAAACACCGATGATCCCCCGGCAGCGGCGCCAAAAACTTGTTAACACAAAATCTCGCAAGCGTACGTGGTCACAAGTAATATAGAATTAAGTTGAGTTCGTTCCCACATGGATTTGGTTTAGGTTTCAATTTAGTTAATGCACCTATGCAATAATGTATGGTTTTTATTCACTGCTAAGACAAATAACAATTAGGGGTTTTTAATTAACTAAATTAACTAAGAAGTCAATTAACAAACTAAGAATTAACTAACTAACGAGAATTGGAATCGAATTACTTATGCAAGAGAAAACAAGAGATCCTAACTTCATTAAATACTTTGCTTAGATCTGACGCCTTTAATCACTATATGCAATGGTTATGATATCTGATCAGACAACACGAAACAAGTACACGCTACCTGTCAGCATACGTATACCAAACTATCCATACATCCACAAAAGAGATAGAAGATGAATAGACACCAATTATGCTTAGACCCTATATCACTACGTCAAATTTTGGCTTCCGTCACATCAAATATGTGTGGCTAAGCACTTTCTGTCACGTTTTAATTTTTCAGCCAAGTGTGACCTAAGGTCTCGTCATTTTATGCCCCCCTACCGCCACACCCCAGCTGTGTGGCTGTAACTCAAAACAGAGTGACTAAAGCATACCACCCATTGGGTCTGACAGCCCCCATTTTAAGCTCAAAAGTGTGACTAAATACCAGCTTGCAGCCACAGGATGCGTCGTGTTAGTTACAGAGGCATGCCTGTACACATCTAATAACAAGCCTAATTGTTTGTAATGCTTTGCATTACTTACATGACCTCTTAACTGAGGGAACCTCTAGTTGTAGAGTTTCTGTTTGTATTGTACTTGTAGTAGGCATCAAATCCTAGTTGTATAATTGTACAAATAGAGTCTAGAATAATGCTTGAAAGAAGTTCCAAGGTTCATGCCTCAAGCAAGGAGTTAAAGACTGTCAAATAATCACAGTTGGGATTTGAAGAAATGAAGAATTTGCCTAAGTACCAATTCGAGAAGTATATTTGTTTATTCGAGAAGTCCATCATTCGAGAAGTCAGGGATTCGATATCTCAAGACACTATTCGATATCTCTGAATACACTGTTCGATATCTCATTCGATATCTCAGGGATTCGATATGTCTACTACTCTATTCGAGAACTCAAGAAGTCAACAAGTCAAGATGGTATTTGAGTTCTCAAAGAGTCAACAAGTCAAAGTTCCATTCGATATCTCAAGGACTCAGAAAGCTATTCGATATCTCGAGGATTCGATAAGTCAAATGTTCTATTCGACAACTCAAGGAATCCTGATGGAAAAGAGCTATTCGAGAAGTGGTTCGATATGTCAAGACAACAGTGTTCGAGAACTCAGAGTTATCGATCAAGTCAATTCTAGTTCTCGAATCACTTACTTAGTCACTTCTCGAATACATTCTTGGAGACAAAATACTGAAGAAATTGTACAAGTCAGAAACCTGTAACAAGCCAATGCACTTTATGGACCACAATCTGTAACGTGCTCTGGAAAGCCTACAAGGAAGCTTGGAGAGATATAGAAGAGACAAGGAGCTAAAAAAGTGGATCTAAACAGGCTTTGCAAAGTCAAATCTATAACCGTTTGGACACTTACTCAAAAAGGATAGACAGACTAGAAAGTAATTTGTTTAGCTACCTTATTTGCAGTAGGTAGGCTGTATCCATGTTCTATAAGGACACAGCCTCACTTCATAACTTAGTAACTTTGTGCGAGTCGAGTTTTTCATACACTGTAAGCTATATCTCTCTGAGAAAAACGAAGCTGAGAATACTACCATTTGTATTCACAGATTGTAGCAACCTTTATCTAATAATACATTAGATTAAAGTGATATTGTGTTGTGTATTGTTCTTTATCCGCATCTACATCACTGCACACACAATACTTGTTTGCTACACAGACTCAAGGCACGAAAAGTTCAAGAATCCATTCACCCCCCCCTCTGTATTCTTTCTTTGTGTTCAATACTCAACAAGTGGTATCAGAGCGGGCTGTTTATTCAAAAACAGAAAAACGATCATGAGTTCGAATACACCAAAGACTACAGGAACGGTGAAGGTCCCTAAGTTTGACAAAGAAAACTTCAACCTCTGGAAGATAAAGATGATGTTATTCATTAAAGCCTCTCATCCCGTGTATCCTGAGATTCTCAAGAATGGTCCTTTTGTTCCACAACAAGAGATACCAGAAAAGACTGTTGGAACCATAACTATCCCAAGATCTTATGAGGCCAAGGATCCATCAAAATGGACAGAATCAGAAAGGGAGAAGGTTGCTCTTGACAGCCACCTCATGTTGCTTATCATTGATTCCATGGATATGTCAATGTTTGCAAACATTGCATCATGTACGTCTGCTAAAGAGATGTGGGATCACATTGAGGTGTTGTGTGAAGGGACTGATGAGGTTAAGGAAAACAAGAAACAGATACTGGTCACACAGTATGAAGCTTTCATGGCATAGCCCAAGGAAAGCATCACTGAAATGTTTGGAAGGTTTCACAAGCTAGTTACTGAGTTGCAGATGAATGGAAAGGTTTACAGCACCAAGGAGTTAAATATGAAATTTCTGTTATCTTCACCAAATCATCTAGAGCAAAGAGTCATTTCTCTAAGGGAGAGAGATTTGAACAAAGTCACCTATGATGTGCTCTATGGAGTCCTAAAGACTCATGAACTTGAGTTGCTTCAGAAAAGGGCTATCCAAGCCAACCAAGGTAGAATGATAAACACTTCATGTGCCTTGATTGTCAACAAATCTATTCTGGACCTAGAAGCATCTACAAGCCAGCTAAGGATAGAGGAGGTAACAGATGATGAAGAAACTGAAGCTGGGGTGAGTGAATCTGTTGAGGAAAAGGAGGAAGAAGAAGAAGAGTTTTACACTCTGGAAGAACTTGATGGGATGGAAAATACTTCATATGCTTTCATGGCCAGAAAATTTCCAAACATCAGATTTAAAAGAAATCAACCCTTCAAACCCAAACCTCAAAACCATTCAGTCAACAGGAACAAGGCACCTGTGAAACCAAACAGAAATAAATTCAAAACCAGTTATGTGGATAGGTCATCTGTAAGGTGCTATAGATGCAATGACCTAGGGCATTTTGCCAGTGAATGCAAGAAGCCTAAAAATAAGGATAGAGATTATCTTGAGCTCGAAGCTAAGTATGAGGCCCTTCTGAAAAAGCAGACACAAGGTAAGGCCTACATAGCTGAAGGGAAGTGCTGGGATGATTCTGAGAGTGATGGAGAGGAACAAGAATTCTGCAATTATGCCTTGATGGCCAACTCCAAGGATGACTCATCTCCATCTGATTCTCAGGTACCATCTCTCACAACTATAGACATGTCTGTTTCTGAGTATAAATGCATGATCGAACAACTATCTGTTGAAATGTTTAATATTCATACTAGTATGACTGCTGCTAATGAGGAGATTGCTAAACTGTCTACTAGAAATGAAATATTAACTAAAAAGAATGAGGAACTTGAGCTAACTGCTATGCAAGTAGAAAACCTTAAGAAAGAAGTTGAATATTTGCAGAACAAGGTTTTATGTGCTAGCCAAGTAGAGAAGGCTCTTAGGGATGAATTAGCTGAATATGAATTCAAACTGAAAACTTTCAAGAAATCATCTGGTCTAGTGCAATCCTACTGTGAGAAAATTGAAGCTAAACCCAAAGCAGCTATTGGACTTGACTATGACTCTCTCAAACAGAGAAAAGGCTATGCTGTCATTGAAGAGGACACAGCTGTTCATGAGAAAGTGCCTCACATTTTGAGAAAGACTGAAAATCCAATTTTTAAGGAACCAACATTTGAAATTGATGAGGATGCCTTACTCACCAAACAAATGTTGAATGATGAGGATGAGGCACAATCAAATGAACAACAAGCATCTTCCAAGAGTGAGAGTGTCAAGTCAAAGACCAAGGAACCAGTAGTTGATAGGCCAAGACCTAAGAAGTTTGTTAAGTTTGTCTCAGTTGGGAAGAGTGAATCAGAAAAGAAAGTGACTAAGAAGAAACAGAACAGAAATGGCAAGTTAGGGATTAACAAGGATAACAACTATGCTTATATGCCTAATGCCCCTAGGAAAACTTGTCAGAACTGTTTCAGTACCAATCATTTAACTCATGCATGCAAGAAACCTGTTGGTAGTGTGTCTAAACCTTTCTATGATTGCTCTGTGTCTCTAAGTCATAGAGATGCACCTTTTTGTGATAAATTTGACTGTATGCCATGCAATATGAATGTTATGACTAGTTGTTTTAATTTGACTGTATCAGTCACAATTCTCACACACACTACACAAGGTTAAAGTCTTCAAGTCCTCCTAAAGCTAGGAAGGTACCTCTGTCACCTAAATCTGAAACTTCAGGTTCTAAGACTTCCAACAGTGACAAGAAGACTAACACTAAGAAAGTTGACAAGCATGTTGTTTATGATAAAACTGTCTCTAAGTCACATGGACCCAAACTTGTTTGGGTACCAAAGGAAAAGTAATACCTTTGTGTTTGCAGGGCAAAGAAAGTGAAAAGAAGGTCATGTGGATTTTGGACAGTGGATGCTCAAATCATATGACTGGTGATATGGCCCTGCTATCATAGTATGAGGAAAAGGCTGGCCCAATGGTTGCTT
The DNA here is from genome assembly GCA_037693485.1 of Kitagawia praeruptora. Taxonomy (NCBI): domain Eukaryota; kingdom Viridiplantae; phylum Streptophyta; class Magnoliopsida; order Apiales; family Apiaceae; genus Kitagawia; species Kitagawia praeruptora. The sequence goes on along the minus strand of CM075351.1, from coordinate 124,147,831 downwards.
TTGGAGATGACAGCATGGGTAACACATTGGGATATGGCAAGCTGAAAGTTGGTAATGTCATCATTGAAGATGTAGCACTAGTCAAGGGGCTCAAGCATAATCTGCTAAGTGTTGGTCAGTTTACTAATAGAGGATTCAAAGTGAATTTTGACAAAGATGAATGTTTGATCACCCACAAAAAGACTGGTGATTTTGCTCTATCTGGAGCGAGGAAGGGAAGCCTGTTTGTAGCCAATATGGACTCTGCAAACAAGGACAAAATTTGTTGCTTTTACTCAAAAGCATCAAATGAAGATTGTTGGCTGTGGCACAAGAAACTATCACACCTGAACTTCAAGGCCATTAATTCTCTAGTCAAAAGAGAGTTAGTGAGAGGCATGCCCACACTTGAATTCTGCCAAGAAGGAGTGTGTGAGGCTTGTCAAAAAGGAAAAATGAAAAGATCAAGCCACAAGTCAAAGACAGTGACATCAATAACCAAGCCATTACAACTCATTCATATGGATTTGTTTGGGCCTGTCAACATTATGTCACTTGGAAGAAAGAAGTATGCCCTGGTAATGGTTGATGATTTTTCAAGGTATACATGGGTGGAATTTCTGGCATCAAAAGATGAGGCTCCAAAAGTAATTATTGAGCATATAAAGAAAGTTGAGAAGGAAGCAAAGGCAAACAATGCAAGTGTGATTGCACTGAGAAGTGATAATGGAACAGAGTTCAGAAATGCCATACTCGAAGCATTCTGTAAAGAGAATGGTATTTCTCAGCAATTCTCAGCTCCAAGGACTCCACAACAAAATGGAGTTGTTGAGAGAAAGAATAGAACTCTAATTGAGGCTGCTAGAACAATGTTACTTGATGCAAAAATGCCTACATGTTTTTGGGCTGAGGCTGTGAGTACTGCATGCTACATTCAGAACAGAACCCTCATCAACAAAAACACTGGAAAGACACCTTACAACTTGATGACTGGAAAGAAGCCTACTCTAAAGTATGTTCATACTTTTGGAAGCAAATGCTTTGTACTAAAGGATAACTCTGAATATGTTGGAAAATTTGATGCAAAAGCATTTGAAGGAATTTTTCTTGGCTATTCTATGGAAAGAATTGCATACAAGGTTTATGTCATCAGTCAAAAGAAAGTTATGGAAAGCACAGATGTAACATTTGATGACAGCAAACTACCTGGACTAGAAGAAGCCAATGATGAAGACAAAGATCCATTGAGGTTTGATAATCTAGATGATTCTGATGAAGAAATTGAAACTGGAGTTGAAACTCAAGTTCAACAAACTCAAGTGAATAATGATACAAGAGAAGAATTTGTGCCAATCGATAGTGGAGAAACAAGCATCCAAGACACACCTGTGAGTAATGGCAACTTCACAGGGGGAGGAAATGAGGATGACCATGATATGGATGATGAAGCAACATCAAGAATGAGAAGTCAGGATGAACACTCGAGGAAATGGGATAGATCACACACTGCAGAGCAAATCATTGGAGATCCTAATGCAGGAGTAAGGACTAGGAGAGCAACTCAAAATGAGTGCCTCTATGGGTGTTTTCTATCACAAGTTGAGCCTAAGAAACTTGATGATGCACTGTTGGATCCAGATTGGATTATTGCTATGCAAGAGGAGTTGAATCAATTTGAAAGGAACAAAGTATGGGAACTTGTGCCTGCACCAAAGAATAGAACCATTGTTGGAACAAAATGGGTTCTGAAGAATAAGATGGATGAAGATGGTGTAATAATAAGAAACAAATCAAGGCTGGTTGCAAAAGGATACTCTCAACAGGAAGGCATTGATTATGATGAGACATTTGCCCCTGTTGCTAGATTGGAAGCCATCAGAATATTCTTGGCATTTGCTGCTCATTCAAACTTTAAAGTTTATCAAATGGATGTCAAGAGTGCATTTCTAAATGGAGAGTTGGAAGAAGAGGTTTATGTGCAACAACCACCTGGCTTTGAGGATCCACATTTCCCAGAATTTGTCTACAGATTGCTTAAGGCACTGTATGGACTTAAGCAAGCTCCAAGAGCATGGTATGATACTTTATCACAATTTCTTCTTGAAAATCAATTCACTAGAGGCACATTGGACAAGACACTGTTTTACAAGAAGCATGGTGATGATATTATCCTAGTCCAAATTTATGTGGATGATATCATTTTTGGGTCTACAAATGAGAAGCTATGTGAGAAATTTTCCAAACTCATGCAGAGCAGATATGAGATGAGTATGATGGGAGAGTTGACATTCTTTCTTGGGTTGCAAGTCAGTCAAAGGAAGGATGGTATCTTTATCAGTCAGACCAAATACATCAAGGATCTATTGAAGAAGTTTGACTTGGAAGACTGCTCACCTGCAAAGACACCCATGGCCACTGCAACTAAGTTGGATGAAGATGCTAAAGGCAAGAAAGTAGATATCTCAGTCTACAGAGGCATGGTTGGCTCTCTACTCTATCTCACTGCAAGTAGGCCAGACATCATGTTTGCTACATGTCTATGTGCTAGATTTCAATCAAATCCAAAGGAATCACATTTGATTGCAATAAAAAGGATCTTTAGATATCTGAAGGGCACTCCAAACTTGGGCTTATGGTATCCTAAGGACACAGGGTTCAATCTGGTTGGTTATTCTGATGCTGATTATGCTGGATGCAGAGTGGATAGGAAAAGCACCTCAGGAAGCTGCCAGTTTCTTGGACAAAGGTTAGTTTCTTGGTATAGCAAGAAGCAACAATCTGTGTCAACTTTTACAGCTGAGGCTAAATACATAGCTGCTGGAAGTTGCTGTGCTCAAGTGCTTTGGATTAGAAATCAACTTAGAGATTATGGACTTGTGTTGGAAAGAATTCCAATCATGTGTGACAACACAAGTGCAATCTCTATAGTTGCCAATCCTGTCAATCATTCTAGAACAAAGCACATTGACATCAGATATCATTTCATAAGAGAACATGCAACTAATGGAACCATTGAGTTGCATTATGTCTCTACAGATAAACAACTAGCTGATATATTCACTAAGCCATTAGATGAAGCCACCTTCACAAGGTTGGTTAGTGAGATTGGAATGCTGAATTCTTCAGATTCTGGCTAAGTGAATACAACATCTAGATTGTTGCAGCAGTAAACACTTACTTTATCTAAATTCTCAATATTTTTGGAGTAAGTGTTGGCTGAAATATGATTTATAAATATTTCAAATCTGTTGCATATGTTGAAAATCATATTTTTATTAACTTAAAATTTCTATGAAATTTTGAGAAAGTCACTATTTAATTTGCTAGGATATTCTTCAATGAATATGTCTGGTAAATTTTAAAAGATAGTGAAAATCAAATTTTTATGAGTGATGGGTATAGTTCGATAAGTCAGACTTCTCGAATGATTCAATATTCGACATCTCTAACAAGTCTCATTAGAGTACTCTTGAGTTCTCGAATAGAGTCTTTCTGAGATATCGAATAGAGGTATTCTTGACTTCTCGAATATAGTAACTGAGTTCTCGAATGATTGAGTTCTCGAACACTATATTTGAGTTCTCGAATCATTTGAAAAGGCTGAATTCTCGCTGAATTTTAACCAAGTTTGGACTTTTGTCTAAAAGTTTAATTCACTCATAAAAACACATTTTTATTTAATTTAGAATTATTTCTGAGTTAGATAACCGCCAGCTGTGAGTTTCTATCTGCTTGAGTTATCGATTAAACCTTTCTTGACTTCTCGAATAGTTGTTTTCTACTTCTCGAATGTCTGACTTGTCGATACAAAATTTTCATCTAATCGACAATTCAAGTGATTCATACTTATACAATTCCACATCTATTCGATTCATTTCATTCGATTTCTCAAGCACCTAAACTCCCAAAACCTCTGAAACCCTAACTGCAAAAAGCTAAATTTCTTCTTCAACCTTCAATTTCTTTCTTTTCTTCTACACAAATGGCAACAGTAAAGTTCAACACCAACTTCATCGCTCTCACTAGTGATGTTGAAGCACCCAATGCCAATTTCAAGTGCTTTGTGAAATGGATGGCTGAGTCATACATCAAGGATTCACTCTCTGCCAACCCAACTCTGTATCTAGATATCCTGGAACAGTTTTGGGGTACTGCTATTGTGGAGGTTGTAGCCCTGGAAAACGCAATCACCTCATACATCATCTACTGCAAGATTCAAGATAAGGCAATCACTATCACTCCTGAAGACATGAATCAAGCACTAGGCCTACAACAAGAGTCATTTGACAGACTGGCCACAAATGCAGAGTTAGAGGAATTCTTTGAGTTCATTAACTACTCAGATGGGATCAATCTTGGAAAGCTAAACAGAAGGAATCTGAGAAAGGAGTGGAGCTATGTGTTTGCAACTCTTCTTCAAGTCTTCACTGCCAGGAAATCAAGCTTTGATCAAATCAGTGCACCTGTGCAGCAAATTGGCTATGCATTGGCCTATGGAAAGAAGATAGATGTTGGCCAAATCATCCTCCAAGAACTATATGGAAGACTTGGTAAGAACACAACCAAGAGAGGTACTGATATTTTCTTCCCTCGCTTTATTCAATCTGTACTTAATTTTAAGAATGCTTCATTGATTGAATTGCCTGGGATTGATAAAAATAGAATAGGCTATCCTAAGTCCATGACCAAACTCATTTTTGGTAATTTGGAGACTAGGAATGATGTGGATGTAAGACTAAACATAACTCCCCATATGGAGAGTTTGTTTAGAAATTATCCCCACAACATGCCAATATTTGATGCAAAATCTAAGTTAGCACAGCCCAAGCAAGTAGAACAAAATGCTAACCAAGGGCCTGCTAACCAACCCTCTCAACCAAACACTCTACCACACACTGAGCCAACTACATCATCCTCTCAAAAGGGTGATGTTAGTAAAAAGAAGAGAAAGGAAGTAATGTCTGCACCATTAAACATATTATCTGAAGCAGCATTAGCTGTTGAATTAGGTCTAGAAAGTGAGGAACCTGAGTCACCTTTACAAAGCCAAAGAGGAAGAAAACTAAGACCACCTCTTCAGTCACACAAATGGCTGAAGTTGTAAAATCAGGGGCACACAGCTCACTAGGTGTATCCTCTCAACAGGGTGCACCTATAGAATCAAGCATCCTCCCCAATGCACCTTTTTGTACAGAGTCAGCACATGGGAGTGATAAGGCTGGCACTACACTGAGTGGAGAGCACATCACACTTGAAACTCCCTCTATCTCTCAGGGGGAGTTGCCAAAATCTGCTCTACAACACACTTCTCTTCCAGAATCTAACACTGAAATTTCTTTGGAACCTGCAACTCAGGCAACTGAGATGCAAGGCATTGATCACCAAGAATCATTTTCTCTTGGTGAGCCAATGGACTCAAGTGACTTAGTGCATGACACTTTGCTCACCACCCAGGACCCACATTTAGATGGTGAGGGAATGCATGCTGGGGCATCTCCTGATGACACCATCACAAACACAGAGGTTCCACTAGTTTTTACTAGAGACTCTGTGCCTGTGTCAACTACTGGTGTAACTCATCCCACTCCTGTGGAGACACCAGTAGTAGAGTCAATCCATCCGGTTACAGAAGTTGCATCTGTAACTGAGGAGTCTAGCTTGCCTAGCTCTAGCTCTGACTTTCTGTCACAATGGCTGAAGCCTGTGCAACATGACAGTGCTTCAGGATCAGGGTCTGTTCCATAAACATTGACGGTTGAAGCACTTCAAAGCTTAATTGTGGATCAGATTCCTGAGTTTGTAAAGATAGCTCAGAATCTTGTCACCTCCAATATCCCTAATCCAGACTATGAGGCTATCTTACTATGCCATAGGGATGATGTGGAGATGCAGAAGGCCAAGATTATTGATGATGCTGAGAGAGATGGCAATGTAGATGCCTGGCTGCAAGGAAAGAATGATATAACTCTCAGTGAAGCACTTCAATATCTTAGAGAGGAATACATCACTTCACTGGGCTCCAATGCAAAATCCCTGTCTCCTGGTGAAGTGTATGAAGCTGTCAATGATTCCTACAAGGGTTTCCTCAAGGCTGTACACTACCTTGGCAAGGGAGTCAAAACTGAAGTCAACAGGGTGTGTGACAAGACAGCCACTTCAGTAGCAGAAGTCAAGAGGGCCTTTGATGCTAAATTTCCTCAACTGGATGGTGTGGTCAAAGATCTCAAACACTGCAACACCACCTGCACAAAGATGGACAATGGCCTAGCCCTCCTCAAAGATACAGTCACAGGCCCAGGAAGCAGATTTCAAAATCTATCTGACCAGAGTACAGAGGCAAATGCCATGCTAAGGACAATGTTCAAGAATCTTTATGGAGATAGGCTAGTGACTGAAGTCCCTGTGCATGAGCTGTCTAAATATGAAGTGAAGAGGCTGCAGGATCAATCTTTATCTGGTTTCAAGGCCAATGAGCTCTTCACTAAGGTGAACACTCTTGAAAAGGAGGTTGCTACTCTCACTAAATCAAATGTTCACCTTACAGACAAGGTTGCACTTCTTCATGATCAGTTGGACACTTAAGCAACCACCACAGCTAATGTCCTTCTGCATCAGTAATCCATGTTGGCTGCAATGATGAAGCACATGGGTCTCCCTCTACCTGAAGAATCTTTCAACCCACATGTGATTTCTACAGCCTCTGTGCCTGACAACAAGCCTAAGGGGGAGAAAAGGTCCAGGAACTCAAATCCAAAGGGGGAGAAACCTAAGGAGAAAGGCATAGAGATAAATGAGGGAGGTCATCACAGAGCACAATCTACAACCAATGTGCCAGGAAAAGGTAAATCCAAAGTTGATGAGCCTCCTACCTTACTGCTAGTTGTTACTCTACCAACTGTGCATATTACTACTCCTGGTGGTCAAAAGCAATCCATAACTACCACAGTGGTTGCAGGGAGTATGCCTTCTGACAAACTTCCATCCTCCATATCTGAGAGTGCCAAGCCTGTAGAAGTTAAAGTCATTACTGAGGCCAAGCTACAAGAAGTTGCTAACTCAAATGTTTATCATGATAAAGCCTTCTTGGAGTTTCTGAAAGCCACAAGGGAACAAGTTGGTGACACTCAGTTCTATCTGAGGGAGTTGAAGAAGCAGATTGATTACATCACTGTCATCCCCAAGAAAGTCAATAACCTATGGATCAAGGAGATAGTGATGATATCCAAATTGAAGATATGGCATCTAACATACAAGACTCTACAAGATCTAAAACACTCAGAGATAGATGCCATACTTGAGCTTATTGAGAAGAAGAATGAGAACAATAAAAGTCTGTTTGATGATTTGGGGAATGGCCAACCTTCAAGGCTACCAGAAGTGATCAAGAAACCATGGACAATCATCTATCAGTCTGGCACCAGAATTGAAGACATCAAGCAATTGGTCATTCCCCATGATCTCACTTCTCAAAATCACAGACTGATCATTGCTATCATTGATCAACTACAGAAGAAGGTTGGAGCCAGAAATGCTGAAGAAATTGAAGCTCTGCACATTCTCAGATCTTTTATAGCAACTGGTGAACTTCTAGAGAGTGCTCAACCTAGGAGAAATAAGGATGATGATTCTGAAGACAAAAGTGATGGGAGGAGAAGACATCACAAGAGAGATAAGGGTGATGAAGACAAGGATAAGAAGAAATCATAAGAGCAATAGATGAGAATGCAAGAAAGGAGAAAGAAAGGAAACAGAAAGCATATGATGATCTACAAGCCAAAACAATGGAGATGCAATCAAATGAAAATGGCTAGTACCTCATCATACGGTAAGAGCATTTATCTTGTAATTCCATTTATGTGTTCAATCAGTATACATACCTGTACTCTTAAAGTCCTATTCTTATGTATGTTAGGCTTGTTATCAGACATGAAATTGTGACTAAGGGTCTCACTCACAATTTGGGGGAGATTGTTAGTTACAGAGGCATGCCTGTACACATCTAATAACAAGCCTAATTATTTGTAATGCTTTGCATTACTTACATGACCTCTTAACTGAGGGAACCTCTAGTTGTAGAGTTTCTGTTTGTATTGTACTTGTAGTAGGCATCAAATCCTAGTTGTGTAATTGTACAAATAGAGTCTAGAATAATGCTTGAAAGAAGTTCCAAGGTTCATGCCTCAAGCAAGGAGTTAAAGACTGTCAAATAATCACAGTTGGGATTTGAAGAAATGAAGAATTTGCCCAAGTACCAATTCGAGAAGTATATTTGTTTATTCGAGAAGTCCATCATTCGAGAAGTCAGGGATTCGATATCTCAAGACACTATTCGATATCTCTGAATACACTGTTCGATATCTCATTCGATATCTCAGGGATTCGATATGTCTACTACTCTATTCGAGAACTCAAGAAGTCAACAAGTCAAGATGGTATTCGAGTTCTCAAAGAGTCAACAAGTCAAAGTTCCATTCGATATCTCAAGGACTCAGAAAGCTATTCGATATCTCGAGGATTCGATAAGTCAAATGTTCTATTCGACAACTCAAGGAATCCTGATGGAAAAGAGCTATTCGAGAAGTGGTTCGATATGTCAAGACAACAGTGTTCGAGAACTCAGAGTTATCGATCAAGTCAATTCTAGTTCTCGAATCACTTACTTAGTCACTTCTCGAATACATTCTTGGAGACAAAATACTGAAGAAATTGTACAAGTCAGAAACCTGCAACAAGCCAATGCACTTTATTGACCACAATCTGTAACGTGCTCTGGAAAGCCTACAAGGAAGCTTGGAGAGATATAGAAGAGACAAGGAGCTAAAGAAGTGGATCTAAACAGGCTTTGCAAAGTCAAATCTGTAACCGTTTGGACACTTACTCAAAAAGGATAGACAGACTAGAAAGTAATTTGTTTAGCTACCTTATTTGCAGTAGGTAGGCTGTATCCATGTTCTATAAGGACACAGCCTCACTTCATAACTTAGTAACTTTGTGCGAGTCGAGTTTTTCATACACTGTAAGCTATATCTCTCTGAGAAAAATGAAGCTGAGAATACTACCATTTGTATTCACAGATTGTAGCAACCTTTATCTAATAATACATTAGATTAAAGTGATATTGTGTTGTGTGTTGTTCTTTATCCGCATCTACATCACTGCACACACAATACTTGTTTGCTACATAGACTCAAGGCACGAAAAGTTCAAGAATCCATTCACCCCCCCTCTGTATTCTTTCTTTGTGTTCAATACTCAACACGTCGTGGCTAAAAAGAAATAATAACATGGCTAAATACCAACAATCATCAAAGGCTTAGTTTTGGTCGCACTATTTATTGGTAAATCATGGCAAAAAACTTGGGTTTGGCCACATTTTATAATTTTTGTGTGGTCGTTTCTATGTTTTATATACTATTAAACAACTGCTTTTAGCCACTAATAATTGTAGTAACTATAGTACTGGCTAAAACCTATTTTTATGAAAAATTTGTAATATATAGTGTGGCTAAAGGAGTAATAGAAAGTAACAGCCATTCATTTATTAATTTATTAATGTTCACTGAAAGTAACATCCCAAGTAAAAAAACCACACAATTCCAATCATTTATTCAATGTTTTGCTACTAAAAGCCTGAACAGTATACAGAATTAACATACATTGAAAAACCCTACAGATGACAAATGTCACTGCTTGGATAAATAAAACAGGCTTTCTTCTCCTCCTCTCCAAAATTGGCAGTGGAGGGTTTGGAGTTCTTTCCTCTTGGCTTGCACTGCCGGTCGTGCATCTCAATCCCGCTCAAATTCTCGATAATCTGCTCGTTGCAAGAAAGAAACCTTCTCTAAATATTGATTCCCACTCTTCTTGTAAGCATCCAGCTCATCTTCCAATCCTTTGTCATCTTTATACTCCCCCCCAGTCCTTTTTAGTCTTGTCAAGCACACTAAGCTTTGGTTTTTTTTCAGAACAAGCATCAGATGATACTCCTTTATTCATCAGCTGCCATACAGCATCAACCTTATCTTTCTTTTCTGGTACAACTGCACACACAATATAAGTTCACCATGCCAACTTTTAGGTAATAGGCGTCATAACAGGTAAGCAAGATGTACTAGGTTCAGATAATTTGAACAGGAGTGAATGAAACTATGTACAATACATATACGTATGCAAACACACACATGCATGGCCAGACAGAGTTGGACATGCAGGAAAGAGGCAAGCATTATTTACAGTAAGAGATAATAGTTATAAATTAATTAAGCACAAACACACTCTGGATCTAGAGATGCAAAAGTTCCTGTATACCAGTTTCTGCAAAATTAGACTGTGAACTTGACTCAGGAGGTACTTCTCTTCGTGGCTCAATGGTGCATGAATTACTTTTCCCTGCAATATCACAAATTCAATGTTAATAGTGTTCTGTGTCAAACTTAGACCAACAACTATAAGCCTGTAATGCTGAATTAAAAGCCATTACAATAATGAATAAGCAAATGTGTTATAAAACCATTCTAGTACTCTGCTACTGCCGACCATAGAAGAGTTCAAATAATAATTACTTTGGATTAGCATAATTATACCTATAGACAACAATAACCAAATAGTACCTCTATCTTTACAACTACATGGAAATATATGACTGAAGTGCATTGGACACCCGTCCATTTTCAATCAATATCCTACATTTGATTTTCTTTTCAATCAATAAAGAACATACAAGTCACTTGTATCAACTTGAATAACCACCATGTCAAATATGTATAGAAAGTATACATATTTATCTTGTATCTACACATACATATGGCAAACTCCAGAGTAATTTAAAGGTATACTTTCGTTCATTACATAGCAAAGGAAACGTACCTCACTTGCTCACTTCTTTTCCAGCTTATTTTACACAGATTCAGATGACACCGAATGAGGTTTTCGAACATAGTTATCAACACTTTTGAACAATGTATAACACTAATCAAATAAATATGAAGAGTGAGAAAAATGCTTACAAAATATATAACATTGAAAGTGGCCCTTACACATTGAAAGTTTCCCAGCTTGCGAGAAAATTGAAAATTGTTGTTGTTAATCTTCGGGTTCCTTAAAAAAATCACTTGAGTTCCTTAATACAATCTCCAATCCATCGATGACTAACAACAACAATTTTCAATTTTCTCGCAAGCTCTTAGGCCTTCAAAATTCCAACAAATCTGACCAAACAATTAAAAAACAACAACAATTCATCAGATACAATCGAATCACAATTACAAAATATATAATCGGATCGGAACAGAGTAGTAGGAAACAAGTAACTAACACATGAACTTACAAATTACAGATGACCCAAGTTGAAAAAGCAACCAATCTGTGATGAATTAGTTGAGACATTTCATCAAACAGATTGTGCCAAATTAAATTAAACAAATTGAATACGAACAATCGAGTTGTTTGTATTTTGATTTTGATTTTGATGAAGTGGATAAGTGTGACACTGTGAGTGTGTGTCTTCAGCGTGAGTTGTTTGTGGGAGAAGAATTAGGGGAATGGGAAGAGAGTGAAATTTTTGTTAAGGGGGGAAACAAATTATTAGCAAAAGGGGGGAAAGAGGGGGCTAAGAGAGGGGGAAATGAAATTTGTGAAATTTCTTAAGCGGGAAAACCAAATACAGTACTTTTGGGACCAAAAAATATTTTAAAAAACATATTATGTATAATCGGGATTAGATTAGTAGCGAGTAGTTTTTTTAGGAGTTTTATATTATAAAATCATATAAAATAGAAACTAATATAGTGTTGGGAAAAAATAATAGAAAAAAATAAAAAATAATTTTACTATTGTAAAAAAATAATCGAAAAATAAAAAGGTCGAACCGTACGAATAACGAGACACGTTCCTGATTCACTGAATAATTTTTTTGAATGATTTCTTCGACGATCGAACCGTACGGATGTTCATAAACACTCCTTTTAGTGTTATAAAAAATAATCGAAAAATAAAAAGGCCGGGTTGTACGAGATTTTAACAAAAACCTAGTAAAAGTGCCACTTCCGATAACGAGACACGTTCCTGATTCACTGCATAATTTTTTTGAATGATTTCTTCGACGATCGAACCGTATGGATGTTCATAAACACTCCTTTTAGTATTATAAAAAAATAATCAAAAAATAAAAAGGCCGGGTTGTACGAGATTTTAACAAAAACCTAGTAAAAGTGCCACTTCCGATAACGAGACACACTCCTGATTCACTGAATAATTTTTTTGAATGATTTCTTCGACGATCGAACCGTACGGATGTTCATAAACACTCCTTTTAGTGTTATAAAAAAATAATCGAAAAATAAAAAGGTCGGGTTGTACGAGATTTTAACAAAACCTAGTAAAAGTGCCACTTCCGAAAACGAGACACGTTCCTGATTCACTGAATAATTTTTTGGAATGATTTCTTCGACGATCGAACCGTACGGATGTTCATAAACACACCTTTTAGTGTTATAAAAAAATAATCGAAAAATAAAAAGGTCGGGTTGTACGAGATTTTAACAAAAACCTAGTAAAAGTGCCACTTCCGATAACGAGACACGTTCCTGATTCACTGAATAATTTTTTTGAATGATTTCTTCGACGATCGAACCGTACGGATGTTCATAAACACTCCTTTTAGTGTTATAAAAAAATAATCGAAAAATAAAAAGGTCGGGTTGTACGAGATTTTAACAAAAACCTAGTAAAAGTGCCACTTCCGATAACGAGACACGTTCCTGATTCACTGAATAATTTTTTTGAATGATATCTTCGACGATCGAACCGTACGGATGTTCATAAACACTCCTTTTAGTGTTATAAAAAAATAATCGAAAAATAAAAAGGTCGGGTTGTACGAGATTTTAACAAAAACCTAGTAAAAGTGCCACTTCCGATAACGAGACACGTTCCTGATTCACTGAATAATTTTTTTGAATGATTTCTTCGACAATCGAACCGTACAGATGTTCATAAACACTCCTTTTAGTGTTATAAAAAAATAATCGAAAAATAAAAAGGTCGGGTTGTACGAGATTTTAACAAAAACCTAGTAAAAGTGCCACTTCCGATAACGAGACACGTTCCTGATTCACTGAATAATTTTTTTGAATGATTTCTTCGACGATCGAACCGTACGGATGTTCATAAACACTCCTTTTAGTGTTATAAAAAAATAATCGAAAAATAAAAAGGTCGGGTTGTAAGAGATTTTAACAAAAACTTAGTAAAAGTGCCACTTCCGATAACGAGACACGTTCCTGATTCACTGAATAATTTTTTTGAATGATTTCTTCGACGATCGAACCGTACGGATGTTCATAAACACACCTTTTAGTGTTATTAAAAAATAATCGAAAAATAAAAAGGTCGGGTTGTACGAGATTTTAACAAAAACCTAGTAAAAGTGCCACTTTCGATAACGAGACACGTTCCTGATTCACTGAATAATTTTTTTGAATGATTTCTTCGACGATCGAACCGTACGGATGTTCATAAACACTCCTTTTAGTGTTATAAAAAAATAATCGAAAAATAAAAAGGTCGGGTTGTACGAGATTTTAACAAAAACCTAGTAAAAGTGCCACTTCCGATAACGAGACACGTTCCTGATTCACTGAATAATTTTTTTGAATGATATCTTCGACGATCGAACCGTACGGATGTTCATAAACACTCCTTTTAGTGTTATAAAAAAATAATCGAAAAATAAAAAGGTCGGGTTGTACGAGATTTTAACAAAAACCTAGTAAAAGTGCCACTTCCGATAACGAGACACGTTCCTGATTCACTGAATAATTTTTTTGAATGATTTCTTCGACAATCGAACCGTACAGATGTTCATAAACACTCCTTTTAGTGTTATAAAAAAATAATCGAAAAATAAAAAGGTCGGGTTGTACGAGATTTTAACAAAAACCTAGTAAAAGTGCCACTTCCGATAACGAGACACGTTCCTGATTCACTGAATAATTTTTTTGAATGATTTCTTCGACGATCGAACCGTACGGATGTTCATAAACACTCCTTTTAGTGTTATAAAAAAATAATCGAAAAATAAAAAGGTCGGGTTGTAAGAGATTTTAACAAAAACCTAGTAAAAGTGCCACTTCCGATAACGAGACACGTTCCTGATTCACTGAAAATTTTTTGAATGATTTCTTCGACGATCGAACCGTACGGATGTTCATAAACACTCATTTTAGTGTTATAAAAAAATAATCGAAAAATAAAAAGGTCGGGTTGTACGAGATTTTAACAAAAACCTAGTAAAAGTGCCACCGATAACGAGACACGTTCCTGATTCACTGAATAATTTTTTTGAATGAGTTCTTCGACGATCGAACCGTACGGATGTTCATAAACACTCCTTTTAGTGTTATAAAAAAATAATCGAAAAATAAAAAGGTCGGGTTGTACGAGATTTTAACAAAAACCTAGTAAAAGTGCCACTTCCGATAACGAGACACATTCCTGATTCACTGAATAATTTTTTTGAATGATTTCTTCGATGATCGAACTGTATGGATGTTCATAAACACTCCTTTTAGTGTTATAAAAAAATAATCGAAAAATAAAAAGGTCGGGTTGTACGAGATTTTAACAAAAACCTAGTAAAAGTGCCACTTCCGATAACGAGACACGTTCCTGATTCACTGAATAATTTTTTTGAATGATTTCTTCGACGATCGAACCGTACGGATGTTCATAAACACTCCTTTTAGTGTTATAAAAAAATAATCGAAAAATAAAAAGGTCGGGTTGTGATTTTAACAAAAACCTAGTAAAAGTGCCACTTTCGATAACGAGAAACGTTCCTGATTCACTGGATAATTTTTTTGAATGATTTCTTCGACGATCGAAACGTACGGATGTTCATAAACACTCCTTTTAGTGTTATAAAAAAATAATCGAAAAATAAAAAGGTCGGGTTGTACGAGATTTTAACAAAAACCTAGTAAAAGTGTCACTTCCGATAACGAGACACGTTCCTGATTCACTGAATAATTTTTTTGAATGATTTCTTCGACGATCGAACTGCACGGATGTTCATAAACACTCCTTTTAGTGTTATAAAAAAATAATCGAAAAATAAAAAGGTCGGGTTGTACGAGATTTTAACAAAAACCTAGTAAAAGTGCCACTTCCGATAACGAGACACGTTCCTGATTCACTGAATAATTTTTTTGAATGATTTCTTCGACGATCGAACCGTACGGATGTTCATAAACACTTCTTTTAGTGTTATAAAAAAATAATCGAAAAATAAAAAGGTCGGGTTGTACGAGATTTTAACAAAAACCTAGTAAAAGTGCCACTTCCGATAACGAGAAACGTTCTTGATTCACTGAATAATTTTTTTGAATGATTTCTTCGACGTTCGAAACGTACGGATGTTCATAAACACTCCTTTTAGTGTTATAAAAAAATAATCGAAAAATAAAAAGGTCGGGTTGTACGAGATTTTAACAAAAACCTAGTAAAAGTGTCACTTCCGATAACGAGACACGTTCCTGATTCAGTGAATAATTTTTTTGAATGATTTCTTCGACGATCGAACTGCACGGATGTTCATAAACACTCCTTTTAGTGTTATAAAAAATAATCGAAAAATAAAAAGGTCGGGTTGTACGAGATTTTAACAAAAACCTAGTAAAAGTGCCACTTCCGATAACGAGACACGTTCCTGATTCACTGAATAATTTTTTTGAATGATTTCTTCGACGATCGAACCGTACGGATGTTCATAAACACTCCTTTTAGTGTTATAAAAAAATAATCGAAAAATAAAAAGGTCGGGTTGTACGAGATTTTAACAAAAACCTAGTAAAAGTGCCACCGATAACGAGACACGTTCCTAATTCACTGAATAATTTTTTTGAATGATTTCTTCGACGATCGAACCGTACGGATGTTCATAAACACTCCTTTTAGTGTTATAAAAAAATAATCGAAAAATAAAAAGGTCGGGTTGTACGAGATTTTAACAAAAACCTAGTAAAAGTGCCACTTCCGATAACGAGACACGTTCCTAATTCACTGAATAATTTTTTTGAATGATTTCTTCGACGATCGAACCGTACGGAAGTTCATAAAAACTCCTTTTAGTGTTATAAAAAAATAATCGAAAAATAAAAAGGTCGGGTTGTACGAGATTTTAACAAAAACCTAGTTAAAGTGCCACTTCCGATGACGAGACACGTTCCTGATTCATTGAATAATTTTTTTGAATGATTTCTTCGACGATCGAACCGTACGGATGTTCATAAACACTCCTTTTAGTGTTATAAAAAAATAATCGAAAAATAAAAAGGTCGGGTTGTACGAGATTTTAACAAAAACCTAGTAAAAGTGCCACTTCCGATAACGAGACACGTTCCTGATTCACTGAATAATTTTTTTGAATGATTTTTTCGACGATCGAACCGTACGGATGTTCATAAACACTCTTTTTAGTGTTATAAAAAAATAATCGAAAAATAAAAATGTCGGGTTGTACGAGATTTTGACAAAATCATAATAAATTCATAATTGACAAAATCATAATAAATTCATTTTTTTTCCCAAAATCATTTTAAAAATATGGGGATGAAGCTAATTTTGATATCTTGATTTTAAAATCAAAAGTTCGATTTTATAATATTCTTTTATTTAAATATCGAATTAATAAATGATTTAAAGTTGATTTTTAAAAAGTAAATTAAATAAAAAATACTATTATACCAAATATTTGCCCCTTAATCAGAAGTTCCCCCCTTTACACCAAATGTTTTCCCCCTTAACAATTCAATCACATCTCTCTCTCTCTCTCGACTGAATCCCAAACACACACAATTCAATCCTTTTTTTCAGTTCTAGATTTGATTGAAACAAAGCCCCAGAAGCTAAAAATTAAGATGACGGAGGCACTGTGCAGATCAATTGGCCTGTGCTGACCCTAGGTTTTCACCCCCTTTCCGGCGAAGATGATATCCGGCAATTAGTACCTGTATGTCTCCTCTCTCTCCCTCTCTCTCTCTCTCTCTAAATCTATTAAGTCTTGCATTTTTTGAAAAGACGCGTACCTATTGAGATGTATTTCATTAGTCTTGCGTGTATTCATTGGGAATATGTGTTTGAGAATGTGTCTATTGAAACTCATAGAGTTTATTGCGTCTATTGGGAATCTAAGAGACTAAAACTGCATGCAATTATCGAGTGGATGTTTCTGATGATGGAGTTCGAGCTAGACAAGGACAGGAGGGAGGCAGAGCATCTCCGGGCCCTGCAGTTGCGTGAGAGGATCACTGGACTGGCTGTCACCATGTCCAGGATTTACAAGAGGAGGAGGGAAAATCGTTCTTAGAATTTTGTTATTATTTCTTTGTAATTTTTGTTTAATTTCCAATGTTATGCAAGTGTTATGACATAAGAAACATGGTGTATGATTTGATGCAAGTGTATGTCTTTAATGAATGCAAGTGTTGTTGTTCTGTGTTCTTCAATTAATTGTAAGGTCGTTCCATGTGTTCTGTGTTCTTATTAATTGCAGAATGTCAATTGTCATATAGCATATCAATAAAGGATAAGTTATTAGGTATTAGTGTTGTTCCCTTGTATCTAGTTAAGTTCCTCACAAACCTTGTTCTCTTTAAATGGCAATTGGGTTGATGACGAGGACCCCCAACCCGTATTATATATTAGAAAAGATCAATACACTTCACCCATGGCATACTGAAAAACGATTTCATAACAACTTCTGAAAAAGGAACCAGAGATTATTATCTGAAAAAAAGGTAAAGTATGATTTTTAGTGCTGACAAAGTTTATGACTATTACAGGTTCTGAAGAATTTGGGGGCAGGTGCTCTGAGGGATATAATTCAGAATGAAGTGAACGAGACAAGTCCATTTATTAACATCAGAGTAGGGATATAGGAGGACTTCAGTAGAATCTTTGTATGAAGGCTGGATATAACATAGACCAAGTATAAGGCATTCTCATCAGGCACGACAGGACTATCAAAAGGTATAATGTTAATCCACCGCAACTTAGTTTCAAATTTTTTGCTCCAGTACTCTCTTCAGTGTAGGTCCTGAACTAGTACCTCTATTCTTTGTGCTCCACAGGACTATGCCTCTGTTCTTTAACTCAAACTGTAAAGTTATTTGTAAAGGAGTAAGAAGAAAAATATGTCTCAAGTACAAATAACGCAACTTTTCTTCTTGTTATTGCGTCCAACATATCAACATCACTCTTGGTACTTTTCTAGAGATTGTTTACTTTGCCTTAAATACATGCGCTTAAAGTTCTGATTAGGAGTTTGCCAATTGCAGTTTTGTTGCTAGCAATATTTTAGCTATATAACCTTCAAATGCTTCGAGTGGGATTCAGGACAAACTAACTTGTTTGGAGCATCTTTGTTTTCTTTGCTCATGCTTGATATTTATCGGCTACAGTATGCCGGCTATATGTCATAGATTACTTGTAAGATCATTCACTTATGAAATTATTCTGTTGAAGTACAGTGCTTTTTCCAGTCTCTTGACAAGCTCTTTTTTGCTGCAGTTTGAATCAGTGGACAACTTCCTGTTCTCCCTGGGTCTAGAGACAGAGGAAGTATGTGAAGTTTTGAATATTTCTGCTCTTATTCTGTGTTTTGATGACTTTTCCTTTTTCTTACAACCAGCACAAAAGGCACTTCTCTGGAAGAAATAGGTTTGCTAAGTAGTACAGTTGTTGAGCACTAATTTCAGTTTGAATTCTTTGTAAAAGTCTATAAAGTTCCCCTGTGTTTTTGCAGAAGCCTATGATAATTTGCAAGCTAACATCGTGAAGGTAAGAGAAGATTGACTAAGGTATTGACATCGAATTGTTCTTTCAATCTTATATATATGCAACTGGTTTAGATGCCAAGACTTTTCAGTTGGTGTATGCAACTGGTTTATGATGGATTATTGTATAGATCCATATAATGTTGCTAGTAGGGCAAATCGCATTTTTTTATGCAGTCTCTAAGTATTCACTTGTTTCTTAGTAGAAAGTAGAAATTTTAGACTTAGTATGCATAGGAATGTGATGTAAAGGATATATATTTGCTTCTAACTTTTGTACAACTATACTGATGTAGTAATTTATAGTGAATTGATTGATTTATAAAAGGGTTGTTATCTTTAGTCTGTGAATTTCAATTGTGGTGGATATTGTTTTTTAGACATTTTTCTGTTTTGTATTTTATTTAAGAATTTTTTAAAGGATATTAAAGATAGAAAAAAGAAAGAAAAACAATCTTTAAAAAAATGAAACACTTGTATAACGCTTCAAAAAGAGTTATATGAGTGTAGTATGTATAACTAAAATGAATTGCATAGCATTTTTGAATGTTCTATAGTTTGACACTTTGTTGTATGATTTGCTTTGACAACTATTTGTAGATACTTGTGTGAAACTATATATTATGAATTGAAACACACTTGTGTTAATACACGTTACACAATACTTCCGTAAACCGTTGTCCTCAAGTTGCTAACAACATCAAATTAACCAAACTTTTTAGTCACACAATAATACAGTCACTAGTATCTAGCTTCCTTAAGCGAACATAGTTCTGACATATATGCAGAAAACTCTACTTTTTAGTCACATATAAAATGTAGTGACCATAGGTTATTTTCCATTTAGCCACATCGCCGAAAACGACTGTGACCGTTTCGTAACATTTAGACACGATTCAGAAGCGTCGCTAGTTATTGTCAAACTTCCATCTCTCAAGTATGACTATAAATTTTGGATTTGGTCAAAGTCAACAAAAAACCATGCTGTTTTATCTCTCAATTGTCACATTTTTTTTAAATTGTGACTAAATCTGCCAAAAAATGTGTTTTCAATCACTCAAAAAATAAATGTGTGGCTAAAACTTGGGACGATGACCTTTAGCCACTCGTTTTTTCCAAAGTGTCACAGCCCTTACTGTACAAAAGAGTGACAAAAGCCCAAATTTGACGTAGTGTATGTCTATAGAATTTGAAAACATAACGGTTGAAGAGCAAGTTATCCATAAAGATCACATAGGGCAATATAAGTATTTTCATCTTACACTACGAATCATGTTGATAAACAATCATGAACCTATGCTAGCATGGCCAGTTCTAAAACTCAAGATCCACTTTCACTTCACAAGAGATTAACAGATTAGATGTTAGTTACACATCTAACAATTAAGCATAACCATACGAGGATATCAGATATGCATCACACACAGATCTTTAAAGCATCAAGATACTAAAGCTCCATAAATAAATCTGTTAGAATCCCATGACAACGATTAGTTCGTAATTGAACCTCTCGTCATCATGGGATCAAGTGAAACCATGATAATGAAACAAGATATGAATTCTATGTTATAATATGCTAACTAATGATACAAATTACAATGGTAGGATGTGTTTAAATAGGCTCTAGAAGTCTTGCCCAGCAAGAAAAAGACCTAAAATACAATTAGAATTCGATTAGGGGCAAAAACGGAATTTTCCAGTGATTCTGGGCGCTCCTAGCGTGCTTCAGGGCGCTCTCAGTGCGGTCTATTACTATTCAGAATTATAGAAAATTCGCAGGCTTCGCGTGGATAGTAAGATCACTGAAAACGGACTTCTAGAACTCCAAATATGGCCAAAACAGTGTAGACTACCCGGAAATCCGAATTTTCCACAATTTGCTCATTTTTCATCCGTTTTCTCTTCCGATTCTTTTTCCACTTCCCGTTATTCATTTCTTGAGCGTGAATCCACCATGAAACATGCAAATGTATCTCCTCACTTTAAGATAGTAACCCTGCACCATTCTTACTAAAAACGAATCAAAAACACAACATACTTGAGACCAAGTCAATCAATTTAAGCCGATATGAAACGCTCCAAGTGGATATAAAATCCACTTATCAACCAACGCAATACCTCCGTTTGCAAGCATATTTTTTGGTGCTTGAAAGCAATTTCTGACTGTTGGCAACATGCCCGTCCAGTAATTTCAATAGACGACACCTTCTTGAAGGGAACATATAGAGGGAAGATACTCATTGCTATGGGTGTTGATTCCAACAATCACCCTTTTCATCTATGTTATGCTTTGGTGGATGAGCAGTCATATGAGAATTGGTCTTGGTTTCTTAAACTTTTGCGTGAACATGTGTGTAAGCAGAGGAAGGCTGTGTGATTAATTTTTGACCGTGCTGGAGGTATTCTTGCTACGGTGAGAGACCCCGATAATGGTTTTCGTATGCCATTGGGCATTCATAGGTTTTGTTTATTCTATGTGAGAAGCAACTTCAGCACACATCATCCAGGAGGTGAACTAAAAGGGTTGATGTGGAAGGCTGGAATTACACCACAAGTAGGAAAACATGAAGCCTACATGAAGCGCATTGTTGAAATTTCCCCGGCTGCATTTGATTATCTTGACAGAATACCAAAAAACAAATGGACCTTATCTCATGATACACATGGTGCTCGTTATGGTCAGGCTACGACAAACATGATGGAAGGTTTTAATGGCAACATACGGAGGGCTCGTTTTCTTCTAGTAACAGCAATGATGCAGTATTTGTTTTACAAGATTGTCAAAATTACGAATACACATCGAAATAGTGTTGAAGAAAGCCTCCAGAGGGGAGAAGATTTGTGCTCGCGTACCATGGCTATGTTAGCCAAAATTCAAACCAAGGCCACTGCACATACGGTCAGGACTTTCAGTCGTCCTGATGGAATGTTTTCAATTCTTACGCACCATTATACAGTCAAAGGTGTCATGAAGGGTGGTAACACCCAAGTCGTCAACCTATCCACGCGTAGTTGTACATGCGGGAAATGGGCCACCCATCATTTACCGTGTTCTCATTTAGTGGCAGGGTGCATGAAAAATAAACTTGATTGGCACCAGTTTAATGAGCCTTACCATTATAACATGCAACTGCAAAAGGTGTGGAGACCGATGATATATCCACTTCAACCTACTCCACTATGGAACTATGAATTACCGAGGCAATGGTAACGGTTTGGGAAATTGGTACCCGACGAGGCCTTGAAGAAGTTAAAGAAGAAACGCGGGGATAAGGGCCAATCGGTCAGAATTCGAACTGAGATGGATGCTTCCCGCACTGGGAAAAAATGCAGCGTATGCAAACAAGCGGGTCACACAAAAAGGAGTAAAAAATGTCCAGGACCCGGGGGAGCACGAGCATGATGGTTTTTCAATATCTCTCTTTGCACTTTGTAATTTGTTTGATGTTTGAACTTTGAATGAAATTAATTCGTTGTTTTAAATTTCTCTTTCATAAAACTTCACGTTTACATAAATATTTAAAGCAAACAAATTGAAAACTAATTTCAAAACTACATGGAAAATGACATTACCATAATCTTTGTAAATTGATGGCAGTAATACATAAAATCACTTGCCATAAACAATATCGAAAGTAAACAACTTCTAAACTACTTTAAGTACATGAAATATTACATTGGCATAGACTTTATTCATCATCGGGCATATAGCAATCAGAGTTAAGATCAGGACTCATACTGTAGAGCTGATATATCCTTGCTTCTCTTAAGTCGCCCTCTTCAAAATATGCATCACGGTCATCACGTAGACTCTTTCGGCGTAACCGTAATCTCATCCGATTTTCTTCCTCTCGTGCACGAAATAACGCTAATTCCAGTTGTTGAGGAGTGTCACGGGGCATGAGTATGGCACACTGTTTTGGTATTCTTAATTCATTCAACCGACATTGTTCTACACAACAAGAGAGTTGATGTTTTCGCCAATCCCAATCCTGACGCATCGTCCTTATTGACATAGTTGAGTAACGTAAATTTGGATCGAGCGAGTAGTCGAAATCATCATCACACCACCAGTGCCTACCCATTGCTTTGAAAATATCACCAGGAGTATAACTCATATTCAATTGTATGAGAGAAGTGCTAAAATGTTTTATAGCGTCTTGAGTGAAAGCACATAACAAATAAATAAATCACAAGAGACATAACATTGAGATTCCTCCATAATACATGTTGTGTTATTATTCATTATTTCACCTTCTCACTGTGTATAGTGTAGTCAACAGTAAAACAAAGCTCCAAATGTTTAAAGCTGTGGCTTTCTGTATTCATGCAAGTTATTCAGTTTTACGTATCACATCATCAAAACTTTGTGCTCAGGTGGGGTAATAAATCATATGCCTGTAAAGTAGAGTAGTCAATTGAAATTTTAATTTCGTTGAAAACTTAAACTTTAGATATGGGATCACAAGGTTCTGTAGTCAAATCCACCTGTTGTAGCTATGCATCTCAGTAATGTGTGGTCTCATCTTCAACAATATGCAGATAACAGTGGCATAAATTCACTTAAAGTTATTGAAATTGAGTAATCACATCTTCCTATAACTGTGCTCACAGTCATAATTCACATGTGTGTACAGCTCAATTATTTATGAATGCATGTTATTGTAAAGCTCAATAATTCACGTCCTACTTTGTGTGTGTATAAAGTTCTGTTGTGTCATCAAGAATAGTATAGCTGACATATTTTTCCCAAAGTCACTTGTATGAAATGGGTAGTGAAGATGATGGAGATAACATTTCCGATCATAGTTGCAACTCCCGTTGTAGTTGCAATTGGGATTGGAATAACCTTACATTCTCTCAGCAACAAGCAATTGATGAAATCTATCAAGCTGGTGATGATTATTATGCGACACACCCGGATAGTCCCCTAGACTTCTCCCAACCCCCCCTCAAACAGAAATCGGAACCACTTCCAATCCTCGGCCAATCACTCCAGAAATTCCACAAACAATCGATCCAATCCCTCTAGAACCACTTGCTCCAACTTCCAATTATAGTTACAATTGGGATTGGAATAACCTTACAATTTCTCAACAAGAAGCAATTGATGAAATGTATAGAGCTGCCGATGCTTTATATCAACCACACCCGGATAGTTCTGTAAACCTTCCCCAACAATCCCCTCAAAGAGAAAGAGGAACCACTTCTAATCCTCAACCAATCACTCCAGAGCCTCCTCAATCAAGCAATCCAATTCCGCAAGCCCCCAGAATTGATTACAAAAGTAAGCAGTGGAAGGATTGTAAAATGTTCATCCAAAGTGGTGGTAAGATCATTTTTACAAATTTCATGTTTCTTGTAATGATTTATTATTCATTTATTTAAATTGCTAAAAATATGGAATTTTGCAGATGCGGAATATTACGCTAACATGTATCCAAATCCAATGAAGATAGAATGCAAAATCCCTTATTCCGTCACTTGCAGGACTCTTAAAGGAATATCAAAATATGCATTTGAAGAATACGATGACTTTCAGGGCATCGACACCATACCAATCGATTATGCAAAGGGATGGATCGTAAGCATCCGCGACTCGGACCTATTTGGTAAAAGAATCATCGTAATAGATGATGGCACACGGCAAGTTGATTGTTATCTACGATTGGATAGGGATAGGTACCCACTTATCCGTAAACCGGTTGAAGTAGGATGTGTTATTGTCCTCTACAAGATATGCTGTCAATTTGAGATCACTTTTGTCGCCGACGTTATAGACTACAATTTCACTTTTCATGGGGGCTATTCAAACATATTAACTATATTCTAGAATCTGCTTTTCACTATGTAATGAATTCATCGTTTGTGTGCTTCATTTCATGTACTTTGTTTGCTTCATTTCAATAAAATTTTTATGTCCAAATTTGGGAATTTTTATCATTTTCGGACCTTAACAAAACATAATTGCGCATTATATTTGTTCATCTTTTTGGGCTTACACCAAAATAGGACGTTAATACTATAATGTCAAACAAAAATAAAGACAAAAAATGTGTAAAATTTAGTTTTTTAGGACCCTCAACATGCCTCCCCAAAC
Organism: Kitagawia praeruptora; assembly: GCA_037693485.1. Taxonomy (NCBI): domain Eukaryota; kingdom Viridiplantae; phylum Streptophyta; class Magnoliopsida; order Apiales; family Apiaceae; genus Kitagawia; species Kitagawia praeruptora. Next base: position 124,122,919 of record CM075351.1, on the reverse strand, counting down.
TAACTGTTAAGAATCTTATTTGTAGTTGTCATATTCGGACAAAATAATACCATAATTACACTTATTCTTTTTTTAAGATTTTTAGTTAATAAAAAAGTAGGACTTTTATACTTAAATTCAAACCTATAAAATTTAAAAAATATCATGTTAAAATTAGCTCATATTTTGTGCAAAATTACCTCCTCACATGTCTACTTCTGTTTATTTGCTTCTTTGCTGCCTAAGTACATTAACGAAGAAAGAATAATTTAAAAAAAATGGGCTCTGGTCGCCACTTCAAGTGGCGCCCGAGACATAGTCGCCACTTGAAGTGGCGTCTACTTCCTGGGTCACCACTTGAAGTGGCGCCCTATAACATTTTTGCAAAGTTGAACACAGCTATACCATTTCTGAAACAAATGAACGTTACTATACCAGAAAAGCAACGGAGCCTTTGTGCCAATGCACTTTTGTTTTTTAGTTACTTAATGAAGTACATATCTACACATGAACTGATGTATTCTAGTATGGTCTGAGTCATAAATTGCCAATCGGAACATGCATGACTCAAATCCACATTTATATACTTCTGTTTAATGTTTAATAATAATTGCAATACATATCCCAATAATTGTTTATAAATCATGTATTCGTGCTATTTTTTATTCCAACGTCAAATCTAAGTAAAGTGTGTTGGCATTGTTGGATTATTGCAACTAAAATATTACTCCCTTTGTCCCAGCGATTTCTTGATTTCTTTACGTCTGTGGGACAGAGGGCTTGGCACGCATTTTAATGCTTCGATAAAATATAGTTTCATAATTTATTTTTAATTTTTTTTCTTCTAAATAAAAATTTAATGTTTAAGTTTTTATTCAAAAAAAGAAAATTTTAAAAATAAGTTATGAAACTGTACTTTATATATGCCTTAAAATGAGTGCCAAGCAATGCTGAAAACATGTAAAAAAATGGGTGGGACGGAGGGAGTATTATTTTATCACTCGTTGAATTACTATTATTAAGCCAATCTATTATATATATAATAGGCCAACACAAGAAAAAAATGGTGAGATTTTTTAATGTACATGAAAAGTCCAGTTTACCCTTTCTGATTTACCCTTTTGACAAACTCTATTTTAGGCATGTCGCACTGTCCATATTTTATTCGGTGTGGAAAGGGGCTACGGGGTAGGAGCTAGGGTTCCTGCTCTTTAATCATTCACATTGTGATCATACCAATATTAAGTAAATCAAGATAAATATCTAAAAGATTATACACCCAGCACCAAAAATACCTTATTGTGCTTGTGTTTTATACGTTTCGAACGCGGTCCACATTTTATTTTTGTATCCGTCATGGAAAAGGGATAGGGTTGTTGCCCCTCTTTGCGATAGATCGTTCTTCCATTCAATCGGCGTTTGTGGGACTGCGAGGAAAGAGTTTCGTGGTGGCATCTTTCCGATGTGTGTATGGCTAACTAACTTAATCCCCAGCTTGTTCCAGGTAATCGAGTCATCTACACGGTTATAGATATGGTTCTACGTACGTTGTTGTCCATGTATGTTTATTGTTTCATTTTATCAAACAGGTACATGGTAATTTATGTTTGATCATTTCTACAGTTAGGCAGTTAGTGTCTTTCAAAAGTTGTTTAGGTTTCAATTAGTAGTCCCTTGAAAGGGTCTATTAAACATGAAATATCCCTTGATTTAGAGAGGATAGGTTACTTTGATATTCCTCTCCAAATTGTCATCTCTCTTTGAGTTGTGTATCATGGCATCGTTTCGCATTTGCTGGAAAATGTAGCATATTGGTTAGTAAGATAACTTGTATAGAGAATTATTAAGGAAAAATTAAATGACATACTTAAAAGTAAATGCCTCTCAAGTACGGCAGAGACCAACTGGTTTGACTTATAAATCTTGCAACATTAAACACATTAAGAAAAAAAATACACTCAATTTTCTTTATACTCACGGAAAATGAATTAGTTAGCCCATGCTGTCAAAACTGGGTGATGCACACAGATCACAAATTCAACCTCATTAGTGGCCAACTTTCTGCATACAAATAAATGCTATGCCATTAGCAATTAAGTTTTCTTTGAAAGATAATTATTAAACTTGAAATTCAAATAGCTTAAAGTTGATGTCATCGTGCGGCTTTAAGCGGCTAGACTTTTCAACAGACTTAACAACATCAACTATTAAGGGAAGTTGGGTTAATGGGTGTTGTTTATAGTGAATCTGGGTTTGTTTTGTCAAAGCTAAGAGCTAATGAAACTAGTGACTGATATTGTGTCCAAAGATTTACAAATTACAGATACATTTTCATAGACAATGCGGCACACATTCACCGGACAAGCTTTGGTCACATACAGGTTACTAATCTAATACTCAACTAGATTGACCTCTTTTCTGTTGTATCTTCTTTTGTATATATTACTCCCTCCGTCCCAAATTATACGACTTGGTTTGACTTTCACGGAGATTAAGAAAAGGTAGTAAAAAAAGAGTAAAGTTAGTTGAAAAGTGGGTAAAGTGGTGGGGCCTATTAATATTTAATAATAGATTTGAGATAGGGGAGGAAAGTAGTGGGTGTAATAGTGTTTATTTAATAAAAAAGGAGTATAAAATAGAGAAGTAGTGGGTGTAATAGTGGAAAATAGTGTTAAAAAATAGTAAGTATAAGACGTTCATTCTTTTCGGGACGTCCCAAAAAGGAATAAGGTTCACATAAAATGGGACGGAGGAAGTATATTTTCATAGTCGTTTTTGGGTTATCGAGTACGTACATAGGAGAAAGACTCAATACATGCTTATTTAATTGATCTTAGTTGTGCCTGGGCCACAAATTCCATTATATTTATTTAGTTTGTTCATTTTTTGGATAACTGAACGCTCATCTTTTACCAGCTCCAAATCATTGATATTGTAGGAGAAGAGAGAGAAGAGAGAAAACGCTAGAAAAACTAATTTTTGACAATGTTCGAACCGTTGATCTTCTTTTACGGGACAAGGGAAATACGCCGAACCAAGCTAGAGGGAAGGTACATGGGACCAATAGGTCATTGATTTTATTTATCTGGTTCTCATTTGATTTTGTAATGTAAAAAGATATACTTAAAGCACAATAATTTCTGTATATCTATACTGTAAATGGTATATTGAAGATACAATCCCATAATGACTTGTCTATGAATTTTATAATTTAACATTTCAAGGGAAAAGAGGCAGGGAACGGTGGCAGAAGCACAAAAGGCGGCTGTTCAAGTGCATGGTTAGGCATTCAACAATGTTGGTAAGATGAGAGATGAGGTGGTTACGGTTATGGAGTGCAAAGTGACATGCCATTTTAATATATAAATATGGTGCGAAAGATGATCATTATTTTTTGTAGATTTAATTATTTATACATATATAATAGGTGTTTTCTAATATATTTCTTTAATATGACTTTCATTTAGCATTTGCCATTCGTTGTTAATATATTTCTACAATGATGAGACACTAACCAATATTGACTACCTTTTAGATGTTATTTAACATTTTGATGGCATGAAGATAATTTTAAGAAGATTCGTCAAAGAGTTAGATCTCTTTCTTTTGTTGTCACCTCTCGGGTACTAAAAAAAATAAAGAAAAAAAGGGTATTGAGGTAGTAAGTACCAGAAAAGCATAAAAAGAAAGTCAGATCTGAGGGATACTCACCTGCAAATGAAACTTAGTACTGTCCATACCTTAAATTAACAAACTGGAATGTATGTGTTTATGTATCAATGTAAAGCAAGCATTTATGAAATTTTTTTGTTAGCTTTCCTTTTATTTCCCCAAAACAATGTGAATAGTTCCAAATTTGTGTGCGGCAAGTTGTATGCCTCATTGTATCCGACCATAGTAGGTGAGATGGATTTAGAAATCTGGATGCACATTCCTTCTTATCTGGCCTGTACTGCTCACTCTAGAAGTAGGACTATAAACCTGAATATTTTGATTCAGGGATAATTAGCGGTGTGTAATTGAAAATTCAATTAGATGCACAGAGTTTTTGGGCCTTTATGTGTGCCCATGATAGTAGTGTTGGGACAATCAGATCGTGGCCCTGCGATTTTTGATACAATAAATTAACGAGTACGAAAACAAAAGTCACCTTGTTAACGGTTGATTCCACGCTCTTCTATTGTATTCCCAAATTCCCTTAAGCGAAGTGTGGCCTTCGTCTTCTCAAGTTAACCTCTCTTCTTGCTCCTAGGTGGCTACAATATTTTTCTCAACCCCACCCTAGCAAGAAGAGAATAAGAATATATAGGGCTACAATAGGGATCATGGATAATTAGGTTGGGCCGTCTAATTACATCTTGGGCCTAGCCCAATGTAATTAAATATTAATTCAATCCACTAAAGAATTAATATTTGCACTACCTTTCCTAATACCGCAATTTAATTATTTAATTGGGTTCCAATATTATTTGCTTATTAAATTCCCCATGTTTAATTCATTTAATTAATATCTTTTATCCTTGATCATCCACTCAACCTTTATTTAATTATGCCGAAATAAATTCCACCTGCAGGGTTTCACATAATTAAATCTTTTTGAGCTTTCAAGGGGACATCATTAACCCGAATATTATCAGGACATGGATTCCTTCAATAAATAATATCCACCATATATATTATTCCATCACCCAAAATATAATGAAATAAATCAAAAGAATTATTTCATATATAAATCAAAGCATGTAAATAATATACACGTGTCAATTACTATATCCGGATTAAGAACCTAAGCATTAATTATAACATAGAATCTTAGTTCTCTTTCTTAATCAGTATAAAGGAACAATTCTAAATTTGATCCTGTTCAATATACACAAAGTATACTAGTATTATTTATTAGTCAATATAAACTAATCTAAATAATACTACAGCCATACCAGTGGATTGTCCAACACCACCTGTGCTGTGAACCTTATTATATTATATAAATCGTATTTAACAATCTAATATTCTGTATCCCATTTGATACTAGATTGTCAACAATATGTAATATTAGACAGCATGTAAACATTTAAATGATTCTCAATAAAACCAGGCTAGAAATAAATGTATATACTTAAAATAAATATTTTCAGTATACACTAACAATCTCCCACTTATACTCAAAATATTCTATGAGTATATCATTGTTTATTTAATCCACTATTACATTGAAAACTAAGTGTCCATCCATCTGACTCCTATCGCTTCCACATGCTTGTCAAAAACCTTGGCTGGCAAGCTCTTCGTAAAAGGATCTGCCCGGTTGTCTTCTAATGATATGTGAGCCACAACTATATCTCCTCGCTTTACGATTTCACGTATGAGATGATACTTACGTTCAATATGTTTAGCTGCTTTGTGGTCTCGCGGTTCCTTTGAATTTGCCACAGCACCAGTGTTATCACAATACACTGTCAAGCTTCTAGGCAAATTAGGTACCACATCTAAGTCCAAAAGGAAGTTCCTGAACCATACAGCCTCCTTAGCAGCCTCAGAGGCCGCTACATACTCAGCTTCCATGGTAGAGTCTGCAATGCATTTCTGCTTTACACTCCTCCATATAACGGCTCCACCTCCCAAAGTAAAAACGTATCCCGAAGTTGATTTCCTCTTATCTCTATCTGATTGGAAATCTGAATCAGTATATCCCAAAGGAAATAGATCTGAGGCCTTGTAAATTAACATATACTCCTTAGTCCTTCGCAGGTACTTGAGTATAGTTTTTACTGCACTCCAATGTTCCTGACCTGGGTTCGACTGATATCTACGAACCATGCCTACAGCAAAGTAGATGTCAGGCCTCGTACATAACATAGCATACATTAAGCTTCCACATGCCGAAGCATAAGGAACAGCTTTCATGCTCTCTATATCCTTAGGTGTCGAAGGACACTGCTCCTTGGATAAAGCAACTCCATGCTTAAAAGGTAAAAAACCTTTCTTAGAGTTCTGCATGTTAAAACGAGCTAATACTTCATCAATGTAAGGCTCTTGAGATAAAGCCAACATCCTTTTCTTGCGATCCTTTATTACTTTGATCCCAAGGATGTATGCCGCTTCACCTAAATCCTTCATTTCAAATTGTTTGAACAATCATGCCTTTACTGATGATAACATCATAACATTGTTTCCAATGAGTAAAATGTCATCTACATATAGTACTAGAAAAACCACTGCATTACCCTCACTTCTCTTATACACGCATGATTCGCTTGGACTTTGATCAAATCCATATGACTGGACTGCCTGATCAAAATGAATATTCCAGTCCCTAGAAGCTTGTTTTAGTCCATAAATAGACCTCTTAAGCTTACAAACCAGATGCTCTTGGCCTTCCTTAATGAATCCTTTTGGTTGCTGCATATAGATGGTTTCCTCAAGACTTCCATTAAGGAAAGCTGTCTTGACATCCATTTGCCAAATCTCGTAATCGAGATGAGATGCTATAGATAAAAGAATCCGGATCGACTTAAGCATAACAACCGGCGAAAAGGTTTCCTCATAGTCAATCCCTTCTTTCTGGGTATATCCTTTTGCAACAAGTCATGCTTTCCAGGCTTTCACCTTTTTGTCAGATCCTCTTTTCTTCTTGTAGATCCACATACTTCCAATGGGTTTTATACCTTTGGGTGGTTCCACGAGCTCCCAAACTTGATTGGAATACATAGATTCCATCTCAGATTCCATTGCCTTTTGCCAAAGATTTGCATCTTTATCTAGAATTGCCTGTTCGTATGTCCTGGGATCCTCATCATGTTCACCAGAGACCAAGTCTGAAGACTCTCCCAAAAACATGAATCTTTCAGGTTGTCGAACAACCCTCCCACTACGACGAGGCACTGGTGCGGTACTAGTGTCAAGTTGTGCATTTTCTTGTGGTTGTTCTACTTGTACTATTGGCACTTGGGGATTATCTGTCCCTTCCACTAATTCCTCTAAAACAACACTACTCATGGGTTTGTGGTTCATTATATAGTCTTCCTCTAAGAATCTGGCATTGGTGCTAACAATGACATCTCGATCCCTAGGACTATAAAATGAATAACCTTTCGTCCCCATGGGATAGCCTACAAACTGCCTTACTTCTGTGCGAGATTCTAGCTTAGTCGCGTTCTTGTTAAGCACATGTGCTGGACAACCCCAAATCCGAATATGTCTTAGACTTGGTTTGCTACCAGTCCACAATTCTATTAGAGTCTTGGGAACCGACTTAGAAGGTACCAAGTTCAGAAGGTAAGCCGCTGTTTCTATAGCATATCCCCAGAACGACTTAGGTAAATCTGAATAACTCATCATTGATCTAACACCCTCCAAAAGAGTCCGATTTCTTCTCTCTGCTACACCATTTTGCTGAGGTGTGCCAGGTGCAGACAACTAGGATGTAATCCCATTTTCTGATAAATAGTCCCTAAATTCTCCAAGCAAGTATTCACCACCACGATCTGATCGTAGTGACTTGATACATTTTCCTAAATGTCGTTTCTCCGCACTTGCTTTGTACTCTTTGAATTTTTCAAAGCACTCAGACTTGCGGCGCAACAAATAAATGTACCCATATCTAGAATAATCGTCAATGAAAGTGACAAAATACTCATAACCTCCTTTTGCTTGGATACTCATAGGACCACATAAATCAGTATGAACCAAATCTAATACTTCTTTGGCCCTATTCCCCTTTGCTTTAAAAGGCCTGTTAGTCATCTTACCTTCCAAGCAAGATTCACAAACTGGAAATGGCTCCACTGCCAACAAGCCTAATGGCCCATCTACTACCAGTCTTTGAATCCTCCTCACGTTAATATGACCTAATCTTAAGTGCCAAAGATATGTTTGGTTCAATTCGGAAGGTTTCTTTCTTTTGTCTGAGCTAGAAAGAATATTATTAGATTCCTTTTGTTGCAGCATTGGTTGGATAGGATTAATAATATATAAATTGTCTTGCAATGTACCAGAACATATAACTCATTTATTCATCATAATAGAAACATTACGATCCAAACAAATATTATAACCATCAATGGCAAGTTTAGAAACCGAAATCAAATTCCTTCTAAACGAAGGTACATAAAGACAATTGTTCAAAACCAAAATCCTATCATCACCAAAAGAAAAAGTAATTATTCCAACTGCAACTACTGCTACTTTCGTAGCATCTCCCATGAATACATATATCTCGCCATCTCTAAGCATTCTGGTTTGCTGGAACCCCTGCATAGAGTTACAAACATGGTCAGTGGCTCCTGTATCTACACACCAAGTGCTCGTAGATATAGCCGCTATATATGTTTCTGTAACTAGAGAAAGAGACATACCAGTATTGTTTGTCTTCTTAGAAAGAGGACAATCCTGTTTCCAGTGACCTGACTGCTTGCACCTGAAGCACTTGCCCTTAGGCTTTTTCACACCACCTTGAACTTCCACTGCATTAGCAACCTTTCCAGCTTTCTGTGTCTGAACCTTTTTCTTCTTCTTGCCTTTCGGCTTAGAGGAAGAAGCTTTCTCAGCCACATTCACTTGAACATTCTGTTTAAAGAGTCCTTCAGCTGCCTGAAGTTCTGTCAGAAGTTCCGCGAGACTATACAACCTTTTGTTCATGGTGTAATTCAAGCGGAACTGTTCAAAACTTTTCGGCAGACTCATAAGGATGATATCGATCTGGGTTTCCCCATCAATATCAGCACCAAGGATCTCCATCTCATTCAGATGAGACATCATCCTGAGAACATGATCCCTTACAGGTGTTCCTTCATTCATCTGAGTGTTCATTAAAGCCTTCATTGCTACTTGCCTAGCAGCCCTATTCTGTTCTCCAAAAAGTTCCTTGAGATTAAAGAGCATATCTAAAGCTGTGTCCATAGCCTGATGCTGATGTTGCAAAACACCTGACATTGCTGCCAGAATGTAACATCGCGACATCTCATCAGCCTTAAGCCACCGCTTATAATACTCCTTTTCACTTTCAGGAGCATTTTCAGCAGGCTGATCTGGCTTGGGTTCATAAGTGCAAAATTTGTACTCCTCAGCAGTCAACACTATGTCCAAATTACGTTTCCATTCAATATAGTTTGGTCCCGTAAGTTTGTTATCCTTAAGTATGGTGAATAGTGGATTAAAGCCCATAGTGATCTAATCCTGAGAATCATACATGTAACACATAATCAGAGGGTTGCACAAATCTTAAAACCTATTGATTTCCTCTAACAATTAATTAAAATTAATGCACTAATATTTAAACACCATAAGTATCTGGTACGCCACGATGGGTGACATATATACCACTTAAATTCGTTTAAATATTACTTTGGTCCTATTACTAAATAATACGTCACGTTAGGGTGGACTATATATTATTTTTCATAGCTAAGTGTATACCATTATTAAATCTTAAATTAATAACAATAAGACCGGATGCCACTATTAAATATTTCAAATCAATAATCGATAATAGGATAATTTCCAGATCGGGGGGAGCATTGTCAAGAGGCGTCACTTAAGACCCCTTTCTAGACAGAATCATCCTTTCTCTCAATATCGAAAATCTATATTCAATCATTGGTACCCTTCTTATTAATCGAATTCTATGAAACTTGGTACGCCACGTTGGGTGGCATGTATACATTTCAATATTCGTACTTTAATTTAAGAATTTTGTTCTAGTAATTTCCACAACCTTTTAATAATACCGTAAATAGTACGCCACATTAGGTGATCATATATACCATCTACATTATTTAAAAGGTTATATTACATACAAAATAATGGAGACCATGGGATTTAATACCAAATTAATTCCCTCTCCCACTTAGTATTTTGGTGTGAGGATTTTTTATATCTAGATGCATCGCCCTATGTTAATTCTTCGAGGTCCACATGTTATCAAAATAACAGTACAAAGAACACATAACATACCATACCATACATCTCATGATTAAAGTGTTGTGAGGGAAAAATGGTACAACACTTCAATGAAATAAATACAAAAATAAACCAAGGAAATCCAGAAATAACAATTAAATAATCGAATTTCAAGCCAAAAACCCTAATCTCATGAACCCTAATCCGAGAGGGAGAAGAGTGATTATATGGACTGAGTTTGCAAGGTACCCCAGGCTATGATGATCGAATATGACCTATTAAATCCAAGGTTCACAGCTAGGAGCAAGTGTTAGAGGTGTGTGTATCCAACCCCTTGCTAAGTGCCTACATACTCTTATTTATATAAGAGATCAAGTCCTCATGTAGTTCTTTGATAACCCCCACGATCTGATAAGCCTCATCCTCCCTAACCAACCTGCAACGATCGTTTATCACCATCCACCTAATTATCCAGGTTGTTAGCTCCAGAATAATCCACATGTTTTCCTCGTATATCCGTATATACACGCGTATATATATATTCCTTGTGTTGTGATGCTAATCTTCCGTATATATTGCTGTTGACTCATTCCTATTGTTTAGGAGTTATCCAGAAGGTTGTTACAACGTATAATATCCAATCTCCTACAATATAGGCGATTCTGAGCCCGCTGGTTTATTTTCTGGAAACCTTCAGGGTTCATGCACGTACCCCTAACCTGGCAATCTGCTACCCGGTTGAACCCCTGCCTGGCCTTCACACAGCTTTACCCTTATCCGGGGTTCACATGCACGCACCCCTGTATGAACATACCTTGAACTAGATGCCAGAATCCTGTCCTCCAGTTTATTTATAAGGCATACTAAATTACCATACTTACTCCTTAGCCCAATCTGTCCGTCCATATCCACCTGATTCGAGTCCATAACCTTAATGGGCCTTAAATCAAGTCCAAGGCGGATTTTGGGCACAACAACTACCCCCGGTTCCTTGTAGCCATTTGAATGCAAAAGGAACCTAACGTAATTCACACCCTCATCACCCTTCCATTCCATGTGAACCCCTAAGCCTACGCGAGCGTACTCATTGTAGGAAACAAGGGATTCAACCAGGAAGTATCCATGCTCGCAACCGTACCCCTTCGCCTGTACCTTGAGGTTCACTGTCCCCCAATTTGTGGATGCAGCCGTTGAACCTCCTAAATTTATCACCCACTGTATAAACGCGTACCTCCTTGAGGATTTAATGAATCACTTAGGATAATTATTCCTTTTAGATGATAACTCCTGAAGTAAACAAAGTCCTAGTTGGTCTTTAATTGCCTGAATTCCAAATCCCACAGCAACTCTAACATTTCGAAATTTGAATTCCATAAAACCACTCTACTTCTCCAAGAAACCCAATGTATTTAGCCTTCCACCTGTCTACATTCATTCTCCTTCATTTTCCAAAACACTCTTAATACTTATTTTTTTTTGTTAAAAAATCTCATACACGGGCCTGACCAGATGGAGACACGTGGCCTGCTTGTTCGTATCCCCATGCCCTTATATGTACACCTCTTCGCACCATTTTCTTATTTTCATTCTTTTCTACAGCAAAAACTCTTTCTCTCCTTTGCTCCAAGCGGTTCATCTTCTCAGACCTCCATCCCGGTGAAGGTTTCCATTTTCCGACCATCCTCTTCGCTTCAAAGGTATTTCTTCTTTCTCCTCTCATATTAATCTCCACATTTTCCATGCTTAACGATTTACAAACGTGTCATTATGTACCAATCGGTGTTTACATTCCATATTTATGACTTTCATGTATTTGATTTACTCTGTTCATCACTCCTTCTATGATTTGCCCACCATCTGTAGATGCATGTTAAACCAAGCAAATACCCTTGTCCTGTATTGCGTTTTCTTTCAACCCTTGTCTGTTTAATTTCTCATGTATGCACGCGTATACTCATCAATCGTATGCTGGTTATACTTTTCCCCTTTGTTCATCCCTCCTATTCTATCCTTAATTGTTGTTTTGATAGTGTCTTTGAACTTTATGTCAATTGATCCCTGCATATACCCTACCCGATTTAGGCCTTTGTCCAAGACCTATTAGGAGTTGCTCCAGACCTTTCACTTTTTTTTATCTTCTTTAAAATAAAGCCCGTTTTATGGGTTTCACTGACATGAACCCCAGGGTGAATTTGGATGCCAACAGTTACTTCCCTTTGTTGAAATGAGAGGAAACGATCTTGGAGCAATTGCGGGTTTCCATCCTTGAACCCCTATAATACTCCTCCACTATCTTTTTCCTAACATGACAATTGCCATTCCTCAAAAATTTCTTCAGAGACTTGGAACTCACACTGCTTTTCTGTGTGCAGATGTCGAGTCAATCCACAACTGGTAAGTCCCCGGCTTCCATTGTCAAAGAGATTTCTTAGATGGCAGAAGCCTCCGATGGTGACTCATTTTCCTCACCCAATCCCTTATCCAGATTCCCTCCCATAGCTTCCACAGTGAGTGGCCGCACTCGCTCCAAAGTTAAATTTCTTGACCCCACTACTGCCCAAATCTCACTTAAATCTCACTCTTTAGATCTTTCTTCACTTGTACCCACTGCCGTTAGTTCTGATTCCCATGTATCTGAGGAAGAGATTGATTCATTAGGGCATGTATCTCTAGCAGTTGAACCCTTCGATGATCATCCAGAAAATAGCACAAGTCCAAACAGAACTACCCCTATCCGGACTTCTAGTGTTGCTACCCCCCAGCTATCTTGTACCAAAACACAGACCTCTATGACCGCCCAAAAATTGGGAAACCTCCTTGAAGCTTGCAACCCTGGGTGTTCACTGGTTGTACCTCAGCCATAAGAGAGATGTCACGATTTCTCTAACTTTGAAACAGACCAAGTCATTCCCTATGCTGTGTTATCTGCCCAGTTTTTTAGACTAGGGTTGTCACTACCCCTTCATCCTTTTATTCTTGATATCCTCGATACTTACAAGATTGCTCCTTTGCAACTAACTCCGAACTCATATCGTATGGCCATATGTATATACATCCTTTATGACTCCATGTTCCAAGTTGAATTGACTGCTCGTGAGTTGGGTTTCTTTTACCAACTCAAAGAAACTGGAAAAACCTCCGGATTCTTCTATCTTACTACCTGGAACATTCATCAAGCGAAATGTATAAAAGGCAACAAGAAAGGAATGTCAGGGTGGCACAAGCAATTCCTATATTTAATTGTTGTTTTGATAGTGTCTTTGAACTTTATGTCAATTGATCCCTGCATATACCCTACCCGATTTAGGCCTTTGTCCAAGACCTATTAGGAGTTGCTCCAGACCTTTCACTTTTTTTTATCTTCTTTAAAATAAAGCCCGTTTTATGGGTTTCACTGACATGAACCCCAGGGTGAATTTGGATGCCAACAGTTACTTCCCTTTGTTGAAATGAGAGGAAACGATCTTGGAGCAATTGCGGGTTTCCATCCTTGAACCCCTATAATACTCCTCCACTATCTTTTTCCTAACATGACAATTGCCATTCCTCAAAAATTTCTTCAGAGACTTGGAACTCACACTGCTTTTCTGTGTGCAGATGTCGAGTCAATCCACAACTGGTAAGTCCCCGGCTTCCATTGTCAAAGAGATTTCTTAGATGGCAGAAGCCTCCGATGGTGACTCATTTTCCTCACCCAATCCCTTATCCAGATTCCCTCCCATAGCTTCTACAGTGAGTGGCCGCACTCGCTCCAAAGTTAAATTTCTTGACCCCACTACTGCCCAAATCTCACTTAAATCTCACTCTTTAGATCTTTCTTCACTTGTACCCACTGCCGTTAGTTCTGATTCCCATGTATCTGAGGAAGAGATTGATTCATTAGGGCATGTATCTCTAGCAGTTGAACCCTTCGATGATCATCCAGAAAATAGCACAAGTCCAAACAGAACTACCCCTATCCGGACTTCTAGTGTTGCTACCCCCCAGCTATCTTGTACCAAAACACAGACCTCTATGACCGCCCAAAAATTGGGAAACCTCCTTGAAGCTTGCAACCCTGGGTGTTCACTGGTTGTACCTCAGCCATAAGAGAGATGTCACGATTTCTCTAACTTTGAAACAGACCAAGTCATTCCCTATGCTGTGTTATCTGCCCAGTTTTTTAGACTAGGGTTGTCACTACCCCTTCATCCTTTTATTCTTGATATCCTCGATACTTACAAGATTGCTCCTTTGCAACTAACTCCGAACTCATATCGTATGGCCATATGTATATACATCCTTTATGACTCCATGTTCCAAGTTGAATTGACTGCTCGTGAGTTGGGTTTCTTTTACCAACTCAAAGAAACTGGAAAAACCTCCGGATTCTTCTATCTTACTACCTGGAACATTCATCAAGCGAAATGTATAAAAGGCAACAAGAAAGGAATGTCAGGGTGGCACAAGCAATTCCTATATTGCTACGATTGCCCAGAGTACCGAAAGGAATTTAACCCTTATCCAGATATGCCTACTCAAACCGTTCTAGTGGGAGAAGAGTTGGAAAGGGCCGAAAAAGTTTTGAGAAAGAGTGCAGGGCTAGGAGATGGTGCTAGCCTGCTTTCTAAGAAAAAATTACTTCGTTTGGGTTTTTCCAAGAAAGTTAGCTCCAAGTCTCCAGGGGACTCTCGTACCCCTGTTGAGGAAAATCTCACTGATGGAACCCAACTTGAGCCAGGTCCACACACTCATATTTTTAGTAGCATACACCCACCGTTCCATTTATTTTCCATTATTTGATGCAGCATGCTTTCCATAATTTTTTGCATACATGATTTACTTGATTTCTATATGAGTACCATCTTTACTTTTGTTTTGACTTTACTAACCCTTCACGTGGTAATGCAGGTATGTCTTTTTCAGTGCCTTCCTTCATCACCAAATGTTCAGCACAAAAGAATGTTCCCAAATCACCCGTACCCCCGTCTTCTGTTGAGAGAACCCCTGTTCCATCTACAAAAATAAACCCAGCTTCCATAGAGAAGAATGTTTCCTTAAGGAAGAGGCCCACACAGTACACTCCTGAGGCATCTGGGGCATCTGGTTCCCGTGGGAGTAAACGTCCCAGGCATGAGATTGAACTGAGTCCCTCTGACACCATTTCTCCTGCTCCCCTTACTACTTTCATAGGTGCTATCAAGGATAGATTCCCTGTACGTTCTATCTCAGAGTGGGACAGCCTGAGCTTTGAGGAAGCTGCAAACAGGATATCCCTAGTGAATGCTGAAAGCCTCTTCCTATCTCTGAAGTATAGCAACCAGATTCTTGGGGCTTCCAAGGCTATTGAAGAGCTCGATAGGGTACGTTCAGAGCTGAAAACCTTCCAAAATGATAAGAAGAAACTACTGGCTTCGAACAAGAAGCTTTATGAGAATGAGGGTACCCTGATCCAGGAGAGGGACAAATTGCTGAGGGAGAGAGAGTCCATGGATGCCATTATCCTCAAGATGGATAAGGAGAAGGAAGATGCCAATGCCACCAGCAAAAAGGAGAAGGAGAAACTTGAGTTGAAGGTCCGAACCCTCCAGGGTGCAGTTGCTAAATACAAGGCTACCATGTCCAGGCAAGGTGACAAGGAATACAATCTGGGTTACAAGGCTGGGATCAAAGATTATATGACTTCCACATATGAGGCTTTTCCAAACTTGGAGTGGGGTATTCTGGACCAGGATGCAGTTGAGGCCATAGAATTAATCAAGGAGGAGCAGGCTGTTGCTGCCATGCAGGTGAACCCCCCTGAGGTGCGTATGGAGGAAGCCCCCCAGGAAGTGGCTGTAGAGGTTCCTACCAAGGCTATTGCAGGGGATGCAGTCGAAGCTATAGAGATCCAACCAGGGGAAGCTACAGATGGGGGTCCAACTGAGGAACCCCAGGTGGAAGCCCCCTCATCCAATCCTGAAATTCCGAAGGCCTCTCCAGTCAACGAGGATCTCTCCACTTTTCCACCCGAATCAGACCAGTAATGTTATCATCAATCCCTTTTAAGCAAACTTTAATGAATCCTTTTCTGGCATAAATTGCCTTAAACTTGATATTTTGAGGGTGCGGACTCCTCCGAAGGTCTCGCAAGATGTAATTTCGTTAACTTGGTTTTTTCTCGGATTCCTGCTAAGGTTTTTAATGCTTTATCTGCTTTTGATCAGTATATGCTTGCCATGCAGTTAAATCGCACGTGCACACACCTTTATTTAATCCCGTGCTTAGCGTCTTTTGCTTGATATGCCATGTCCTGTGTGACAATCATGTCCCGAGTTGCCTTGTTGGGAGTTGATGCCATGTTTCATTTTAAGATAGTTTGGCATTCGCTGTATTCGGGGTTCACCCGTTATACCCCTGGATGTTAATATCCCTTCCTTAAGATCAATAGGTATTCCACCTGCTACGTTCCTATCATGGTTTTTTTTTTGATTTTCAGATCCGTAGGCCAAATGAAATCCTTCATGAGTTGGCCATTTCCATCCTAAGTTTTCAATCAGCAACCAGTCCTTACTTAACCATAAGTGTTCCACTGATCGTACCCTTAAATCAGACCATTTCCATGTGATTTCCTCACAAGAACATTTTCCTTAGCCATTCCACTTTCCCAAAAGATAAAGCCTCACTCACCCAGTTTCCCTGGGATCGTAGCGGGGTTATTTTTCCCTTGTGCACTTGGCTTCCATAGCCGTGCCCAAATCCTCCAATGAAGCCAGTTATCCACCATACTGATTACACGGTATTTTGGGGTTCGAACGGTTGAACCTCCGCATGCGAGAACCTTGTGATCCTAGTTACCCTAGAACCTTCCTACTATGGGATTCCATCCCCTTTCATGCATGAGCCATACATGTCCCAATCCATGTGCACATAATCCCCGTATGTTTCCATCCATGTATCCATATAATCCATATTTATATAACCCGTGTAATCCATTAACATACATTCCATATGTTTTCCATCCATGTATCCATATAATCCATATTTATATAACCCGTGTAATCCATTAACATACATTCCATATGTTTTCCGTCCATTATATAATCTTGATTTTAAAATTTTATCCATTTTTAAGTTAAACTATCCTTCCTTTAATCGATGTATACCTATTACCCCCTAAGTTCTTTAATCTAATTCTACTTATAATGAAGAACTAGGTTCAACAGTCGTATCCTTAATTTTTTTTTACATAGATAAAACAGGTTACACATAGCATGCATTCATCCACATAAATCCATATATTTTTAAACATAAAACGGAAATGAGAGAAAAAACAAGTCGATTTCAATTCCATTAAATCACATCATAGTTGGTGTTCAACAGGTAGGCGTACATTCACAACCCCCCAAGCACTTTATTAACATAAAAGAAAAATTTCTAACCGACTGATCCTAATATGATGGTAGCTACAACTAATAAGCCACTTTTATTTTCCTACACCTGAAAGAGGTCTACAAGAAACGTTACCTGGGTTCGACTATTGGTAATATTTCTTAAGGTGTTCGGCATTCCACGCCCTCGGGATTAGTTTCCCGTCCAAATCCTTCAAATGATAAGTTCCTTCCCATAAGACTGATTTGATCACATATGGGCCTTCCCAATTTGCCTCAAAGGCCCCATATCCTGGAGTCCTCATGTTAGGCATCATCTTCCTTAAAACCAGATCACCAACCTTTAAGGGTCGTCCTCGAACCTTGCCATCAAAGTACTTGCGAGTCCTTTGTTGATAGGTTGCAAGCTTCAGCTGAGAGGTTGTACGAACCTCTTCCACCAAATCCAAGTATAAACGATGATTAACCTCATTTTCCATGGGATCAAAGTTATCTCTCCTAAATGAACCGGCACCAATCTCCACGGGTACCATTGCTTCGCACCCATAAGTTAGTGTGAATGGGGATTCACCAGTTGTAGTCCTAGGTGTTGTGTTGTAAGACCATAACACCATGGGAAGTTCCTCTGGCCAGCAACCTTTTTTATCTTCCAACTTTGCCTTTAAAGTATGTTTAATGATTTTATTGATGGCTTCAGTCTGACCATTGCTTTGGGGGTGGCAGACTGCAGAGAAGCCCTTGACAATTCCGAAGTTTTCACATAAACCTCTCATTTCCTTGCTATCAAATTGCTTGCCATTTTCAGATATCAACTTATAGGGAATCCCATATCGGCATATAATTGCTCGAAATACAAACTCCTTTAATTTGGCTGCAGTGATCGTAGCCAAGGGTTCAGCCTCTGCCCACTTTGTAAAATAATCCACGGCTACAACGGCGTACTTTACTCCTCCCTTCCCCTTAGGGAGTTATCCAATTAGGTCAATTCCCCAAATAGCAAAAGGCCATGGGCTAGAGAGTGGCTTTAATGGCACAGCAGGATTCCTATTTGAGTTGGCATACCTTTGGCATCGATCACATGCCTTTGAGAATTTGTGCGCATCCTGCTGTAGGGTTGGCCAGTAGTACCCCTGTCGAAGTATCTTGTGGGCCAATGAGGTTCCTCCAGAGTGATTTCCACATATGCCTTCATGCACCTCCCTCATAATATATTCACATTCACTGCCTGCTATACATCGTAGAAGTGGTTTGTTGAAGCCTCTCTTGTACAACTTTCAATCATACAGGGCGTAACGCGTAGCCTTATACTTCATTCTCCGGGCTTCATCCTTTTCAGCTGGCAGAACCCCTTTTGTCATGTATTCCAGGATAGGAGTAATCCATGTGTCCTCTACTTGAACCTCAACATCCATACAATCGAACCTTGGAATGCTAGGTTGTTGTTGTATTTCCAACGGTATCACCCCTAGCATAGTTGCTTCCCTATTAGAACCCATTTTTGCCAAGGCATCTGCACTTGAGTTTTCCGTCCTTGGAATTTGCACCAGATTAATTTCTCCAAACTTGCTCATCAGCTCTTGAGCGTACCTCATGTATAGGTCAGTGCGTGGACCCCTAGCTTGAAAGTTACTTTTGATATGTCCCACTACCAACATGGAGTCACTATACACAGTCATATTTACCACATTCATTTCAAGTGCCAATTTCAGCCCCGCAATCAGGGCTTCATATTCGGCATCGTTGTTTGTAGCCTTGAATGTAAAATGAATTGAGCTCTGCAGCTTGTGGCCTTCGGGGCTTATTAGGACTATACCAGCACCTGCCCCATTTCCATTCACGGCTCCATCCACATAGAGGGTTCACCATGGTGCGCAATTTTCTGTTGGGGCTTCCTTCTCCAGAGGTTCCCTCACGGTTTCCTTGGTTTGAACCTCAAAGGATGGTGGGAATTCCAATAAGAAATCAGCAAGTGCCTGTCCCTTGATAGCTGTTCTTGGCTTGAATTCAACATCAAATTGGCCTAACTCCACAGCCCATTTCATCAACCTACCTGAGGCTTCAGGTTTATGCAGGACCTGCCTCAGTGGGAATGAGGTTCGTACCTCTATCGTGTGCGCCTGGAAGTATGGCCTTAACTTTCTTGATGTCAGAATCAATGCGTAGGCTAGCTTCTCCATGTTTGCATATCTGGTTTCAGCATCCAGAAGCCTCTTGCTCACATAATACACAGGGTACTGGGTTTGATCTTCCTCACGAACCAAAACGGAACTAATAGAGTGCTCAGAAACCGCCAAATACAAAATCAGGGTTTCACCCTCTATTGGCTTTGCCAGCAATGGAGGGCTTCCTAATTGTTCCTTCAATTTAGTGAAGGCAGCTTCACATTCAGGCATCCACTCAAAGCCTTTTCTCTTCTTGATAGCTACAAAGAATTCTCGACATCTGTCCGAGGACTTGGAGATAAACCTGTTCAAGGCTGCCACCCGTCTGGTAAGGCTTTGAACTTCCTTCACACTTCGGGGGGATCTCATTTCAACTAGTGCTTTTATTTTAGCAGGATTGGCTTCGATTCCTCGATGATTCATAATGAAACCCAAGAATTTTCCAGACTCCACCCCAAACACACATTTTTGGGGGTTCAACTTCATCCTGTATTTCCTTAGGATGCCAAACATTTCAGTGAGGTGAGCAATATGGTCGCCTGCTACCTTGGATTTTACCAGCATATCGTCCACGTACACTTCCATAGTTTTTCCAATCTGGTCTTTAAACATCTTGTTGACCAGCCTTTGGTAGGTTGCTCCAGCGTTCAACAGCCCGAAAGGCATCCTGATATAGCAGTAGAGTCCTCTATCTGTGATAAAGGAAGTATGCTCCTGATCGGGTTCATACATCGGAATTTGATTGTAACCTGAATACGCATCCATGAAACTTAGCAAGGCATGACCAGCCGTAGCATCGACTAGTTGATCAATACGCGGGAGCGGAAAGCTATCCTTGGGACATGCTTTATTCAAGTCAGTGAAATCAACGCACGTGCGCCATTTGCCATTGGGTTTCTTTACCAAGACCGGATTTGCCAACCACATGGGGTAGAATGATTCCTTTACTAGCTTGGCCTTCAACAGTCTGTCTACCTCTTCTTTCAGGGCGACGGCCCTTTCCCCACTTATTGCTCTCCTTTTCTACCTTACAGCCTTCATGTCTGGATCAATGTTCAAATGGTGACACATCACCCTTGGATCTATTCCCACCATGTCCTCATGGCTCCATGCAAATACGTCTAAGTTGTTTCTTAGAAATACCACCAGTGCTTTCTTAACTTCAGGGTTCAACTGTTTACCAACCCTCAATTCCTTAGTAGGATCAGCTGCATCCACCAGGATAGATAAGGTGTCTTCGGCCGCCCCAGTCTTTTCTTTTGTTTCGGGCATTCGAGGATCAAGATCAATTTCCACTGGGTTCACCTGTTTTGCACCCTGATGGGGTTCCATCAACTGACCATCGGACTTCATTAACTCCTTCATATCGTTTTCATTATCTACACTTTCAAAATCACTACCACGAACTTCTTCAACTATGCCTTCGATCAATGGCTCCTCAGGAGCTTCCAGCATTAGTATCCCGTTAGGGGTACCTACCCCCCGAAAAGGTGCAACATCTGTATAGGGCTCCTCGCCTGGATGTTGTACAATCATGACAACATTACACATGTCTCTTTCTGGTCTTGCTTCCTTTCGACGCAAAGATTCATCTCCCTTCCCCGTGCCGGGGTCCAGGTAACGATAGCATTGTTCCGAGGTGCCCCCATCCACCAATAATAGATGTTTACAGGCTTGTTCAGCTGTATGCAGGGCTTTACTATAGCACTCCCTTGAATCTGATTGACATCCTTGAACACACCCAATTCCTCCGGGAGTTAGGAATTTCATTGACAAATGATAAATGGACGTCACTACTCGCATTTCCTTTAACATCGGCCTTCCAAGTATCCCATTATAGGAAATGTCTTCATTTACCACCATGAATTCTACCACTTGTGTGGCTGACCGGGGTTCCTCTCCCAAAGTGAGAGGGAGTTTCACTCGTCCCACAATTTGTACAGGGTTTCCAGTAAATCCGTACAATTCATTGTAAGAAGGAGCCATTTCTTTGTCAAGTAACCCCATTTTCTGGTAAGTGCTGTACGCCAAGATATTCACCGAGCTTCCATTATCCACCAATACTCGGTGTACGTTCAAACCTCCGATTGCAGCTTTAATTACCAAAGCATCGTTATGCGGGTGGTGCACGTGCCTGGCATCCTCCTCGGTGAACGTTATGTCAACTGCCTCGCCCTTAAAGAGTTTGGGCGGCCTTTCAGACAGGTTGTACACATTCGTGAGGGGTATGCCCCTTGCTTCCCAGGCATAATTTTTCTGGGCGTTCCTGCTAGTGCCCCCGATATACGGTCCACCAATTATAGTGCGGATACTGTTGGCTCTTGTAAGGCGTTCAGGATTCACCTTTTCAGTTTCTTTGTGAATTCTGTCATTCTTGTCCCCTTTAGCTTCTGGAGCCACGAACTCGGTGAGGTAACCCCTTCTTATAAGGTCTTCAATGTGGTCCTTTAAATGACGGCATTCCGCCGTTTCATGTCCATTGGCATCGTGAAAAGCACAATACCGTCCTTCATTTTTATTCCCTGGAGGCCCATTTCTTACTGGCTTTCTAAACATTCCTGCCTTGTTCCCTACTTCATACACCTGTTCAATGGGAGCCGTGAGCGGGGTGTACTCGGTGTACCTGCCTGAACCCTGAGAGTCCTTCCTAGTGGGATATTTGTAATTTACTGTCCTTCCTGTATTGGTTGCATTCACCATTATAGGGGCTGTCTTTTCATCACGATGGGTGTTTCTGGTAGAGGAGCTTCCACCATAGGAGGTTCGTTTGTGGTACCCCCTATCTTTCGGGCTGTATGACCTACGCCTCTTACTCCCGCTCCATTCCCTTGAACTTCGACTCTTCTCAAGTTTAACCATTGACTCTTCAACCACCTTGTGAGTTTCTGCTTTGGCGTAGAAATCTGCCAAAGTCTTAGGCTCCGCCCCTTGTAGCTCTTTCCAGAAATCAGTGCCTGGGCGTACGCCCGCAATCAAGAAATTCTTATAGGTTTCATCTGTGGTCTTCCTCACCTTAGGAACCTCTGCATTAAACCGTTTGAAATATTCAGTGAGGATTTCATTCCTTTCCTGCTTGATGTTCGCCAAAGTGTTAGCTGGGGGTGCGAACGCAACCGAAGCCCGAAATTGGGTCACGAACATTTCACTCATTTGCCTCCAAGATTGGACAGAGTTTGGCCGTAGCCTCTTGAACCATTGATGAGCACTGTCTCTTAGTGTAGCAGCCAATAAGCGACACTTCATTAGGTCTTTCACCTGGTATACTTCCATTTCCGTATCAAATCGGCTGAGATATTCCACTGGATCAGTGGTTTCACTGAATTTTAGGTCTCCCACCCCCCGGTATTTTGGTGGGAGTGGCGAATCCCTCACCTTCTTGGTAAAGGGTGAAGCCACTGTCAAGCCTTCCAGTGATTGTTTTTCCACCTTTAACTTCCTTAATGCTTCACGCAGATCCTTTACCTTGTAGTGCTCATTTTCTTCATCTGTGAACTTGCTGCCATCATCGCTAGAAATTTCATTTAACTCATGGCTATCATCATTATTTTTGGGGTTATGCCGAGAACTACAGCTTCGCTCAGCTTCAACCCCTTTGGATGGCCTAACAGACTTGGAAACAGATTTATCCTTTCTATAACTCTGAGACCCTTGTGATTTTGTCTCTGGGGCTTTCCTGGTTTGTTTTTCCTTCTTCCCATCAAGTTTGTGACGCAGGTCCTTGGCGTCCACCTTGTTACCCAACCTGTCAAAGACACTCAAGCTACGGGTGGGTGAACCCCGTGACTGTCGTACCTCTTCTTCTCCTTCAGTCCAATCTGGATCTGTCTGGTCAGTCTCCACATCAGAGAATCCCCTCTGTGAGGCCTCTTTTTTCGACCCCCCATCACTGTCAAAATCCAACCGAACAGGTGTGACCACCTTCTTTTTAGTATTTCGATCCATGGAACCATGCCTTTGCTTCCATTTCTTTAGCTTTTCAGATTTCTTTTCCAGAGTAGCAATTTTCTTCTCCATCTTCTTAATCTTATCCTTCAGCTCCTGATTCGTTTTCTCCTCGTCCCACTCCTCATCATCACCACTCCGTCCATCTTCCGGTGTGTAATCATCACCAGATTTTCGAGACATCTCTTCCCTCAAGAGATAAAACCAGCCCCTCCTTCTAGCGCCACAAATGTTGTGAGGGAAAAATGGTACAACACTTCACTGAAATAAATACAAAAATAAACCAAGGAAATCCAGAAATAACAATTAAATAATCGAATTTCAAGCCAAAAACCCTAATCTCATGAACCCTAATCCGAGAGGGAGAAGAGTGATTATATGGACTGAGTTTGCAAGGTACCCCAGGCTATGATGATCGAATATGACCTATTCAATCCAAGGTTCACAGCTAGGAGCAAGTGTTAGAGGTGTGTGTGTATCCAACCCCTTGCAAAGTGCCTACATACTCTTATATATATAAGAGATCAAGTCCTCATGTAGTTCTTTGATAACCCCCACGATCTGATAAGCCTCATCCTCCCTAACCAACCTGCAACGATCGTTTATCACCATCCACCTGATTATCCAGGTTGTTAGCTCCAGAATAATCCACATGTTTTCCTCGTATATCCGTATATACACACGTATATATATATTCCTTGTGTTGTGATGCTAATCTTCCGTATATATTGCTGTTGACTCATTCCTATTGTTTAGGAGTTATCCAGAAGGTTGTTACAACGTATATTATCCAATCTCCTACAATATAGGCGATTCTGAGCCCGCTGGTTTATTTTCTGGAAACCTTCAGGGTTCATGCACGTACCCCTAACCTGGCAATCTACTACCCGGTTGAACCCCTGCCTGGCCTTCACACAGCTTTACCCTTATCCTGGGTTCACATGCACGCACCCCTGTATGAACATACCTTGAACTAGATGCCAGAATCCTGTCCTCCAGTTTATTTATAAGGCATACTAAATTACCATACTTACTCCTTAGCCCAATCTGTCCGTCCATATCCACCTGATTCGAGTCCATCACCTTAATGGGCCTTAAATCAAGTCCAAGGCGGATTTTGGGCATAACATAAAGCACAATAAAAAAATTTATGTCCATGTCGTCCTAATTATGTTAAACATGCAATTAAATAATTACATACATAATTAACAACACACATAATTAATTAATTAAATCAATAATCAAGCAAGTAGAAAATATGTAAAACATATTAAAAAACATCCACTATTATGGCCCCATCCAAACTGTAAACCAAAACATAGCAGCGTGGATCGAACTTCAATTTCTGAAAACAGTAAATCGCTGTTTACAGCAGGTAAACGAGGTAATTCGCCTTATATCCGCGTGAGTGACATAGTCAGTCTTGTTCAGACGCCCGTTTCCCTTTCCGAAAAGGTATTTTCGGCAAAAATCGGACACTGGATGCAAAATAGCGAAAATCTACAACAATCAGCAAGCAGCAACGGAAGCACTCCTTAATCTCTTGCAGCTCCGTTGATAAAACAATTACATACAATCTGATCAAACCTATTCTTTTACAATATTTCAAAATCTAACTCTAATACAAATTGTATTACAAGATTACAAACCAGAATAGAAATCAAAAACTATCACGATCAACCCTCGTGATTTACAACCACGATAAACCACGTGGAAACCAAAACAAAAATTAACCACGATTAAA
This sequence comes from Kitagawia praeruptora, assembly GCA_037693485.1. NCBI lineage: Eukaryota > Viridiplantae > Streptophyta > Magnoliopsida > Apiales > Apiaceae > Kitagawia > Kitagawia praeruptora. Next base: position 124,097,846 of record CM075351.1, on the reverse strand, counting down.
CCACGTGGGATCCAAACACATAATTAAAATATACATGGCCATAATAGTGGATAACAACCTGCAAAACAAAATTATACAAGCCTACCACTATATACATGCATATATAATTATGACATGGACATCATATCAAAAATTGCAAAACCATAGAACCTTGCTCTTGATGCCAATTGTTGGGACAATCAGATCGTGGCCCTGCGATTTTTGATACAATAAATTAACGAGTACGAAAACAAAAGTCACCTTGTTAACGGTTGATTCCACGCTCTTCTATTGTATTCCCAAATTCCCTTGAGCGAAGTATGGCCTTCGTCTTCTCAAGTTAACCTCTCTTCTTGCTCCTAGGTGGCTACAATATTTTTCTCAACCCCACCCTAACAAGAAGAGAATAAGAATATATATAGGGCTACAATAGGGATCATGGATAATTAGGTTGGGCCTTCTAATTACATCTTGGGCCTAGCCCAATGTAATTAAATATTAATTCAATCCACAAAAGAATTAATATTTGCATTACCTTTCCTAATACCGAAATTTAATTATTTAATTGGGTTCCAATATTATATGCTTATTAAATTCCCCATGTTTAAAATAGCGCATGCCCATTAATTAAATAAATTATTGATAATTCATTTAATTAATATCTTTTATCCTTGATCATCCACTCAATCTTTATTTAATTATGCCGGAATAAATTCCACCTGCAGGGTTTCACATAATTAAATCTTTTTGAGCTTTCAAGGGGACATCATTAACCCGAATATTATCAGGACATGGATTCCTTCAATAAATAATATCCACCATATATATTATTCCATCACCCAAAATATAATGAAATAAATCAAAAGAATTATTTCATATATAAATCAAAGCATGTAAATAATATACACGTGTCAATTACTATATCCGGATTAAGAACCTAAGCATTAATTATAACATAGAATCTTAGTTTTCTTTCTTAATCAGTATAAAGGAACAATTCTAAATTGGATCCTGTTCAATATACACATAGTATACTAGTATTATTTATTAATCAATATAAACTAATCTAAATAATACTACTGATATGGGCTAAAAGTAAGCCCAAAGGACACATTTAATATGGCATTAATTAGACCCGGAATGGTCCAAACGTGGGGCCCACCAGATGGGCCCAATCCCTAATTAAAATATTAATTTCGTAATTAATATTAGGGGTAATAAACAGATCAGCAAATAAGAGTCAAACAAGAATATGATTCTTGCCTGACTTAGCCTCCAAGATACATATTCTAACATGGAAACTGATTCATACATGGAAGGAGACTAGAACCTTCTTCTAGTCGGTGACTTGCCCACCAAGTCACCAAACCCTACTACGATTTTAGGGCTTCTCAGCCTATATAAAGGGTCTGACCCCTCATCTCAGAACTACGTTTTATTGGCTTGATTCTCTAATACAGAGATACGTAGGCATTCTGTGAGGACCGTTTAGTCTCGAACGCAGAAGCAGCCATTAAAGCTCGAAGCTCACAAACCCTAGCCGTCATAATCGTAACCTAGTTTTTATTCCACAACATTTGGCGCCGTCTGTGGGACAAAGACATCAACCATGGTAACTACACGAAGAACAGCACCAAGCTCTACCGAGGCTTTACCAATTAGCTCTGCTCCGCCCACCACGGATCCGGTGCCCCCAACGACTTGAACGATCGTTCAACATCAAGTTTCTCAACCCCTAGGGACGACTTCCCATGTTGAGAGTATGCTACCTCCAATCGTCCACACAAATCCAGGGACTAATCCCCTTCAGATGGTGGTTTCTCCCTTGGTTATAGATCCCAACAACCCTCCACAAGGGGTCCAGATCCACACTACGGATCTCCCCGTGAATACCGACCCGATGTATGGGCTGCCTAACTACCCTCCTACTCAAGGAGTTGGATCAAGTGGTCATGCCCTGCATATCCAAGATCGAGAGTATCGTGACTACTCTGGTCCCTATACTGATGAATCGTCTTCTGATGATGAATATCGTGAAGAAGCCCCAAGAAGGCGACGTGCTAGCAGAGAACCCCGGAGGAGTCATCAAACTGTCTATGATGGACCCCCGTCTACAACTGCGGAAAGAATCAAGGCTTATGAAGACGGGATTTTAAGATTAAAGGAAGATATGGCAAGAGAACAAGCTAGGTCAAATCAGACTCAACCTCCTCCAACATCAGGACCGATTCCCTTTATAGATTTGGAGAGGCCTTCAAGAAGGCAAAGAAGGGCTGATGCCCCAACTGGAAAAACAACAAGGGTGGAAACCCCCAAGAGCAACCCCAAGGATCTGATGCCACTTGGGGATCCTGATGATCCCACACCCCCGTTTACTGAGGAGGTGATGAATGCTCGTATCTCAAAGAAGTTCAAGATGCCGACAATTAAGGCCTATGATGGAACGGGTGATCCCGCAAACCATGTTAGGACGTTCTCAAATGCACTGCTGTTGCAGCCTGCAAGCGACGCCTTGAAGTGTAGGGCATTCCCTCAAACCCTGTCGGGCATGGCTCAAAGATGGTATAGCCGCCTACCTACGAATTCGATTGGCTCTTTTAAGGAGTTGAGCGCCGCTTTTGTCAGCCAATTCATTAGCGGGAGAGTTCATGAGAAAAGTTCTGCATCCCTTATGTATGTGGTACAAGGGAAGAACGAAAATCTGAGAGACTACCTTAAGAGGTTCACCAAGGAGACTTTGAACATCACTGATCTGGAGAATAAGGTGGCCATGGTAGCCCTGGAACACGGAACCACTGATCTATTCTTTAAAAGGTCATTGGCGAAGCATCCTCCTGAAAACATGGCTGAGCTCCAACGAAGGGCTGACAAGTACATTAAAGCTGAAGATAGCATGAAGAAAGAAGCCACAGTAAGTGAGGGAGGAGGTAACAACGACTTCAAGAAGCGAAAGCAAGACCAGGAGTATGATGACCTGGAGTATGATGCTAGGGACAAGTATCCCCGAACTAGCGAGGACTCCGACTATGCCCCTAAGAAGAACCGAAGAAGAGTTTGGGACCAAGGTTCAACGACTATGCAAGATTGAATGCTCCTAGGAGTCAGATCTTGTTAGATATTGAGAAAGACAAAGATTTTCGATGGCCGAAGCCACTTAGGGGTGATCCCGCAAAGAGAAACAAGGGTCAGTACTGTAGATTCCACCGCGATGTGGGGCATGATACAGATGATTGCAAGCAACTCGAAGATGAGATCGAGTTCTTGATCCGTAGAGGGAAATTGAGCAACTTCACTAAGGGTGAAGATCGTGTTAATCGAATTAGAGATTATAACAGAAGGGATGACGATCGTGATCGTAACACACAGCCCCGAGGGCCAGTTATCAATATGATCTGGGGAGGCCCGACAGCGGCCGGTACAACTCGAAACTCTCGAAAGGCGTACGCCAGAGAAGTGATACACATCGTGGGAGAGGCCCCGAAGCGGGCTAGGACTGAAATCACACTTGGTTTTGATGATTCTGATCTTGAAGGGGTGAAGTTCCCCCATGACGACCCGTTGGTCATAACTCCTGTAATTGGAAACTCAGAAGTGAAGCGAGTCTTGATAGATAATGGAGCTTCCGTTGACGTTCTATTTCATGATGCATTTGTGAAGATGGGTTACAATGATTCTCAGTTGACCCCCAATAACATGCCTATATATGGATTTAATGGAGTAGGATCTAAAGTTGAAGGGACTATTCAATTACCTATGACTATTGGACAGGAGCCCAAGAAGGCCACTCAGATGTTGAACTTCCTGGTAATCAAGGCGGTTTCAACGTACAACGCTATCCTTGGAAGGGCTGGACTTCATGCATTCAAGGCTGTTGCCTCAACTTATCATATGAAGATCAAGTTCCCAACCCAGAATGGTGTTGGAGAACATAAAGGCAATCAAAAGATGGCACGAAGCTGTTATGTAGCCGCGTTAAGGCCTGACGGAGTCGGGGGGCAGGTCCTTCCGATTGAAGACATGGACATCCGCAGTGATAAGGAACACAAAGAAAGTCCAGAAGAGGACATCACACATAAGCCTCGAACAGCCATCAAGGCTAAGGCATCAACTGACTTCGTGGTTGAATGCAACATTGGCAACCAAGAAGTCGGGGGCAAGAGGTAGTACCCCAAGAAGAAAGTGAACTTCAGAAGAAGAATGAGGAGACTAGAAGGAGTAGTAGGTGCTCTATTTTGATGGAGCATCAAAAACAAAATCAAGCCATGCAGGCCTAGTCTTGCAAAGTTGGACTTAGCTTCATATTTATCTAGTAGAAGTAGAAATAAGGTTCGATGAAACCATGCAGAGCATGTCGCTCTGAGTAGGACAGTAGTACTCTATATAAAGGTTGAACCCATTTATGTTATTAATGCAAGTTTGCTTTTCGTTCTATGATTCTATTTATGTACCAAGCACCTGATGTGTGTAAGTCAAAGATGACCAAGTACCGAAAATAAAAGAATATACAAATGGAAGCAAACAAACGCATAAATAAAACTCTGAAGGGTCGAGAGTTAGGTTACAGCACAACCAAATAAGTGTTTCAATTCCTTGAAGGATCCGGGATAAAAGACATCTGGCAATCAAAGCCATGCAAGGCTGTGGAGGCTAAAGACTAGCCACTTTTTAATGTTTTCAAAAATGACTTGGATGGAGAATCTAAGGTAGAAGACCAATAGAGAACCTTAAACAATGATCAAGAAGTTCAAGCAAACTCTCGTTTTAAAGAGTTTAAAAGGCGAGAAGCCCACATGATTGTTTAATTGGAAATCTAAATCGAGGAATCAACCTTGAATCCTTGACCTAGAATCAAGAAAAACAAAAAAAAATGATGGAACCAAGACAAACGTTGAAGTCCTGATGGACCACCCGTTGAAGAAACATATTGCATAGCCCGAAAGCCAATTGAAGGAACCCCTTGAAGGGCAAGTTGACAGCATTCTTACAAGAGAACAATGATGTGTTTGCTTGGACAGTAGCTGATATGCCAGGGATTGATCCCCAGCTCATAACTCACAAATTGAATGTCGATCCTAAACGAACGACATTAAAGCAGAAGAAGAGAAATTTCGCTCCAGAGAGGCAAGAGGCCATTAAACAAGAAGTTGGCATGCTCTTATAAGCTGGGTTTATTGAAGAGATTCAGTTCCTCAAGTGGTTGGCTAACCCTGTGATGGTCAAGAAGGCAAATGGGAAGTGGAGGATGTGTATAGACTTCACTGACTTGCATGATGCATGTCCTAAGGATTGTTTCCCTCTACCAAGGATAGATACGTTGATAGATGCCACAGTTGGGCACGAGATGCTGAGTTTCATGGATGGTTTCAGTGGATATAACCAGATCAATATGCATAAGGACGACATCCCTAAGGTATCTTTCATAACCGACTTTGGTGTTTTCTATTATCTTCCTATGGCATTTGTGCTAAAGAATACAGGAGCTACTTACCAACGATTGGTGAATAAAATATTTGCCCATCTAATTGGAAAAACCATGGAGGTCTATATTGATGATATGTTAGTCAAGAGCCTATTCACGGCAGATCATATTAAGCACCTCGGAGATGCATTTGAAGTGCTGAGGCACCACAAGATGATGTTGAATCCAGCTAAGTGTGCCTTTGGCGTTGGATCTGGGAAGTTTTTAGGACTGATGGTTTCAAAAAGAGGCATTGAGGCCAACCATGACAAGATCAAGGAGATCTTATACATGAAGCCACCACGCTCTATAAGAGATGTGTAGAAGTTGACAGGCCGAGTTGCGGCCTTGGGGAGATTCAACTCCAAATCTAGTGATAAATGTTTGCCATTTTTTCAAGCATTGAAGAAAGTGAAAAATTTTGAGTGGACACCTTAGAGCCAGGAGGTCTTTGAACAATTGAAGAAGTACATGGCCGAAGCCCCGTTGTTGGATAAACTAGTCCCGGAGAGACTCTCTACCTATACTTGGCAGTATCTGAGCAAGCACTGAGTGCCGTTCTCGTTCGAGAAGAAAGCAAGGTTCGGAAACCCATCTACTATGAAAGCAAGGTGTTGCATGGGGCTGAGTTAAATTACTCTACCATCGAGAAGTTTTCCTTGGCATTGATAACGGCCTCGAGGAAGCTACGAACGTACTTCCAGGCGCACAAAATTGAAGTCCGGACGGACCAGCAGCTGAGGAACATATTGCATACCCTAAGGCCAGTGGAAGGCTAATCAAGTGGGCCATAGAACTTGGAGAGTTTGATATCAAGTATAAGCCTCGGACAGCCGTCAAGGCTCAGGCATTGGCTGACTTCGTGGTTGAATGCACCATTAACAACCAAGAAGTCGGGGGGCATGAGATAGTAACCACCCCTGAAAGTGGAGATAAAGATGAAGAACTTGTAGCTGATCAGAAGGGATATTGGGTGTTCTATTTTGATGGAGCATCAAAAACAAAATCTAGTGGTGCAGGATTAGAAATCTAATGAGGGTCATGAACCTCAAGGTCTGCGGAGACTCAAGGCTTGTAGTATCACAAGTGAATGGCGAGTTTGAGGCCAAGGATGAAACCATGGCAAAGTATCTAAAGATTGTAAAGGGTGTTATAACCCAATTTGAGGACTGCTATGTGGAGCACATTCCAAGAAATGAAAATGTTAAGGCTGATGCCCCAGGAGGTCTATGTTGTCATCCCGTACCTAAAATGTCTAAGGCCCCAAGAGGCAAAGGAAGCACTGGAGGAAGTTCATGGAGGGATCTGTGGGCAACACTTGGGGGGCAGAGCCCTAGCTCCCAAGATCACCCGCTTGGGATTCTATTGGCCAGAGATGCTGGCTGATGTACAGAGCTATGTCAAGAGATGCGGTAGATGCCAAGAGCACGCACCGGTTGTGAGGCAGGCACCTGAGATGTTAACATCGATTAACTCTCCTATCCCATTTGCAATGTGGGGAATGGACATGCTTGGTCCCTTTCCCGTAGCTTCAGCACAAAAGAAGTTTCTGATAGTGGCCATCGACTACTTCACTAAGTGGATTGAGGCTAAGCCCTTAGCCAAGATAACCACCAAACAAATTTCCCAGTTCTTTTGGGAGAGCATCATCTGCAGATAGGGAATCCCCCGAATCCTTGTGACGGATAATGGAACAAAATTCAACAATGAAGAGTTTAAGAAGTACTGCAAGGAGAATGTTATTGAACTTCACTTTTCTTCAGTAGCTCACCCTGAGGCTAATGGACAAGCTGAGGTAGTAAATTGAATTATCCTTGATGGACTGAAGAAGAGGGTCGGACGCTCAAGAAACACTTAGGTGGATGAGTTGCTGCCTATACTTTGGGTATACCACACCACCTACAAAGTGATAACTGAAGCAACCCCATTTTTGCTGGCTTATAGAGCCGAGTCAGTTGTGCCCCCTAGAGATTACACATGCATCGCCAAGAGTGGAAGCATATGATCCCAAGACCAATGAAAAAGGCGTGAGGCTCGCCCCCGATCTGATTGACGAGGTTAGGGATGAAGCGAATGCTAGAAACGCAGAGCGTCAGAAGAGAGCATCTTTTCACTGCAACCAAAGGGTTAAGGAGAAGTTCTTTCGACAAGACAACTTGACTCTGAGGAAGATAGAGGCCTCCAGAGTTGGCCAGAAGGGAAGACTATCCCCCAATTGGGAAGGGTCGTATCGAGTCAGGAAGACACCAGGACGAGGATTCTACATGTTGGAAATCTTGGATGATGAACACATTCCAAGATTAAGGATTGAATCCTTGAACTTCAAATCTCAACACAACATTAATTAAGCCTCGATGGCCAACAAGGCTGTCTGCCTCCAATCGAGCTTGTCGTTTGAGTTTAAGGACTCGAACCAAGAGTTGTCAATCAAGTTGAGACCTAAGAAAGGTTATATGAGCATAAGAAAATAAGGTTGGAAACCTAGAATCAAGCTAAAGGGTTGAAAACCAACAAAGGCATACCAGGCCTAAAGTCAAGTGCTAAGGAGCAAGTGAACTACCTGAATGATCAACCGAGAAGGAAGACCTCCTCCATGAGAAACAAAGATGAGGTAAGAACTAAAGAACTTCATCACAAGGATGAGAGTCAAGGGTTGATGATAACCAACAACCATGAATGAACTCAAGGTTCAAGACCAAGCTCCGAGGAGGGCGTCAGCCGACCAAGACTGATTTTCAGTCCTACACGGACTGTTGACACTGTTTGGGCCATATCTTGAGCTCCGGGTATCAGATTTGGACGATCTTACTGTCCACGCGAAGATCTCTGAGTTTTCTATAGTCTTGGAGACCCCGGCCGACCAGGTCCCGGCCGACCAGCTCCTTTTAAGGGGGTCCAGCCGACCAAGACTGATTTTCAGTCCTACACGGACTGTTGACGCTGTTTGGGCCATATCTTGAGCTCCGGGTATCAGATTTGGACGATCTTACTGTCCACGCGAAGATCTCTGAGTTTTCTATAGTCTTGGAGACCCCGGCCGACCAGGTCCCGGCCGACCAGCTCCTTTTTAGGAGGTCCAGCCGACCAGCTCCTGAACCTGGATCCGGCCGGTCTAGGTTCAGTACTTGGTCCTGGATCCCAACCTTTTCAGCAAGTGTTTTCAGACATAAATCTCAAGATTAGCCAAGATTAGCCATTAAGGCCAAGGTTAGCCATGAAGTCACGAATGACCAAACTGACGACCCAAGATCAAGGTCAAGATCCTTGATCCTGAAGATAACAAAGTCATGAATGGCCAAAATGATGGTTTAAGATTCAGATCAAGGTTTTTGATCCTCAAGATCATGAATGATTTTCACGTCCGGGTTAACTAGCTAGCCGATAAGCAATCGACCGTGACGCACTAGAGGCTCAGCCGACCAGGTCCCGGAAGACCAGGTCCCGGCCGACCAGCCCATTTTAAGGAGGCTCAGCCGACCAGGTCCCGGAAGACCAGGTCCCGGCCGACCAGCCCATTTTAAGGTGGCTCAGCCGACCAGGTCTCGGAAGACCAGGTCCCGGCCGACCAGGTTGTTTTGAGGGGGTTCAGCCGATCAGCTTCTGAACCTGGATCCCCCCGGTTCAGGTTCAGTTCTTGGTCCTGGATCCCAACTTTTTCAGCAAATGATTTCGGACATGGTTCTCGACTTTTTTAGCGAATCTCGGATGATTATCAATGTTAAAGAGAGGCCAAGGTTAGCCATGAAGGCCAAGATGAGTCATGAAGGCCAAAGTTAGCCATGAAGTCACAAACGACCAAACTGATGATTCATAATCAAGATCAAGATTCTGGATCCTTAGGACCATGGATGGTTTCTGATCCTAGATCCACACTCTCTTTTAAAATCAAGAAGGAGTCTAGGTTCAAGTTTTTTTTAGGCCAACTACTGACTAGTTAGCCCTAGAAGAGGAATTTCAGCCGACCAGGTCCCGGAGGACCAGGTCCCGGCCGACCAGCTCCCCTGGAGGAGGGCCAGCCGACCAGCTTCTGGCCGACCAGGTCCCGGCCGACCAGGTCATTTTCAGGGGGTCCAGCCGACCAGCTTCTGAACCTGGATCCCCCCGGTCCAGGTTCAGTTCTTGGTCCTGGATCCCTACTTTTTCAGTGAACTTTTTAAACCTAAATCTCGACTTTTTCAGCGAATCTCGGATGATTGTTAATGATAAAAAGAGGTCGAGATTAGTGCCGATTAAGCACAGATTGGTGCAGATTAGCACAGATTAGTGCCGATTAAGCACAGATTAGTGCAGATTAGCACAGATTAGTGCAGATTAGCACAGATTAGTGCCGATTTATGCCATCTAACATCGTCTAACATTGTTTAAACGTTGTTTGAAGCTAATTAGCGCTGTGTAGTGCCGTTTAACACTGATTAGTGTCGTTCAACATCGTCGTAAATGCGTCGGTCGCTCCACGCTTTACATCAAGATGATATTGTTGAAAATGCTCGCTCAAGAGTAATAAACCCTGACCCGAGTCTCGAATAAGGCCGTTATAACTTCCAGGAAAACCTGATCAGTTTTCCTAGAAGTTGGGGGGCAAATGATATGGGCTAAAAGTAAGCCCAAAGGACACATTTAATATGGCATTAATTAGACCCGGAATGGTCCAAACGTGGGGCCCACCAGATGGGCCCAATCCCTAATTAAAATATTAATTTCGTAATTAATATTAGGGGTAATAAACAGATCAGCAAATAAGAGTCAAACAAGAATATGATTCTTGCCTGACTTAGCCTCCAAGATACATATTCTAACATGGAAACTGATTCATACATGGAAGGAGACTAGAACCTTCTTCTAGTCGGTGACTTGCCCACCAAGTCACCAAACCCTACTACGATTTTAGGGCTTCTCAGCCTATATAAAGGGTCTGACCCCTCATCTCAGAACTACGTTTTATTGGCTTGATTCTCTAATACAGAGATACGTAGGCATTCTGTGAGGACCGTTTAGTCTCGAACGCAGAAGCAGCCATTAAAGCTCGAAGCTCACAAACCCTAGCCGTCATAATCGTAACCTAGTTTTTATTCCACAACAACTACAGCCATACCAGTGGATTGTCCAACACCACCTATGCTGTGAACCTTATTATATTATATAAATCGTATTTCACAATCTAATATTCTGTATCCCATTTGATACTAGATTGTCAACAATATATAATATTAGACAGCATGTAAACATTTAAATGATTCTCAATAAAACCAGGCTAGAAATAAATGTATATACTTAAAATAAATATTTTCAGCATACACTAACAAGTAGATGATGTCTGCCTCACTTTTTTCCACTTTAAAAGGTGTGTAATTTTAATGGCAACTTGCTAACAATAATTTCTTTTTCCGAAGGCTCATACTCGTATACAACTTATCCAAGAAGCCATTGACTATGGAAATTCAATATCGTGCTTAAATAGTGGTTGTAAAGAAGAAAATATGTGAATTGAAGGTAAATTCCTTTACTTAGTGTGTGAATGTGTGATGATTGCATCTTGAAAGTAATTTCAGAAATTTCTTTCATAAAATTGATTTACTTCCGTGACAATGATATTTATTGCATTGCAAACCCTTAAAGAAGAATGTAATATGAACTATTCTTAGCTATACATAATTTTAAAAAAATTAATAAAATATACAGATGACTTTGAATTATACTGTACATGATTATATATATAATCATATATTCTGACTTTGTGTGGTTCCATTTGTGTTGTAGTCCTATTTACATCACCGATTGTATGTTTACATAAACTCTATCAACTTAAAAGGTGTCACTTTTACGCCCCTGTTGTCACGATTTCTTATATTTTTCTATTAACAAAGGGAAACTAGCAGAATATCAATATCCCTAGCGGGAATGTTAAATTTGTTATCAGATTTACAATAAAAGATAAATAGTTTAAACAGTAATTAAAAACAAGTATATCAGCTTGTATTTAGGTCTTAGAAACAGCTTGTATTTAGCTCTTGGAAACAATCACAAGCTTTTATCCAATCCTTAACAAATTCCGAACCTGCATATTCTCGTATAGACCAGCCAACCGTAACCTAGAATATGAAATTTCTAAAATTTTGCTGGTAAAACGATGGTGCTTCAGTTGAATGTGAGATCTTACGAAACCTAAATGCATAGATACTTATAAAACATAAAAACCAACTTATAAAATTAGAAGACTTCAGCAGCATTGTTGGTAAGCATATCAAATACCCATAATTAAAATTTTAACTTGTGTTTGGGTAGTCTCATGCAGGAAATTATAACATTATGCAAGCGTCAAAAACTATATCTACGTACTTTTGGTTCGAATTGGTTACGGCCATGTTTTAACTTTTGATGGAATTCTTTAATTTGGCATTTTTGGTGGAGTTCTAGGGCGATATTCGAATATTATTTTAGTCCAAAGTCTGAAAAGGCTATGTTAAGACATATGGTGTATGTTAAAAATTGTCATAAGCCAACAATACTAAGTATAGTATTTCCCATCTATAAGGCAAATCGTCTCCACACAACAAAACAAATTGCAGTGCACAACTCCATTTTCTTTTCTTAACCTTCCGAATTTATATACATACATATATATATATATATATATATGAATCTCTCTTCATTTATCTTCATTTGAAGTTCTCTTAATAACTAATGAACTGCTTTCAACATTGTGTAAATTTAAAGAAGCACAATCTGTTTACTGAATTAAATTGGTTATGCACCGATTTGGGTTTCGGCAATTATAATATTTGGTTCAGCATGCCTTCATATGATGAATGTTGACCTGGGTGATATAGCTTATGATTTTCCAGTCGCCGAACAATTATCAGGTGTGCATTTTTAAGGCCTTCTAAATTTTGTTGTCGGGTAGTTAAATCCTTAATTTAAGCCTTACTATGATTTGGGCATTTGACTTTTAAAAGGCATTGTGTACAAGTGTATGTATGTTTTACAAGCTTGCCATACTATTTATAATTATTTGTCATTAACCTTTAAAAGAGACATGTACATGTATTCATAATTTCGACTTTATCAAATTTTAAATTTTGTGAAATTTTTAGTTAATAAAAATAATATTATAATTTGGACATGCCGTATTCACTTTTATATATGTTACTTTTAGTGTCTAAATATTACTTTCCATGGACCTAACTTTATATCTTAAACAAGTCGAGTGAGCTGGCAAATATATATGTGAAGGTAAATCTTATGTGAGAAGCAGGCTCATGTTAATCTCCATTCCAAATAGCTATTACTGAAAATAAAACATGAAATAGAATCTTAAATACTTATGGGTTGTTATTCAAGTAGCTAAGGAGCTGTCCATTTTTGTACTTATCTGATGCTACCGAGTAATGTAGACATAACATTATAAATATTTGACATCGTGTAGGACATGGACTCCTATCATGGAAACTATGATGCAATAGCTTTTGTCTAAAGATGTGCTTCATGATCCTATGAAAAAGATTGGTGAAAGATATTCCAAATGGTTGGAAGATCATAAAATTATGTTAAGTAAGGAAGAGTATGATCGATACTCCCACCACCAGCATGAACTCATAAAAGAACTGAATGGAATTTATGAAAGCGAGCCGAGAAACTTCAACAAGATTGCTGAGCTCATGCAGAAAATGCAGGAGTGCGACCAACCTTCGAATGATATTGTGCAAGAGCTTTCTCCTGATTTTGATTTATCTACTTTTGGCCAATTGTAAGTGCTTAGTTATCATGTTTCTTTCAGCTATTTTAAGTTAAATCATAATTTTGAAACACTGGCTTGGTGTATGATAGAGGTTTATACGATTACACCATGAATATTGAAGGTGTGTAGATGATGTCCTAGATTCCAGATCTCCTTTTCAATCAACAGCCAAACCTCTGGCCCATGTTATAGGTGTTGAGTGACTACAATGAGAGATAATATTGGGAAAACAGTACTAAGGTTTTATAGTCTTTGGCACCATTGTGAAGCTGATTATTATGGGCTACAGTACCCTTTTTGTAATGTGATTGAAGAAATTAAGTTCAACATTATGGAGTCTAGGAAATAGGCAAGACCGCTGGAGACTAGGTTTATGGCAAATAAATTTTTCCAGAGACTAGGTTCCTGGCAAACCTTAACAAAATACATACAAAACAAAATACAGATGATAAGATTAACTAACATTAATGAACTAACTACACACACGTGATAACAACAGTTAACAAGGACACAGACCTTAACAAAATATATACAAAAGAAAATAGATAACAAATGAACACAATAACAAAATATATAAATCAAGTACAGCACAAGCAAAATATTATAAACATACAGAACACCCAAATTTACAGAACACCTGAAAATGCTAAAATAAAATATGCATAACACAAAATATATTAAATTATAGAGCATACAAACAAATTATATGTTAAATATAATTGATGTGAATAATGTCAGTGTTTAAGTGTTACAGAGATTCATCAGAGTTTAACTGGAAGCTGGAAGCGATCAGAATTTAATTAAACTCTGACGGTTGGAAGCTCGACAGAGTTTGTTAAACTCTGTCTGGAGGAAGCGTCTACTGGTCATCAGACTTTGGAGTATTATTGAAGATAATCATGGAAGTGATATCTTTGAAGATTGGATAGATGTCAAAGAGATCTTGTTGACTATGGAGACGTGTAACAATCATAATTGATAGCATTTGTATAGCTGATTTATAGTAGTATCAATTATCGATTGTATCGTAGCTGTATATCTTTATAAATATAGTTAGGTTAACCCTATAAGGGTATCGTGTAACGAATTATCATTCATTATAACCTAAGCAGCTCTCTCTGATATTTTACATCATTAAGAGAGGAGTTTTTAATTCCAAACAGTTTTTTATTGTCCGAACGTGTCTTACTTGTTATTCTCTCATACAAATTTGATTATAATTGTGTATTCGGCCTAACAAGTGGTATCAGAGCAGATCTGTTACTCTATACAGTTTAAGATCAACACACAACTATAATCATGACAGAGGTACCTCCTCCATCAGGTTCCATGACTGAGAAGGCTCAACCTACTACTGTGAGTCGTTATGAGACAATTAGGGTTCCTATTCCCAGGCGAGCAGATTATGCAATCTGGAAGGTGAAGATGACTATGTTTTTGGAGGCTACAGATCCAGAATATCTTGACAGAATTTATGAAGGTCCTCATAAGCCTACAAAGCTATCTGTTGCTACTGCTGGTCAAGAAGCTAAATCAGTTCCAAAGGAGAAGAAAGATCTGACTCCTGAGGATATTTCATCTATTGCTAAGGATGCAAAGGTTAGACATCTACTTCATAGTGCCTTGGATAATGTTATGTCTAACAAAGTGATTAATTGCACAACTGTCAAAGAAATCTGGGATGCTCTTGAAGTTAGATGTCAAGGAACTGCTGCTATTAAGAAGAATAGAAGGAACATACTCACACAGGAGTATGAACATTTTGAGGCTAAATCTGAAGAAACCATGACAGAAACATTTGACAGATTCTGTAAGCTGCTCAATGATGTGTCATTGGTAAATAAAGAGTATGATCTAGAAGACTCAAATCTTAAATTTCTTCTTGCTCTACCTGAAAAGTGGGATGTGAAGACAACCACTATTAGAGACAATTATGATCTTGCTGATACTGAGATTGATGAAATCTATGGGCTACTCAAAACTTATGAACTGGAAATGGAGCAGAGAAACAGAAGATCAAGCAAGAAGACAAAGTCTATTGCTCTTAACATTGAAGAAAAACCTTGAAGAAGGTAGCATCAAGGAATAAAGCTAAGGGAAAAGCTTTAGTCATACATTCTGAAAGTGAGTCATCAAACTCTGATGTTGACTCAAACACTGATGAATCAGCTGACTCTGAGGATGATGATGAAGAAATGAGAAAAATGGCTATCTTGATGGTGAAGACTTTCAAGAAGATGGGTTTCAAGAACTTCAAGAAGGGAAACAGGTTCTCTAAAGATTCAAATTCAGACAGGAAGAATTTCAGAAAGTCTGAGAGAAAGGATATCAAATCTGGGAAGAAAGACAAGTCTGAGATTCAATGCTACAAGTGTAAGGGGATGGGTCACTATGCTCCTGAGTGCAAGAAGGGTAAAACTGAAAAAGCACTCATCACAAAAGGCAGAGATTGGGCAGACACTTCAGACTCAGATGAGGAAGTCAACTATGCTCTCATGGCTTCCATTGAGAATGAATCTGAAGATTCTGAAAACAAGGTACCCCTAACTACCTATGCTTATAATACTGATAATATATATGACCTGAGAATTTATCTTAAGTCATTACATATCAGTTATAGGGATCAGACTTTAGAGAATGAGAGAATCAAACCTGAGAATTCTGAACTTAAACAAAGAAATAAATTTGTTGAAGAGAAACTTGTTAACATGCAACAAGTTCAGAAAGAAAGTGATGATGCTGGTTATCTAGAACAGGAGTTGCTAGGAAGATATAAGCAACTAGAATCTGAATTGGAGAAGGCAAATCACATAATTCAGACTCAGCCTCATTCTGGAAAAGACACTCAAGAGGTTTTTGAGTCAGACACAGTTGGTTTAGGTTACTGTGAGGAAGATGAACTTAGGTTTCAAAATCAAGTCAAAATCAGAACACATCTTTCATCTAGAAAATTTGTAACTGGAACAAGTTAACCTAAGTCTGAAATTGAAAAAGAAGCTGTTAAGGAAGAATAAGCAAAAACTTGTGTTAAACAGGTTAATATTGGTTTAATGACAGATAAACAACTCAAACATACGCTTAAGGAGTTAAAATCTGTTAAGAAACAGAAAGTGTCCAGGAATAATAGAAAGGGAAAAGAAGGTATTACTAAAAGTAATTATCCAATGCTTGCTACTTTTGCTCCAAGAAAGACATGTCATAACTGTGGTAGTACTAATCATCTTGCTAGTTTCTGCAGGAAGAATAAAAACATTAATTCTTTACCCTCCAAATCTGGAGTAAAGAAAGATTATGTTAGAACTAGACCACAGACTTTATGCAAACATTGTGGAAGTACTTGGCATTCTATTTATAGTTTTTTTTTTGCTAATTAAAATTTTATACCATAAGGAACAAATTATACAATTCTAGGGGCATACCCCGCGAAATCAACAAAAACATCAACAAAGATTAGTCCCTACCAGACTACAACAAAGCAACTTAAACAAGTCTACATGTAGAACCTAGTTAGACCATGGTCGAACTAGCTAGTCTATAAGTAAACACCCTGTGCCAAATACATGTTTAATTAGAAAACCAAGCACACAAAGGCTTGCATCCACCAATAGAGCCCACGCAGCTCCCCAAAAGACATATAAAACCAAATTCAATCCTTCCGTCAAAACATTCATATGACATCCATCAACATGAGAGTTGGCCTCCAAAAAAGCACCACCGACTAACTTTTCTTTGGAAGGAGAACCAGCCCCCAGCTGATTAAAAATGAACATATGACAGCCACCATACTTGACCATGTGAACTCCAGTGGAGACTCGCATTGCATCATCCCTGCATAACTTAGTTGTACACATAAGATCTACAACCTTCGCATTTGCATGACTTACGGTGTACGTAAGCTTTACCCAAATCAGACCCCGTCCACATAAATTACAACAATTTTCAAAATCAGAAGCTCCAGCAATTATCCCATTGTCCTCATTAGTAGCACCATTTGCATTTACAATCTTCTCCAACAGGAGACCCCCCTCATTTTTCGAGTCAACAAGACTACCATCCCCATTAACTGCATGAATCTTCTTTGCCCTTTCCGGGCCACCAAACCTGCATCGCAAGAGGCTCTCGACAAGATTGCAGGGATTATCATGCTATTTATCATAATTACTATGAACTTAAGCCCAATTTGAAATGGGTTAAGGTTAATTCTGCAAGTGTAAACTCTGAAAATGTTAGCTTAAACTCTGATAACAAAAATTCCGCTGCTAAAGCTAACAAAGTTAAGAAAGCCAAAGGATCCAAGCAAGTCTGGATCATTAAATCTGACCTTCAGTGAATGTTTGTGATTGCAGGGCATCAGGGAGAGTACCCTAGTCGTGGACAGTGGATGTTCAGGACACATGACTGGAAATAAAGCCCTGCTATCAGAGTATGTGGAGAAAGCTGGCCCAAAAGTTTCCTATGGAGATGGCAACATCGGACGTACTCTGGGATATGGCAATATCAATCTTGGAAGTGTCATCATCACAAATGTAGCTCTGGTTCCAGGACTCAAGCATGATCTGCTATCTGTGAGTCAAATATGTGACAGAGGTTATCATGTAGATTTTCAACTTGAATACTGTGAAATTATCAGTAAATCTACAGGTAAAGTTGTTCTAGTTGGACACAGGCGTAATAATATCTATGAAATAAGTTTGTCAACAAACTCTGATGGAAAAGCTGTGTGCCTGTCAACAAGAATGTCTAGTGAAGAGAGTTGGAAGTGGCATAAGAAACTCTCTCATTTGAATCTGAACAACATCAATGAGTTGATAAGAAAGAATATTATAAGGGGACTCCCAAAGTCTTTATTAAATGTTGATGGCCTATGTGATTCCTGTCAAAAGGCCAAACAAAGGAAGTCATCTTTCAAAAGCAAGTCTGAATCTTCAACTGTTGATCCTTATCATCTTCTACATGTTGATCTGTTTGGACCAGTGAATGTCTTGTCTATTGGAAGAAAGAAATATGCTTTAGTCATTGTTGATGAACACACCAGATACACTTGGGTGTATTTTCTAGCAAAGAAGGATGAAACTGCATTAACTCTGATGGAGCATGTAAAGCTGCTAGACAAAGGATCAAAACACAAAGTCAAAATAATCAGGAGTGATAATGGAACAGAGTTTAGGAATGCAACAATGGAGGAATTCTGCAAGAACAGAGGAGTAAAGCAAGAGTATTCTGCACCTGGTACACCACAGCAAAATGGTATAGTTGAGAGGAAAAACAGAACCTTGATAGAAGCTACCAGAACTATGCTTGATGAAGCAAAATTGCAAACCTATTTCTGGGCAGGAGCAGTTCAAACTGCCCGTTTTACTCAGAATGCCAAACATGGAAAAACACCATATGAGATGGTGAAGGAAAAGAAGCCAAACCTGAAATATTTTCATATTTTTGGGTGCAAATGCTTTGTGCTGAAAACTTATCCTGAACAGTTGACAAAATTTGAGTTAAAAGCTGATGAAGGAATTTTTGTTGGCTATCCGCTGTCAACTAAGGCATTCAGAGTTTATAATCTGAGAACAAAGGTGATTATGGAGTCAATTCATGTGTCATTTGATGACAAGAAAATAACTGGACTTGGAGATGTAGATAAACATGATCAACTGCGCTTTGAAAATGAAGATTTAATCTCTGATGAAGTAAAATCTGATGAGGCTGAGCTGATAAACTCTGTTGATGCAAACTCTGAACCTCTACTGGTAAACACTGAAGAAAATTCTCAGCCACAACCAAGGGGAGAACCAGTTGAGGGGGAGCATGAAGAATCACTTCAAAGTGATGACTCAAATACTGAAAGTGAGTCAGCTGAAAAATCTAGATCAAACTCTGATGACTCAAACTCTGAAAGTTCAAAATCTGACAGTTCAAACTCTGAGCAGTCAAATTCAGGGGGAGCCTCAGAGGATGAAGAAAGGCAACAAGAAAATCAGGAGAGCATGGATCAATAGGGAGGATCAAATACTGATAGAAGTCATTTACCTTCAGTGAGGAAATGGACAAAATCTCATACTCCTGATTTAATTATTGGTGATCCAGATGCAAAAGTAAGGACAAGGATTGCTACAACAAATGAATGTATGTTTCAAGCATTCTTGTCACAATCTGAACCAAAGAAGGTATAAGAAGCTCTTCAAGATGCTGACTGGATAACAACAATGCAGGAGGAGTTAAATGAATTTGAAAGAAATGAAGTTTGGACCCTAGTACCAAGACCAAAGAATAGATCTATTATTGGTACTAAATGGGTTTTCAGGAATAAAGCTGATAGTGAGGGAGTTGTTACAAGGAACAAGGCTAGACTTGTGGCAAAAGGCTATTCACATCAGGAAGGAATAGACTATGATGAAACTTTTGCTCCAGTTGTAAGATTGGAGGCAATAAGGATTTTTCTAGCATATGCCTCTCATAAGAAATTCAAGGTATTTCAGATGGATGTAAAAAGTGCTTTTCTGAATGGGAAGCTTGAAGAAGAAGTGTTTGTAGAACAACCACCAGGATTTATGGACCCCAAATATCCAGATTATGTCTACAGGCTAGATAAGGCACTCTATGGACTTAAGCAGGCACCAAGAGCATGGTATGAAACTCTGGCTCAATTTCTTCTAGAAAGTGGGTTCCACAGAGGTACAATTGATAAAACCCTGTTCTATTTTAAATCTGGTAGTGACTTGCTTTTAGTTCAAATATATGTTGATGACATAATTTTTGGGTCTATTAATGATAAACTTTGTAAGAAGTTTGCCAAGCTCATACAGTCCAGGTATCAAATGAGCATGATGGGAGAGCTGAGTTATTTTCTAGGCCTACAAGTAAAGCAAACAGATGATGGGATTTTTATAAATCAAGCAAAATATACCAGAAATCGTCTCAAGAAATTTGGTATGCTTGACTGTTCATCTGCAACAACTCCTATGGCAACAGCAGCAAAGTTGGACAAAGATACAGGAGCTTCGGTAGATATGACAAGCTACAGAGGCATGATAGGGTCTCTTCTTTATCTGACAGCAAGTAGACCTCATATCATGTATGCAACCTGTCTCTGTGCAAGGTTTCAGGCAGACCCTAGAGAACCACATCTCACAGCTGTGAAAAGAATTTTTAAGTATCTCAAAGGCACCATAACCTTAGGTCTGTGGTATCCCAGAGAATCAGATTTCAAGCTACTTGGTTACTCTGATGTAGACTTTGCAGGCTGTAAGATAGACAGAAAAAGCACCAGTGGAAGTTGTCAATTTCTGGGTGACAGACTTGTTTCTTGGTACAGCAAGAAACATAAATCAATTTCTACATCTACAGCTGAAGCAGAGTATATTGCAGCTGGTAGCTATTGTGCACAGATTCTGTCGATGAAGAATCAATTGCTGGATTATGGATTGAGGTAAATTAAAATTCCTATTTCCTGTGCTAATCAAAGTACTATTGCTATGACAGGTAATCAAGTACAGCATTCAATGACCAAGCACATCAGCATAAGGTACCACTTTATCAGAGAACATGTAGAGGAAGGAAATATTGAGCTTCACTTTGTGTCTACAGAACAACAACTAGCAGATATCTTCACCAAGCATTGAGTGAAGCTACATTTACAAGGCTGGTAAATGAACTAGGAATGATCTCTGGTTTTGACTAAAGATACTAGTTAGACTCAAAATTCTCTTAAATAATATGTTGCTCATGTTTCTGTGATTTTGTTCTCTGCTATGCAAACTCTGTTATTAATCACTGTTAGAATACTCTGTAGATCATACACTGTTGAAATGTTGGATAAACTCTGACAAACTTTGATATTGTTATTGTCTGAACATAAACACCGATGAAGAAATCTGTATGAAGCATGATTCTCAGTAATTAATCATGAATCCTTCTAAGTTATTTGTGATCTAATCTTAGACTGTGCAGAAAATTAACACAACATGATACTGTTTCATATTTATAGCAACTCTTAGTTTATCTATCCTAAACTCTGAGTCTGTAAATGTTGTGTGCATTGCCTCTCATGAATAACTTCTAATGTTGATGACTTCTAAACTCTGTTAGTTAAACTCTGTTTAGTTAGATGCTGTAATTAGTCTACCCCCAAAGCAAATGTATATAGGCTGTTAGGTCATGTTGTGTCTAGGACGACCCAGGAACTTGCTGGTAAAAAGTAAGGGCTAAAATTCTCTAATTTTTGGTGACTAATCAAAACTAGGAAGAACCAGGAACTTATCAAAAGATAAGAGCTAAAATTCTCTAATTTTTGGTGACTAGTCAAAGACTAGGAAGACCCAGGAACTTATCAAAACGATAAGGCTAAAATTATAGGATTTTTGGTGACTAGTCAAAGATTAGGAAGACCCAGGAACTTATCAAATTAATAATGGCTAAAATTATAGGATTTTTGGTGACTAGTTCCAACCTCTGATTTAAAAAAATAAAAAATAAAAATTTATTAGAAAGGGGGCATAAGTTAGTTCAGAGTTACTGTACACTACAAGAAATATGGGCTATTGCAACGCCAAAAAAGTGTCATATTAGACCCCAAATGTGTTACAATAGAGGTTTTTGCAACATTTTTGCCAAAATTGAGCGTTGCATCTGCTGCCGTTGCAATAGACCCCTATAGCAACGTTTTACCTACTTATTGCAACATTTTTAAAGTATTACATACATTCATCATACATTCAGTGTTTACTATGAGAGTTTGTGCAAATAGTGTTTACTGATTTATTTTATGGATTTTATGGAATATTAGATGCTCTAAATATTGAATTAGTAAACTCTGCTATAAACACACATATATTCACAACTGTGCAGTTTTTGAAAGGGTTATGGTAATGAAGTTGGAGAATTGACAAACATTGATGAATTTTGTCTAGTACTCTAAGGTAATATTTTTTTCAGACAATTTACATACTTGGTGTAAAAAGAGTTTTTGAAAAATGAGATACATAATTGCCAACTGTTGATGAGTATTAGAGAGTTAAAGTCTATTGGAAATAGGAGAGAGATAGTAGCAGTAATTATTGCTATAATTACTGAGCGTGCAAAGCTGTTCCATTAAATTAGTACCACTTGTCCCACTCACACATTTCACAAGGATCGTGTCCCACTCACACATGTAACTGGTTGCGAGTATTAATGATAAAATGATTTGTTCTAATTTTAAATTACATATCTAATCATTTTACACAAACGATTCATATTTCTATTGGACACCAGTATTCTCTTTCTACACAACTACTCACAATTACTTTGTTCTTTCACTTGCACATTTTCTCAAACACCTTTCATCCATATCTTTTTCTCTGATATTTTCTTCTCTAATGGCCACCAAATCTTTTAACGCACGAGGGTTATTGTTTGTATCTAACAACTATGCAGCACCGTTAAATAATGAGAACGCTCCTGAGGCGTTTCATCTAATTCAAAACTTTTTGCTGGACTCGGAGATTGGTAAAGCCCTAGTCGAACCACCAACGCTCTCTGCTACACAGATTGCTGCTTTCTGGCAAAACTCTACTTATGACGATGGAGGAGATAATGGGACTCCGTCCATTATTTTCACCTATGAGGAAACAGAGTATGTCATTACTCTCACGATAATCAGAGAATCTTTTGGCTTTGACACACACAATTCATACAGTGTTGTTGGTGAAGCACATCTGAAAAGGCTGTTGCAGCAAATAAGGTACTCAGGTCCTTTAGATAAGTTTAGTCAAGTAAAAAGGCCACAGCTGAGGAAGGAGTGGAGTTTCTTCTTCGATTGCATCACAAGGGCGTTTTCAAAGAAAGTCACAAATTCGGATGCTATTCCTATTGACAGTCTCCAAATTGGGCATGCTCTTCTTTATGGAGGTAATTTTGATTTTGGTAGACTTGTCTTGATGAATTTAGGTGAAAGATTGTCAGAGTCGAGTACTACTGTTTACTTTGCTAGATTTTGTCAATTATTATTCTCTGCTTGTGTGCCTGGTGTTGAAATAGTTGAGGAAGACATTATTCAGGCTTTTAGAGTTAATAAGAGAATATTCTCTGATTTGACAAACAAGGATGCAACCAAGGGGCAACTACCTGACTTGTTTTTGCCTCTTGCTCTTCAAAACTTCCTCAATCAACCTCAAGAACCACAACCGCCTGAGCCAAACACACATGTAAACACTGAACTTTCACCACCTACAAACACTGAAACACAACCTCAACCTGAACATGCTGAGCCAAACACTGACCAAATTCAACCAACATCCACTCACACTCCAACTCAACCTCAACCTGACATCAATGAGCAAATTATAATCTCTGAACAAAATCTACCACCTACACAGGCTAAACCAGAGAAGAGAGGTAGAACCAAGCACATAGTTGTAAAAATGGTTAGAAGGGATAGAAAGGAAAGAGCAAATAGGCCTCCATCACCATCTGTTGTAGAAGAGGATTCTGCTAAAGAAGAAGTGGCAGCTGAGGTGCCTCAATCAAAGAGGAGAAGGTTGATAGTTGATGAGTCTGATGAAGAGGTTAATTTTGAAACTCCAGAGGTGATTTCTAAGGAGATGGCTACTGTTGAGATGCATACTGAAGAAGAAGTTGAAGATGCACAGATGATTGCAGCAAACAGAGATGGTTTTGCTGTTATGGATGATTTTGTTGAGTCATTCATTCCATTCTCTGATGGTATTGAAGTTCTTATCTCATCACTTGTTGTAAACTCTGAAGCCACTGGTGTAGCTAATAAACCTACTGTGGTACTTGATGACACAGTAGCAACACACACTGAATTATTCTCTAATGCTCACTAAGTTGCTGAACAAGGTGAAGAAATTGATCAACCAATCAAGGCTGTAATCTCTGAGCCTGTGAATGAAGTTCTTGAAATTGTAAAGTCTGTTGCAGCTGAGGAGCAAACTGCAGAGAATGTTGCAGAGCCTAGTGCTGAAAATGTTGAACCTGCAGTGAATATTGCTGAGACTGATCTAGTTAAAAATGCAAATGCTGATGTTGAAACTGAAGGAAGTGCTGAGTGTAACTCTTCTCAGAGTATACCAGTACAAACTGATGCAAAAAGCACACTGGTTTTTCTGGCCCTTCACATCAACATGAAATTGAAGAAGAATATTATGCCAAATTTTCAGAGAATTGGTATAAAGAGGATTGCATTTTTCATACTAAAAGGGCAGCTAAGTTTGTGAACAGAACTGCTAAAACAATTTCAAATCCAGATATTCTCTCAAGTCTGAAAGCAACTATTGTTCAAGTCAAGACTTTGAATGAAAGGTTTGATGATTCTCAAAAATCCATCACTGATCTGAGAGCTGAAGTTGTTGCAAGAGACATGAATATGCAAAGAGATAGTCAACTGAAGTTTCAGACTTTCTCTAAAGCTCAAGAAACTCTGCTTATAAGGCTAGGCAAAGTTGAAGAGAATCAAACTGAGTTTGCTAGTAAGATTGACTCAATTGCTACCTCATTGGAATTGATAACATCTATCTTGATTCCTGATGATGTCAAAAGGGGGAGAGAGTTTCTAAGTCTAAATGCAGGCAATCTCAATCTCTTACTAAGAAGGATGCTGCTGAAGATGGAGGAGCAAATGACAGAGGAAAGAGATTAAAAGCTGATCAAGATATGAGTCTAAGATCTGGCAAGTCTTCTAAGTCAAAGTCTGATGGAATAGATACTGATGCTCAGGGTACATCAAAGACCAGGAGTTTGTTATTCACTGACAATCCACAAAGAGATGAAGAATTGGCTGCAAGATTATTTCTTGAAGAGAATGAAGAAGGAGTTACTCTTGAAGACATTCAAGCTGAGGAGAAGAATTTACAAGAAGAACATCAAAAAGCTTTGAAGTCTGGAAAATTCAAGAAGGATAAGAAAGCTCCTAGGCCTGTTCTTAAAGGCATTGTTATCAAGGAAAATGTTGGTGCTGACCAAAGGTTACAAGTGTCTAGGAAACCAACAGAAGAAGATGCTAAACAGAAGCTGAAGGGTAAAGTTGGTGAAGAAGAAAAGGTTCTGAAGAAAGTGCATACAACCTCTATTGCTACACAAGTTGTACAGAAACCATTGTCTACACAGATGCAAATGTTCTTTTGAAAACCAACTACTCTTGAACAAACTCTGAAGGATCAAACTCTGAAGACTGGAGATACTAATTTTTCACATGGCAGAGCTTATATGTCCAAACAAAGTCGAGATACATCTACTTTGGGCTCAGGAAGAGAAAAGATAGTGAATACTTGTCCTCTAGATCCTTCATCACTGACTGTTCCAAGTCAAGGTGTTACTCAGGAGAGTTTAGACAGACTAGAATCATTACAGTTGATTCATCAAAAGAGCCTGAAAAAAGATTTTCTATTGTATTTCATGGCTGATGGAACTGTGTTTAAAGTTAGTGAGGATGAAATTGGTTTGAAGATATGGGAAGAATTGGAATATGTTTTATATATCTTCAAAGTGAAAAATCATAGGACTCAACAAGCTGCAAATGTGCTAAGGAATAAGATGTTGAAAAACATGGCAATTCGTGGTGCAAAATATACAAGTGAGTATATTCCAAAGTACAGAGATTATCAGGGGAAGATTGTTGAGATGAAAAAAAATTGTGCTCAATTGAAGACAGATCTGGGTATAACGGTTTTTGATTTTAATCCAGAGTCAGAGAAAGCACATTTTATCAAACTGGGTAATGATATAAGGAAGAACAAAATTTATTCTCTGAGATCTGCAATTTATCAGACTGGTGAAGATGATCCTAAACTGAAAGAGATTAAGAAGATCATGCAGAGAGAACTCGAGAATGCAGAAAGAAGATTGCTTATAGATTGTCTCAGATCAACACCAGATGTTGAGGAAATTAAGTAATTAAAGCTCTGTAAGTTGTTTCTTGTTTTCTGTAAATTTTGTTTAAGTAGAAGTTTAAACTCTGATTATTTATTAAACACTACATTTGTCTATTTGTTTTGACATCATCAATTATTATTAGTAACTTGTGCATTTTTGCTAATGAACAAGTTGGGGGAGATTGTTAAATATAATTGATGTGAATAATGTCAGTGTTTAAGTTTTACAGAGATTCATCAGAGTTTAACTGGAAGCTGGAAGCGATCAGAATTTAATTAAACTCTGACGGTTGGAAGCTCGATAGAGTTTGTTAAACTCTGTCTGGAGGAAGCGTCTACTGGTCATCAGACTTTGGAGTATTATTGAAAATAATCATGGAAGTGATATCTTTGAAGATTGGATAGCTGTCAAAGAGATCTTGTTGACTAAGGAGACGTGTAACAATCATAATTGATAGCATTTGTATAGCTGATTTATAGGAGTATCAATTATCGATTGTATCGTAGCTGTATATCTTTATAAATATAGTTAGGTTAACCCTATAAGGGTATCGTGTAACGAATTATCATTCATTGTAACCTAAGCAACTCTCTGTGATATTTTACATCACTGAGAGAGGAGTTTTTAATTCCAAACAGTTTTTGATTGTCCGAACGTGTCTTACTTGTTATTCTCTCATATAAATTTGATTATAATTGTGTATTCGGCCTAACATTATAGAACACATCAACAAAATTAAAGGATATAAAATAAAAATTACGCAACATATAAAATTATAGAACATGTGAAAACTATCAAATTTAAATCAAAATTACATAACACAATATATTTTATACTAAGTACAAAAAATAACAAATGTAAAATTAAATTATGTTACCCATTTCAAAAATTGAACAAAGAAATACAAAAATCACAAAATTTATTTACAAAAATAAACACATAACAATAAAAATACAGAACAATGTTATTTTATATAAAGAAATGCTACTAAAAGTTTATATTTATAATTATAGAACAACAATGAGAACTAAAAAACATATAAACATTAAAAATTACAGAACACAGAAATTAATTACAGAACATATGAAAAATTATTTAAATCAGAATACATAACACAAAAAAAATTATACATAAATACAATTTTAATAAAAAATCTAAAATGAAATTATGTTACATATATACAAAGTTGAACAAAAAAATACAGTACATAAAATGGTAAAGAATGCATTTATAAATATTAATACATGACAGAAAAAATATACAGAACATGAAACAAAGACATAACACAAATTATTAGAGAATATTAAAAATGAGAATAAATAATATATAGAACATAAATTTTGGTGCTTATTATATATAGTATGCACCCTTCCATTTTCGTATATATTAACCAGTTTCGTCTCCGTAATAATCTGCATTGTTTATTTTATGTACGTGCAGATCTTCGAAGATGCTCGACTCTCAACAAAACTGTTGTTTAACGTGACAAGAATATATTTGTTGATTCTTGCTTGTCACCCCTTGCAATTTCCTTTGTGTTTTATAAAAGTTGTAAGCAACAAGTAAGAATAAATGTTATTCATTTGGAATTTTATGATGGTACATGCTATACATTGATTTTATACTATTTTTTTCCTGTTGGTTCAAACTGTATTTCATTCAATGAAGAAGTACTCATTTCGGGTGATGGGTATACCATCATGACTTTCTTCTCAATTTTCAAGCCTTAGGAACATTATTCACCGATTTATTGAAAGTCGTCTATACAAGAATTACTTAAGTAGGCGAGTGATATGTACGTACTTTTTAGAAACATATTTTTAGCTAATGGCGAGCAGGTGTATTCTGTGTGTATGATGGAAGAATTGATGCCCTCAATTGGCACATATGGACCCGTTCCATGAGTACTTGCATCCTCATTTTATACCCTTTTTAAAATTTTAACAAATTGGAAATAGTGTTTAAGGGTCGGAGATGTAGAAGATATTCATCAAAATCCAGGTACTGATTTGCACATATACATAGGATTGGATGACTTTGCAAATCCTCGAAAATTGTAAACATATACTAGAAAGTGACCCGTGCCTCGCATGGGTTTTCATGGTAGTTAGTCTTGTATTACCTAACAACGTCTCTTTAATATTTGATCGAAACTCGAATGTCTCTTTAATATTTGATTATATTCGAATGTCTCTTAAAATCTGATTTTAAGATGTTATAGGGAGAAACTGGTATAACAATGTTTTGGAGATTTTCTGGATTAACGGAGCAAAATACGGATATTTTGTTAAGAACGTGAAGAACAAGGTTTAGGATTTTGGTGTTTATATGTGGCTGGTCTTGTATGGTGTTTTCAGGGTTCACTGTTTCTCAACCATATCAAGGTGCCTACGTAAGGTGCCTACCAACCCTACTTATAGGGATCAAGCCAAATGTAGTTCTTAGGGAACAAGTTACCTAGACGGGCTAGGATTTTAGGAGATAAGTCATGGCCCAAGTCCACTCATATTAGGGTTGACATGTAACTAGTCCATCAATTCTGCTCATGACCCCTGGCCCAATAATGGTTACCTATGGCTAACATGATACTAGAATTGTAAGACCCTCTAGCGTGGCTGATGGAGAGCTCACAAGGACCTTGCATGCGATCCTGCTGGGTTAGTCATGTGATGTAGCCCAAGTGTAGAAATACTCATGCGACCTCACTGGACATAGCTATGAGCATTCGTAATAAGAATATCCAGAGCCTCGTTGGGCTTGATTGAGGAGTAAAGGTGGCGTAACCCCTCGCTGGGGATCACACGCGAAGCGATCCTGGTCTCAGGTCGCGAGTCTTTTGTAGATAACAAAGATTGCCTTAAGAGTATTGCTGGGATAGTTCCTGATAATGGGCTTTAGCGACCCAATTATCATATCTAGGCCCACCATGGCCCAGTGGACTTGTTTTTAGATCTATGCCAGATTTGGGCATAACAACTAACCCCGAGTCCATATTGCCGTTGAAAATGCGATGTGGAATCAATAATATATTTTGGAATCTCAACGACGCGAAGCCTGGGATCGCTGTAAGCGTAAACTTCGAACAAAATGGGATCGCATCGGGATACTAGGAATTTGAAGAGTTGTGCCAACTGTCACATCTTGAGATTTACGTCCAGCCACTAGGATCCTTGCACGTGTCTCAAACCCTTTCTCTCTCCTGATGCCTATATAAACCCACACTTTTAATCATTTGTCACTTTCCTTATTAACAAGATAACGAATTGCTGTCAGTTTGCTCCCAGATCAAACGCAAGAAATTTTCAAGTTCCATCACTAGCGACCTCACCTTTTTCAGATTGCCTCAAACTTCTTCAAGAAAAAGTAAGTCTTCAATCTCCATTTATATTTAAATTGCTATTTTTTACTTGTAATCCATGATTAGATACCTTTAATTATATGCGATACGATCCCTCTTAGATGCGATCCTATGTAACCAATTTCATACCACGAACCCAACCTTGCGAGAACAATAACGCGATCCTTTCCTAGGAATAGAACGACGATCTTTTTGAAATTTAGGACTACGAACCCTTCCTTAGAGCGAAGTGAGGACACGTAGAGCCTTTCTGTTCATTTATTCTATTATTTCTAAATTCTCTTTGATTTTATGTAAGTGCACACACTTATCATTCCACATTCTTTTCAGATGTCGCACGACAATAGCTCGAGGATGCCTTCCCCAGTTCCCAACATTCAAATTAGTGAGGAGGTAGCTGCTAACATCGTTAAAGTTGCAAACACAAGTGATATTTCATTCAAACTGTACTTCGACCCCTTGTGGTCAAACGAGGAGTATACCAGAGAGGTGCCCCTATATTCATGGCGATCCAAACACCTTTCAGGATCACAAGACCAATCATTAGAGATTCCCCCTGTCCAAAACGATATGAGGTAGAGGCATTACTGAAGAGGAGAGGAGATGAGAGAGAAAGAAAAGTAAATCCTCTCCCAAGTTCTTCCACCTCGCACAACTTCTCCTATTCAGATCCTCAGCGATTCTCCAGTGGACTCGCTTGGCGAAGTGTATTATGACCTTGAGGGAGGTGGTGACAATGAAGCGATTCTGATGATACTAACTACGAGGAGCCTTCATTTGTAGACGGGGATCTTGACGAGGTGTCAAGAGTTGTAACTTTAAAGATTATGACTATGTTCCCGAGGCCTCGCCCGAGCCTTACGTTCCGACCCCTCAGCCTGAGCTAGAGGGGGTTATATATGTGGGAGGGCCTCGCCTAGAAGACATTGAAGAGGGCTCAAATGTGAAGCCTGGGCAACCTCGCATCTTGGCTTGTCGAGACCAATCCACAACTTTAACAGTAAAGACGATAACCGAGGGGGTTGGCAAGTTTAGGCCAGAAGGCAAAATAGTCCTCCCCAAGCCTGAAATGGGATGCTATCGCTTCAACCACGAGGATAATGGAGGCAGGGTACGTAGGATGGTTTTGACAGTTCCCCTGATGAAAATAGGCATCTCATCCCCCCTCCATCCATTCATAAGAGATGTTTGTGTGACCTACAACTTGGCCCCCATTCAGATAAGCACGAACGGATGCAGATCTATGATCGCTCTCTACATCCTTTATCACAACTTGGGATATCCCCCATTGGATGCGAGGACTATGGGCTATTTCCTTCAGTTGAAGCGATGTGGAGCCAAGGACTTCGGCTATGATTACTTTTCTGTTTGGCTTGAGTTCAACAAAAAAGACCTCCTCCTGGGTAGTATAAGTAACGCGGGATCGTGGAAAGAGCCTTTCTTCTATGTCCACGAGGTCCCCCGGATAAAAATTTCTTTCAACTATCTCCCTGGTGAGCCATCGTTCTTAATATCCATACTTTCCTTTTTTATTCTTTTTTATTATTATTATTCTTTCGAATTAATCCAAATCCTATAGGATCGCAGTCGGTCAAGTTCACACCGTCCTCAAAGGCGAGGAAAAGAAACGAGTTGATGATGTTCTAAGGAAGTCTCGTCCCGAAGATAGGAATATTAGGACCCTCCTATCTTTAGAAAATTTGATTGAATGTGGGTTTCTCAGGGAAGGAGTCGGGATATCCCCTGAGGCTGGGCCTTCTAGTGTGAAGTGGGCTTCGCGAAAAAGAAAAACAAGAGAAGAAGCATCATCTTCTCGTGTTGTCGTGACTGATGACGAGGGTACATTTCTAATGCGATATGAACTCATATTTTACACCGCTGTGTTTTTATATATATATATATATATATGCATTAGTTTCCACGTGACTTAGCTTCGCAAATATACTTTCGTACTTTGTTGAATATTGTCGCTAATTATCTTTTCTTTCAATGCTTCGCAGATATGTCACACAAAAGTGGAAAAGGCGCCCTTCCTCCATTCTTGCAGGGGGCTTCCAAGAAGAACACGAGCTCTGCCACACTCTCTGCTTCTCAACCTCCACAGATTGCTCAAAAAAGTCTAGATCCTCCAGCCACTGCGACTGTTGTCAAGGAGCGAACTCAAGATTCTCTTGAACAAAATCCTCTCAAACGCACCAAGAAGAATGGGCCACCAGACGGGTCTTCGCTGCCTCCAGCCTCTAAGGCTGTTGTGACTGCTACAGCGACCCAACACCTGTTTGCTTCACTAGGGATCAAATATTCTGATGAGGTGGAGGCCGCTGGTTGGTGGAAGGCTGACCCTGAAGAGAAAGCCAATGCGTTAACCAAATTCTTGGCCAAAGCCTTCATTCGACAAGCCGCTCATACCAAGAGTTTCAAGCAACTTTTTTTAGCCAACTATCAGCTGGATAAGAAGAACAAGATTCTCGAGTTCTAAAGGGAAGAAGACAAATGGTCTCTGGCAGATACCTACAAGAAAAATCTTCAATATGAGACCGCCTCGATTCACACTGACCTGAAGAATGCGAAGAAGGAGAGAAATGATTTTGATAAATCATTGCAAGAGCTGCAAAAATCAACTGATGAAGCCACCAAGAAGAAGGCTGAAGAGCGATCTGGAAGTTGCGAAGACTGAGCTCGCTACCGCTGAAGAAACTTTCCTCCTAAAGGGCCAGGTGGTCTTCATGAAAGAGTTCATTAGGAAAATTCCTACCTTTGACTGGGACCAACTTCGGCCAGGTAATGCAGATTTTGCCAAAATTCTTCGCAAGGAGATTGAGGATGAAGATGCTGATGAGGCTAGATTAGCCGAGGAGGTGAAGCTTGCAAGCAAGGCTGAGAAGGCTAACCACAATGAAGCTGCCTCTTAATTCTGTTTTATTTCAATCATACTTTGATGAACTGGATTCTGATTATGGACGTGGGCATCCCTAGATGCTTCACAAGTTGTAATATTGTTTTGGTAACTTTTAAATATTCTGGGATCGCATAGCGACCCTGCATCTGTGACTTGTCATTTAATGCTTTAAATTCTCTGTTCTGATACCTTGCGTTCAAAATTATTTGCCTTTTATCTTTTCATATCTTTAAGTAGTTTGGCTTCGCGGACGCGAGGCCTTCTTTGATGTTGCTTTAATTCTTGCATGTTAAAATGTGAGGTATTTTGTCTTCATTAATATGAAGTCGCTTTACATGTCTCTTTTAGTAGCTTTATACTGTGTTGAATTGCGCCAAGATGCGATCCTTCTTTTGGGGTCACAACAAGCGATGCCTTCTTCGTTCTAGTAATGTGAGGTCTCTATTGAGATCCCAAGACTAAGATCGTAACTTGCACTGATCAAGTCAATTGTAGTTTTATTCCATGTAGTTGATGTGCCTCATTAAACTACTTTTTTAAGGACCCTCCCTCAGATCATAGTGCGAGCTGCCACTGGCCTCGCATCGCCTTCGACCCTAGGGAGGTTCAGCCTCGCATACACTGTGCTGGCCTAATCCTAAAAATGTTTAAAATGCTAGCAAAATAGTAAAAACAAAAATGTAAAATCTGGAAAACAAACTCATATTTAATCAAAGGGGGCGAAGCCCAATAGTCATTACATCATAAAAGGGAGGTGTCTATATGATCACTACCCCCAGTACTTTGTATGAATTTATTCATGCTAAGTAGTAAAAGATAGAAACTACCAAGGGCGAAGTCTCTACTGATAGTATTTCCTCAGGTGCTCTGCATTCCAGGGTCGAGGTATGATCTTATCATCCATGTCTGTGAGATAATAGGTCCCTTCCCAAAGAACAACATATTATATCTTATAGGGCCCTTCCTAATTAGCTCCAAAGACCCCATGTCCTGGGACCTTGTTGTTGGGCATCACTCTTCTAAGCACCAGGTCGCCCACATGTAAGGGTCGCACCTTGACCTTCCCATTGTAATACCTCGCAGTCCTCCTCTGATAAGCAGCGAGCCGAATCTGGGCTTCGCTTCGAGTCTCTTCGATCATGTCCAGGTAAAGCCCGTGGTTCATCTTGTTTGCATCAGGATTGTAGTGTTCTCTCCTAAACGATCCTGAGCCCACTTCAACTGGGACCATTGCCTCGCATCCATAGGTTTAAAAAGTTACACATGCAAACTAGGCCCAGATAGGCTACGAAAGAAACTCTAGGCAAGAATGGAAAACTTACAAGAAAAGCAATTCAGATAGATATAATTAGACCTAACCGAAACTACACTACATAAATATCATTTTTTCACCCAAATCCCCTCAACATTATCTCGTTGATTGCTAAAACCATGGTTATTATCATTGGTGGCATCACAAAATGGGATTGCAGAGTAGAATGGTGGATGTTTAAAGGCTGTGTCTCCAAGGTCATCGTCGTAGTACAACTCATGGTAGTCTCGATTCGTAGAGTTTAGTACAATAGACCACTTAGGATCAATCGGATCTTCAATATAGAACACTTGTTTGACTTGTTCAACTGATACATACTTATCCTTCTTATGGCCTTGTCGACTCAAGTCCATAAGTGTGAACCCTAAATCATCAACCTTAATGCCTTTATCATTCTCTGCCCAATTTCACAACAACAAGGGAGCCTTGAATGCATGATAATCCAACTCCCATACTTCTTCTATAGCCCCGTAAAATTTCATATCTGGCTCCACAGGGTTTAAATCTTTAGCGCTAGACACTTGGACTGTCTTAGCAACTAACGACATACCACTATTTTGAACAGCCCTAACATTATCTCGCTCTTTCATGAAGTATCAGATCCCATTAACCAGATAACCTTCATAAGTAAACACAGAATAAGATGGTTTCCCTGCAAGCCATCTTATTGTCTCAGAAATAGCTTCCGCATTTTCCACCATTTCCATATTAACCTGTAAACATACATGATCATGTTAACACAAGTATCATAACAACCATACATATTAAAACAACAAGAAAAACCAAATAAAAAAGAAAAAGAATTTGGACTAATTTCCTTCTCAAACCAATCAACGAATAGTCGATTATGCTCCCCTAGTAGAAACTGAGCACTCTTCTTTTTCCCTCGATAAATCTCTTCTAGAAACTCCTTATGTTTCCTGAAATTATGCACAAAAAATAAAAAAAAATATAAACAGGTGTTAGGAAATAAGATCAAGTACAACTGGAAAAAAAAATTAAATACTTATATAACATATGGATCCACTTCAGTGTGTTTAGAAGGACATGAAGATGCGCTTCATCTCTTTCTTTTTCTTCTATTGATTTAATTACCATGGCAGATAAAGGACCTGAGACCTTGTTTTGGTCATTCGGAAGACCAGCTGTCACACTCTGCTTAACAAACTTTGAACATAATTCAACAGATTCTTCTCCCAAGTAGCTCTCAGCTATACAACCTTCCGGATAATACCGATTTCGCACATAACTCTTCAATACTTTATTAAACCATTCAAATGGAAACATCCATCTATAGAATACCGGTCTACATAAACGTAACTCCCTAACCAAGTGGATGGTCAGATGTATCATTACATCAAAAAATGATGGAGGAAAAATCTTTTCCAACTCACACAAGGTCAAAACTATATTTGATTGTGTTTATTGAGTTTAGACACATCTACCACTTTGCTGCACAATGAGTTAAAAAAGAAGCACAACCTAATTATGCTAACCCCTAACATTCTTTGGAAGCGCAGAACGTATTGCAACTAGTAGTAACTGATTTAGAAGGGTGTGGCAGTCATGGGACTTTAATCCGTACAATTTCAAATCATCCATAGACACACAATTTCTAATGTTTGATGAGTGTCCATAGGGAAGTTTCATAGATGAGAATGACTTTAAAATTTGTTTTTTCTGCCTTGGACAAAGTAAAAGAGGAAGGCGGGGCAAGTAGGTTACCTTTTCCCCTACTTGGGGAGCTAAATCTGCCCTTATGCCCATGTCAACCATAACAAGACGAGAGGCTTCATTATCTTTTGACTTGAAAGGAAAATTCAGAAGTGTCCCAATCAAATTATCGCAAGCAGTTTTCTCGATGT
Organism: Kitagawia praeruptora; assembly: GCA_037693485.1. Lineage (NCBI taxonomy): Eukaryota > Viridiplantae > Streptophyta > Magnoliopsida > Apiales > Apiaceae > Kitagawia > Kitagawia praeruptora. Next base: position 124,062,376 of record CM075351.1, on the reverse strand, counting down.
GCATAACATCGAGACAATGGCGAACATGGTGAAACTTCCAATACTCTAACTCAAAAAAAACTGATTTTTTCTTCCATGCACATTCCACCTTCTTTAGCTTCTTCCCCCGCTTTCTAAAAGAAAAATTAATTTTTTCTTGTTGTGCTAAAACTTCTTCTCTGCAAAGTGGTGCAGATGCAAATCCAAAATCTTGTTCTCCATTAAAAGCAGCCCTCTGCCTCCTATAAGGATGATTTCGATCCAAATATCTACGATGACCTTGGTAACACATTTTTCTACTGTGCATAAAATGTTTGGCTACAGTATCGTCACCACATATTGGACAACATTTATAGCCCTTATTGACGCAACCAGATAGATTTCCATATGCAGGGAAGTCATTGATGGTCCACATTAAAACTGCTCTCAAAGTGAAATAAGATTTATTATATGCATCGTATACATTTGGCTCACCTTCATTCCACAACTTCTTCAAGTCATCAATCATCGGTTGTAAATAGATGTTGATGTTATTCCATGGCTCATGTGGACCAGAAACTAGTATTGTTAGCATTAAAAACTCCCAATAGCCGAAGCATATGGAATGTTCTGCACACTACACCATAAACAGCCTACAGTAACACCAAAAAAATGTTACAGTAGGTCCATTATATGTTACCTTAGGCCCCCTAACTAGCTAAGGTAACATCTTTTCGATGATAGCTCTCAGCATGTTGCCCTAGGGGTCTAAGGTAACATCTTTGATCCCTAAGGTAACATGCATTTTTATGTTACCTCAGCTTGCTATGGTAACAAAACTAAGGTCTACGCTAACTTAAAATCTATGTTACCTTAGAGGTCTAATTTTTTTTTAAAAACTGTGGGACCCACGTGGGTCCCACAGTGGTCCCCATGTGGGTCCCACAGTGGTCCCCACGTGGGGACCACTATGGGACCCACGTGGGGACCACTGTGGGACCCACGTGGGGACCACTGTGGGACCCACGTGGGGACCACTGTGGGACCCACGTGGGGACCACTGTGGGACCCACGTGGGGACCACTGTGGGACCCACGTGGGGACCACTGTGGGACCTACGTGGGGACCCACTGTGAGCCCACTTTTGTTGGCAACATTGTATGCCCTAGTGTAACATCTTTTATGTTAGCTTAGGTTTTATGTAGCAACATTTACATTAGCTAAGGTAACATCTTTCCAGAAAAAATGAACAAAACAGCACACAAATATTATACAATCCCAAATTAAACCTGCTGTTCATTCCAAATCCAACAACACATTACCAAATTCATAATCCAAAACAAGTACATCCACCAGCCACTACAAACTCAAACATCACAATTCACCATCATAAAATTAACCAACTACTAGAAATATTGTAGACTAGTTCACGACGATCATAGTTACTAATAGTAGTAGGAGAATACTATAAAGTGAAAACATAGAGATGTCACAGTGCCATCCATACTAGAAGCTACTGGCGCCAGTCATAGGCGTACCATCATCGTCACCAGAATCAGTCGCACACAAATCCTCAAGATTAACTATGATGTTTGGGTTGGCTTCAGCTAGCTTTTTAAGAACCACAGCGAGATTCTGTTGCACCTTCTTGTTCACCTGCTCATCAACATCTGCTTGGACTTGTTTCACCTTCTCCTCAACTTCATCAGCAAGGCTTTGCCTTATCTTCTTTGTCAGCTCTTGCACGTAGGTGTCTGTTGGAGCATTAGAACTGGAACCTACGACTGATGGCTTTGCACATCTCCCTAAGAGCCAAGTTGGACCATGTGATTTTCCATCTGAAAACAGTTCATGACCAACAGCATCTCCAGCATTGAGTTTTTTGCTAATCGTTTCCTACCAAATAAAGCCACATGAATATATGAATACAGAAAAGTCAGATGTTCATCAACTACATTTAATTGATTATGAAATAAAAAACTTACAATTTTGGTATTCATTATTTTAGGATCAGTCTTGTATGTGCGTCCTTCATAACGTTTCCGAGTTACTTCAAAATCTTTGCGTTACATGGTGCAGCCTGATCCGGTGCCTTCTTTTTCTATCAAAAAAGAAGGTACAAGACATGTTACAGATTCAACATATGTCTAAAACATAATAAACATTAGAATTTAAGCTTTGAAAAAAATTGTGTACTGGCTACAAACATCTAACTTTATTACTGCATTTTTTTTACTTTTATGTTTTTTTGATTTTTTTTATTTTGTTTTTATAATATGCATTTCATATTTAATAAATAAATAGAATCTAAAAAATAATAACAATTAAATACCTTGATATTCGAAAAAAAAACCTCATTCAATTTGTAAACTCTTACTTTTTAAAAAATCAAATATTATAAAGGTAAATGTGATTTTTAAATAATTAAATACTTTTTTGGTTAAAAAATTCAGAATTGAGTTTTTTAATGATCTAAGGTAACATATCATGTATGTTACTAACATCAAACACTTTAAAGCTAAGGTAACATCACGTTTGTGGCTAAGGTAACACAAAATACAAAATGTTATGTTAGGTCCAAAGTAACATGCTAAGGTAACATATTCTAGCAACATCCATGAAAAAAATGTAACGATAGCCCATATATGGCGTAGTGGCATCTCCTTTCCTTCATGATCATTCTTAGGGCACTGTTTGAGACTAAACTTATCTCCTTTAGCAACAAGAGTACTTATTTGTGCACAATCTTTCATGCCAAACTTAGCAAGCACCTTATCGATATACTCCCTCCGTCCCTCTCATTTCTTTACAGTTTCTATTTTGGGACGTCCCTCTCATTTCTTTACATACCATAAATAGTACTCCCTCCATTTTTTTGAGTTTTTTACATTTGCTTTTTGCACGGAAACCAAGATAGTGGATGTAATATTGTTAAAATAAATGAAGTAGTGGGTGTAATAGTAATTTTATTGTTAAAATAAGTGAAGTAGTGGGTGTAATAGTGTAAAGGGTTGAAAAGGTGGAGTGAAGTAGTGGATGTAATAATGTATTTTATTGTTAAAAGTTACTATTTTTAGTAATGTAAAGAAATGGAATGGACATCCCAAAATAGAAAGTGTAAAGAAATGAAAAGGACGGAGGGAGTAACTTTTAACAATAAAATACATTATTACATCCACTACTTCACTCCACTTTTTCAACACTTTACACTATTACACCTACTACTTCACTTATTTTAACAATAAAATCACTATTACACCCACTACTTCACTTATTTTAACAATAAAATTACTATTACACCCACTACATTTATTTTAATCATAATTCTTGGTCTCCGTGAAAAAATCCAACGTAAACAATCAAGAGGGACGGAGGGAGTAGCTCTTTTGTGATAACCCAAGGATACCTCGAAAACGGTCTCAATGTATCTTAATTCCTAATACAAAAGAGGCGTCACCAAGATCCTTTGTAACGACCGGGAAAATTTCGTTTAATTTATTATATTAAAATATATTTTTAGTTGATTTTATTGTGTTTTAGTTTATTTTTAATGCATTTAAATGCGTTATGATTTTTATTAAATAGAAAAATTATCCCATACGTGTTATGTGACTTCTGTGTAGCATAGATTATTTTATTCTATTTTCTGTAATTTTTATATTTTTAGAATACAATTATTTCGCATTTTAATTTTCGGACCCAGCCCCTGTACTGAATCTGAGGCCTTGTTTTTTATAAAATTATTTTTATATAATGATGGGATATTTAAAAATGCATTATTTTGTAATTTTTGTAATATTCCTAATTTTTGGGAAATTTTGACATTTATATTATATTGGTTTAGAAATAAAAAATTTACATTTTTATCCAATAAAAATTATTTTTAAGGCTTAACGATTTTAATTAGGGGTTAAAAATATTTTTGGGGTATTAATTTTTTATTAATATAAATTGCAGCTGATTTATTTTATTAATTAAAATAATCAGAAAATCAGATTTTTTGATTTAATTTTCTGGAAATTCTCTGTGGTGTTCTTGACAGTTCTTGAGAATCAAAGCTTCGTTTGAAGGTGATTCCGGGATCCAAATCTTTCATATGAGTAATCAAATTGAATCTCATTATCTGTACTACATGATTATGTGGGTGTGTATATGTGTGTAGCCTTAATCGTAATTTTGTATTTTTATTTGATTTTTGAACCTTTTGAATTTGGTGTTGATTGTATAATGATCTGACGTTGATGTGGTTAGTGTCTATAGATTGCTTATGATCTCAGGAATTTTATGATGATTTTTCATGTCCTAAATAAGAAAGTCGTAGGTTGTGTGGGTGAGAATTTTGACTTCGAATTTCTGGGTTCTTGATTGCTTGTCTTCTGTTATTGATGCCTTGTATAAATTGTCGAAGTCATAAGCTTCGTTTTGATAGCCATAACATCGAATTTGGTTCAGAAATGAGAGCGAACGAGTTTTCGCTGGATTTTTGTGAAGTTCGCTGGAAACACGCGGGTTATGGCCTTTTTGGTCATTTTTCGGCGTGTTTTCGCAGTTTAATTGGTGCTCAGTCTATGGGCAATTGTTTACAATTGTTTTGGTGTCGAAATCAGGCTCAACGGAGCCGTTGTGGGTTCGTCGGAGTTTTTCCGGTGGCGACGGCCGGCGACTGTTCTGGCGTGAACAGTGTTTGAAGGTGGAAGGAAGAAGACGATGATTTAAAAAAAAGGTTTTACTTTTATTTACTTTTAATTACTTTTAAATCATTTAATAATTCTGAATTTAATTATAAAATTCAGAAAATAATTTTCTGAAAATGTTTTGGAAATTCAGAATTTATTTCTGAATTCTTGTTTTAATTTTAAAATTTATTTAATTATTTATTTTTTTAATTCAAAAATAATTAATGATTAAATACTTTTAATTATACTAATTAATTTAGAGCTGTAAACGAACCGAACTCGGACGAACTCGGACGAACTTTTAACGAACACGAACAAATTCTTAACGAACCGAACAATGTTCGGTAAGCTTATCGGACAACTTTTCTTGTCCGAACTCGAGTTCGGTAATGAACCGAACCGAACACGAACTGTTCGCGAACATACCGAACCGAACCGAACACGAACCGAACACGAACAGTTCGGTAATTATATATATATATTATTGAATAAAAAATTAATATAATAATTTGAAATATAAAAAAAATTAAAAAAAATTGTAAATATTATTGTTTTTATCGAACGAACCGAACTCGAACCGAACTCGGACGAACTCGGACGAACTCTTAACGAACTCGGACGAAATCTTAACGAACCGAACAATGTTCGGTAACCTTAACGAACATATTTTCTTGTTCGAACTCGAGTTCGGTAAGCTTATCGGACGAGCTAACCGAACTCGAACACGAACGAACAAACCGAGCTTAACGAACAGCTCGGTTCGTTAAACAGCTCTAAATTAATTTCAAATAAAGATTTAATTAATTTAATTATTTGATAACTGTAAATATATATTAAATAATTTTATTAATTAATTATTAGTTGATTTTTATTAATTTAATTAGGATTATTTAATTTTTAATTAACCAATTTTCTGTTTAAAAATGTTTTAAAATAGTTTTAATTGCTCAAAAATTTCAGAAAATGTTTTAAAAATCTTTAAAAATCCTGAGTTGGATTTTATTCCAAAATTGTGATTTAAAATTGTTTTAAAAATATTTCTTTAGTCCAACTAAATCCCGAATTGAGTTAGACCAATTTTGTGAAAATTTCGTGTTATATATTATCCGAAAATTTTGTGAATTGTGTGTTATTATTCTTTGATTATCTGATAGTGATTTATAAATATTATAAGAATACCTTGAGTGCTCTTTTATTTGTGAGTCGTATCTTCTATGTGAATTACGTGTTTGATTACTCCGTATATGTTACTATTTGTTTAACATATTTACTCGTCAGCGATACAACGTATGGGTAGACACTAAAGCCGAGGTTTGATTTGTATTTGGTCTTGTACCTAGCCAGTTGTTTAAAATAGAATGTTTTAATTATAGAAGCGATAGAAACCCTAGCTAGTGGGCAGAGCTTACCAGCAGTATACATAGAAGCGAGAGAAACCCTAGCCAGAGAGCATAGCTTACCAACCATATATACAGGCAAGTATTTTCCCCCTTGATCATCTTAATTAATAAGGTACCCTTAATGTGGGGATTTGTTTCAGATAAACTCATTATATCCTTATTATCGTAGTAAATAATAAGGATGTGACCTGTATTTAAAACTAAGCATTTCCTGTTGAATTCAGAAATTGTTCTATTGGATTGGAAAATGGTAAAGCGTAGGAGGCCACGTTGAATAATTGGTCCAGCTATATTTAAGGAGGATATGGTAACCATTCCATCTTCCTATAGGCTAACATTACTTGCCTATTTTGGTACCCTCATTGAAATTCGGGTTATACACACGGGTATAGAAATGTACCGGTGGTAGTATAAAGGGTCCCATTGCTTTTGAACCTGATCAGGGGGCAATGGTGGTTCGTCATTCTTTTTATCTATATATCCAATCCATATCGCCAGAATGGCTATTATATATTGTGAGTTGGCAGATGATTCATTTTTTTATGACATGCCAAATGATTTCAGTTATGGTTTGAATTATATCCAGTTGTTGATTCAGTTTTCTCTATAAACTGTTTTACTTTTCAGTTGATGTTATGCAGCATTTATTCTGGTCTTATTATAAAATTGTTTATATGTACTTGCTGGGCATTTCTTTGACTCATTCTTGCTTTCACAAAACCTTTCCAGACGAGCAGTATGGTACCGATCAGCAGTCCGGACCGTATTAGAGAAAGATAGAGTAGCCGAGTGTCCACACCCCAAACCTTACAGGTATTTGCGGGTTATAGTTGGCGCTAGATAGAGCTTTCAATAAAATGGGATGTAATAATAAAACTGAACTAAACTGGATTTGGTTTGAGTTTATTTTATGGTTTGTAATAAATGAGTAGGTTACTTTTGGGTTGTAACTACTTGGTTTCATACAATAACCTGTTTGCGATCTTTGGTTTACGGGGGGTCAGTTGCGCATTCTGATTTATTTTTAGTTGTGATTGGTTAGTGACCCCTGGATCTAGACCCCGGATTTGGAGGGTGTCACAGTTGGCATCAGAGCTGACAGGTTATAGTCACTGAAATAAGCAGAGATATAGCCCAGGAAGGATTAAGGAGATCACATGAGATAGGGTTACGTTCTTATGTTACACGTTGTGTTTGATTTTAGTCTAAGCCTAAGTTGTGAGATGATTTGTGATATTATGTTATCGGGTTACGCAGGTTCCTATTGTGGTGACTACACCAACACCTGTGATTGCACCTCAGCCTATGCCGGCCCTAGAGCCAGTTACACTACCGTTGTTTCCACCTGTTGACTTACCACCTACTCCAGCTATTATAGATCCTGACTACCCAGTGATGGGGTTAGACTATTGGATGGGTTGGGGGTTTCCGATGGAGACGCTGGATCCTATACCACCAGTTCCACCTGTTTATCCAGGGGAGTGGATGGGTTTACCAGTACTTGGGGAACCAAGTTATGTGGTGGATTTAGGCATGGCATTTGGGGAGGAGATTGTGGTGATTGACCCTCCTTCACCATTTCTCGTACCGATGTTTGTTCCTGATCAGCAGCAGGGGGTAGAGGCGCCACCTTTTGTACCTGAGTTGCATCTATCTAGTGCAGTGGCAGCTTTGGGAGGATCTTTATGCCAACAGAGTTCACGGATCAGTCAGACCCCACAGTGTAGGGTCCCTACGTACCACTTCCACCAGTTACACCCTAGCACCAGATGCAACCGGGAGAGGAGAGAGTACGGGCTTTGATAGAGGAGGTTACAGGCGGAGTTGAGGCCGAGTCTAGTGGTCATATCGGTGCACCACACACCATTCCGTTTAGAGAGTATCGTGAGCTATGGGAGGCATATGACTTTTTGAGAGGTCTGAATGTGGAGTTGCTTAGGATGGGAGGTCATCTTGTTCCTGACGCTGAGCTTCGTCACACCCTCAGGGAGCTGATAGCAGCTAGTACGTATGAGGTGGAGGCGATAATGCTGGGTTATTCAGGTAGTATTGATTATCATCGGGCCTACCGCATTCTCCGGAGGATGTTAGCGGATCTTCAGGGGTTGGTAGGGCCTAGCTAGGATTAGATATTGTGGGGCAGAGTCATGGAAGGAAGGACACTACCTGCGTTTGGTTGGTTTGAGTTGTGTGTAATGTATTATGTGTGTATTAACAGTAATTTGGGAGTAGAATAAGTCGGGAATTTTGTTGTACATAGCCGACATTATAGTTGATAAGGTAGGCTAGGATCGATATGATGATAGGTAACCCGATAAGTAGTCATGTATGACTATGAGTGTGTATTTATATATCAGCAGTACTTTTGTAGTGTAAAGTGTATCGATTCCATCCAGCATGCATTTATTTATTTTTCAATATTCAAGTGAATTAGTGATTGGGTGACATGAGTTGATAAATATTCTTGATTCATGTTTCTTTTCAATGAATGTCTATCAGAAACATGTGTAGCCAATTACTAAGAAACTTGTATATTTACTCTACCAGATTATGGATAATCAACAACCAAATGGTAACCACGTGGGAAATGCGAATAATGATCAGAACTTTGGGGAGCAGGGTTTTTTCCATATGATGCAACAAATGATGGAGCTATTCCGACAACAGACAGAGAATCTCAATCGCCAGCAACAGCAGCCGCCAGCACCCCATGCGATAACATTTAAAACTTTTCAGTCTGTTAAACCTCCAGAGTTCCAGGGGTCAGCGGACCCAGTAGAGGCCCGAACATGGTTAAATGAAATGGAGAAATCTCTCGCACTGGTGAATGTAGAGGAGCCTAAAAAGACCGAGTTCGTGAGTTACTTTTTGAAAGGGGAAGCGAACTACTGGTGGGAAGCTAGGAAGGCTTTCGAAAGAGTAGGGGTAACCACGTGAGAAAGATTCAAAGAGTTGTTTCTGGAAAAGTATTTCCCCCGCTATATGTAGAATCAGATGGAGCTTAAATTTTGGGAATTAAAACAAGAAGGCAGGGCCAATGAGTATGAGGCAAAGTTTACCGAGTTAGCCAGGTTTGTTCTAGACTTGGTTGATACTGAAGAGAAGCGGGCAAGGAGATTTCAACAGGGTTTGAATCCGTGGCTCCGTAGCCGGGTAGCCATTTTTGAGTTAACCACCTATTCGGCAGTGGTCCATAAAGAGCAATGATTATTGATGGAGAGAGTGATAGCTCCAACAAAGAAAGGGAAGGCAAAAAGAGGAAATTTAATAATCAATCAGGGAGTTCGTTCCAGGGCAGAGTGCAAAACAACTTTAGTTACAGACCACCATTTCAGCCTAGAGGCAATGGAGGACCAGGAAACGGAAACCAAAATTTTAGTAATCAAGGGAATCGGTTTCTGAACAATAATCAGTAGCAAGGGAATCGGTTTCCGAGCTATAATCAACAACAAGGAGGTCGATTTCCGAACAACAATCAGCAACAATGAATGCAACCACCACTACCAGCATGTGGAATATGTGGAAAGAATCATGGAGGTACATGCAATCTGGCTAACGTGTATGTTTTCGGTGTGGAAAGAAAGGGCATTATGCCCATATATGCAATGAGCCAGCAGCTATTGGGATGGGTTGTCAGAAATGTGGGAACAAATGGCATCTTACTAAGGATTGCAGAGTCAACCTTAATTCGGGAAACCAAAATAAAGCCACAGGGACAAGCAATGCGGACAGCCAAGGGCCCGGGTTTTCAATATGACCATGACAGATGCAGAACAGAACTCTGATGTTATTACAGGTACACTTTCCGTAAATTCTACTAACACGCGATAGAATACGAACCTATAGATATTCAACATGACTTATCTTTTGTTGAGCAACCAGTTGAGATATTAGATCATAAGGTTAAGGTACTAAGAAATAAGACAATACCTCTAGTTAGGGTATTATGAAGGAATCCCTTGGTTGAGGAATCAACATGGGAAGTAGAGAGTGAAATGCGAGCTCAGTATGTGCACTTATTTCCTTAAGTGAGATTCTGGGGACAGAATCCTTATAAGGGGGGAAGGATGTAACGACCGGGAAAATTTCGTTTAATTTATTATATTAAAATATATTTTTAGTTGATTTTATTGTGTTTTAGTTTATTTTTAATGCATTTAAATGCGTTATGATTTTTATTAAATAAGAAATTATACCATACATCTTATGTGACTTCTGTGTAGCATAGATTATTTTATTCTATTTTTCTGCAATTTTTATATTTTTAGAATACAATTATTTCGCATTTTAATTTCCGGACCCAGCCCCTATACTGAATTCGAGGCCTTGTTTTTGATAAAATTATTTTTATATAATGATAGGATATTTAAAAATGCATTATTTTGTATAAATTGTCTGGGTTCGAATTTTGACTTCGAATTTCTGGGTTCTTGATTGCTTGTCTGCTATTATTGATGCCTTGTATAAATTGTCGAAGTCATAAGCTTCGTTTTGATACCCATAACATCGAATTTGGTTCAGAATTGAGAGCGAAAGCATTTTCGTCGGAATTTGGTGAAGTTCGCCGAAAACATGCGGGTTATGGCCTTTTTGGTCGTTTTCCGGCGTGTTTTCCCAGTTTAATTGGTGCTCAGTCTATGGGTAATTGTTTACAGTTGTTTTGGTGTCGAAATCAGGCTCAACGGAGCCGTTGTGGGTTCGTCGGAGTTTTTCCGGTGGCGGCGGCCGGCAACTGTTCTAGCATGAACAGTGTTTGAAGGTGGAAGGAAGAAGACGATGATTTTTTTTTAAAAAAAATTGTTTTACTTTTATTTACTTTTAGTTACTTTTAAATCATTTAATAATTCTCAATTTAATTATAAAATTCAGAAAATTATTTTCTGAAAATGTTTTGGAAATTTATAATTTATATCTGAATTCTGTTTTTAATTTTAAAAATTATTTTATTATTTATTTTTTTAATTCAAAAATAATTAATAATTAAATACTTTTAATTATACTAATTAATTTCAAATAATGATTTAATTATTTGATAAATGTAAATATTTATTAAATAATTTTATTAATTAATTATCAGTTGATTTTAATTAATTTAATTAGGATTATTTAATTTTTAAATAACCAATTGTCTTTTTAAAAATGTTTAAAAATGGTTTTAATTGCTCAAAAATTTCAGAAAATGTTTTAAAATCTATAAAAATCCTGAGTTGGATTTTATTCCAAAATTATGACTTAAAATTGTTTTAAAAATATTTCTTTAGTCCAATTAAATCCCGAATTGAGTTAGACCGATTTTGTGAAAATTTCGTGTTATATATTAACCAAAAATTTTGTGAATTATGTGTTATTATTTTTTGATTATCTGATAGTGATTTATAAATATTATAAGAATACCTTGAGTGCTCTTTTATTTGTGAGTCGTATCTACTATGTGAATTATGTGTTTGATTACTCCGTATATGTTACTATTTGTTTAACATATTTACTCGACAGCGATACAACGTACGGGTAAACACTAAAACCGAGGTTTGATTTGTATTTGGTCTTGTACCTAGCCAGTTGTTTAAAAATGAATGTTGTAATTGTAGAAGCGAGAGAAACCCTAGCTAGTGGGCAGAGCTTACCAGCAGTATACATAGAAGCGAGAGAAACCCTAGCCAGAGAGCATAGCTTACCAGCCATATATACAAGCAAGTATTTTTCCCTTGATCATCTTAAACACTGTTTATTTTATGTTTCATTGATTCATATCATGACGAATAGCTATTGTTCAGAGCTATTTATGATTCTTAAATATTTTTGTGCGAACACAGTTGTTTGATAATGGTACCCTTGATGTGGGGAATTGTTTCAGATAAACTCATTATATCCTTATTATCGTAGTAAATAATAAGGATGCGACCTGTATTTAAAACTAAACATTTCCTGTTGAATTCAGAAATTGTTCTATTGGATTGGAAAATGGTAAAGCGTAGGAGGCCACGTTGAATAATTGGTCCAGCTATATTTAAGGAGGATATAGTAACCATTCCATCTTCCTATAGGCTAACATTACTTGCCTATTTTGGTACCCTCATTGAAATTCGGGTTATACACACGGGTATAGAAATGTACCGGTGGTAGTATAAAGGGTCCCATTGCTTTTGAAGCTGATCAGGGGGCAATGGTGGTTCGTCTTCTTTTTATCTATATATCCAATCCATATCGCCAGAATGGCTATTATATATTGTGAGTTGGCAGATGATTCATTTTTTTATGACATGCCAAATGATTTCAGTTATGGTTTGAATTATATCCAGTTGTTGATTCAGTTTTCTCTATAAACTGTTTTACTTTTCAGTTGATGTTATGCAGCATTTATTCTGGTCTTATTATAAAATTGTTTATATGTACTTGCTGGGCATTTCTTTGACTCATTCTTGCTTTCACAAAACCTTTCCAGATGAGCAGTATGGTACCGATCAGCAGTCCGGACCGTATTAGAGAGAGACAGAGTAGCCGAGTGTCCGCACCCCAGACCTTACAGGTATTTACGGGTTACAGTTGGCGCTAGATAGAGCTTTCAATAAAATGGGATGTAATAATAAAACTGAACTAAACTGGATTTGGTTTGAGTTTATTTTATGGTTTGTAATAATTGAGTAGGTTACTTTTGGGTTGTAATTGCTTGGTTTCATACAATAACCTGTTTGCGATCTTTGGTTTGCGGGGTCAATTGCGCAGTCTGATTTATTTTTAGTTCTGATTGGTTAGTGACCCCTGGATCTAGACCCCGGATTTGGAGGGTGTCACATCCTTCATCTCAAAACGAGAAGTAAGAAATCTTTTGGTTTCGTGCAATAAGCCTATATCGTTGCAAGCCAATAGTACATCATCGACATAAAACACAAGGAGTATAAATTTACTCCCACTGAACTTATGATATAGCCACAAGTGCCATTATTGTCTCTAGTTGATCTACAAAGTGGCACATCCTCTTTTGTTTGTTGAGTTAAATCTTCTTGAGCATCATCTTGATTTTGAGTAGGAAACTGTACATGTATATCCACATTGTTATCTTGAACTCATGAGGCAAAGAAACTGATTCTTCCTCAAAGGCAACATCCCTGACTTTATCATCCCCTCAAACTCAAAATCCTCAAGAAATCTAGAGCAAGATGCTTTTCAAACTCATCAAGGAAATCTTTAACAGATACCTCATCGGAGTCATCAGACATACCGTAAAAGTATTGACTAGCAATTTAGAACAAAAAAAATATAAGCTCGCATAATGGAAATTCATGTCATATGCATACATAATAGCACACACAAAAAAACATGAATTTAAAATTATAGTGTGTTGTTCCATTCAAACAAGATACCTAGTACAACATTAATATTTAGTCTTCGGACAGAAATATTAACTTGCTAGCGGTACTCTCCACGCAGAAATCAAATATTAATAATAAATTCGGTCAAGCAATAACCTTCCTTTGGGCCGGTTTATTACTCACATGAAAAATTTATAATTATTACATATTTTTTTCCGCACGTATATCCATTATTTGGCCATTAAATAATCTTCATTTGGGCCGATTATTATAACGCATAAATAATAAACATACACATCCTATTATTTCAAAATAAATAAATCTACACATAAATATCATTTTGGTAATATTTTGCTTCAACTCACTTATTCGTGAAATAAAAGGACGGGTTTTCAAAAAAAAATGGGCCCAAATCCGTATAATTGTAAATAAAATCTGAAACTTATGCAAAATCCAAAATATTACAGGGAACTGATTCTATTTACAATCACAATTGATAAAACAAAATCATATGATTCCATGCGACAGCAATGTTACAGACCAATTATGGAGTGAACATAGAAAATCTAATTCATGCATGAAGCATGTTTTAACGTGATGTATACAAATTGACACTAATTTGATCCATGAGTATGTATCATGTCAATTAATGCAAAATAGACAGAAGCATGATCTAAAACCAAACCAAACATACCCAGTATATCCCGCTCAGAGCAGGGTCTAGGGAGGGTAAGTTGTACGCAGACCATGCCCCCGCTTTTTATGACGGGGAGGCTGTTTCCGTGAAGACCCTCGGCTACGTGCACGACAGATACGGTGGGTGATATATACAGAGTAATCTTAATGGTACGAAAATGCTCAAAGCAATACCTGAGCCCATGGCGTTATTCACATGGGACCTACCCGCCTGCTTGGAATAGAGTTACTGGGGTCCTGATGCGCTCCGCTGAACCAACTTGTGACAGTAGACCAAACCAACCTAGTCACACAAACCCAGTAGACCTCCCACAGAACAAAGACCGGTCCAATCTCCCTGCAACTACAAAACCAGCAAACAAACAATTAAATATTCTTTTTTTTTCATGATCTGATTATAGTAATTAATACATGTCAAAAAAAAAACCATGTCATTCACGATAACCAGATAAACCTTAACATAATCCCAACTTAATAACATGGCACTGCACATGATATAATAAAAAATATAATACCATAAGCCCGGTTCATTAGTTCATGGTCACATAATTCTTTTAGGACCTTTAGAAAAATTGAACGAACCAAAAAAAACATCACAGAGTATAGTTCATGCACATGTATGAATGAAGATTATACGAAGCACAAATCGTATACTGATTATATTCATCGGCATGTTTCGATTTAAGTATCATACAAAAAATCATACTACGAAAACAATTATCATGTATGCATGTCGAAAAAACAATCATATAATATATATGATCAACCCTAATAATTCAACATAGAATAGGCTCGAATACCAATTATTAGATCTAAATAAATAATCAGAATCGTCTTATGCGATATTATCAAGGTTACATGATAAAACTGTAGCATGAAAGCATACCCGATTTCATGACGGTAGATTATGTATACAGATTCAGGACTTGATCTTCCACAGACTTGATTCGCCTCTAGCCGTATCTCGCTCTGACTGATGGGAATAGAGGAGTAGAGGTTGTGAATAGCCTTGGGGACCAAGACCCTATTATGTTCTTTATATAGTACTCTAATTAGACCTCATTAACCCTAATCAGATTACTACTGGGTATTACACATTACAAAGCCCATACCGAATAAGATATTATTGGACCCTTTATTTTAGACCACTTAATTAGTCCAAATATAGAATAAACATTAAATATAATTGTCTTTAATTTGTAAGCCCATAAATTATTATTAGATTATAAAAATAATCTAACACTTACACCAATATATCCGGGTCTGGGAGGGGCAAAATAGCTCAAATTTTTCTTCTAAGTCACCCAGAGCCATTCAGCTTTGAACTTATGAAGAAATTGTAGTAACTCTTAGCCCTGGATCACGGGCTTAGACCCAAAATCCGGACCTAGGGGGCAAAACAACTAAATTTTTTTTAGCTTTGAATTTACGAAGAATTTGCAATAACTCTTATCCACGGATCACGAGCTTATACCCAAATATCCAGATCTGGGGTACAAAACACCTCAAATTTTTCAGCTTGGGATTTACGAATAAATTGCAATGACTCCTAACCTCGGATCATGGGCTTACACCAAAACATGCGGGCCTGTGGGGGCAAAACATCTCAAATTTTTCCTATTTTAGCGGAAAATAGGCTAAGGGAATGGGGGCAAATGATAGGCTAAAAGTATCCCAAGCATGATAAAGCCCAATCTTCAACCCAAATTACAATACCTAGCCCAACCTATGAGAATAAGGCACCTCAGCACTGACTAGCGGGTCCCAGGCTAATGACAGTTGTGACACATGGAACTACAACCTAGACTAAGGGGTCATTTGTTAATCACTTAACGGGATGGAATGGACTCTTTCAACGGTTAAGATCATTTGGTTGGATTTTTTTGTTCTGGACGACTTAAAATCTTCTGGACGAGACAGGAAAACTTCTGAACGAGTGCCTTAAGAAAAAGTAGGTAGACTGGTCCAGTTCTGTTGTTTATGCAAAACTCAACGTCAAGTTTTATTTCACATCATAACTTGACTCTTTACAAATTTTACTATTGTTTTGAACAGGATGTGGTTTTCAATCTTATTTAATTAGAAATTACAAAAGTACTGATTTTTTATGGTATTTTTAAGAATTTATATTTTTTTATTTATACTTGATATTAATTTCTATTTTACATAATATTGGTATTTTTTTTTAGAAGCTTGTTATTATATATTATTAATAATTAATACTATATTTATAGTTTTATTTTATTAAATTTTTAATCAAAATGTATTTTCAAAATAGTTAGGTTTATTAGGTAAATATTTTAAAAAATATATGTTATTGTATTGTATTATTTTAAATTATTTTTGAGGTCATGTATCATTAACTAGATAAAGGGTGTTATAAATAAAAAAAATTCATTTAGAAATTTAAAAATATTATTTATCAATTGACATCAATCATTCAGCATTCAGATTATCATTCGTTCAAAAATACTATTTGTTCAGAAATTATGATTTAGATTTAACAAATGACCTCTAAGAATCCCACATGACAATGACAGTTACTGATGGCCAATGATTGACATATGCTAGCCATGTTCTAAAATGGTCTCAACACACTTTCTACAACGACACGTGTCCTGCATCTACGAAGCCCAAGTATCCACACTATTTAGAATTCAACACTCGTGATTAAAGGTAACATTTTCCAAATTCTAAACCTTGAACTATGAATAGCTTAAAGGAAAAAGGATTTGAGGTTACACTCACTTTCACATACACGTCTTCCATTTTTAGATACTCTCATTTCTTGACTATTATTTTCAAAATTTACTCTTATTTTCACGCCGGATATGCTACGATTCATATCCCCCTCTAATATTATTTTACAGAGACCAAAATATTAACTACACCTCTTTCAAACGTAAAAATGACACGAAAAGATTAGATCAAAATTGTCAGGACAGTAGTATTAATAGTATTACTGGAGTCTATTAGTAAGGGTATAATAGTATTATACTGTAATTGTTGTGGAGGTCTATAAATAGACTAACAAACCTGTAGTTTGAATCATGTATGAACAATTATCAGAAAATGGAAATGTTATTTCCACCACTCCTCTCTCTCTCTCTCTCTCTCTCTTATTTCTAACTATTTTCTCTCTCTAGATTCTTATCTTCTTGTACAAGCTATCTACAAACCCTAGCTTTCTTCTACATTTCTGTTCTAATCTCTCTCTCTGTGTCTCTGATTCTCTCTATCTCTAGCTCTAATCTCTGTTCTATTGCTTGTTTTATTGTTATTTCTCATTCCTAAACTCAGAAAACACAAAAACACTATAAAACCTAGAAAATTACTTGTCAAGGCATGGTGTTCTACTAGTTGTTTCAGCTGGAATTCCAAAATTTGAACAACTGTTACAAGATGTTTTCAAGGAAAAGGACTGGTACACTAAAGGCAAAGAAAGAACAGGGATTGAGCCATTATCGAGGAGGTATGAAGGTTGGCCCAAGGCAATAGATAATGTTTCAGTGGCAATCCTGAGGATAGGATTGAATTCAAGGGGGAAGGATTGTCAGGATAGTAGTATTAATAGTATTACTGGAGTCTATTAGTAAAGGTATAATAGTCTTTTACTGTAATTGTTGTGGAGGTCTATTAATAGACTAACAGACCTGTAGTTTGAATCATGTATGAACAATTATTAGAAAATGGAAATGTTATTTCCATCACTTCTCTCTCTCTCTCTCTCTTATTTCTAACTATTTTCTCTCTCAAGATTCTTATCTTCCTGTGCAAGCTAGCTACAAGCCCTAGATTTCTTCTACATTTTTGTTCTAATCGCTCTCTCTGTGTCTCTGATTCTCACTATCTCTAGCTCTAATTTCTGTTCTACTACTTGTTTTAGTGTTATTTCTCATTCCTAAACTCAGAAAACACAAAAACACTATAAAACCTAGAAAATTACTTGTCAAGGTATGACAAATGTTGTGGAATAAAAACTAGGTTATGAATATTGCGGCTAGGGTTTATGTATTTAATGCTAGGGTGCGTGAGCTTCGTGCTTTGATGGCTGTTCTTGCGTTCGGGACTGAGCGGTCCTCACAAGATGCCTACGTATCTCTGTATTGCTAGAGAATCAAGCCAAGACGTAGTTCTGATAATGACGGGTCAGACCCTTTATATAGGCTGAGGAGCCTAAGAATTATGGCAGGAATAGGAGACTTGGTGGGCAAGCCACCACCTCAAGGAAGGTTCTGGATCTATTCCTTTTAGGAATCAGTTTCCATGTTGAGATATGTATCTTGGAGGCTAAGTCAAGTAAGAGTTATATCCTTGTTTGACTCTTATTTGCTGAGCTATTTATTGCCCCTACGAAATTAATATTATAATTAGGGTTTGGGCCCATCTGGTGGGCCCCACGTTTGGACCATTCTAGGCCTAATTAATGCCACATTAAATGTGTCTTTAGGGCTTACTTTTAGCCCATATCATTTGCCCCCCAACTTCTAGGAAAACTGATCAGGTTTTCCTTGAAGTTATAACGGCCTTATTCGAGACTTGGGTCAGGGTTTATTGCTCTTACGCGAATATTTCAACAATATCATCTTAATGTAAAGCGTGGAGCGACCGACGCATTTATGACGATGTTTGAACGACACTAAACGGTGTTAAACGGCACTACACAACGCTAAACAGCCTTAAACAACGTTTAAACAGTGTGAAACAATGTTAAACGGCAAAAAACGGCACTAATTGGTGCTAAACGGTGCTAATTGGTGCTTAAACAGCACTACACGGTGCTAATCGGCACTAAACCGTGCTAACAAGCACTAATCGGTGCTTAAACAGCACTACACAGTGCTAATCGGCACTAAACTGTGCTAACAGGCACTAATCGGTGCTTAAACAGCACTACACAGTGCTAATCGGCACTAAACTGTGCTAACAGGCACTAAACAGTGCTTAAACAGCACTACAAGGTGCTAATTGGCACTAACCTGTGCCAATCTAGACTTCTTTTTAGCACTGAAAATTATACGAGATTCGCTGAAAAAGTCGAGATCTAGGTCTGAAAACTATCCGAGGTCCGCTGAAAAAGTAGGGGTTTAGGACCACGAACTAACCCGTGATCGGTCGGATCAAGGGCTAGCTCGTGGTCGGCTAGCACCTGATTGGCCGAAGGGCCTTGATCCGAGGTGATCGGCCACGAGGTGACCGACCAGGAGGTGATCGGTCGAAGCTCCTTCGGAGGAGGTGGTCGGCTCCAAGGTGGTCGGATCCAAGGTGGTCGGCTCCAAGGTGGTCGGCCGTGGTGCCCCGTGTGCCGTGGTCGGCTGGGAGGTGGTCGTCCGCGGCCCCTCGTGCGCCGTGGTCGATTGCCTCTCGGTTAGCTAGGCGATCCGGACGTGAAAACCCTCCGTGGTCTTGAGGATCAAGAATCTTGATCTTGATCTCAAGTTACTATCTTGGTCATTCGTGACTTCATTATCTTAAGGATCAAGAATCTTGATCTTGATCTTAAGTCATCATGGATCTAGGATTCAAAATCATCTGTGATCCTAAGGATCAAGAATCTTGATCTTGATCTTAAGTCGTCAGTTTGGTCCTTCGTGACTTCTGACGATATTACTCCTTAACTTTTGATTAGCACTGCTAATCTTGTGATTATGGTTGATCTCCTTAATTAACTCCTTAAGCGTATTTAGCTTTTCAGAAGTCACTTGTTTTGCAGCTCCAGCAATTATATCTGTTATTTCTCTTCTGGCATATATGAATTATAACGATTATTTCTGTAAAACGCGGATAGTTTCTGTCCTTTATTTCATCTATAAACGATAGATGACCTGTAAATGCGAACCAAGCTGAGATTCAACCTGATGTAGCAGGTCATGCATTTTCTATAAAAGAGTAGAAGTAGCCTTCATTTCGATTCACTTCTTCATTTCAGAGCTTTCGAATTCTCAAGTTCTCTGGCTTTCAAGTTGCGAGATCAAGTTCAAGCTTCTAGATCAAGTTTCATATTCAAGATCAAGTTCCAACTTCAAGATCAAGATGTCGAAAGGTGATCGCTCAATGGCTCCCCCTGTCTCTATGATGGAAGCTATGTCGAAGAGGAGTAAGATGAGAACAGCTAAAGGTAAAGAAGAAATCAAACCTCTTTCATATGTTGAACATAGATTTGAATCCTTACTAGATCTTCTAAACATCATGAGGGACACATTCCCAAACTGTGCTAGCTTAGATGCTTTTAACAGTCCCAGTAAGTTGAAGGAAAAAGATGTCCAAGAGATAAGGGACACATATCATTTTCCAAGTGCTATCAAAGTTCGTCTTCCAAACCCATCGGACGAGACCTGCAACTG
Organism: Kitagawia praeruptora; assembly: GCA_037693485.1. Lineage (NCBI taxonomy): Eukaryota > Viridiplantae > Streptophyta > Magnoliopsida > Apiales > Apiaceae > Kitagawia > Kitagawia praeruptora. Next base: position 124,041,992 of record CM075351.1, on the reverse strand, counting down.
GCATCCTGAGAGGATTTGTGTTCACTGGGGTGCCCTTGACGCTGGGCTCAGATTCCCGGTTGATAACTTTATCATTAGATTGCTGGCGGAGTATCAGATCCATCCTTGTCAGTTGTATCCCAACGCTTGGAGGTATATCTCTATTTTTTTAATAAGATGTCGTCAATTGGGGATTCTACCGACTACTACAATGTTTCGAAGTATCTTTGGGGCCACTAACTCTTCTAACCACAAGAAAGGATGGGTTAGCCTCAAGCACCGAGCTAAAATCCCACACATGGTGATTCCCTTCTCCTTTCCAGATTCTCAGCATTTCTGGGAAAGGGAGTTTGTAGTTCTTGAATGGAAAGGCGGTGACTGGGACAACTTCTTTGTGAAGAGATTCGGATTCGTGGAGGATAGTAAACACTTCGTGTGTGACCTTGATGACTCAAAATTAGTGGATCGAGATAAGCTTCTTTCCGACGATGGCTGTACACACTATAAAACTTTTCTGAATGAAAAGAACCTTATTGAGGCTGGCCTTAGCTTTCTTTCCGTTGAGGGTAACTTTCTTACTTGAACCTATTATGAACTTTGTTTGTTCTTATCCCAATGTTTTTCTCTTTGTATTTCAGTCGCCGAGGAGATTGATAGTCGTCCTCAGAACCAGCCGACCGTGACCAAGAGGATGAAGAAGAAGGCTACGGAATTACTGAATCCCACTAAGCCTCATATCCCAACTTTCTTATAGCGCTGCACCCAAGGTGGGAAACGATCCCGGAACGCTGATGGGGATGTCAGGACTCCTTTCATCCCTCCTTGGGGGATATGCGAGCAAGACTCAGTTTTGGGGAGCCCTGATATGGCTCTAGCCTGGTCTAAGTTTTCCATCACTCCTCCTGACCAAGTGACTATGCACGCGGGCGACAAAATGGATGAGTCTCAGCTTATGGGCGCTCAGGCCTTGTATCAGGTATGGACTTCTCTCTGTTAAGTTCGATATTGTTATTGATTTAGATTTGGTATATTTCTTGTATCTCACCCATTTCCTTATTGCAGGCCAATGTCTACTTTCAAACTGTCTCAAGTTAAGGCCGGGCTTTTAAGGATGAGAACATTAGCTTGAAGAATGACTCAGCAAGGCTCAAGGAAGAAATGGAAGATCTGCACTCCCAAGTCATTCGTGCTGAAGCTGATGCTGCATCCACCCGTAAACAACTTTCATCTCTAGCCCAAAAGAAGGCGTCTGATGCTGATAAGGTGATCCAGGCCTATCATAGGACCCAAGATTTTCTTAAGTTCATCGATGATCATGATGATAAGATGCGTCCCTTCAACATTTATGTTGGTTGGGATAAGGCCATCAACGCTGTGAGCCACAGGCATCCTTCTGTTGTCAACCCGGCTGATTTTCCTTGCCCTATCTGGGGTGTCAACCCGGCTAACCTAGCTTCTGGTTCGGGAACTAAAGTTGTTCCTCAGACATCAGCATCCGGCTCCAAGGGAGCTGTCCCAGTTGCTAGCCAGGACTCATCCTCTTCTGGTTCTCGTGGAAAGAAACCCCCCCCGCAAGGAAAGTTGGAGTGGTTCGACAACCAATCCCTGGCAAGAGATTGATCCGAAACGAGGGCAGTTCTTCTTTTGATTCATCCTCTGAAGAAGAAGAGACTGAAGTTGCTACAGTTCAGCCGATGGTGGTGACCGAGCCTGATGATGGTTCCGAGGAGGAGGACTCAGATGAGGATGGCTCAGACGAAGAAGAATCAGACGAGGAGTAGAGGGGAACGGCCTTGCATGGCCTTATTAGCCGCATGTGGCTTTGTACTTTCATCAACTTTTATTCAGCGTCCTTCGGGACTTAAACTTTATCTTGCTGTGTTGTAACTTAACTCGAATCATGGCCCTTCGGGGCATTTTATTTATGTCTTTGTTTCCCTTATTCGTATGCTCATTCATTTTCGGTACTTGGTCTTTCCAGACTTACACTCAACAAGTGCTTGGTACATAAATAAAACATAGAATAATATAATGGAAAACAAGTTTACATTAATAACTCAGAATGGGGTTCAACCCTTACATAGCTTATTACTACCCTACTCGGGGCACTAGGCCCTGGAATGGTTTTATAGAACCTTATTTCTACTCCTCGTAATAGATAGATAAAAGCTGAGTCCTTATTAGGACGGCTTAAACATAATAAATCTTGAGGTTCAAGGCATGCCAAGTACGGGGCACCTCAACCCCGTTCAAGGTCTCCAACTTGTATGATCCTCGTCCCAACGTCTTCCTGACTCGATACGGCCCTTCCCAATTAGGGGCTAGTTTTCCCTTCTGGCCAACTCCAGAAGCCTCAATCTTCCTTGGAACTAAGTCACCTTGCTGAAAGTACCTTTCCTTAACCCTGTGGTTGTAATAAAAGGATGCTTTCTTTTGATGCTCCGCATTTCTGGCATTTGCCTCATCCCTGACTTCATCAATCAGATCTAGGGCGAGCCTCATGCCTTCTTCATTAGTCTCAGGTTCAAATGCCTCAACTCGAGGTGATGCATGCCTCAGCTCCATAAGCTAGCAGAAACGGGGTTGCTCCGGTGGTCACCTTACAAGTAGTACGATAAGCCCAAAGTATAGGTAGCAACTCATCCACCCAAGTGTTCCTTGAGTGTAAGAACCCTAATTTTTGGTAATATTTTATTTTATTTAATATCTTGTGGCAATGTCAATATGGAACCTTTCTGGTCATCCCTGTTGATTAATAGAATTGATTGTCTGAGAAACTGTGTTGTTGTATTCACTATGTAAGATAAAAAGGGAGATTGTGAAGGCAAGAGTCTTATTGTTAGTGAGATTTATAAAACTTGGGATTTGAGAATGATTAGAGTGTTAAAAGGTTTATCAAGGATTATGACAAGGAATTATGGACATTAGAGGAATTTACACAATTAGTACTTAAGGAATTATAGGGGAAATCTCTACGCGACAAAATATTATTACGAGAGATTAATTAAGATACGATACGAATTAAGGATTAAATAATAAGCATTGGTGGAAGAATAATATTACAAGGAGTAGTATTGTATGCAAGCCCATGCAACCAAGTAGTTAGAAACCAAGCAAACTAGTTAGCCATTGGAAGATGAATAGTACCTAGTTACTTGCTTTTCAAAAAGGAGGAGACAACAAGTACTACTAGCTATACCTATGTTGTACCATGCTTATACACACAATAATACATATCACCCAATCAATTCACTTAATCACCCAACCACACAAACACAAAAAAATCAAACTCTCCCCCCCCCCTTGAACAAGGAGCTCTCGGCCAAGCACAAAAGTGGAGAAGAAAAATTCTTCTCCTCCCTCTTTCATCACTCATAAATCATAACATAATTCCTAGGTCATCTACATCATCTAGACAAGGTATGCTAGCAATTTCACTCCATTTAATCCATCCAATTTCGAGTTATAAATTGTTAAAGTTTGGATGAATAGTAACCAAGTTTGTTCTTCCTTTAGATCTTGCATTATAAGTGTTGTAGGAGACCATCTAAGGTGTTGTTGAGTTGTGAAAGGCTTACCCAAGGCCACTAGGAGCTCAAGAAGGTATAAAACCACAAACCCTCTTGGTTATGTAGTATTTATAATGATTGGTAGTAGATCCATGTATTTATGAGCTAATCTTGGTTATATATGCATTGGATAGCATGGATCTTGAATTTTGATGTTAAGATTATGAATTTTATGACTATGGATAGTATATATATCACCATGAGTGTTATGAACCATGATTTGAGTGTATTAAGTGTTGGTTGTATGGTGGAATTGTGAAAAATGATTGATCTAAGTGGTATGTTCATGCTGAGTTTTTCCAGGAGCAATGACCTGAATTGTGACACGGTTTTGAACCCCCAAATGTTGTCCCCTGATGTCCTACCTTATATTGTTGGAAAGATAATTAAATGTAGTTTCTGGAAATGTAAGGTTCATGGCTAGGTGATGTGTAGATTTTAAGTTATGGCCGGAGGAGTGAATTGTGTTTCTGGACTATGGACTGCACTAAGTGACCCCCTTGTGAGCCTTGTTTAAACCCCTAAATATTTATGTGGGATCATGGAAAAATTAGAGAAGCTAGGAAATACAGTGGTGAAGGCTACCCAAAAAGAAATGGATTAAAATACGAATTTTTGAATTTTATAAAAATGCTAGAGTAAATTTCGCGCAAGGGAAAAAGTCGTTAGTGGAGCATAATTCTAGGAGTAATGGTTATGGTTCGAACGTGGTAACTAAATTAAGTCGAATAAGTGACGAGCGTAATCGAGTGATGACATGGACCTATAGAGGGGCTAGAGTGTCATAAGACGAAGTCATTAAGTTAATTTCGTACCCCCCTAAAACCCCGTAATTAAAGAGATATTGTTAAGATACTAACGAGCGGTTATTGCTTATGTATAGATCGTTCCACTCCGCACGCTCGACCACCCCAACCAAACCAAGGCAAGTTTACTTTTCAAAACTTATACATATACAAGGATTTTCACTGTTGTGTTTGTAGTTTTCAATTATATCAAATGCTATGTTTATCGAAGTATTGATGCAATTGAGATTGTATAAGTACATATATGCTTGTACCCCTTGAACTTAGATTAAAATGTTTTCTTCGGACAACGACTCTAGCAATAGAGGTCGTAGCGGTCCGTGTATATCTATTGACCGGGGAGCGGTATATTATTATATCGTATCTAGATTGCGAAAACCCGAAGGGTCATTCGGGAAGTATCGTATACTCAAATAATTACTTTATATCTTCGTAAATACTCAAATTACCTATCTTGGATTAAAAGTTTATTTAATTAAATAATTATTTTATTAATTATTAATATTAAATCTTAAAATATCATTTATTAATTATTGTTCATTATTTTAAAGACAAAGCTAATCCAAGATACCTTTAGTACCTTCAAACTCGAACTTTTTCGAACTCAAAACATTTTTGAAAACCCCCGGTCAGGTTCTGCTTCTTGTATGATTTCAAGAATTATCGGTCGACTGATGTCGAACCACAACTACTCTGTTTTCAATCAAAATCAAGTTTTTAAAAGAAAAAGAAAAAGGGACTCTGGCAGGTGTGGGAACCGTTGACGAACGATTCCCGGGATGTGTAAGCGGCCGTGAGCCAGGCGGTCCATCACTTATTATTCCGGCCCAGGTGTTGCCGAAGGATGATTACGGATGTAGTTTTCATCGAGGGTGATTACGGATGTAGTTTTCACTTGGGGATAGTTACGGATGTAGTTTCTATCCTTCTACCGGTAGAGAAGACCCGCGGATTATTGGACTCGGATGTGGCGACTGATCATCGTCAATCCCTGTCAGGTTTTATGTTTTCTTTAAGTCCCATTCCTCCACTTTGGAAAAATGCTTTGACACTGCATCTTAGGCCTATGTGCCAGTTGCCGATAGTGTCCTATTTTGATGAGAAAGATGTTGACTTTAAGCAGTATCTAGAACTGCAAGGTTGTTTTGAAAACAAGGGCACGTACTAGTGCACCTTTGAAATTACCAATAATGACAAGTGATTTTATAACCGATTGATACAAACGAGTTTAATGACTGTTATACATACGAAGTGTTATATTGCTTACCTTATACATATATCCTTGCTGAGCTATAGTTGCTCACTCTTGCTTGTTTTCAAATTTTACAAACACAACAGCTAAGAGAAATGGCAAGAACCTGTCAGACTGTTCGAAAGCAGGTGACTAGACCCCAGGCTGCAGTTGAGATTCCACCGGTAGGCCCCATTAGCCGGATTGGTTGGCAAATTTTGTTAGTACGTTTTATTTATAAGTATAACCTGTGCAAGGCAGTGTACCGTAACAAACTTTCAAGCCGCCAACTTCGCTTCATATCGAAGTGTTGCTGGTAGCATAAATGCTATTTAATTCGGTCTGTAATAACTCTAAAACTATTACTTTTGCTTATTCAAATGTATGACGTTTTTGAGACTCTAACCTGTGTGTGTGTGTGTGTGTGTGTGTGCGGTGTGAGTTTATTGTGGGGTCGATGGCTGTTTATTTATTTTATGTGCAAGAACAAGTACGTTATTAATGGAAAATGGACCGTGAGCGCCTAGATCTTCGACCCCGGATCTGGGGGCGTCACAGAAATGGTATCAGAGAGAAGGTTACAGTTCTCAGAAACGATAGTAACTTAGGGAAGCAACCATAATGATACGAATAATAATAACAATAATAATAATCCCATCAATACCTAGAGCTCTCATCGAGTTCACAGTCGGGTTATCGGATATAGCCCTGACTTCTAAGGCCCGTGAGGGAACTACTCCTTAAACCCTTCTTTTTGGTTAGTAACCTAGCTTATTTCCCTTGTGTAGATGGAGGAGATACCAGACCCTGAGGCCTATGAGAGGGAGCATGATGAGGCACTACTGAGAGAGACTGAGGACCCTATTGAGGATACTGATGCTGACTCTGAGACCGACCCTGTGATTGAGCTGATAGAGGACACTGAGGAGGAGGATCCCGATGAGGAGCCCTTTGTTGAGCCTGAGCCTGTTACCCCCTCCCCTGTGGCCACTGATGAGGAGAGTGTGCGATCCGGTGAGGACCGTGTTGTGTCACCCCCACCCTCTCCACAGTCATTGAGCCCCACTTCTTCAGATGATGACTCCGAGGAGGATACTTCTAGTGAGGAGGAGCGTGACCCTACCCCTGCTCCTGCTCCTGCCCCTGTTATGCCACCCCCACCACTGGACCTACCCCCAGTATCGGGTGCCGAGCACGCCTATGTGGTGCAGTTCCTGACCCGAGACTTACTTTCTGCGGAGGCCCGACTTAACGAGGCGAGGAGGGTGATAGTGGAGGAGCGCGAGGCGCGCTTGAGGATCCAGGCTGAGATGAGGACTACTGTTGCTAGGAGGACTAGAGCTCGACTCCACAGGATTGAGAGGAGGAGTCGCGAGAGGGTTCTCGGATTAGGGATCCGCGGGGGCGGAGTGATCCAGGCTAGGGATGTTAGACGTGTTGTGCGTCATGCATTTGCCCGAGTGAGGACCTTGCTCCGTCGCGGTGCGGCCCCATGATGTGTTACTGATAGCTCAGTCCCCTAGGTTCAGATGACATTAGTATGTCGATTTTGCGGGATAGTTGACTTGTGCAGTGGCGTCCTTTCTGACCAGTGGATGAGTAGACTGACCTACATATATGTAGATGTGAATTCGGATAGTATGTACGGATGTAGCCCTACTTTTATGTAGCCTGACTATTCGGATTATGTACTTGTATTTGTTCCACTTTTGCTAGACTTTGACATCGGAACTATGTATTTGGCTCTAACATCCAAACTTTGTGACAACCCTTGTACCGTACTTATTTAGTTTCAGTTTCCTTGATATTGTCTCAACTGCTTTACTTTCCGATGCCATGCTCTACCGTTTTGATATACAACTGTGATTATACAACTGTTACAAGCCACAAATATAACCATGCTGTTTCAAATTTACGATATGCGATTTCAAATTGTTCTCTACATTTTCCAAAATGTTCCTACAATTTTTCTAAAATAAATCTTTCAAAAAAAAAACGGTTTTAGTTTATTTAAAACTCTAAAAATATTTCTACAGATTACGAAGTTTTGAAATTTTGGAAATTCCTACAAATGTTTTCGAACCACGTAACGACTTTCCCTAAAAAGGTTTTACAGTTTATCGCCATCATAAGGGCACTGCGAGTTTCGAAATTTTAACCCTGTATAAGGAGGAACAATACGTTCCTGACTTCTCTAAATACGGTCAAATAAATTGAAAACCCTAACCCATTTTTGTCTTATTATCAGAATCATGCCACCCAGAAGAATGAACACTCGAGCTCACCCGGCCAACTCTGAAGGCCAGGGTAGCCACCATGGGCCGGACGGCCACCAAAACCGAGAGAGAGAGGATCAGAACCTGAGCGAGGATGAAGGTAGTGACTATAACTTGTTTGATAACTCTGAGTATGATGAAGAGGAAGCTGAAGATGATACCCTAGAGGTGGAAAACCCAAGGAGAGACCCTATGGAGCGATTCATGGACCTACTTAGGCAGAACTTGGACCGTCCCCCGGTTCAGCCACCACCCAACAATGCGAATGCCAATGCCTTTCGGAATTTCAAATCCCTGAAACCCCCGGAGTTTAAGGGAATTGCGGACCCAGTCGAGGCAAGAGCCTGGCTGAAAGAAATGGAAAAATCTTTTGAGATACTAGGAGTCGCTGAAGAGTAGAAAACTGTCTTCGCCACCTATCTGCTGAAGGGTGAGGCAAACTACAGGTGGGAAGCTAAAAAGAATTTGGAGGGAAGAGGTGTGGTGACCTGGGAGAGGTTTAGCGAGTTGTTCTTGGAAAAGTATTTCCCTAGGTTCATGGAAACACAAATGGAGCTGAAATTTTTGGAACTAAAGCAGGGCAACATGACGGTGGCCGAGTATGAGGCAAGATTTACTGAGCTGTCAAGGTTTGTGCCGGAATATGTGAACTCTGAGGTGAAGAGGGCCCGAAGGTTTCAATTGGGGCTAAAGCAATGGATTCAGAATCGTGTGGCGGTTCTCGAGCTGACAGACTATGCCACCCTGGTACAGAAAGCATCGATGGTTGAGGCTGGAGGTGAACAGATGCAGAAGGAGAGGGAAGGAAAGAAGAGGAAGTTTGACAATCGAAAGGGGAACTCTGCGGGAGGGAGCTTTCCGAGCAAATTTAAGCGAGGAACAATGTCCCAACCCAGCGGAAACTTTGGAACCAAGAGAGCTGAAAGTTGGAGTGTGGGCCAGAGCGGCCGACCACAGGGATCATCGTACTCTACCCCACCCCGAGCCCCACTCCCGGAATGCAATAAATGTGGAAGGAAACATGCGGGCGTGTGTAATCTGCAAGATGTGAAGTGCTTCAAGTGTGGGCTGACAGGACATTATGCTAACACCTGTCGAGGGACTAGTAACAACGCCAGTGCCGGAGGTAATTGCTTCAAGTGTGGGAAACCAGGGCACCGAATGAGGGAATGTATGTCCTCTGGGCCAGCTGCGTCAAGAGTGAGTGGAACTGCTTCTAACAGGGCCCCTACTGCAAGAACTTTTAACATGACTGTGCAAGATGCCGTGAGGAACACGGATGTGATCGCAGGTACCCTACTACTCAACTCGGTTAATGCGAACGTTTTATTTGATTCGGGAGCTACCAAGTCTTTCATATCTCTAGATTTTGTATGTCAGATAGGCCTTAACACTGAACCATTGAGAGACAGACTGCAAGTAGAGATAACTAATCATGAAATTATTCCTGTTAACCAAGTATGTCCAGGTTGCGACCTAGAAATAGAAGGGAGACACTTTCGGGTAGATTTAATACCTTTTAAATTAGGAGAGTTTGACGTAATAGTAGGTATGGATTGGTTGACAACCCACGGAGCTCAGATTGATTGTGTGAAGAAGAAAGTGAGTTTAAGACTGCCAGGGGATGAGGAAGTAGTGTTTAGTGGAAAACGACAAACCCAAAAGTTCCTGACTATGATTCAAGCTAAAAAGCTGTTACGTAAAGGATGCGAAGCCTATTTAGCCTATGTAAAGGATACCAAGAAGGAGGTGCCAAACCTACAGGAAATCCCAGTCGTTAATGAGTTCGCGGACGTATTTCTGGATGATCTTCCAGGACTACCACCTGATAGAGACATCGAGTTCGCTATAGATTTAGTTCCGGGCACGACCCCAATTTCAAAAGCCCCGTATAGGCTAGCCCCAGTGGAGATGAAAGAGTTGGCCACCCAATTGCAAGAGCTGTTGGATAAAGGAATGATAAGACCTAGTGTGTCATCGTGGGGAGCCCTGGTGATATTCGTGAAAAAGAAGGATGGCAGTATGAGATTATGCATAGACTACAGGGAGTTGAATAAGGTGACCATAAAGAATAAGTATCCTTTGCCCAGAATAGATGACCTGTTTGACCAACTAAAGGACGCGGTTTATTTTTCCAAGATCGATTTGAGAACCGGGTACCACCAGTTAAGGATTAAGCCAGAAGATATACCAAAGACGGCCTTTCGCACCCGGTACGGACACTATGAGTTTTTAGTAATGTTGTTTGGGTTAACGAATGCACCCGCAGCTTTCATGGACTTAATGAATCGAGTCTTCAAGAAGTACCTGGACAAGTGTGTTATAGTCTTCATCGATGACATCTTAATTTATTCCAAGACGAAAGAGGAACATGCAGAGCACTTGAGGATTGTATTTGGAGCATTAAGAGAAGAAAAGTTGTACGCTAAGTTCTCGAAGTGTGAATTTTGGTTGAAGGAAGTTCAGTTTTTGGGGCATGTGATTAGCGAACAAGGCATCCTAGTGGACCCAGCCAAAATAGAGGCTGTATCAAATTGGGAGAGACCAACCACTCCGACAGAGGTGAGAAGTTTCATAGGATTGGCCGGCTACTATAGGAGATTTGTCCAAGACTTTGCCAAGATAGCAGCCCCTTTGACTCGGCTAACTCGCAAGACCGAGAAGTTTGTGTGGACAGAGAAATGCGAAGAGAGCTTTCAAGAGTTGAAAAAGAGGTTGGTGACAGCACCAGTACTAGCCCTACCCGATGATAAGGGAGATTTTGTGATTTATAGCGACGCATCCCATAAAGGTTTAGGGTGCGTGCTTATGCACCACGGTAAGGTGATTGCGTATGCGTCCAGACAACTTAAGGAATATGAGATAAGATACCCCACCCATGATTTGGAGTTAGCAGCGATAGTTTTCGCCCTGAAGATCTGGAGACATTACCTTTACGGAGAAAGGTGTGAAATCTACACGGATCACAAGAGCTTAAAGTACATATTCACTCAGAAAGAGTTAAACATGAGGCAGAGGAGATGGTTAGAGCTAATCAAGGATTATGATTGTGAGATTCATTATCACCCAGGGAAGGCCAACGTGGTGGCCGATGCACTTAGCCGAAAGGAGAAGCTTAAGATGATAACGTCAGTGGACGAATTGATCAAGGACCTCGAGAGGCTGGAGATTTAGGTGAGGTTACCAGGAATTGGCCAAGAGAGTCTAATGGAAATAAAGGTCCAACCACCGCTATTGGAAAAGATTAAGTTATGCCAGGAAAAGAAGATAGAAGAAGAGAAGAATTCGATGGAGAAAATTTTGACTGGCGAAGAAATTAGGTGTGAGAAGGACGGGAATGGAATTATGAGGTACGCATCTAGGATATGGATCCCGAACGTTCAAGAATTAAAAGACGAGATTTTGCAAGAGGCTCATAGTTCAAGGTATTCGATTCACCCTGGAGGCACCAAGATGTATAGGGATTTGAAAGAGTATTATTGGTGGCAAAATATGAAGAAGGACGTAGCAGAGTGGGTAAGTAAATGCTTGACATGTCAGAGAGTGAAGGCCGAACACCAGAGGCCCAGTGGATTGTTGCAACCCTTAGAAATACCCGAGTGGAAGTGGGAACAGATTGCGATGGACTTTGTGGTCGGATTACCAAGGACCAAGACTAATCATGACGCCATTTGGGTAATTATTGATAGATTGACCAAGTTAGCACATTTTCTTCCAATCAACGAGAGATACACCGTCGACAAGCTGGTGGATATCTACTTAAAGGAGATTGTGGTTAGGCATGGGGTTCCTGTGAGCATTGTATCAGATAGAGACCCAAGATTCAACTCCAGGTTCTGGAGGAGTTTTCAGGATTGTGTGGGGACCAAGTTAAACATGAGTACTGCATACCATCCCCAAACAGACGGACAGAGCGAGAAAACCATCCAGACCATCGAGGACATGTTGAGAGTGTGTGCCATAGATTTCAAGGGAAGTTGTGACGACCACTTGCCGTTGATCGAATTTTCCTACAACAACAGTTACCATGCGAGTATAGGCATGCCCCCATATGAAGCTTTGTACGGACGAAGATATCGGTCTCCTTTATGTTGGGAAGAGGTAGGAGAACGGAAGATTTTAGGGCCTGAGCTGGTCCAACAGACAAGAGAAACCATCGAACTCATAAGAGGACGGCTGGTAGCGGCCCAAGACAGACAGAAGAAGTATGCGGACCAGTCCCGCAAGGATAAAGAATATGAGGTAGGAGAGTTTGTGATGTTAAAAGTATCACCGTGGAAGGGATTGATGAGATTTGGTAAGAAAGGGAAACTAAGCCCGAGATTTATTGGACCTTTTGAGATCTTGAAACGAGTTGGAAAGTTAGCCTATGAATTGGCTTTACCTCCGAGCTTACAGCAAGTACATAATGTGTTCCATGTGTCCATGCTACGACCCTATCATACCGACTTCCGACATGTGATAGAACATGATCAAGTGGATCTGCAACCCGACTTAACATATGTGGAACAACCCGTAGAAATTATGGATAGAAAAGAACAGGTGCTGAGGAACAAGGTTGTCAAACTAGTGAGAGTCTTGTGGAGGAACCAGAATGTCGAAGAATCAACATGGGAACTAGAAAGCGCAATGCGTGAAAAGCACCCCCAACTGTTTTCAACCTGATTCCGGGACGGAATCCTTTTAAGGAGGGGAGGCTGTAAGAACCCTAATTTTTGGTAATATTTTATTTTATTTAATATCTTGTGGCAATGTCAATATGGAACCTTTCTGGTCATCCCTGTTGATTAATAGAATTGATTGTCTGAGAAACTGTGTTGTTGTATTCACTATGTAAGATAAAAAGGGAGATTGTGAAGGCAAGAGTCTTATTGTTAGTGAGATTTATAAAACTTGGGATTTGAGAATGATTAGAGTGTTAAAAGGTTTATCAATGATTATGACAAGGAATTATGGACATTAGAGGAATTTACACAATTAGTACTTAAGGAATTATAGGGGAAATCTCTACGCGACAAAATATTATTACGAGAGATTAATTAAGATACGATACGAATTAAGGATTAAATAATAAGCATTGGTGGAAGAATAATATTACAAGGAGTAGTATTGCATGCAAGCCCATGCAACCAAGTAGTTAGAAACCAAGCAAACTAGTTAGCCATTGGAAGATGAATAGTACCTGGTTACTTGCTTTTCAAAAAGGAGGAGACAACAAGTACTACTAGCCATACCTATGTTGTACCATGCTTATACACACAATAATACATATCACCCAATCAATTCACTTAATCACCCAACCACACAAACACAAAAAAATCAAACTCTCCCCCCCTTGAACAAGGAGCTCTCGGCCAAGCACAAAAGTGGAGAAGAAAAATTCTTCTCCTCCCTCTTTCATCACTCATAAATCATAACATAATTCCTAGGTCATCTACATCATCTAGACAAGGTATACTAGCAATTTCACTCCATTTCATCCATCCAATTTCGAGTTATAAATTGTTAAAGTTTGGATGAATAGTAACCAAGTTTGTTCTTCCTTTAGATCTTGCATTATAAGTGTTGTAGGAGACCATCTAAGGTGTTGTTGAGTTGTGAAAGGCTTACCCAAGGCCACTAGGAGCTCAAGAAGGTATAAAACCACAAACCCTCTTGGTTATGTAGTATTTATAATGATTGGTAGTAGATCCATGTATTTATGAGCTAATCTTGGTTATATATGCATTGGATAGCATGGATCTTGAATTTTGATGTTAAGATTATGACTTTTATGACTATGGATAGTATATATATCACCATGAGTGTTATGAACCATGATTTGAGTGTATTAAGTGTTGGTTGTATGGTGGAATTGTGAAAAATGATTGATCTAAGTGGTATGTTCATGCTGAGTTTTTCCAGGAGCAATGACCTGAATTGTAACACGGTTTTGAACCCCCAAATGTTGTCCCCTGATGTCCTACCTTATATTGTTGGAAAGATAATTGAATATAGTTTCTAGAAATGTAAGGTTCATGGCTAGGTAATGTGTAGATTTTAAGTTATGGCCGGAGGAGTGAATTGTGTTTCTGGACTATGGACTGCACTAAGTGACCCCTTTGTGAGCCTTATTTAAACCCCTAAAAATTTATGTGGGATCATGGAAAAATTAGAGAAGCTAGGAAATACAGTGGTGAAGGCTACCCAAAAAGAATTGGATTAAAATACGAATTTTTGAATTTTATAAAAATGCTAGAGTAAATTTCGCGCAAGGGAAAAAGTCGTTAGTGGAGCATAATTCTAGGAGTAATGGTTATGGTTCGAACGTGGTAACTAAATTAAGTCGAATAAGTGACGAGCGTAATCGAGTGATGACATGGACCTATAGAGGGGCTAGAGTGTCATAAGACGAAGTCATTAAGTTAATTTCGTACCCTCTAAAACCCCGTAATTAAAGAGATATTGTTAAGATACTAACGAGCGGTTATTGCTTATGTATAGATCGTTCCACTCCGCACGCTCGACCACCCCAACCAAACCAAGGCAAGTTTACTTTTCAAAACTTATACATATACAAGGATTTTCACTGTTGTGTTTGTAGTTTTCAATTATATCAAATGTTATGTTTATCGAAGTATTGATGCAATTGAGATTGTATAAGTACATATATGCTTGTACCCCTTGAACTTAGATTAAAATGTTTTCTTCGGACAACGACTCTAGCAATAGAGGTCGTAGCGGTCCGTGTATATCTATTGACCGGGGAGCGGTATATTATTATATCGTATCTAGATTGCGAAAACCCGAAGGGTCATTCGGGAAGTATCGTATACTCAAATAATTACTTTATATCTTCGTAAATACTCAAATTACCTATCTTGGATTAAAAGTTTATTTAATTAAATAATTATTTTATTAATTATTAATATTAAATCTTAAAATATCATTTATTAATTATTGTTCATTATTTTAAAGACAAAGCTAATCCAAGATACCTTTAGTACCTTCAAACTCGAACTTTTTCGAACTCAAAACATTTTTGAAAACCCCCGGTCAGGTTCTGCTTCTTGTATGATTTCAAGAATTATCGGTCGACTGATGTCGAACCACAACTACTCTGTTTTCAATCAAAATCAAGTTTTTAAAAGAAAAAGAAAAAGGGACTCTGGCAGGTGTGGGAACCGTTGACGAACGATTCCCGGGATGTGTAAGCGGCCGTGAGCTAGGCGGTCCATCACTTATTATTCCGGCCCAGGTGTTGCCGAAGGATGATTACGGATGTAGTTTTCATCGAGGGTGATTACGGATGTAGTTTTCACTCGGGGATAGTTACGGATGTAGTTTCTATCCTTCTACCGGTAGAGAAGACCCGCGGATTATTGGACTCGGATGTGGCGACTGATCATCGTCAATCCCTGTCAGGTTTTATGTTTTCTTTAAGTCCCATTCCTCCACTTTGGAAAAATGCTTTGACACTGCATCTTAGGCCTATGTGCCAGTTGCCGATAGTGTCCTATTTTGATGAGAAAGATGTTGACTTTAAGCAGTATCTAGAACTGCAAGGTTGTTTTGAAAACAAGGGCACGTACTGGTGCACCTTTGAAATTACCAATAATGACAAGTGATTTTATAACCGATTGATACAAACGAGTTTAATGACTGTTATACATACGAAGTGTTATATTGCTTACCTTATACATATATCCTTGCTGAGCTATAGTTGCTCACTCTTGCTTGTTTTCAAATTTTACAAACACAACAGCTAAGAGAAATGGAAAGAACCTGTCAGACTGTTCGAAAGCAGGTGACTAGACCCCAGGCTGCAGTTGAGATTCCACCGGTAGGCCCCATTAGCCGGATTGGTTGGCAACTTTTGTTAGTACGTTTTATTTATAAGTATGACCTGTGCAAGGCAGTGTACCGTAACAAACTTTCAAGCCACCAACTTCGCTTCATATCGAAGTGTTGCTGGTAGCATAAATGCTATTTAATTCGGTCTGTAATAACTCTAAAACTATTACTTTTGCTTATTCAAATGTATGACGTTTCTGAGACTCTAACCTGTGTGTGTGTGTGTGTGTGTGTGTGCGGTGTGAGTTTATTGTGGGGTCGATGGCTGTTTATTTATTTTATGTGCAAGAACAAGTACGTTATTAATGGAAAATGGACCGTGAGCGCCTAGATCTCCGACCCCGGATCTGGGGGCGTCACATTGAGCGTTCAACCCTTTTCTTTAGCCCATCAAGGATGATCCGATTGGCCACCTCGGCCTGTCCGTTTTCTTGCGGGTGTGCTACTGAAGTAAAACGAAGCTCAATAGCGTTTTCCTCACAGTACTTTTTGAACTCCTCATTGTTGAACTGTGTCCCATTATCTGTGACAAGGATTCACGGGATCCCATATCTACAAATTATGTTCTCCCAGAAGAACTGGACAACTTGTTTGGTGGTTATTTTGGCTAGGGGCTTAGCCTCAATCCACTTGGTGAAGTAGTCAATGGCGACTATCAGAAACTTCCTCTGTGCTGAAGCCATAGGGAAAGGACCTAGTATGTCCATTCCCCACATTGCAAACGGGATGGGAGAATTGACTGATGTTAACATCTCAGGCGGCTGCCTTACAATCGGAGCATGCTTCTGGCACCTATCACACCTCTTGACATAATTCTGTGCATCGACCAGCATCTCCGGCCAATAGAATCCCAGACGAGTTATTTTGTGAGCCAGGGCCCTGCCCCCCAAGTGCTGCCCACATATCCCTTCATGAACTTCCTCCAAGGCTTCTCTTGCATCTTTGGGCCTCAAGCACTTCAAGTAGGGGACGACAAACGATCTCTTGTATAGGATGCCTTCAATCAAGGCATATCTCAATGCTCTTACTGACAACTTTCGTGCCTCCAAGGCATTGTCAGGGAGCCAACCTGTTTCAAGGTGAGCTTTGATAGGATCTATCCAACAGCTTCCTACATCAATTGGTGCTACCAACTTAGAGTTGACAGTCGGGGCCTTCAAGACCTGAAAGTAAACACTCCCTGCATAATTTTCTATCTCTGAAGAAGCGAACTTAGAGAGGGCATCGGCCTTAACGTTCTCTTCCCTTGGAATGTGCTCCACATAGCATTCTTCAAATTAAGTCATGACAGCTTTCACAATTCGCAAATATTTTGCCATATTTCATCCTTGGCCTCAAATTCACCGTTCACTTGCGAGACTACCAATCTTGGATCCCCACAGACTTTAAGATTCTTGACCCTCATGATTCTGGCCAAGCCTAAACCGGCTATCAAGGCTTCATACTCAGCTTCATTGTTGGTTGTCGGAAAGTCCAACTTCAAAGCATATTCGACTGTGAACCCATCGGGGCTTTGCAAAACTAAACTTACACCATTGGATTTTGTTTTTGATGCTCCATCAAAATAGAGCACCCAATACTCCTTCAGATCAGGCACAAGTTCTTCATCTTTATTCTCACATTCTTGGTTAGGTATTATCTTCTGCCCCCCGACTTCTTGGTTGTTAATTGTACATTCAACCAGGAAGTCAGCCAATGCCTGAGCCTTAATGGCTGTCTAGGGCTTGTACGTTATGTCAAATTCTTTGAGCTCAATTGCCCATTTGATCAATCTTCCACTAGCTTTCGGGCAATGCAATATGCTTCTCAACTGCTGGTCTGTCAAGACTTCGATCTTGTGTGCCTGGAAGTACGGTCGTAGCTTCCTCAAGGCTGTTATTAATGCCAAGGCAAACTTCTCAATGGGAGAGTAATTCAACTCAGCCCCATACAACACCTTGCTCACATAATAGATGGGTTTCTAAACCTTCTTCTCTTCTCGAACAAGAACAACACTCAATGCTTGTTCAGATACCGCGAGGTATAGATAAAGAGTCTCCCCAGGACTAGGTTTGGCCAACAACGGGGCTTCAGCCATGTATTTATTCAACTATTCAAAGGCCTCTTGGCTCTCTGTGGTCCACTCAAAATTTTTCACCTTCTTCAATGCCTGAAAGAAAGGCAAACATTTGTCACCAGACTTGGAGATGAATCTACCTAGGGCCGCAACTCGTCCAGTTAGCTTCTGTACATCCCGTATAGAGCGGGGTGGCTCCATATCCAGAATTGCCTTGATCTTGTCCGGGTTGGCTTCTATGCCTCTCTTGGAAACCATCAATCCCAAAAATTTTCCTGATCCAACACCAAAAGCACACTTGGCTGGATTCAACATCATCTTGTGGTGCCTCAGCACTTCGAATGCCTCTCTGAGGTGCTTGATATGGTCAGCCTTGAGTAGGCTTTTGACTAACATGTCATCAACATAGACCTCCATAGTTTTTCCAATCAGATGGGCGAATATCTTATTCACCAA
This sequence comes from Kitagawia praeruptora, assembly GCA_037693485.1. Lineage (NCBI taxonomy): Eukaryota > Viridiplantae > Streptophyta > Magnoliopsida > Apiales > Apiaceae > Kitagawia > Kitagawia praeruptora. The sequence continues at coordinate 124,023,786 of CM075351.1, read as the reverse complement.
TCGTTGGTAGGTAGCTCCTGCATTCTTTAGACCAAAAGCCATAACAAGATAACAGAAAACACCAAAGTCAGTTACGAAAGATACCTTTTGTGATAACCCGAATTTTGGGTAGAATTAAAACTTTTCTTATTGTGGTTAAAGGGCACTAATGAATGGTGGTTCCAAAGAACAATGATTGTAATGAATGGATATTGCTTTGGACAATGATCCTGATTCATTGGTATATTGTCAGAATAGAGTAATTCGATGGTTGAGGACCTAGATAAGAATAATCTACCGTCCAGGAAGGAGCTAATGGATCCTTGAAGGGAAATGAGTACGTGCATAGTGTTTCACATACGTGCATAGTGTTTCCCGTACGTGCATAGTGTTTCCTGTACGTGCATAGTAATTCGGTGGATGAATAGTGATTTTGTAAGTTGGAAAACTTTTCACGCCACCCTATGTACAGGACGTGATATGGATGTTTCGAAGTCATATTAGTAATACGCGGAGGAAATAAGTGAATGCAGAGACGATCGGAATTCAGAAATTCCAAATTCTTTTTCGGTATAATATTTGACCGGACAGTGGATTATATATTATTATAATCCAAGAATTGAGATATTAACTTTGAAGATTTGATATTTTGGGATGTTATTATATTTGATTTAAGAATGAAGGTCGGAAACCACTGAGACAGTGAAACAAGCATTCTAGAAACCGCTAAAACATTATAACGAGATTGATCAATAAAGCGAACGAATCCTAGATTATGGATTAAGTTCATATCAAGATTAAATATCCTACATGATCATCACGAGGATTATATTAAGGATTGAGGAAGGTATTATGAATATCGAGAAATTCCCCGGTAAACCCTAGAGGTGAAACTACTTAGTTATTCTTCGAACGATCAGCGAAATTGAGCAATAACCGAACAAAGAAACGAACAAACAAGATAGGATGCATCCACCAAAGATAGTGGAAGATGACATCACACCTTTATAGAAATATCTAAGCACCTAGTTGCAGTTTACCCAGGGACTTAAGTGCTAAAAGGCAAGAGATGAGTACGTAAGTGTAATTGTGAGGGTAAGATATTTTAAAAAGGACCAATCAAAGCATGACAACACATCTTGAAGAGATGCATCCAAATACATTAGATATATATTACAAGATGTTAACATTATTGGCCACAAAGCAAGCAGGAACAAGAGAAAACAAAGCAAAACACCAAACACTCCAAAACTGCCCAGCAGGAACAAAGATCAAAGAAAAATTCATATATCCATTTATATCCATGCTAAAATCACCAAATTTTAACCATAGATTCTCCACTCCATGGGCAAGATTCGATCCAAATTTCATGGAAATCCAAGTAGTATAGCCTAGTCAAATCCATGCTTAAAGTTGGAGGACCAAAACTGTCCAGGTTCTGAACAGTAGCAAGATGGGGCTCAAAACCCTAGCTCCCATGGTTGGATTCTTGTGTTCTATAGCTCAAAAGAAAGCCCTTGAATAGTAGAAGGTGTGGTAAAAATTTTAGAACCAAACTCTTAGTTTTCGATTTTATATGATTTTTACAAGATTGACGATGAATAGTGCATATTAGAAACTAACTTTGTTTTCTTGAATCTTTGGTTGATCTAGAGCTTGGTTAAGGTATTACAAGGATCAACCAAGGCTTGTTAAGTGTTTGCATACTTCAAAGGAAGGTATAAAGTTCATAAACCCTAGAGCTACTTTGAGTATTATATGTTTTTATGGATGATTTTAGTGTTAGTAGGTTATGTATGTTAAGATCTATGATTTTAGTTGATGGTTGTTGATTAGTTGGATGATGATCCATGAGATGGTGATTTTGTGATGTTGTTAGACTTGTAATGATGTGTTCATATGATAGAATGGATGGGGTGTAGTGCTTGATTGAATCGCAGTTATGCGAAAACTTTGGAAAATGTGTAAACATAGCCGTTATAATGCCCGATTTTAAAGTACCATGATTTGTATGCCATTTTCGTGCTAAGAGACCAACTGACCAGAAGCATCTCCTGCCATGAATAGTTGAATCATGTTACGAGGATCGTTTTGACATGAGAATCGTAGCATTCGGACTTACGGTTTAGGAGAAATCGTAAAATTCGTAAAAGCAGTTCGTAAACGTACGTATGAACTCGTAACTTCAATTGAACCCCTTTAAATTGATAAATTCGGTTGAGAATCTTGGTAATTAAATACAAGAGGTCATAATAAAGATATGAGAGAAGACCTCGTGTCAAAAAGATTATTTTTGGATTTTATAAAAATGTTTGAATCAAGGTTAAGTGTGAAGGAACCCCTTAAAGGAGCACTCGATTATAACTTTGAAAACCGCTTAGTGAAGCGGGCGAATGAGATCCGAATTCTAAAACAAATCTTCGACTTAAGTATTTGTCAATTGACATGGACATAGTATGAGCCTAAAGCGAGCTAGTAACACCTTCGTTGTGTATTGCTTACGTGTTTAAGCATTGAATTATAAGTGAATCATCTAGGGGATTAATCGTACGTTTTCTTTTGATTTTGTCTAGATTGTTTGACATTGTCACGAGACCCTACCACTTCTCGAGCATCAGGCAAGTCTTCAAAACTTTGAAGCTGTTGTTGTGATAATATATATATATATATATATATATATATATATATATATATATATATATATATATATATATGATTCTGTTTACATATGCCATAGCATGCATACTTGTTTCAAAGTATATTGGATTACTTGTTCCCTGAATTAATATTGGCCTATAGACTAGATATGAATTATCAGTTATAAGCCGGATTGTTGTGTTAAGACCCTTAGTGAAGGGCGTATGATATTCATTCTTTAAATATAGACCGGGAGTTGGTATTTTGAGATATAGAGATAGTCGTGGAAACCCGGAGGGATTCCAGCGACAGATTAGTATTCATTTTGAGGATTGTTATTTATGAACATTATTTATATTTCCATAAAGTATTAATTACTTGGAAATTATTCGAGGAATGTTATTTGAATATTATCTCAATCGAGAAATACTATATGAATATTATTTTGAATATTCATTCGAGTTTATTTATTTACCGAATATTATTTTAACATTCATTTGAGCTTAAATTATTTAAATGAATATTAGTTTCGAATATTCATTTAGAGTTTGGTCATTTAATGAATAATTACTTTGATATTCATTGAAATTTTTATTTATTAAATGGATATTACTTCAAAATATTCATTTAAGATTTTATGTACTTGATGAATATTATTTTTTTAAATATTCATTTGAGGTTCTATTTACTTAGGGAATATTATTTCGAATATTCCTTTACAATTTTGATTACTAAAAGAATATTATTTGGATATTCATTTAGAATATTATTTCTAAATATTCATTTAAGGTTGGATTTATTTAGGGAATATTATTTAAATATTTATTTGAGTTATTTATTTAATGAAGATCATCTTGAGTATTCATTGAGGATTTATTTATTTAATGAACAGTATTTTGAATATTCATTTAAGAAGAGAATTACTTAGTAAATAATTCTATATATTCATTGGAGGATTACTTACGAGCAATATTATGATGTAATAATATTCCGTAATTATTATTGATTTAATAAATATTCTTGGAATATTTATTTAATTCTTTTATATTCTTTTTAAAATGATTTATATTATTCAAAGATTATCTTTCCCCTTCAGATATTATGTAAAGTATTTCGGAGTCTTTTATGACTATTTTATCAAGGGGAGGTCCCCAAAACTCTATTTTTTTTAAATCTATCTTATAAGAAGATTAAAATACTCGCTCAAACTTCCAGAATCATATAAGGGGACCTCACTTGAGAACTGTTATTTATTTGACTGCCCGGTCATATACTTGTTAAACTATTTTGTCACTCACATCTTGATTCGTTCAAACATCGATATGAGTCTTTTGGTTACCTCCTCAACGCTCGAGGGGTAAGATTGATGGAACAAGTTTATACCCATTAACAAGCATCAGCTTGGAAAATATTGGTGAATTTTCCTTTTCAACTAGATACGACTACTTTGTGGAGTCTTATCAACAAGTATTATACTTGGGGAAAGGGGGACAAACTTTATGTTTCAGAGTTATGGATGTCAATTGAACTAGGAGACGCGTAAGTGGTCGAGTGGCGCCGACCCAGCAATAGCCCAACCGTTGGCTTAGGAGTTCCAGAGGGCGGTAGACAAGTAAATCCATCAGAGCTACCTTCTACATGTAGAGAACGACTGATGAGATGCATGACATACGACTGATCATCGTAAACGTTAGGGCATCTGGCGCGGCAATTCTCCCGTATTAGTTCATCTTTCAATATTGGAAATTTTCTGCAACATTATCTGTGTGGCAGGGTTGAAAAATGCTTAAAACTGGAATTGCAATATTTTCCTGCAAGTTCCTCTTTCATGATAAATGAAGATATCTTGCTTATTCTGGCATAGCAGATATTTCTAAGAAAGATATATTTTGAGTTACCTTGTAACGTCATCTTTTATATGACTCTGTGGTTACCTTACATAACCGGGGTTATGGTAAGGGGTTGTTTATATTGAATCACCTCATAACTTCATCTTTTAAGTTATATGTTGATACTCTGCTTATACTTATATAGCAGATATTTCTTTCCTATAGAAAGATTATATTGGTTTACTTTGAAACCTCATCCTTTTATAATATACTAGAACTTGGTTCAATAGTATAATAAAAGTTTGCAGAGATATTATGAAATGATATTTGTAGTACTACAATAGTACTGTTTTTGGAATATATTCTGATAAGGAAATACTTTCGGTAAAGAGATATTTTGACAATTATTGTCTTATACCCGCCTTATTCTGGGTTAAGTCATAGGTAGAGTAATGCCATGTTTTCATTACCTTGCTGAGCTATTTGCTCACTCTTGCTATTGTTTTATATATATTATAGAGCAGTGAAGCAGGACGTCATGGGCACCAGTGATCCCGAAGAGTAGTACGAACCAGTCGGATCAGGCTGCAGCTGGCTGCATTTAAATTATGTATAGATATGAATGATAGGAGAAGATTGTAATCATCAGAAGTCAGAGTTGGAATTGTAACATTTCCTATATATTGTTTCAATAACAGATTTTGTAAGACAATTGGGTATTGTAATAAAGTTGTTTATTCCGCAGTTGTTGTATAGTATCGTTTCTGAGACTCTAACCTCTGTGTGTGTGTGAGAGAGAGATATATATTGTGGGGTCATAAGCCATTGAAATATGTGCAGTGTGAGTAATACAGGTAAGACAAGGAGTAAATGGATCGTGACTACTCTAAATCCCAGACCCCGGATTTGGGGCTGTTACACCTTTGGGATGTCATCCTTGTGCATCTTAATCTGATTATAACCACTGAAACCATCCATGAAACTCAACATCTCATGCCCAACTGTGGCATCTATCAGGGTGTCAATCCTTGGCAGAGGGAAGCAATCCTTTGGACATGCGTCATTTAAATCAGTGAAGTCGATACACATTCTCCATTTTCCATTTGGTTTCTTGACCATGACGGGATTAGCCAACCATTCGGGGAACTGAATTTCTTCAATAAAACCAGCTTCCAAAAGCTTGTCAACTTCTTGCTTAATGGCCTCCTGCCTCTCAGGAGCAAAGTTCCTCTTTTTCTGCTTTATTGTCTTCCATTTGGGATCAACATTCAATTTATGAGTTATGAGTTGGGGATCAATCCCTGGCATGTCGGCAGCTGTCCAAGCAAACACATCACTATTCTCCTGTAAGAATGCTATCAACTCTCCCTTAAGAGGTTCCTGTAGAGAAGCTCCTATATAGGTAACCTTCTCAGGGTCGCCCAACTCTAGAGGAATAGGGATCAAATCCTCTGCTGGCTTTCCTCGGTGTTCATCGTCACCACGGACATCTATGTCTTCAATTGGGAGTACCTGCCCCCCGACTCCATTAGCTCTCAATGCAGATACATAACAACTTCTTGCCATCTTCTGATCGCCTTTTTGTTCTCCGACCCCATTCCGGGTTGGAAACTTAATCTTCATGTGGTAAGTGGAGGCAACAACCTTGAACGCATGAAGTCCAGTCCTTCCCAGGATTGCATTATAGGTCGAGGCTGCCTTGATTACCAGAAAATTCAACATCTGAGTAGCTTCCTTAGGTTCTTGTCCAATGGTCATGGGCAACTGAATAGTACCCTCGACCTTGGACTCAACTCCATTGAATCCGTAGATGGGCATGTTGGTCGGGGTCAACTGAGAATCAGTGTATCCCATCTTTACAAAAGCATCATGAAACAAAATATCAACAGAAGCTCCATTGTCTATCAAGACTCGTTTTACTTCCGAATTCCCAATCACAGGGGTTATGACCAACGGGTCGTCATGGGGGAACTTCACCCCTTCAAGATCAGAATCATCGAAACCAATCACTGTTTCGGTCCTAGCACGTTTCGGGGTCTCTCCCACAATGTGCATCACCTCTCTGGCATACACCTTTCGAGAGTTTCGAGTTGTACCGGCCGCTGTCGGGCCTCCCCAAATCATGTTGATAACTGGCCCTCGAGGCTGTGGGTTACGATCTCGATCGTTATCCCTTCTGTCATTGTCTCTCCTATCGTAGTCCCTTCTTTGGGTTCCACGATCTTCACCCTTAGTAAATTTATTTAACTTTCCCTTGCGGATCAAGAATTCAATCTCATCCTTCAACTGCCTACAATCACCTGTATCATGCCCCACATCTCGGTGGAACCTACAGTATTGCTCCTTATCTCTCTTTGCGGGGTCACCCTTGAGTGGCTTCGGCCATCGAAAATCCTTATCTTTCTCAATTTCTAGCAAGATTTGACTCCTAGGAGCATTCAACCTTGCATAATCAGAAAACCTCGGTCCAAAATTCTTTCTTGGTGCTGATTTAGAGTCTTTGCTAGTACGGGGATACTTGTCCCTAGCATCATACTCCTGATCCTAATTTCTCTTCTTAGTTTCACTGTTACCTCGACCATTGCTCACTGTGGCCTCCTTCTTGGTACTATCCTCAGCCTTGATATACTTATCAGCCCTTCGCTGGAGCTCAGCCATATTCTCGGGAGGATGCTTTGCCAATGACCTTTTAAAGTATAAGTCGGTGGTGCCATGCTCTAGGGCCACCATTGCCACCTTATTCTCCAAATCAGTGATGTTCAACGTCTCCTTAGTGAACCTCTTCAAGTAATCTCTCAGATTTTCATTCTTCCCCTGTACCACATACATAAGGGATGCAGAGCTTTTCTCATGCACCTTCCCGCTGATAAACTGACTAACAAAGGCAGCGCTTAACTCCTTGAAAGAGCCAATTGAGTTTGCAGGCAGCCGGCTGTACCATCTTTGAGCCATACCCGACAGGGTTTGAGGGAACGCCCTACACTTCAAAGCGTCACTTGCAGGCTGCAACAGCAGTGCGTTTGAGAATGTCCTAACGTGGTTTGCGGGATCACCTGTTCCATCATAAGCTTTAATTGTCGGCATCTTAAACTTCTTTGAGATACGAGCATTCATCACCTCCTCGGTAAATGGGGGTGTGGGATCATCAGGATCCCCAAGTGGCATCAGATCCTTGGGGTTGCTCTTGGGGGTTTCCACCCTCATTGTTTTTCCAGTTGGGGCATCGGCCCTTCTTTGCCTTCTTGAAGGCCTCTCCAGATCTATAAAGGGAATCGGTCCTGATGTTGGAGGAGGTTGAGTCTGATTTAACCTAGCTTGTTCTTTTGCCATATCTTCCTTTAATCTTAAGATATCGGCTTCATGAGCCTTGATCCTTTCCGCAGTTGTCGACGGGGGTCCATCATAGATAGTTTGATGACTCCTCCGGGGTTCTTTGCTAGCACGTCGCCTTCTTGGGGCTTCTTCACGATAATCATCATCATAAGACGATTCATCAGTATAGGGACCAGAGTAGTCACGATACTCTCGATCTCGGATTTGCAGGGCATGACCACTTGATCCAGCTCCTTGAGTAGGAGGGTAGCAGCCCATACATCGGGTTGGTATTCACGGGGAGATCCGTAGTGTGGATCTGGACCCCTTGTAGAGGGTTGTTGGGATCTACAATCAAGGGAGAAATCACCATCTAAAGGGGATTAGTCCCTGGATTTGTGTGGACGATCGAAGGTAACGTACTCTCAACATGGGAAGTCGTCCCTAGGGGTTGAGAAACTTGATGTTGAACGATCGTCCCGGTCGTTGGGGGCACCGGATCCGTGGTGGGCGGAGCAGAGCTGAGAGGAATAGGATCAGTGGTAGTCAACGTTGTTCTTCGTGTTTGAACCATGGTTGATGTCTTTTTCCCACAGACGGCGCCAAATGTTGTGGAATAAAAACTATGTTATGAATATTGCGGCTAGGGTTTGTGTATTTAATGCTAGGGTGCGTGAGCTTCGTGCTTTAATGGCTGTTCTTGCGTTCGGGACTGAGCGGTCCTCACAAGATGCCTACGTATCTCTGTATTGCTAGAGAATCAAGCCAAGACGTAGTTCTGATAATGAGGGGTCAGACCCTTTATATAGGCTGAGGAGCCTAAGAATTATGGCAGGAATAGGAGACTTGGTGGGCAAGCCACCGCCTCAAGGAAGGTTCTGGATCTATTCCTTTTAGGAATCAGTTTCCATGTTGAGATATGTATCTTGGAGGCTAAGTCAAGTAAGAGTTATATCCTTGTTTGACTCTTATTTGCTGAGCTGTTTATTGCCCCTACGAAATTAATATTATAATTAGGGTTTGGGCCCATCTGGTGGGCCCCACGTTTGGACCATTCTAGGCCTAATTAATATCACATTAAATGTATCTTTAGGGCTTACTTTTAGTCCATATCAACAAAAATTTGGAGTTATCAATAATCTTTCACCAAATAAAATGTTAATGGTCTTCGTTCAGAATAAAAAAAAATTTACCAAGTATTTCGTAAGATTCTACTGAATTGCTTTACTTATTAATTTCACTATCACACTATTAATTTCATTTGTAGCGGTTTATGATGTCTCAAAAAACTTTTCTGGTTTATTTGGACACGTTTGCTAGCGTATACTTTTAATTGTTAATATCTTTAATTTCATATTAGTATTTAATATAAAAAATTCATTGTATTAAAGTACTCATAAATACGAATCAAATAAAATCGTTCATGACTATATTTTGCCTTATAAATTATGCGTAAATTAGTAGTCAATCGCTTACAACGAACAGTATACAAAGTCAAAACAAAAGAAGCTTTTTGAGACGGAGGGAGTACCCATTTAACACTTCAAGGTATTCCTGCCATAATTATTTATACCGTTTGCAAATAAAATTAGTCAAATTTCAAAATTACATATTGTAAAATTAGTAACCATAAACCTAGTACCCTTACATGGAATGATAAGAGTTAAATTAATGATGAAATTCCAATTTCACAAATTATATTATAATTTACATTTATTAAGTTAAAATTATACTTCTTCGGCCGAAAATACATGTCCTTTTTTTAAAAATGAATTTGTCCTATTTTACATGTTCCTTTTCTTTTTTCAATATAAATTTAAATGTAATTTTTCAAAATTATCCCTACATTTATTGTATTTAAAATTTGACTTTTTTCAAACTTAACACTCTTCTCATTTTTCAACATATTAAATAAGGGTAGTGATTGAAAAATTTTATTCAAATAACCTTTCTCTAAATATGTGTCTTTTTTAAAAAAGGAGCATGTAAAATGGGATCGATGAAATATAATTTAAATGGTCATTAATACATTTTAACATTATCTTTTTCATTCCTCACGGAGAATAAAACACCATATTAAATAATTATGTAATAAAATATTGTATAGTAAAATGTCTAATATATGAATACCCTGTAAACATAAACCTTTTTTCGCAACATCTATCTATACTATTATATAAAAGCCGAAACATTAAAAGTTTGGTTGGTCGGTCGGTCGGTACGGTACCTGTTGATTTTACTTATTTACCCTTACTCAATTACAGATCTGCTAACTAATAAAAACTAATAAATTTCCTTTTTCAGGTTACATATATTATATTTTCTATTTTTCAAAAACTAAATAATTTCTTTTTTCAGGTAAAATACAATAGCTTTTACATTTTATCTAACTAAAATTTCTCATTTATTAATCAATTTCCTTTTTCAGGTTAAACATTTTACCTTTTTTATTTTTCAATAACTAAATAATTTCCTTTTTCAGGTAAAATAGAATATCTTTTACATTTTATCTAACTAAAATTTCTCATTTTTAAAAACACTACGAGCAATTTTGTTTAATAAAATAACATGATTATATTGTAATTACTATTAACTAATCAGTTACCTTTTTCAGTCAAAACACGTTACCTTTTCTCTTTTCTCTAACTAAAATCTCTCTTTTTCCAATTATATCATGGACGGTTACCTTTTTCAACCAAACCACGTTACCTTTTTTCTTTTCTTTTACTAAAATCTCCCTTTTTCCAATTATATCACGGATGTTTAATATTATAATACTAATAATTAACCGATTACCTTTTTAGCTAAAATATATCATCTTGTCTGTTTTTTTCTAATTAAATTCCCTTTTTTTCTAGAAATAAAATGGGCAACATTAATTTCTCATTTTCTAAAAACTATGAACAATTTTATTTAGTAAAATAACATAATTAAATTATAATTACTATAAACTAATCAATTACCTTTTTCATATAAATTATGTCATTTTCACGTTACCTTTCTATTTTCTCTAACTAAAATATCTCTTTTTCCAATTATATCACAGACGGTCTTATTTAATAAAATAAACTAATAATATTATAATATATTAATTAACCGCCGATTACCTTATTCAGCTAAAACGTATCATCTTTTCTATATTTCGTAACTAAAATCCCTCTTCTAATAAAAATATCACGGACAATATTAATTTCTCCTTTTCTAAAAACATTACGAGCAATTATATTTAGTACATAATTAAATTATAATTACTATAAACTAATCAATTATCTTTTTCACATAGAACATATTATCTTTTTAATTTTCTCTAACTAAATTCTCTAATTTTCTAATCATATAACGGGCATTCTATTTAATAAAATGTACTCTTTTTAACTAAAACCTATCATCTTTTCTATATTTTCTAACTAAAATCCCTCCTTTTCTAGAAATATCACGGGTAACATTTATATAATTATTATCAAATCATCTTATATAAAAATGTAAGCCTCCAAAATTTATGTTTTAAAAAAAATTAATTTAAATTAAATTTTTTTTATGAACAGATTAATCTATCTGTACTATTATATTAAGAGAAAAAAGCCCCTGAGATTACCTCAGCAGAGTTACCTGAGGTTGTAGTGTATATACTTGTGTCATTTTTGTAAATATTGGAAATTTTTTTAAAAAATCCTGTAATTACAATTATACCCTCGTGCATTAATATGGAGAATCTTAATTACCTCAGGTAATTTTCCTGAGGTAACCTTAGGAACATCAAACCCTTATATTAAAGCCGAAACATTAAAAATTTTGAAAGTTTTGGTTTTCGGTTTGTTATCCTATTAAAATTTTGGTTTTAGGTCTAATTATCCAATTTATTAAACTTCAGCCCTCTACAAAACAATTCTGAAATCAAATACCACTGCATCAATTCTTCTTCAGATTTTCTTCTCTTTTTCTAAATCATATATCATTTAAGTGTAAGTATAATGATTGTATTATGATTTTGTATTATCTCCATTTTATAATTTTTTTACAAGAAGATCTAATTTGGGGGTATTTTTTTAATGTTTGATTCAAATTTAAGTTCATATTTTATGTATACATTTTGTTTTAATGACTGATTCCCTTTGCTGAGTTTGGTATAATTTGTGATTCAATTTACTATTTGAGATATAACTAATAATTTAATTTACTATGCCTAACTTTTAATAACTATGCTTTTAATTTGCTTTTATGTGTATATTATAAGGATTTGTACCAAAAACTTTTTAGTATATAAGGATTATAAGGAGTGTGTGTTTGTGTAAGGAATTAGGTATCTATGAACAAGTGGCTAATTGATCCTATTTATTAAAATAAAAGTTTTGGTTTTCGGTTTGGTTATCCTATTTATTAAAATAAATAATACTCCCTCTGTCCCTTAATACTTTTCCCATTTTCCTTTTAAGGAAATTCACATTACTTTTCCCCTTACTATTTTTGGACATAAAAAATAATATTCAATATCTACTACTCCACCCACTACTCCTTAAAAATAATATTCAATATCCATTATTCCACCCACTAATCATTACAAATAATATTCAACACCCATTATTCCACCCACTACTCCAAAAAAATAATATTAAATACCCACTACTCCTTAAAAATAATATTAAATACCCACTACTCCAAAAAAACAATATTCAATACCCACTATCCCTTAAAAATAATATTTAATACCCACTACTTCATACAAAAACAGTATTCATTCCCCAATATCTTAAAATCCGTGAAATTCAGCAAATGGGCAAAATAATATGGGACGGAGGGAGTAACATAATATAATTAATGGTAATTAACCGATTGCCTTTTTCACATTTACTTTTAGTTGAATATATTGTCTTTTATAATCACCTAAAAATCAATCGTATCATATCTTTCAATCATTAATATTTTCTTTCTAATTAAAACATGTTATCATTTTGATTTAGAACTAATCTTATAATCATTAATATATACCCGAAAATATCACACCATATTTTTTAACTATTAATAAAATATATTAAAAATCTGTGTACATTATAAAATTATTTATAATAGGGAAACATTAGTATAATTCATAAACATTAGTATAATTCATCAGAGATCCAATATGAAAAGAAAAACTAAAGACTCTAAGTTAACCAGATTAATGGATTATTTTCACAGAATCGCCAAGAATTCATGATAATCTTACTTGAACATATTATAATAAACTACAATCAACCAGTCTCCTGGAGAAATATATTTATAACAACTTCATGACAAAGTGCAAAGGTTTTTAAAATTTCGGTCCTGATTGGACCTAACTGAAATAACCGAAATATTTCGGTTCGGTTCCGGTCCGGTCCATGTACATATTTCGGTTCGGTCCGGTTCCCAGAAAAAGTCCTTATTCGGTTTTCGGTTATTTCGGTTCGGCCCGGTTCTGGACCGAACCGACCGAATGCTCAGCCCTAAGTATATTAAATTAAAATTAATAAAATATTAAAAAATAATGATTATATAAAAACATAATTGTAATATTTAATAAAACTTATAACATAGTAAAAGAAACCCTTGCATCGCACGGGCATTGAAAGTTTGCCGCTTCGATTTTCAGCACGGTCATTCTAATTATTAAAATAAATAGTAAATATTAGAATTAGTGATAATTAGCCGATTGCATTTTTTTAATTAAAAGATGTTTACTTTTAATTGATTGATGATATTACCTTTTATAGACACTTAAAATATCGTATCTTCCAATCAATAATATTTCTTTCCAAATAAAACATGTTAACTTTTATTTTAAAATATAATATTACAATAATAAATATATACCCAAAAATATAATACTATATCGTCTAATCACTAACAAAATATAATAGAAATCTGTATAAAACGAATAATGACCGTTAGATTTTTAGTAAAAAAATCAGAACTGTTAGATCTAATGATTAGATATATTATTTGTTTAAATTAAATTATCAAAATTGCATGGTTCGAATTCTGTCAACGACATATTTTTTTAAAATTTTATAATATCAGTTTTAAACCACATAATTTTGAAATCATTAATGTATATCCAAAATTATTACACCATTTTGCTGTTAGATTTTTACTAATTAATAAGAACCATTAGATGTAATTATAAGGTATATTTTATGATTAAAGAACTTTACTAAAAATTCAAATTTCGAATCCCCTAAACGACATATTTAACTTAAACTTCTATAATATATATTTTAAATCAAGTATATCATTAACTAAATTTATATTAAATAATTTTGAAATTATTTTTACAAAATAATGATTATATAAAAACATAATTATAGCATAAAATAAATTTTATAACATATTAAATGAAAACCGTGCATCGCACGGGTTATAAGGTAGTATTTTTAGTTCCAATAAATAAATAATATTGATCGAATTCGAGCCTATTTATTTTATTTATGTAGTTACTGAGTTCTGGAGGAATATGTAATTTTAATGTATGTGATCCCGAATTGCTGATGTCTCGATTTAAATTTATTGAAAAATTCACGCTCCCGTAGAAACTGATACCAGTATGTTAAGTTGATTCACTCATGTGATTAGAGCCAATAGTCTCCTAACATATTTTTTATAAATATTATAAGAGAAAAATGGGCCTGAGGATGTCCTCAGGTAGTTCTCCTGAGGTTATAAGATAAATAACCTATAAAATAAGTGACCCCGCAGGGGCATTTTTGTAATATCAAATTTTTTATCAGTAGATTTACCTAAATACCCTTAAATTGTATTGGGAAACCTTTTAATCTCAGGGTTCTGCCTGAGGTCATCCTCAGGCACATGAATCCCATATTATAAAATATCCAATTCTTAAGAATTTAGGACATGGTATTGTATATGTACTCCAACAATCTTTCTTATAATTGATTCTTATAATTACTAGCTTATAATCCGTACGATGAACGGATTTTTAAATTTTTTTTGCAATGTACAGTTTTTTATAAGTTAAATGTCGTGTGTTTTATTTTGAAAATTGCTATTTTTATGTATGGTGTTAATGAAATTATTTCATTACATTTGAGAGTAATTTTATAAATAGTTTACAACACGATTTTATATTTTATTAATAAGATTTTACAAAGATAAATTTTTAAATAATTATATCTTTTTTATTAATATTAATAAAAAAAATATAATTATTATTAATATCAATATTATTTAAATATCAATATTAAGATATTAATAATTAATGGAAGCATCAGCAACAGGTGTACAGTCTCAGAGAATCCTTCGAAAATATTCGATTCATTATAACTCGTAGTCTGAACATTGTTGAAAGTGGGTAGTGTGGCATGAGAAAACCCTTAAGACCATTGAGGAATATAATCAGAAGCTATGTCATAATCAGACATAGTTTGTTGGTCGTATAGAATTTCATGCAATATGAATTTAATTTGGATCGAATTTACGTATACTTTAAATTTTTGTGACAATTTTTTTTAATTATAATACTTTTCATATTATAATTTTTTTAAAATTAAATTCTAAAACTACCTTTTCTAATGATATCCTTTTTAGATTATAATTTTCTTTTTAATATGATATAATCTTGATCGTCTATTTTTAAAAATATTAGATTCGACGGTTGAGATTATTTTGGAAGTATAGTGATATCCTTTTTAGATTATGATTTCCTTTTTAATAAGATATAATCTTGATCGTCTATGTTTAAAAATATTAGATTTGACGGTTGAGATTATTTTGGCGGTACAGTTACCAAATCACATTGACCAAACCAAAATTATGGATAAGATTCACCTTACGTACACTTATTATATATAAGTATATAATATAATTAAATAATAAAAAAAGGAGGGAAGCAAGAACAAAAAAAGAGGGAAACAATTGGAAAGAGGAGAAAAAATAATATTTTATTGATAAAAGTGAAATAAGAGAGCCCTTAAAGATAAGGAATGACATGGAGTTAAAAGGTTGTTGGAGCACAATTTTGGACTCAATTCCTTATAATTTAACTTAGGAGGTCATATAAGGGATCCATTGGACTTGCTCTTAGAGCAAGTCCAAAAATGCCTTAGTTAGAGCAAGTCCAAAAATGCCTTAGTTGGTTCCTTATAAATATTATAAAATAAAGATTCATAGTGGCAAAAATGCCTTAGTTGGTTCCTTATAAATATTATAAAATAAAGATTCTTAGTGGTTTAGGCACATTGTTTTGGATACCAACTCCAACAATAATATCTATATTCATTCCTTACTATTATAATAATAATAAATTTGAAAGTAATTAGGAAAGCGACAAAGATAATTATTGGTGAAATTGTGGGAAATAATTATTTTATTGATGGAAATGAAGTTAAGGATGACTAATGATTCTCCAAAATTAGAGAATGACTAATGATTCCTAGTATTTTAGGGAACCACCAAAACACTGTTGAAGCATTATTTTGTACTCCCTCTGTTTCGGAAACATTTTCCTGTTTTGACTTTTGTTCCTATTCGTTGTAAGCGCTTGACTACTAATTTACGCATAATTTATAAGATAAAATATAGTCATAAGTGATCTTGTTTGATTCGTATTTGTGAGTACTTTAATACAGTGAAGTTTTTATATTTAAAATTAACACGAAATTGAAAATATTAACGATCAAAAGTGTGCGTTGACAAACGTGATAAAGCAAACAGGAAAATCTGTTAGGAACGGAGGGAATATCAAATTTCTTATATTCTAAGTTAAGAACTCAAATAGAAAAGATGTTGAACTTGCTTTTACATACACGAACAGCTGTACTTAAATCTGGACTGTCGGTTTCTGACAGTTCCGATAACGTAGATCTAGAAACTTCAAGCATCATCAATCAGTTGTCAGATGCCACGTCCCCTTGCTTCGCCGCCTCTTTGCTTCGTTTATTTCCTAAGCTCTCCTATTTTACTCCTCTTTTAGATTTCATTCCTTTATTATTATTATTATTATTATTATTATTATTATTATTATTATTATTATTATTATTATTATTACTATTACTATTATTATTATTATTATATTATTATTATTATATTATTATATTACTATTTCTATTATTATTATTATTATTATATTATTATATTATTATATTATTATATTATTATATTATTATATTATTATTATTATATTATTATTATTATTATTATTACTATTATTATTATTATTATATTATTATTATTATATTATTAGTATTATTACTATCATTATTATTTTGACTATTATTAGCTTTACTATTATTATTATTACTATTTATTTAATTACTTTTATTGACTTTCATTACTATTAGTACTATATTATGTTTTATCGATGTCACGTTTTTTGCGTGTTGGTAGTCTGAATTTAGGTACCCTGAATGACAAATTTTTGGAGCTCGTGGATGTGTTGAAGAAGCGAAGGGTGGACGTGGCATGTATTCAAGAGACTAGGTGGAAGGGAGCTCAGTCTAGAGAAGCGAACGGGTATAAGTTGTGGTACTCGGGTCTTGTCAACTCGAAGAACGGAGTGGGTATTCTTTTGGCGAATGATCTTAAAGACAACGTCGTGGACGTGAAGAGGTGAAATGACAGGATCATGGCCGTCAGAGTGGTGGTTGGGGAGAAGGTGGTGAACGTTGTGTGCGCGTATGCCCCTCAAGTCGGTTTGGGCGTCTCGGAGAAGGAGGCTTTTTGGGTCTGTTTAGATGAGTTGGTCGGAAGCATCCCGGATGACCAACTTGTAGTGCTGGGTGGAGATTTTAATGGCAACATTGGTGAGAGGTCAGATGGCTATCCTGGCGCCCATGGGGATTTCGGCTTCGGGGTCAGGAACGTCGGTGGGTCAGCGTTGTTGGAGTTTTCTACTGCCCAAGATTTGGTGATTGTGAATTCCGTTTTCCAGAAGAGGGCTGAACACCTCATTACCTTCAGTAGTGGAGGTCTCAACACTCAAATAAATTACCTTCTTATGCGCAAGAGGGATGCTAGGGCGTGCGTAGATTGCAAGGTGTTCCGGAGTGAGGCTTGTGCTTCTCAGCACCGTCTGTTGGCCATGGATATTTCCATAGGGGGCCGAGATGTTCGCAGAACGAGAGAGTCAAGATCAAGAATACTTTGGAAAGACTTGAAGGGCGAGAAGGCGGCCGAATTCAGGGAGTCTTTGTTTAAAGAAGGTTGTTTTGATCTTAGTGGAGATGCTAACTGTAGGTGGTCCAACATGGCGAAGGCTATTCGGTGTGTGGGCGAGAAGGTGGTGGGGTCTCTTCAGGAAAGTTCAGTGGCCATAAGGAGTCATGGTGGTGGAACGAGGAGGTTCAAAAGAAAGTAAAGGCGAAATGTATGCTATTTAAAGAACTTTTGTCGAGTTCAGGGACGGAGAGGTCTCTGAAGCTGGAAGCCTACAAGGTGGCGAGACGAGAGGCAAAAAAGGCTGTGGCGAAAGCCAAGAGTGAAGCATACGGGGGGCTGTACAAGCGCCTAGATACCAAGGAAGGAGCGAACGCTATTTTTAAACTAGCTATCTAGGGAGAGAAGGCGGCGCGACCTGGGCTCTGTTAAGTTTATTAAGGATGATTCAGGCCAAGTGTTAATAAATGAAGACGCCATTAAGGAGAGGTGGAGTTCATATTTTCACTATCTTTTCAATGGGGCGAGGAGGAGTGGTGCCAGTGTGGCGCAAGAGGTCACTCTTTCGCCCGCTCGCTCCGTCGGCCCTTGTGATCGTATCTCCAAAGAGGAAGTCAAGGGTGCCCTGCAAAAGATGGCCAGAGGGAAGGCGGTAGGTCCGGATCAGATACCAATCGAGGTGTGGCTTTGTCTTAGTGAGGTTGGCGTTCTATGGCTAACAGAGCTGTTTAATGCACTCCTCTCGGGTTCTAAGATGCCAGAGGAGTGGAGGCGCAGTATTGTCGTCCCTTTCTTCAAGAACAAAGGTGACGCTCAGAACTGTAGTAACTATCGAGGAATTAAATTACTCAGTCATACTATGAAACTTTGGGAGAGAGTGGTTGAAGTTCTGATTAGAAGAGAGGTTGAAATCTCAGAGAACCAATTTAGTTTTATGCCGGGAAGATCGACGACCGAGGCCATTCACCTCGTCAGACGCCTTATGGAGAAGTTCAGAGAGCGTCGCAAAGACCTCCATATGGTGTTCATCAATCTTGAGAAGGCGTATGATACCATCCCCCGTGAAGCTATTTGGAAGAGCCTTGAGGAGAGGAGAGTGTCATCGGCGTACGTCAGGGCGATCCAAGACATGTACTCTCAAGCTTGTTCCTGCGTTCGGACCCCAGTCGGTGATGCTCGTTATTTCCCTGTGGAGATTGGGTTACACCAGGGGTCGGCCCTTAGCCCTCTTCTTTTCGCCCTGATCCTAGATGTCATGTCGCGAGGGATTCAAGACGCCATCCCTTGGTGTATGCTCTTCGCCGATGATATAGTGCTAGTGGCGGAATCGAGGGGGGGAGGTGAATGAGAAGTTGGAGCTATGGAGATCAACTTTGGAGCCCCAAGGACTGCGTCTGAGTAGGTCTAAAACCGAATACCTCTGGTGCAACTTCAGTGGTGACGCTAACGAGGAAGGGGTGGAGGTTAGGATTGAAGATCAAACCATCCCCCGTACGGATAAGTTCAAGTATTTGGGTTCGATCATCCAGAAGGAAGGTGAGATTGAAGATGATGTCACTCATCGTATCAACGCGGGGTGGGTAAGGTGGAGGGCTGCGTCAGGGGTGATGTGCGATAAGAAAGTCCCGTTAAAGCTGAAAGGGAAGTTCTATAGAACAGCTATCCGTCCTGCGATGCTATATGGTTCGGAGTGTTGGGCGGCGAAGAAGGCCCTCGAGTGCAAGTTGGAAGCAGCTGAAATGAGGATGTTGCGGTGGTCCTGTGGCCGCACGATGTTAGATAGAATCCCGAATGTGGTTTTCAGGAGCGAGTTGGAGGTGGCGCCTTTTTCTGCGAAAGTTAGGGAAGGGAGGCTGAGATGGTTCGGCCACGTTCGTAGGAGGCTTCCGGAAGCCCCGGTGAGGAGGGTCGAGAGTCTTATGGTTGTTGGGGTGAGGAGAAGAGGCAGACCGAGGAGGTCGTGGGAAGAACAGCTCAAGATGGATTTGAAGGCCTTAAACTTGGATGAGAACTCGATAGCTGATAGGGGTTGTTGGAGGCGCCATATTAGAGTTGTTGATTCCCTTTTAGGGAGTGGTTCTGTGGTTGAGAGCCTCAGAGTTGGGCTCTCTTGGTTAGCATTAGCTTAGAAGCTCGGCTTTTCATCTTCATATTTTCTTCTGTTTTCTGTTTTTGCAGGCGCAGGGAGCTTGGCCGGAGGTCTTCCTGGACCAGGAGAGGAGTGCCCCTTGCCCGAGTAGGTAAGCCCCATGTAATCCAGGCCATGGGCCCAGGTTCGGTCGACTACTTTACCCACCATTATCATCTTTGTATAAAATTCACTTTGATATTCGGTGCACTAAGCCAGGGGTCTTCACAGAAACAGCCTCTCTACCGTAAAGTAGGGGTATGGTCTGCGTACATTTTACCCTCCCCAGACCCTGCTTCATGCGGGATATACTGGGTATGTTTGGTTTGGTTTGGTTTACTACTGCCCTTTTCTACATCCTCCACGTGTAAGTGTGAGGTTGTTTGTCACCTTTTGTCCATATTTTCATGGTCACTTTATTTTACACGTGTCGTCAAAATAGCAGAGATTCATCCTTTCTTAGAACATCTTTAATAGAGGTTTTTTTTACTGAACAATAGAGGTTGTTATAAAAATTGTTAATTATTAACAATTAACAAATCATTAAATATATTAATTTTTTATTTTCTCACTCATACACATTATTTTTGATAATTTTTATAAACAAATTGTTCCAATATAGTTAGCAATTTCAAAATTGGCAATGTGGTCGTCTACGTAAATTATAAAAAAATACTCCCGCCGTCCCATTTTGAATGAGCCAGTTTGACTTTTACGGAGATTAAGAAAAGGTTATAGAAAAAAGTAAAGTTAGTTGAAAAGTGGATAAAGTGGTGGGACCTATTAATATTTAATAATAGATTTGACAGAGTAGTGGGACCTATTAATATTTAATAATAGACCTACCGCCATAGTGTTCAATATGACCTTAGGAGATACGTTAAAGAAACCGGATGCAGGTGCATGTATTTTTTTTCAATTTAAGTTTTGAATATAAATATTTGGTTAGAGATTAACTAAGTCAATGAATGGTCTGAATAGACTAATAATATAGATAAGAATAATCTATCTGTGAGAAAGTAAGCCATGGTGATATAAGAAGGTGAGTTATTCTCATGTCATCTAAATCAATATCTGTTAAGAGTCAGGGAATTCTATAAAAAGGAGATTTGAGAGTAACAGGAAATATATATATATTATATATAATATTTTCTTACAATTGTTTCAAGAAATATTAGTAGAATTTATTTTCTGGAAAGTTTTACAGAGGTGAGATATAGGAATATTGAGGTGTTAATATTTATGTCATGATAGAGATTAAAATATAGTCAAACCGTAGTGAGATACACTACCATTCAGAAAAGACCAATGTGGTGGCAGATACCCTTAGTTAAAGGAGAAAGGAGAAGATGAGATAATATAGAATGAATGATTGCAGGAAGAAGTTGGCATGGGAAGATAATGAAAGGACTATTACTGATAAGCTAAATGGCATGTTGATGAATGACAAGCAGGTTATATTGGTGTATTATTGCGCAAACAAAATAGAGATATGTATGGAGATATCTTGTAGTTTTATCTTTTAAGATAGATTGAAATTTTGGAGGTATTAGGAAACGACCTGATAATTAGAAAGCACCTTGTGAGAAGAGTAATTGTCCATGTGATTCGGGATGGAATCCTTTTAAGGGGGAAAGACTATAACAACGATAACTTTTGTAATGCTACAGTACCCAAATGAATAGTGATTTTGAGGATTTAGGGAAATGGTATGTAGGTACCCTATAATTGAAACAGAAAATGAATAATCAGAAACCATATTAGTGTTGTATTATGAAAATGAGTGACTCGAAATGATGATGGATTTTAGAAATTCCTGAGTATGGATTTTTAAGATGTTTGATTTCAATTGAGAACTATTGTATTGGATATTAAGGAGTATGGAGATTTGACAAGGATTATTTATATTGAGAAATTATATGAAATTAGGTTAAACCAAGGGATGAGCAAACAAAGGAAATGTCAAGGGAATTTGGATTTTTTAACGATATCGAAACCTCGTGGATAAAGAGGTATATTCGAAACGAATCGCAGTTAGACGAATATGGAAACAAAACAACCAAGATTAGGGATACAACAAGGATACATATTACATTATGATCAACCAAGAACATTAACAATTACTTAAGGAAATCAAAAATAAGATTAAGGATGAACAAGTGACATCATTCATGACATCAACTTCCACTAACTTTGATTAAGGATATATTAGTAATTAACTAAGATAATCATCACCAAAACTCTAGAAACTCCAATATAAAGATGAGATGAGTCATAAAAGATTAGTATCCAACAAATCAACACAAAAATCTAGCCATCATCCTCATCTTTACAATTTTCAGATTTTACTATTCATCAAGAAAAAAAACCAAATTCAAAACCCTAGCTACAATCAACTATAATTCAAGAGAAAATTCATGGAGGTTCTTCAAGGTTAGATAAGAGTGTCCACCAAGTTTCATAGCCAACAAACATCATTTGGTAAGGTAATAAAATCATCAAAGTTGGAAGATGAATAGTAATGAATAGTACTTACTTGGGTTTTATGTTTTGTTTTGAAAGAATAAGACACATTAAGGTGGTATCAAGGTGTATCAAGGCCTACAAGTAGATAATAAGAGTATTAAAGCTTCAAGAAGGTATAAACATCCTCACTTCTTTTGAGTTTATGATGGATATTGGTTGTATTAGTGGTTATGTTTGTATAAGTGGTGAAATCATGATGATGTGTGTGTTTATAAGTGATTTGATTGAATATGGAAGTGTTGTGAGTTCTTGTAACCAGGGTTAGTATGATGATCACATGGTGTAGGGTTTGGTATATGTGCTGGATGTTGGATTTGGAGGAGTTAAATTTTGGAAAGTATAAAAATATAGCCGTTATAATGCCCGATTTTCGTTAAACCAAAAAAGATGTCCTGTTTTGACACCCATACCTGTACGGTTAGGGTTCTGTCCAGAGTACTAACTGACCATGAGAGGATAGAGCTTAGTTCGTAGATCGTTTTGATATAAAGTACATCAAAATCCAATGAACGGTTTAGGAGAAAAGTGAGTTATAGTGAAAGTCGTTCGGAAACCGAGAAAATGCTATTGTGTCAACTTTGAGGCCGTAATTACCATACTTAAACATCTTTAAAAATTATGAAATTTTGGGGAAATATAGTAGGTTGAACAGAGATTCAAACCCCACTAACCTTGTGTCAAAATCCGGAACTGATATTTTATGAGAAAAATGGATAAGTACTTGGAACTTTTGGTCTATAAATGGCATGTTTAACTTATATTATGTGTCAAGAGTGTTATTATATATATATATATAGGCAAGTGCTCAAATACAAACCTTTCTTAAAATATAAACCTACAAACCAACACTAAATTAATTATATTTCATCTATTCTAAGGTTTCCGCCAAGGGTACCTTCACAAAAAATGCTTAAAATAATTGGCTCTATCCAACAAAAAAAATATTCAAAAAAAAAAAAATCTTGACGTGGAAATGCGAAGCATTTAAGACAGTAAACGGATGAGTTAGGTAGTCATGAGGGCCGAAGGCTCTCGACACACCCGTCAATCGTCTATTGCCTTTACCATTGATTGCCATTCCTTACAACTTTAGAATGATAAAGGCGCGAAGCGCCGTACAAGAAGGTGCGAAGCACCGTTAACCAGTGAAATCCACTGCCACGTCATCACGTGAACAATGATTTTTTTTTATTTTTTATTTGTTGGATAGAGCCAATTATTTTAAGCATTTTTTGTATTGGGGTACCCCTAGTTTGGTCATTAGATTAGATTGAAATATTAGATTATGCTTGGTTTTTAGGTTTGTATTTTAAGGAGGTTTGTATTGGAGTAGCCCCCTATATATATATATATATATATATATATATATATATATATATATATATATATATATATTTAAGGGTTAAGTGGTTAAGTGAAATATATTCTGATGGTGATCCTTTTCGTTTCTATAGATACTCGAGACGAACACCGTATCATTCCTCTTGGGATTAGAGATCGAGACAAGATTTCTTTTATCCTTATTTGATAAACTGTTTATGGTTAAAGAAAAATGGTTTTGATAAATAATATATAAATTTTATATTATAATATGGTTAGAAATATATATTTCCTGTTTGTTGAGATTATTTAAGATGGATATGGATATGAATATGGATAGAGCAAATATATTTTTTGGTTTAAAGAGATATGAAAGAGAATGGTATCAGTTATTATCTACGGTTATATGGTTTATAATATTCTGTAAATTATAATCTTTAAACATTTGTGATTTAATAAATATTATTTGATTATTATTTAATACTTTTAAAAATAGATAGAATAGTTTATGTATATAAAAGCATATTGGACTTCATTAAATACGGAGGAGATGTCTGAGCTTATTTCAAAGTATCTTAAATATTTCTGTCTTTTGAGTTAACGATCTCAGATTTCTTTAAAGAGAGTTATATTCAAAGTATTATGATATATGTATTTTAAAGGTAATGATATATGTATGGATAAGGGTGGAAATGGTAATGATTTTTTTTTAAAATGGAATAATGATTTAAAAAAAGGGGATTCAACATACTTGCGTCAGCATCTATCATTTTATGAGGAAGTAGTGGAGAACCTTCCTCATTATTTTATTACGTCCCAACGGATGCCGAAGGAGGATGTAGCGGATAACCGTCCTCCAGGGATGATTGTCATTCCTTCTACTAGTAGTAAACAAGGAGCAGGTACGATTAGGCGACTGATCATCGTCCTAACGTATCAGGCGACAGTGGATATCCCCAAAACCTTTAAAGGAAGAAATGATAATGATTACAGATTGATATACTGAAAAGGTGAAAGGAAAATTGTTATGGAATGATGGACTAATATTATATTATACTAGCGTTCTACCCGTGCTACGCACCGAGTGGTAAATTAAAAAATTAATATAAACATATTATTTAAATCATGATTTAGAAAAAAAAAATATTTTATTAAAATTTAAGTAAAAAATAATCTTCAATTTAGACCAATTGCATTAATATCAATACTATCAAACAATTATCATAACATTCACATCCCCGCTCAAACTTACTAAGCCTCTCTTTATTGTTTTTTCTTAATTTTATTTTTCATTTGATTTCTCTCTTTTTTGAGAATCTTTCAACCAAGTTCATAAGTTTGTTACCCATATTTTAAGTTTCGTTGTTTAGAAAATTTAGAATATTTAAATGTGCAGTACAGTGGGTTTCTATAATTTTTATTATATTAATACATTCAAAATATTTGCATGGATCCCGATCAATTTTTCGAATATATATTAAAATTCATAAACACTTATTTCTAACGACCGTTTTAAATTATTAGATTGCCTCTCACCGATATGAGAAAGGATCAATACTGTGCAATAACATTAAACGAACGTAGTTCTGATAAAGAAAAACTCTCATCTAATCTAGTTTTCTATGTGTTTGTTTAATATCATTTTTACAAATTTTATATTCTTTTATTAGTGAAGTGATTTACTATAGAAAGATAAACATTATCAATTAACCAAACAAATCCAATATATCTCATTCTTTGAGTAAGATATGACACTCAGAGTATATGGTTATAATTTGAAATTATTTTATGTAATATTTTAGATGTATGACATATAATTATTCATTTTTATTCAAATATTTTATTAGAAATAATCAATACTAATTTAGTAATTAGGACTTCTTTTCTAAATCTCAAATTTTATTGATGTATTTATGATGTGATTTTCTTTACTTTATATAGAATTTTCCATTTATGTTGTATACAAAAAATATTTTTTTTAACATATATTAAATTTTACTTCGTATGTTCAATCGTATAATATGTTATATTTTACTACTTAATTTAATCATTTTAATTATTTTATAAAAAAAATTAATATTGTTTGCGTGTAGCAATTATTTTAATTTAGGCTACATTATTACTAATTCTGGATACAAAAAAAAAAACCAGATCTAATCTGAAATCCGGTGAATTTGGTTTTGGATATTGAGTTTTGGATTTGAATTTATTTTTAAAACCCAAAAATATTTGGAATGAGTTTGGATTTTACAAAATTCGGATCAAACCCAACCCATTGTCATCCCTATGCGTAAAATAAGATATTTGAAAATGAGAACCACCTATTTTTTTTATTTGACTAACATTTTAAAATAGAAAATTAAACATGAAACTAAAATCAAATGTTTAATATATAAACACGTAATCACATTATTATATATATGTCCTTGTAATTTAATTTTCGGGTAAAAAATATGAAATTCATTTTCGTTTAACAGTGAGTATATTTTTTCAACATATATTCAAAGAAAGTGCTTACGTAGATCTGGAAAATCGTTTATGTTATCTACATTCATGCCATGTATCTTTGGGATCTTGCATGAAAATGACATGAAATTATTTTGTCTACCCAAAATGTAATCACAAAATACTACTAAATTATACATTTTTTTTGGTACACGAAACGAAAATAATATGCGAAATGAAAAAATATGACAATTACATGTAATGTTACTCTTTGCCAAAGTTATCTAAGTATTTTACTATGTAATTGAAAACAACATTGAGATGCCACAAAATAAAACAAAGAATAAAGTACATAAAATGAAGCCCTCATGTTTTTTATTTAATTTTGTTTATTGTTTATATATATCTCTATTTGTTTAGAATCTATCTACCAACTAATTAAAGTTTTTACCAATATTTAAGATTTTGTTGATATTAAAAATAAATATTATTAACCAACCAAGCAAATTCGATATGTCTGCTCTTAGATTAAGATATGATAATTGAGTACTATTACTTTAATTCAAGAATACAAAATTAAAATGGGCACCTTTTATTGAAAACTATATATAATTTATATGTATCGACCTATCTAGTTAGTGATTTTTAAATGATTGACATAGTCGTTTCCTTCTCTCCTCCTCTCCCAAAAATACTAAACTAAAGTTTAGGGGCTGAAATCTGCACTTTGGTTGATGGTAAGCCCCTTTATATTTTTTTCCCTTGATTTTACATTGTTTTTCAATAATCATCTCTCCTTATTGAGAGTCTAGTACCACGTTAGTGGATTTTATCTACTAATATATTGAATTTTGTACTTTCTCCTTGTGAATGATAATTCTCGTTTCTTTTCCTTGATTTTACTTTGTTTTACAATAAATATATCTCTTTCTTGAGAGTCTAGTACCCCGTTAGTGGATTTTGTCTATCCATATATTGGGTTTTGTTCTTTCTCTTTGTGAGAGTAGGTTCCTTTATTTTGGCATCCGGGATCTGAGATCTACAGGATTTTGTTATATTGGTTTATTGATTTGGACCGTATAGAATCGCAATTATGCTCAGTTGTTCGAATACGTTCTCACAAATCACATATGTATTTTCCTCACGATTAGAATATATTGTTGGATTATCTCGCTAGAAAGGCTATATTTTTCAATGATATAAGCGAGGGATGTACCACAATTTAAGATCTGATCAACGATTTTAGTTTTGATTAAGGAAACCTTGTTACCTTGATATGATCTATTTGAATATGTGTTTGTCTGATCTTGATTATTTTTACAGATGTATTATTTACCTATAAAAAATAGTAATTTAAAAGAAAATTTGATTGATTAGTTGTATAGATGGCGTATGCCCTTTTTTTGATAAATTAATTATCTATAAAAAAATAGTGATTTATTAGAATTTTTGCGCTAAATTGACCAATTTGCTATAAAAATATCAACTAACAATACTTTTATTGACTCTGTAATGAATTTCATTTTTTGAATTGATAATTTATACACCAAATAATGTCTAATACTATTTTAGAGTCTATTCAGTATCTTGAATAATTCAAATATATTGTCAAGTCAATTTTTTTGTCCCATTAATTCTTGCATAACTAAAAAATACTGATAAACAAATGTTAATGAAAATTGGTTTGAAATTAATTTTTTAATATTTTAGTTGGTTGAATTTAGTATTTTTTTTAAATAATTGATTAATTTAAAAGTTTATATAACTTAAATTTTGATTGTGTATTTGGAATATTGTATTAAATATTTTTAAAATTAATAAATATTTAATTTAATAAGAATAGATTTATTCAAATTTCCTTAAATTTTGATTGATTAATTTAATAGAATATTTAATAAACTATTCCAAATACACAATCAAAATCTTAATTTAATAACATTTTTAAATTTTCTTATTAATATTTATTCAAATTTTCTTATTAAATTTCTCATTAAATTTTAAAATATTTTTTGATTGATAATTTATATACCAAATAATGTATAATACTATTTTTGAGTATATTTAGTATT
This sequence comes from Kitagawia praeruptora, assembly GCA_037693485.1. Classification (NCBI taxonomy): domain Eukaryota; kingdom Viridiplantae; phylum Streptophyta; class Magnoliopsida; order Apiales; family Apiaceae; genus Kitagawia; species Kitagawia praeruptora. The sequence goes on along the minus strand of CM075351.1, from coordinate 123,995,416 downwards.
TTGAATAATTCAAATATATTGTCAGGTTAAGTTGTTTGTCCAGATAATTATTGCATAACTAAAAAATATGTATAGTTAAAATGTTAAAGATAATTGGTTTAAAATTCATTTAATTATTTTAATTGGTTGAATCTATTTTTTTAATAATTGAGTAATTTAAAAGTTTATATAACTTAAATTTTGAACCCGTATTTAGAATATTGTGATAATTATTTTTTATTTTTTAAATTTTTAATTCAATGATAGTTGATTAATTTAAATTTTATTACACCTTATGATTGTATATCGAGAGTTTGTGATATTTAAATATTATGTTATATAATGTAGATAAAATAGACTCAAGTTTTAAAATAATATATTCATATTATCCATTGATAAATACACAATTTTGGAAAATGGCTTTATACTTAAAGAGTGGCGCAAAGAAGGGTGATGGCCCAAAATATTCATATGGGAGCCATGATGGCCCTTTTTACTGACGGGACACGTTAAATCGTGTACCGTAAAAGGAGGGGTAATACGGTACTTCGTGTACCATGATAGGAGGTGATACGGAACACCATGTACCGTGATAGGTGGTGATACGGAACACCATGTATCGTGATAGAGGTGATACGGAACACCATGTACCGTGATAGAGGTGATACGGAACACCATGTACCGTATCCAGCTAATACGGAGGACGAAACTCCGTATCCCGTCGGTATTTCGGGCCTTTTTTTCCAGAATCAGTATTTTGGGCAACTTCATCCCAAAAATCAGTATTTTGGTAATTCTCTCCGCAAGGAATGGATGTGCCAGTAAATAATAATATAATTTTGATTGATTTTAAATTAAAAATTATGATTAATTAGTTCATAAGTATTTATGAAAATTAATCTATAATTATATATTATAGTATATGATTGTAGTTGATATTTATGAAAATTAGTTCGTAATATATAATAGTCCAATTTTGATTACTTCAAATTAAAAGATTGATCAAGTTAATAAACATTTAATCACTTTAAAAAATATATAATTTATGCATGTTCTAAATAATATAAATTTTGTACTTCAAAAAAAAATTGTTAAATAACCACGATAAGTAAATAAGGATGAGAATGATATGATTAATTTAATTTTAGTGGTAAATTCTGATTGACTCTTACATATATTTATGAAAATTAATCCGTAATTTATACTAATGTAATTTATTATAATGTAATTACGATTAATTTTAAATCAAAAGAGTGGAAATTATATTGCGAAAATTACTGAATATTATATATTTGTAATCCTGATTGATTTTAATTTAAATATTAATTTATTATAATAATTTTTTCATTAAAAAATATTTAAGAAATGGATATGTTAAATCAAGTAACTACTATGTTTAAATTAGAATTGTTTAATAACCACATTTAGTATAATAGGATGAGCATGATAAGTATGGAAAATTTTTAATATAAAATGAATGGTTTAAAATTTAGGAATCACATCTGATTGGTCCTAAAATAATTCATAATTTTTTGATTGGCTAACTACATCCATATTTTTATATTATGAAGTATGGATAACAAATTAGTGTATATTGAAGCTAATTTATTAGTAGACAATTAGATAACGGCTATATGACATGACATGTGACTTGACATTTAAAAATAATTTTGATTTTTAAAAATTATTTTTATGAAATCGGATTGCTAATCTTCTATCTTATAACTGGATTATGAGGTTGAATTGTTATCTAGGTTCAAATAAAATAAAATTATCACACATAATGGAGTCCCATAAAAATTAATGTAATGGGGGAGGGGAGCGTGATTTTTTTTCCGTTTATTAGGACATGATTTGTTATTTAAATATTGGTACCTTGCTACTTCTATGCTAATGTTTCCATGTTGGTTGAGTTATTACCATAATTAGCGTAATTCCAAAGATATATAGTTGTTATTTAATAAAAGTTAAAATAAAATATATTAGAAATTTATTATCAAATACATTTTTGATTAAAAGTATATATAATATATAAGCATGTTAAATTAAATAGTTAGTATATTTTATTTAGAATTATTAACTAACTACAGCTAGTAAAGTGGGTATAGAAAGATAAATAAGGAAAATTTTTAATATGATATGATTGGTCTAAAATTTAGATAATTTAGAAGTGACTTATGATTGGTTCTAAAATAATTCAAAGTTTTCTGATTGGTTAACTGGATATTGGTTAAAAGATAGCAAGTTAAATTATATAAGGAAACAAATTTGTTTTAATTTGATTGGTCCATAATTTAGAAGTGGCTTATGATTGGTTCTAAAATAATTCAAAGTTTTCTGATTGGTTAAGTGAATATATGGTTAATTAACTAGATGGTGTGGTAGACTCAGGTTTTCAAAGTTTTCTGATTGGTTAACTGGATATTGGTTAAAAGATAGCAAGTTAAATTATATAAGGAAACAGATTTGTTTTAATTTGATTGGTCCATAATTTAGAAGTGGCTTATGATTGGTTCTAAAATAATTCAAAGTTTTCTGATTGGTTAACTGAATATATGGTTAATTAACTGGATGGTGTGGTAGACTCAGGTTTGATAATAAAGGATTAGAAGAGAAACTGATATTATATTGTTTTATATATTTTTTTTCTTATAAAGGAAAAATGGATGGTGTATTGAATAAGTAATGATTAATTCTTTTCTTAATTATTATAGTGGACTTTCCGTTTATTAATATATATAGGGAGGTGCTCAAATGAGACCCCTCTTATAATGAGACCCTCTCTTATAATGAGTCCCCCTCATATTTCATTTTTTTTAAAGGGCCGCGCCAGGGGCACCTAATACGAAAAATTCTTATAATTCTACTCTCTATTCATTCATCAAAAATAAAATTAAAAAAAGAAAAAAAAATTCAAAAAAAAATGATGACGTGGCACCCAGTTTTTTTATTTTTTTAATTTTTTTTAAATTTTTTTTTTGATGAATGGATAGAGGATATAATTATAAGCATTTTTCGTATTGGGTGCCCCTGGCGGGGCCCTTTAAAATAAAAGAAATATGAGGGGGACTCATTATAAGAGAGGGTCTCATTATAAGAGGGGTCTCATTTGAGCAGCCCCCAGGAGTAAGGATCAAGGGAAAATCTCGTTTAATGGAAAACTTAAAAAACTAAATCGAAATATAGCATATATGGTATGCAAACTAATCGTTGGAAGATGAAGAAAAATGTGGTGAAATTAGATTTAAAACAAATATCACCGATTGACGGGAAAAATCAAATTAAAAATGGAGGGGATTAGGTGTGATTCTGTGTGTGAGGGTGTATTTGATTAGTGTGTGGGTGTATTTGCTATATTTCGATTTAGTTTTCTAAGTTTTCCATTAAACGAGGTTTTCCCTAGATCCTTACTCATATAGGCAAGTATATATATATATATATATATATATATATATATATAGGGGGCTGCTCAAATGAGACCCCCTTTATAACGAGACCCTCTCTTATAATGAGTCCCCCTCATATATCTTTTATTCTAACGGGCCCCGCCAGGGGCACCCAATACGAAAAATGCTCATAATTATATCCTCTATCCATTCATCAAAAAAAAAAAATTAAAAAAAAAAATTAAAAAAAACTGCTGCCATGTCATCATTTTTTTTTTGGAAAAAAAAATTTTAATTTTTTTTATGAATGAATAGAGGGTAGAATTATAAGACTTTTTCGTATTGGGTGCCCCTAGCGGGGCCCTTTAGAATAAAAGATATATGAGGGGTACTCATTATAAGAGAGTGTCTCATTATAAGGGGGGTCTCATTTGAGCACCTCCATATATATATATATATATATATATATATATATATATATATATATATATATATATATATATATATATATATATATATAGGCAAATGATCAAAAGAGAACTCTTTATATATATATATATATATATATATATATATATATATATATATATATGTTTTAACTTTGATTTCTGGTTTACAATATCATCTTGCTGAGCTATTATAGCTCACTCTTGCTATTTATTTATATAACAACTAGGGCAGATGCCGATACTTCGCACTACACCCCGGAAGAGGGTAAGGGCTTTTGAGAGAGTGCTAGCGCCTATCCCTGAAGTAGCTCTTATAAGACGGATGGGTATTACTAGACATATGTAAATTAAGTGTGTAAGCTTGTGTCATAAACTTTTGGTTGTTGAAATGCTTCTTGTAGAAGTATTATTCAACAATGTATTTAATTAGATTCTGGGTTTGTAATAACTGTATAACTTTAAACTGTTATTATTAGGTATGTTGTTCTCTGAGCAAATGACTGGTGTGCGTGTGTGTTGAGATTATTGTGGGGCCACTTGGGTGAGTATTAAATGGTAATAAAATATTTTAAAGAGAAGAGATAATATTAATAAATGGGAATTTGAGCGTGATGACCTGGATTCCTGACCCCGGATTTGGGGCTGTCACAGTTTAATATCAGAGCTTAGAGTCATAATGCTCAGGAACAATAGTGATAATAATAAATATATCAGTAATAATATCAATTGTGAACTCACATCGAGTTCAAGGGTGGTTTATCGAATGTAGCATTTATTCTAAGTAGTGTTTATAATTTTATAGATTACTATTAATAAAAGTTTATGTTTTATTATAGGGAAAGGAGATGGAGATCGGTGAGCCGAGTCATACACGAGAGTGGCTAGAGATGTCGGAGCGGGAGCTTACGGACTTATTGCACACAGGTGTCGAGGTTCCAGACTATGCTATATCAGACTTGAGGAGGAGAGTTCATGCGAGAGCCAAGGGAGTCATATGAGTACGGAGAGAGAGTCAGGGAGGCATATGAGCGCAGAGCGACAGATGCTATGGCTATAGTACCATACACTGGGAGACCATCTGTAGGATCAGATGAGGCAGGTCCTTCCCGAGTGAGGTCAGAGGTTCTAGAGGGAGATATGCCAGTGCGTAAGAGGCCTAGATTATCAGTGATAGCTGAGGAGCAGCCCGAGTGGAGAGATATCCACATGATTCCTACTCCTATTCCACCTGTTCCAGTGCCATCACCTGTTCCATCCCCTATACCGAGTCCGGATCCTTTGGATGATCCAACAGAGCAGTTCACCCCCCCCCCCCAGGACAGTTTGTTTTCTATTCAGAGGAGGAGGACCCTTTAGAGGATGCAGATACAGAGCCAGTTCCTTCATCTCCACCAGTAGTTGCACCTCCACCTGTAGCTCCACCTTCACCAGTAGATGTACCCCCACAGGAGGCACCTATACCTGCAGGTGATCCGATCCATGTGACTTTAATGTCAGACTACCATATCTTACAGGGTCGGCTAGAGGAGTCTCGTAGGATGATAGATACACTCTTGCAGAGGTTAGTTGGAGGTAGAGGAGGTATTATTCCAGATGGTGTATCTTTGGGATTGGTTAGCATTGAATTGCGAGCACTTGGTGATATTAAGAGGTTGTTAGCAGAGAGAGGAGATCCAGCATGGAGAGTCGAGGTAGTAGAGGTTGTCACATCTATGGTGGTTCAGATCAGGGATGTTATTAGAGCAGGGTTACTGTGAGTCGGGGATAGTAGTTTTAGTCACTAATTAGACTGTAGTCATCTTGCTGATGTCATTTTGGGGATTAGTTTAGTTGTTTACTATCTTAATCCCAGTCTGATTAGAGTGCTGTTAGTAGTACTTTTGTTATAGCGGATTAGTATGTACGAATATGTTTTTGAGGTTTCGAACCTTGTACTTTATAATGTATATATTATCTAGTATTGAAGGATGTTAACCACAAGTTATAATATATTTATGTGAATTAATGAAGTTTATGTATTTTGCCTAAGTTTTATCGTATTTTGATACTAAATGTTGGGATTCGAAAATATTGATGTATATAAGGTGATTGACTTAAATGAAAAGGTTATCGTGTTAAAGGTAGTGAGCTTATATGTTTCGTATAAATGGTATTATAACTTGATATTAATTGCTTGAATTTGAGAATATGGTTATATATAAATGAGTAAATAGTGATATAATTATTGTATATGAGGATGATGAATATTGTACCCTAAATTTGGGTAATTAATGGAGAATATTGTTATTGACAGAAAAATGGCTAGACGTAATAATAGAGCGAATGAAAGGGAAAATTGTAACACCCCCAAATCCGGGGTCAAGGATTTGGTCGTCACGCGGAAATCCTCAATGGCATTTCACATGTTAATAACATTAACCACCTGTAATCACTTAATAACTGAGTTACAACATTTGAGACCCCAACCATCAAGCATCTTTTAGGTTATAGGGCTAGAACAAGAATTCAAAACACTTACATTTCTCATTACATCCATTCAATTACATCGCACTATGTCTTACAAATCTTATACTAGTAGTATAGCTTCGTTGGGAAGTACACCAGCAACTAGTACTACTCAGTACAAAGTAATATATATTTCACATCACTGTACCTACATATAACTTACTCCAGCTATGGCTTTTCTGGATCATATCATCTTCATAAGGGCGTACTACCTGCTTCTTCTGAGCCATGCAGATAAGCCTCAACCGTCTACCTTCCTCTGAAACAAGCAAGAATGAGCGAAAGAATTGCTCAGCAAGTACTACTATAACGAAATATCCCAACATACAAAATATCCCTTCATATGCATTGGGTTTTTCAATATTCAACTTATACTTAATATCATTCTTGAAAAATTTAACCATGAAACTTCAATAGAGGAAGTATAACGCTTAAAATAACATCAATGAACGGATTAAGTTCATAAGAACAGGAATAATCTTCATACCTGGCGAAATAGTATATACAATAGCTTTGATAATCTTTTAGAAAGATTTTCAATATGCTGCTACCTAGTTGTTTTTCATCATACATAAACTGTTAACTCGAATAACTTGTAGAAGGTGGGGTTGAATACAAGTTATATAATCGTGTCTGATTTTTGCTTGGTTATATGAACAAGAATAAATGAATGAATCAAACTCTGTTTGTATTAATAAGATCAAATACAAACTCTACCAAAGGTGTACAAATACCTTTAGCAGCTGCTGACAAAATAAATCTCTCTCTCTGTTTGTTTCGAACTCTCGAATACAAACTTTATACAGAGCTACGCACACGAACTTACAACTCACACTTGTTCGACTCTTTTTACAATGATATAGAGAGAGTATTTATAATGCTTCCTATCAACTAATTACAGAAAGATAATCTATACATGACAATGTTCTGCCTTCCAGTTGATAGTTTCCATCAATAGAAAATTCTTCCCTTCATAATAACTTCTTGCTTGTTCTTCAAACAACGATCCTATTTTAGAGCACTTGCCAGTTTCTGTAGCATCCATAATGACATCATCAGTAACACGACTGATATCAGGATTCCCTCTTGCATCAGGATCTGACTATCCTATCAGTACTTGATTAGTATTCGACTTGACATATTAGGATTCGATCTCAGTTCCTGACATGTAGTACTTGATGCACTGTTCATTCCTGACTAAACTTTAAAGATAACTGTATAACACATATTTCCTATACAAAGTGCTAAATCCTTTATAAATCAGGATATACAAGAAATATAAGTAAAATTCTATTCTTAACATCACAACTCATGAATTATTCCTAACAATCTCCCCCTATTTATGCTTTAAAATCTAAAGCATAAATCTGAGTTGTTAATGTCAAAACATATAACAATACAATCAGAATAGAATTTATGAATTCAAAAATCATGAAGTTAAGTACCTCCTCTTTTTAGATTTAGACATAGTATCCAGTACTTAGATGAAAGAATTCAACTATTTGACGCTTCTTTTCCTTTACCACTTCCCTGATAAGATTCACCTCTGTCACTGTCTTTATCTCCCCTACCAGTTCTTCTTTTATCTCCCTTAGTCTGTTGTTTTTGTTGTCTTTGAATTGTTTTTATCTCCCCCTTTTTGACATCAGCAACATGAATTCCAAGAGATTCAGTAACAGAACAAATGAGATTCATCAGAACTGCTTGATTTTCCATAATAGTGACTTGGTTATCTTCAAGTGTTTGAAGTCTTGATTGAATTTCAACTTGAGATTTCTGAATATCTTGTAGAACTTCAGAATTGACTTCAATGCTGGAAGTGTTTGGAATATCTTCGGATTCAAGTCTTGTAGAAGAAGTTGCCTATGTAGAATGATATTCAAGTAATAAAACTCGATTAGAGTTACAAACATCTTCATCTTTCTGATCTGAAGCTGCAATATGATCATCTTGTCCTTCACCAGTATTCTGTGTACTAACATCTTCAAAACCTGACTCCTCCTTGGATTGATCAGATACTGTTGATGTCTCAATTCTTGCTGATATTGGAAGTACAAACAAAGGAATACTTGGATCATTAGAAATATCTTCTGGTACTGATAATGTAGATGTTTGTCTTAGCCTTTCACCTCTTCTGTTGATAATTCCTGCAAGCCTTTCTTTTTGCTTCTGAGCTTTAACTTCTAGCTTTGAGTTGTTCTTTGCTAAGTCATTCTTCTCATACATTTTGATAAAAGAATAAGTACCAGCATCCATACCAAGATTATCATACCAAGATTCAGGAAAAACCTGATCCCAGAAATCAAACGATGGTTTCCTAATTTTCTCTCCCTCACTATGGAGTTGATCATCCATACCCTCATTCTCACTTTGACTATCTAAAGTCAACACTCTTTCTACCTCTCCTTTTGCCTGGTCAGGAGCCAGCCACTCTGATTATGGATCAATATCCATCTTTTCAAGTGTATCACTCAAATTTGGATAAGTGCTCTCATGACCTACAGAAAAATAGAGTTTAGAAGAAGTTTTTATACCTGAACTCACATGGAGAGAGGGTTCCTCATTTGGCATGGGGCTTGAGGTTTTCTCCAAGGAGTGAGCTGCTATAATCTCTGAACCCTTACAATCATCTTCTTTCCTTTCAGAGACTACAGGCTCCAGTATACCACTTTCAGGCTTTCTACTAGACTCTGATGTCATAAGTAATACTTCATTAGATACCATAGTTAGTATGTCAACGTCTTTAAGTGTTGTTTGCTGAGACTCACCCTCAAGGTGGATAGACTCTGACTGAACAATGTTTGTTTGATCTTCAAGAAAACCAGTCAAAGTTATTCCTCCCATATCATAGGGTTTCTCACTTGCAATTTCAGTCATCACAGAAGACCTTTCAACATCAGCTATCACAGCTCCTGAGTCATCCCACCTCTGACTAGATGGTTCTTGTATTACAATGACCGTGATCTGATCTTTCCTACTATCCACCACTGGTGCAATAGTATCTTCTGTTGACTGCATTCCTCTATCTACTACCTCCTGTTGTTCACCTTGAGCTGAAGCATCTTCAATAATGACATCCTTGTCAAATAAATATGCATGAAGTGATTGAAGTGCAACATGCTTCGAGAGTCCAAATTTCTTGACTAATTGCCTTCTGACAGATACATAGAAATACATCTTCATTAAATCAAGTCTTTGATGTAGAAGTCAATATTCATCTGGAAATAAAAGTTTTGGTACTCTTTCAACCAGAAAATCTAGAACAGGCCTTGACAACTTCACTTTGAGAGAAATTAGTCTCATAGCCAGTCTGTATGATAATGTAGTTTACCATGAAGAATCAATATCCATATCTCTATAGTCATTTGCTGACTTGATTGTAGCTTCATTTGTAGAGACCTGCATGATATTAGTTGGACTAGACTCTGTGTGTGTAGGTGACAATTGAATCTTTCTCCTTGTTCTCCTGGTATAGTGAGCAAAAGATTTATCCTGAGAAGACTCAAGAGGTGTAGACACAGAATTGATCTTGGGATGAGATCCTTTTTCAATAGACACAGTCTTTTGAGAGACAGTATCCAGTAACAGTTTTCCCTTTTTAAGTACTACAGTCTTTTGAGAAACTGCAGCCTGGCTGTGACTAGGTGCTTCATCTCTTTGTCCTAGCTTAGAAAGTCGAATTGCAGCCTTCAATTTTTCTCTCTCAGCAAGAGATATATTATCATCATCTTCACTAGAACTACTACTACTACTTGACACAACAAATCTTCTCTTCCTTACAACTGATGTCTTTTGAGAAACACCAGAGGTTGGTTTCTTTGAAACAATAGGCTGTGGATTAAAACTTTGTTCTTGAATTGTTTCAGAGACTCTAATGTTTTGGGCTACTTGGGTAGACACAGGTGGGTTCTCCTCCAAATGAGATTCCTGAGCCATTTCACCACAAAAGAAAGAAGAATTGTAGAGAGTAGGAAGATGAGATTTAAGAATTACCTGAACATGATGTGGATAATGAATTGCAGGTATTTCATCTAGATTCTTTTAATTGTCCTTCTTTGTAATGTCAGAGAAAATTCTCTTTTGTTGTACATAAGAAGAAACATAATGTTCTCTACCAAATCTAGTTTCAACATCAGGAATAAAATGGTTAATAAACATTTGTATAAATCTATGATAATAAACCATTTTCCTGTTTTGATCTCTTAACCCAAGTTAAATACACATCTGACTTAAGATAATGTGACCAATGTTAATTACTCTGTCATAAAGCAAACTGTAAGCAATATGTGAAGTAAGATAAGTAATTTGATCAAAAGAACTACATTTACCAGTAAAGCATTTAGCTAATTGATCAAAGAAGAAAGACCACTCTTTCCTAAGATAAGATCTTCTTAACTGGCTCATGTTATGTAAAGGTCCATTATAACCTAATGCAGACAACCTAGTTCTAACATTATCATCAGATGATACATTCTCATAATTCAAACTAACAGGTAAGTGAAGTACTGAATTAACAACAGATTCAGTAATATCAAAAGAATCTTGTCCTAAGTGTAGAACAATATTACCTGATTGACTCTGAGTAGAATCAATTACCTCAGCATTCTCCAAAGCTTGTGTAACAGCTGCTTGATTAATCTGTGGAGATGCTGTCAATGCATAACTTAATGGTCCATATGCCAGAAAGTTCATGATTGGATGAAAATCAGTTGACACTCCTTCCTTGTTGGTGATAGCTGCTACATGATTGTTTGTCATAAAATCAAAGTCACCAAACTTGAAGGCTACTGATTTAGGTAATCTTCTTTGAGCTGCCATTTTTTATCTGAAAAGAACTTGAAAAATTCTTGAAATGGATTAGTGATTTTGAAACTTTGAGAGTGTCTTTGCTTTAGAGAATGTGAAATTAGAGAAAGCAATTACACAATTAGAGTTTCAAAACAAATATATTTCACAAATCTTTCAGACCACTATCCCACGTCGACACGTAGATTGACAGGTGTCAGTCCCTGAAAAGTGCGATTACCCATTTGGAAAATAAAATCCAAAATTGATTTTCATGAAATAAATCAGTGTATTATCAAGATAAAAAATCAATACTGATCAGCTTCATTTTCCTGTTGTGACCTCTCATCAAAATAATCACAAAAAGCAATGTGATTTAAAAATAATAATAATTCTCAAATCCTGATGGTCACACTTGAAATCCTGATCAATATCATCCTGATTCCAGAGACTTAATATGGAGTTTCCACGTGGATTTTTCTTTTATCTGAAAAAGAAATAAACAATTAATCTGAACAAAATCAACTGGTTAGATATATTCGACATTTCTTGAAAACAAGAAATACAGTCACACGCAATAATTAGCATCTGACTTCATTAAAAATTCCAAGTGATTGTTCAGCTTCTCACGTCTTTCTATAAAAGAAACAGACGTCTTATGCCATTCTCCATAACCCTTTCAATTTCTTTTCTTCTCAACAATGATTCTCAAACCAAAATTCCATTCAAACCCATTCTTTAGGTTTTTCACAGTCGATGAACACCCTGTTCTTGATCATCTCTTTGAAGAGACAACTTTTCTCATCGAACCAATCATGAATGGAGTAGTTTCAGATAATATCCAGAGGTTTCTCCTAGAATATCCATCTGTTGGATACAATCTTCCCTTAACCTCCTCAAAACTTGAGGATGAAGAATTTGGCCGAGAGTCTGAGGTTGATCTTGATGGAGATGCTATTCATTTAAGTTAGCTACTCTCATTCAAGTCGCCCAGACAAAGAATCCAAGAATAGACGAGCCTGTTCAAATCCCCTGATGGATTTCTTGATGCTCCTTGTCCTATATCTCAGAATCCATATTATTAGACAAGTTCAGAATTATAAGTAGAAGTTAGACAAAAAGATGTTGTATTTCATTTCCATGTATGAAATGTATAAATTATCAGTATGCAAATATTAAAACTTACTAGCATAGACTTAACACATCACAGAATTAGATTACTACACAAAGTAAACGTCAGGATCTGAAACAATTTTCACAATCCTGATACTGACACAATACTGATGACGTCAGCATCCTGATAACAATTCTAATCCTGATGATTATTAACAAGTCTATCATACTGAAATTTATCAAGGCAAAGTGTTATAGTTCAAGCATTTAACAATCAAATATAGATCCTGACAAGAATATCAAGTCTATGAGCTAAAAACACCATACCTTGCTACTTTTGCAGATGTTAAAGATCTAGAAATTTAACATTCCTAACTCACTTACTAATCTACTGAATGTAGTTTCATCAAGTGGTTTAGTTAGAATATCTACAAGCTGTTTGTCAGTAGGAACAAAATGAAGTTCCACAGTACCATTCTCAATATGTTCTGTAATAAAATGATACCTAACATCAATGTGCTTAGTCCTTGAATGTTGAACTGGATTTTCTGCAATTTTGATAGCACTAGTATTATCACAAAACATAGGAATATTACTAAGTGTCATACCATAATCCATCAACTGATTTCTTATCCAAAGGAGCTATGCACAACAACTACCTTTTTTTTTTGCTAATTAAAATTTTATACCAAAAGGAACAACTGATACAATTCTAGGGGCAAACCCCGTGAAATCAACTAGAAGCTACAATAACCAGTACTAGCAACAACTAGAGCAGCCAGAACAACTTTAAGGAACTACATAACAAGGAGCTAGCTAAACTAGCAAAAACACACCGACCCCTATGCCAATCAACTAAAGACAGTAGGACCTCCCGGGTCGCATCCTATAAGCCTAAGCGCTAGCTTCTTCATCAACTGCCCAATGACAACATCCTTGAAAGAATCCTTACAGAATTCACATTGGCATGGCTTGAAGTACCTAGACCCCGTCCTCAAAAAAACGCAGCAACGCTCTTGATTGAGAAACATATTATGCATGATTGAAATCACAGTCATCACCAGAAGGCCCCTAGCAGCAGTAATATCATTCCAACGGAATGACATTCTAAAATCAACTTTGGCACATACAGTGCCATCCTCAACAAAAGTATCAAGAACCTTCACTGCATCAAGGGAGCAGTCACCTTCATTAACTAAACTAGACACTTAAGTTGCTTTAAATCCATTTTCCAAAAACCAATCAGCAATGCAAACAACAAATTTGCACTCAATATTCCGCACCTGGAGCAAAACAAGCCCAGCCGTTTGGCATCTATTAACAACATTATGCAGAGTTACTTTGTTCACTCCGTCGTCAGCAACATAAGCAATACTCTGCCATACAAGGTCCCATAAATGCCTCTCCTCTGACATATCTCTAATCGTTTGCATCAAAAAACCAACATCAGCAAATTTCGAACATTGGCCAGCAGTCAACCTCAAGCAACTACTAATCCCTCCGTCATGGGTCTCCACCAACAAACTATCCGACCGGATACAAGCAAACCGTGGCAAAACAGAGCTCACACCAAAGTCTTCATCATTCACAACACCAAATACCATATCGCATAAATCATCAACAACTACTATCGAGGAGATAGTAAGCTCACTGTACTGTTCATCGCAAGAAAGAGTAAGTGAGAAGACACTTCTCTCCATCGAAATCTTGAAATCTCCTGGCGTAACCTCCGATTTCAGCTCAACATGAAGTAATTCAGCATAAATATTCTTTGTGAGAGCCAAAAAGTTAACCACCAACTGGTCGAAGACGTCCCTCAAGCCTTGAGCTGTGCAAGGAAGAGACCCATCCCTTTTATCAGGAATAAAAACACAATAACGAAACTTGTCTCCTATACCAACACCATTTGTGAGTGGGTTGTGAGCCAAGTCAGCAGCCTTAACCCCTACAAACAATATGATAATATCATCCACCAAAGAAACGAGACCATCAGTATTGCTACAACAAATAACCATAGCAAACGATCCCCCACATGCCGAAATCTTCGAGAGATTCAACACATCCAAAGATGTCATCTTCCCGTAAAAGATATACATACGAAAATCTCCAATTTCCGTCTCCACTTTCCTGAAAAGAACAGGCCTAGGATGTCCAAGAAACTTAAAGTTCCACATCCTTGAGCCTAGGGCCTCAAACCCATCAAAAGGTTCAACTCCCAACCTCAAAATGAGACAATACTTTCCATCGAAGGTAAGGAATACAACCTCTGAATACACCTCAAGAAACCGGTGTATCTGCACAGCAAACATGCGACAGCCAACCTCGAAACAGATAAAATTTCTTGAAAAAAGAACAAGAATTATCCTCACATCCATGTTATTAGCCCCTAGAGGCGCAAATAGTGCACAATGCAAATTTCTCAGTGTCACTCTACCGAACAGATGGTGTGCACCATACACACCCATTCTTACAACACCATACCTTGTATTAGATTTCCCAACACAAAGAAGACCCATACAGCGGCCCTCTAGACTCCGAGTTTCAAGCAAATAACCCAGATCTGCTTCATCAAGAAAAAGATATCTAATCCTCTTCTTTTGTTTCGCAAGTACCTCTTCCCGAGAGCAGTCGTAGGAAACAACAATCGAAGTGTCTATACATAGTACAGAGACAACGAAAAAACTAGATGGTACCAGGATCCCATCCAAACTACAGTAAGGAATCTCCAAAGGAGTCACTGAAACGAGAAGATACACATTCCCCGAAGCAGGTACCGAGACCATTAAGAATAACTCACGCAACAAAGAAAATTTGTGGTAAAGGTGGGAGATAAGTAAGGGGGAAATGGATTTATGAAGGATATATTTAGATCTGATGGATTTAAGGTGTAGATTGGACTGAAAAATCATGGCAGCTAGAAGAAATTTAGGGTTTTTAGAGAGATGTTAGAGAGAAGCTAGAGAGAAACGACTCTCATTGGTATTCTCCGGTCATTTTTTGCATAACAACTACCTGCTGCTATGTACTCAGCTTCTGCAGTTGAGGTTGAAACAGATTGTTGCTTCTTGCTTGCCCAAGAAATCAATCTATTTCCCAAGAATTGGCATGTACCTGTAGTGCTTTTCCTGTCTATCTTACACCCTGCATAATCAGAGTCTGAATAGCCAATTAGGAAGAAATCAGATTCTCTAGGGTACCACAAACTAAGATTTGGAGTTCCTTTGAGATATCTAAAAATTCTCTTCACAGCAATTAAATGAGATTCCTTAGGATCACTTTGGAATCTAGCACATAAACAGGTAGAAAACATTATATTTGGCCTACTTGCAGTTAGATATAACAATGAGCCTATCATGCCTCTATAACTAGTATTATCCACACTCTTTCCCTTAGTATCAGAGTCTAGTTTAGTGGCTGTTGCCATGGGTGTTTTTGTAACTGCACAGTCTTGAAAGTCAAACCTTCTTAAAAGATCTTTGATATACTTTGACTTATTAATGAAAATACCAGTCTCAGTCTGTTTGACCTGCAAGCCTAAGAAATAATTTAATTCACCAATCATGCTCATCTGATACTTAGACTGCATAAGCTTGCTAAACTTAGCACACAACTTTTCATTAGTAGAACCAAAAATAATATCATCAACATAAACTTGAACTAAAAGCAATTCACCTTTTATCTTTCTAAAGAATAGAGTTTTGTCAATTGTACCTCTTGTGAAGCCATTTTCAAGAAGAAATTTAGACAAAGTCTCATACCATGCTCTTGGTGCCTGCTTTAGTCCATAGAGTTCCTTGTCAAGTTTGTAGACATGATTTGGAAACTTTGGATCAACAAATCCGGGTGGCTATTCCACATGCACTTCCTCATCAAGTTTGCCATTTAGAAAAGAACTCTTTACATCCATCTGGTATACCTTGAATTTTGAATGGGCTGCAAATGCAAGAAACATTCTGATTGCTTCCAATCTTGCTACAGGTGCAAAGGTCTCATCATAATCAATGCCTTCTTCCTGAGAATAACCCTTGGCCACCAGTCTTGCTTTGTTTCTTACAATCATACCAAATTCATCTAGCTTGTTTCTGAAAACCCATCTTGCACTGTTAGGAATAATTCATAAGTTGTGATGTTAAGAATAGAATTTACACATTATACTTCTTGTAATCCTGATCTTATAAAGGATTTAGCACTGTATATAGGATTTATGTGTAAGACAGTTGTCTGTATAGTTTAGTCAGGAATGAACAGTGTATCGGAGACTACATGTCAGGAACAGAGAGCAAATCCTGATGACGGTCCAATACTGATGGTTGATCAGATACTGATGCAGTGTACAGATCCTGATATCAGTCGTGTTACTGATGATGTCATTATGGATGCTACAGAAACTGGCAAGTGCTATAAAACAGGATCGTTGTTTGAAGAACAAGCAAGAAGATATTATGAAGGAAAGAGTTTTCTATTGAAGGAAACTATCGACTAGAAGGCAGAACATTGTCATGTATAGATTATATCTTTCTGTTATTAGTTGATAGGTAGCATTATAAATACTCTCTCAATATCATTGTAAAGAGCGTGAGTCGAACTAGTGAATGTGCGTAGCTCTGTATAAGGTTTGTATTCGAGAGTTCGAAACAAACAGAGAGAGATTTGTATTGTCAGCAGCTGCTAAAGGTATTGTACACCTTTGGTAGAGTTTGTATTTGATATTATTAATACAAACAAGAGTTTGATTCATTCGTTTATTCTTGTTCATATAATCAAGCAAAAATCAGACACGATTATATAACTTGTATTCAACCCCCCCCCCCTTCTACAAGTTATTCGAGTTAACAATTGGTATCAGAGAGGGTTGATTTCTAGTAATCATAAAGATCTGCAATCATGTCTGGTTACAAGGATGGGAATACTAAAATTCCTATGCTCAAGAGAAACGAATATACTCTATGGGAAGTAAAGATGTTGCATCATCTGGAAGCAACAGATCCTGATTATCTTGACAGAATCAGAGATGGACCTTTTGTTCCAACAAAGGTCGTTGGACAAGCAACTGTTGATGGTGTGGTTGTTCCAGAACATACAGCAGAGAAGCCAAAATCTGAATGGTCAGATAAGGACAAGGAGAATGTTCTCAAAGATGCTAAAGTGAGAAACATATTATTCAACAGTCTTGATTCTGTTCTCACTAACTATGTTCTCTCTTGTAAAACTGCTAAGGATATATGGGACAATCTTAAGGTTCACTGTGAAGGAACTAAGCCTGTCAGGAAGAATATGAGGACATTACTTATACAACAGTATGAGTACTTTGAATCCAAGTCTGGTGAGTCACTTACTGATACCTTTGATAGGTTTACAAAACTCATCAATGAGATGGCCATGCATGGTAAATATTATGACTTGGAGGATATGAATACAAAGTTCATGAAAGCTTTGCCTGATTTCTACAATGAGAAGATATCTGCGATCGAGGAAGCTAATGATCTGGATGAGATTTCATTAGAGGCAGTATATGGAAAATTGAGAGCTTATGAACTTGACAAGCAGCAGAAGAAGAGCAGGAGTGAAGGAAAGATGAAGACTATTGCACTTACTGCTCAATCTGAAGTTAAGAAGCTTCCTAAAGAACAGCATGAAGAGATTGCTGTAAAGAATTCAAGGAAGAAGAAAAGCAAATAAAGTTCTGAGTCAGAGACTACTGATATGGACTCTGACAACAATGATTCTGAATCTGATATGCAAGAACTCTTTGCTATGTTTGCTAAAGCTTTCAAGAAAGGAAGATTCAACAGGAGAAGATTTAGCAAAGGACCTTTTCAAAAGAAGGAGGAGAAGAAGAGTGACAAAAGCAAAAGTACAATTGTCAAGCTTGATAAGGCCAAGATCAAGTGCTTTAACTGCAGCGAGCTTGGACACTTTGCTAGTGAGTGTAAGAAGCCTAGGAATTCAGGAAAGGGCAATGCACTTATGGTCACACAGAAGGATTGGGCTGATTCCAGTGACTCTGAAGATGAATTGGATTATGACAACATTGCATTGATGGCCAATAGTTCAGACAAACCTGGATCTCCAAAGAAAACTTCTCCATCCTCTGTTAAGGGCACAGGAAAGAAGCATTCAATTATCTTGGACAGTGGATGCTCTGGACATATGACTGGAAAGAAGTCCCTGCTTACAAAGTTTGAGAGGAAAGCTGGCCCAGTAATATCTTTTGGAGATGGCAACAAAGGAGAAACTCTGGGATATGGCTCAATTGTTTTGGGGAATGTCATCATAGGAAATGTAGCACTGGTTGAAGGCTTGAAACATACTCTTTTAAGCATAAGTCAACTGGGTGATAAAGGTTACAAATCAATCTTTGACAGAGAAGGATGCAAAATCTTGAATATGCAGAATGGAGACATTGTTCTAACTGGTCAAAGACATGGTAACATATATGAAGCCAGCTTAAGTGATACATCTAAAGGAATTGTTAGATGTCTCTACAGCAAAGCAACAAGTGATGAAAGCTGGAATTGGCACAAGAAGCTCTCACATCTTAATTTCAAGAAGCTTAATCAACTTGTTAAACATAATTTGGTGAGAGGCCTACCACAGGCAAATTTTGTGCAAGATGGACTTTGTGATGCATGTCAGCTTGGAAAGCAAAGAAGAACCACTTTCAAGAGCAAAACTGAAAATTCAATTACTGAACCATTTCACATGCTACATCTTGATCTGTTTGGTCCAGTAAACATTATGTCTATCAGCAAGAAAAGATATGATCTAGTTATGGTGGATGATTTCACAAGGTTCACATGGGTTTTCTTTCTACACAAGAAGGATGAAGCTCCTCAGCAAATCATTGAACTCATCAAGAATATTCATAATAAATCTGAGTACAAAGTTAAAGTACTTAGGAGTGACAATGGTACAGAATTCAAGAATTCTACAATGGAGGGGTTTTGTGCAGACAATGGAATCACTCAACAGTTTTCTGCACCTGGTACACCTCAACAAAATGGTGTAGTGGAAAGAAAGAACAGGACTCTCATAGAGGCAGCAAGAACCATGCTTGCAGATGCAAAACTTCCAACCTACTTTTGGGCAGAAGCTATTAACACTGCATGTTTCACTCAAAATTGTACCTTGGTAAATAGTCATGGAAAAACTCCCTATGAGATGATCAAAGGAAAGAAACCAAGTGTGAAATATTTTCACATCTTTGGATGCAAATGCTATGTCCTAAAAGTTCATCCAGAACAACTTGGAAAATTTGAAGCCAAATCGGATGAAGCATTTTTTCTAGGATATTCAGCATCTAAGGCCTTCAAAGTTTATAATCTCAGAACTCACGTTGTTATGGAATCAATTCATGTTGCATTTGATGATAAGAAATTTGGAATTTTGCAAACTGATGAAAGCCATGACAAATTGGAATTTGAAAATCTGAAGAATTCTGAGATACTCTCAAGTGATGATGAAGGTTCTCCAGAAGGAATTTTTATTGCTTCTCAAAGGAATGCTACTGTTGAGGGGGAGCAAATAAATCAGAGAGAACACAGTGATCATCAGGAGCAGACTAGTCTTTCAGAGTCTATTCCATCAGGAATTGAAGTTTCAGAGTCTATTCCATCAGGAATTGACGTTTCAGAGTCTACTTCATCAGGAACTGACCTTTCAGAGTCTACTGAGGAAAGATCAGTAACTAGCAGCAATATGGAATCTACTGATTCTATTGATCAAAGGAGAGTTTTTGAAGGTAGAGAGAATTCTTCTACAAGAGATACCACTAACTTAGGGGGAGAGACTAGCAGAGTTAATTTACCACCTGTTAGAAAATGGACAAAGGATCATACTGAAGATTTGATAATTGGTGATCCAAATAGTGGTGTTCGAACTAGAAGATCAATTCAAAATGATTGCTTGTATAGTTGCTTTCTCTCAAAGAATGAACCTAAGAAGGTTGAAGAAGCCTTACAGGATCCTGATTGGGTAATTGCAATGCAGGAGGAGTTAAATGAATTTGAGAGAAACAAAGTCTGGAAACTGGTACCAAGACCTAAAGATAGATCTATTGTTGGTGCAAGATGGGTTTTCAGAAACAAGCTAGATGAATCTGGTATGATTTTAAGAAACAAAGCAAGACTGGTGGCCAAGGGTTATTCTCAGGAAGAAGGCATTGATTATGATGAGACCTTTGCACCTGTAGCAAGATTGGAAGCAATCAGAATGTTTCTTGCATTTGCAGCTCATTCAAAATTCAAGGTATACCAGATGGATGTAAAGAGTGCTTTTCTAAATGGCAAACTTGATGAAGAAGTGTATGTAGAACAGCCACCTGGATTTGTTGATCCAAAGTTTCCAAATCATGTCTACAAACTTGACAAGGCACTCTATGGACTAAAGCAGGCACCAAGAGCATGGTATGAGACTTTGTCTAAATTTCTTCTTGAAAATGGCTTCACAAGAGGTACAATTGACAAAACTCTATTCTTTAGAAAGATAAAAGGTGAATTGCTTTTAGTTCAAGTTTATGTTGATGATATTATTTTTGGTTCTGCTAATGAAAAGTTGTGTGCTAAGTTTAGCAAGCTTATGCAGTCTAAGTATCAGATGAGCATGATGGGTGAACTAAATTATTTCTTAGGCTTGCAGGTCAAACAGACTGAGACTGGTATTTTCATTAATCAGTCAAAGTATATCAAAGATCTTTTAAAAAGGTTTGACTTTCAAGACTGTGCAGTTGCAAAAACACCCATGGCAACAGCCACTAAACTAGACTCTGATCCTAAAGGAAAGAGTGTGGATAATACTAGTTATAGAGGCATGATAGGCTCATTGTTATATCTAACTGCAAGTAGGCCAGATATAATGTTTTCTACCTGTTTATGTGCTAGATTCCAAAGTGATCCTAAGGAATCTCATTTAATTGCTGTGAAGAGAATTTTTAGATATCTCAAAGGAACTCCAAATCTTGGTTTGTGGTATCCTAGAGAATCTGATTTCTTTCTAATTGGCTATTCAGACTCTGATTATGCAGGGTGTAAGATAGACAGGAAAAGCACTACAGGTACATGTCAATTCTTGGGAAATAGATTGATTTCTTGGGCAAGCAAGAAGCAACAATCTGTTTCAACCTCAACTGCAGAAGCTGAGTACATAGCAGCAGGCAGTTGTTGTGCACAGCTCCTTTGGATAAGAAATCAGTTGCTGGATTATGGTATGACACTTAGTAATATTCCTATGTTTTGTGATAATACTAGTGCTATTAAAATTGCAGAAAATCCAGTTCAACATTCAAGGACTAAGCACATTGATGTCAGGTATCATTTTATTAGAGAACATATTGAGAATGGTACTGTGGAACTTCATTTTGTTCCTACTGACAAACAGCTTGCAGATATTTTAACTAAACCACTTGATGAGACTACATTCAGTAGACTAGTAAGTGAGTTAGGAATGTTAAATTTTTAGATCTTTAACATCTGCAAAAGTAGCAAGGTATGTTGTTCTTAGCTTATAGACTTGATATTCCTGTCAGGATCTATATTTAATTGTTAAATGCTTTAGCTATAACACTTTGCCTTGATAAATTTCTGTATGATAGACTTGTTAATAATCATCAGGATTAGATTTGTTATCAGGATGCTGACGTCATCAGTATTGTGTCAGTATCAGGATTATGAAAATTGTTTCAAATCCTGACGTTTACTTTGTGTAGTAATATAATTCTGTGATGTGTTAAGTCTATGCTAGCAAGTTTTGATATTTGCATACTGATAATTTATACATCATTCAAAAATCAAAAGACAAGCAGATAACAAGAAACTGTATTTTCATTAATAGAAATCATTACATGGAAATGAAATACAACATCTTTTTGTCTAAATTTCTATTGATAATTCTATACTTGTCTATTGATATGAACTCTGAGGTACAGGACAAGGAGCATCTCAAGAAATCCATCAGGGGATGAAAGCATCGTTTGCTCTTGGATTCCTTGTCTGGGCGACTTGAATGAGAGCAGCTAACTTAAATGAATAGCATCTCCATCAAGATCAACCTCAGACTCTCGGCCAAATTCTTCATCCTCAAGTTTTGAGGAGGTTAGGGGAAGATTGTATCCAACAGATGGATGTTCTAGGAGAAACCTCTGGATATTTTCGAAAACCAATCCATTCATGATTAGTTCGATGAGAAGAGTCATTTGTTCAAAGAGATGATCAAGAATAGGATGTTCATCGATCAAGAAAAATCTGGAAAATGGGTTTGAAGGGATTTTTGGTTTGAGAAGCATTGTTGAGAAGAAAAGAAATTATGGAGAATGGCATAAGGCGTCTGGTTCTTTTAAAGAAAGACGTGAGAAGCTGAACAGTCACTTGGAAGTTTTAATGAAGTCAAATGCTAATTATTGCATGTGACTGTATTTCTTGTTTTCAAGAAATATTGAAAATATCTAACCAATTGATTTTTGTTCAGATTAATTGTTTATTTCTTTTTCAGATAAAAGAAAAATGCCACGAGGAAAACTCCATATTAAGTCTCTGATGATATTGGTCAGGATTTCATGTGTGACCATCAGGATTTGAAAATTATATTTTTAAATCACATTGCATTTTGTGATTATTTTGATGAGAGGTCATCAGGAAAAGGAAGCTGATCAGTATTGCTTATTTATACCCTGATTTATTTCATGAAAAATCAATTTTGGATTTTATTTTCCAAAAATCGTGGGTAACCGCATTTTTCAGGGACTGATACCTGTCAATCTACATGTGAACGTGGGATAGTGGTCTGAAAGATTTGTGAAATATATTTGTTTTGAAACTCTAATCGTGTAATTGCTTTCTCTAATTTTACATTCTCTAAAGCAAAAATCACTCTTGAGTTTTCAAAATCACTAATTCATTTCAAGAATTTTTCAAGTTCTTTTCAGATAAAAAATGGCAACTCAGAGAAGATTACCTAAATCAGTAGCCTTCAAGTTTGGTGACTTTGATTTTATGACAAACAATCATGTTGCAGCTATCACCAACAAGGAAGGAGTGTCATCTGATTTTCATCCAATCATGGACTTTCTGGCGTATGGACCATTAAGTTATGCATTGACATCATCTCCACAGATTAATCAAGTAGTTGTTTCACAATCTTGGAAGAATGCTGAGGTAATTGATTCTACTCAGAGTCAATCAGGTAAGATTGTTCTACATTTAGGACAAGATTCATTTGACATTACTGAATCTGTTGTTAATTCAGTACTTTGCTTACCTGTTACTGATAGTTATGTAAGTGTACCATCTGATGATAATATAAGAACTATGTTGTCTGAATTAGGTTATAGTGGACCTCTAGATAACATGAGCCAGTTGAATAGGTCTTTTCTTAGAAAGGAATGGTCTTTTTACTTTGATCAAATTGCTAAATGTTTTACTGGCAAATGTAGTTCTTTTCAGCAAATTACTTCTGTTACATCACATATTGCTTATAGTTTCCTTTATGACAGAGTAATCAACATTGGTCATATTATCTTAAGTCAGATGAGTATTAAACTTGGGTTAAGAGATCAAAACAGGAAAATGGTTTATTATCATAGATTTATGCAAATGTTTGTTAACCATTTTATTCCTGATGTTGAAACTAGATTTGGTAGAGAACATTGTGTTTCTTCTTACGAACAGCAAAAGAGAATTTTCTCTGACATTACAAAGAAGGACAATGAAAAGAATCTAGATGAAATACCTGCAATTCATTATCCACAACATGTTCAGGTAATTCTTAAAACTCATCTTCCTACTTTCTACAATTCTTCTTTCTTTTGTGGTGAAATGGCTCAGGAATCTCAATTGGAGGAGAACCCACCTGTGTCTACCCAAGTAGCCCAAAACATTATAGTCTCTGAAACAATTCAAGAACCAAATTTTGATCCACAGCCTATTGTTTCAAAGAAACCAACCTCTGGTGTTTCTCAAAAGACATCAGTTGTAAGGAAGAGAAGATTTGTTGTGTCAAGTAGTAGTAGTAACTCTAGTGAAGATGATGATGATTTAACTCTTGCTGAGAGAGCAGAATTGAAGGCTGCAATTCAAATTTCTTTGTTAGCACAAAGAGATGAAAAACCTAGTCACAGCCAGGCTGCAGTCTCTCAAAAGGCTGTAGTTCTAAAAAGGGAAAACAGTTACTGGATACTGTCTCTCAAAAGACTGTGTCTATTGAACCAAGATCTCATCCCAAGATCACTTCTGTGTCTACACCTCTTGAGTCTTCTCAGGATAAATCTTTTGCTCACTATATCAGGAGAACAAGGAGAAAGATTCAATTGTCACCTACACACACAGAGTCTAGTCCAACTAGTATCATGCAGGTTTCTACAAATCAAGCTACATCTATGTCAGTATTTGACAAGAGAGATCTGGATATTGATTCTTCATGGGAAACTACATTATCATACAGACTGGCTATGGGACTAATTTCTCTCAAAGTGAAGTTGTCAAGGCCTGTTCTAGATTTTCTGGTTGAAAGAGTACCAAAACTTTTATTTCCAGATGAATAAGGACTTCTACATCAAAGACTTGACTTAATGAAGATGTATTTCTATGTCTCTGTCAGAAGACAATTAGTCAAAAAAATTTGGACTCTCAAAGCATGGTGCACTTCAATCACTTCATGCATATTTATTTGACAAGAATGTCATTATTGAAGATGCTTCAGCTCAAGGTGAACAACTGGAGGAAGTAGATAGAGGAATGCAGTCAACAGAAGATACTATTGCACCAGTGGTGAATAGTAGGAAAGATCAGATCACAGTCACTATAACACAAGAACCATCTAGTCAGAGGAAGGATGACTCAGGAGCTATGATAGCTGATGTTGAAAGGACTTCTGTGATGACTGAAAATGCAAGTGAGATACCCTATGATATGGGAGGAATGACTTTGGTTGATTTTTCTGAAGATCAAACAAATTTTGTTCAGTCAGAGTCTATCCACCTTGAGGGTGTGTCTCAGCAAACAACACTTAAAGACGGTGATGTACTAACTATGGTGTCTAATGAAGTATTACTGAAGACATCAGAGTCTAGTAAAGAACCTAAAGTGGTATACTGGAGCCTGTAGTTTCTGAAAGGAAAGAAGATGATTGTAAGGGTTCAGAGACTATAGCAGCTCACTCCTTGGAGAAAACCTCAAGCCACATGCCAAATGAGGAACCCTCTCTCCATGTGAGTTCGGGTATAAAAACTCCTTCTAAACTCTATTTTTCTGTAGGTCATGAGAGCACTTATCTAAATTTGAGTGATACACTTGAAAAGATGGACTTAGATCCACAATTTGAGCGGCTGGCTCCTGACCAGGCAAAAGGTGAGGTAGAAAGAGTGTTGACTTTAGTAAGTCAAAGTGAGAATGAGGGTATGGATGATCAACTTCATAGTGAGGGAGAGAAAATTAGGAAACCATCATTTGATTTCTGGGATCAGGTTTTTCCTGAATCTTGGTCTGAAAATTTGGGTATGGATGCTGGTACTTATTCATTCATCAAAATGTATCAGAAGAATGACCTAGCACATCACAATGCAAAGCCAGAAGTTAAAGCTCAGAAGCAAAAGGAGAGGCTTGCAGGAATCATTAATAGAAGAGGTGCCAGGATAAAGCAATCTCTTGATACATATGTACCAGATGAAAATCCTAATGATCCTAGTGTTCCTTTGTATGTACTTCAAATATCAGCTAGAATTGAGACATCAACAGTCTTTGATCACTCTAAGGAGGAGTCAGGATTTGAAGATGTTAGTACACAGAATACTGGTGAAGGAGATGATGATCATGTTTCAGTTTCAGAACAGAAAGATGAAGATGTTGATACTTCTAATCAGGTTTTATTACTTGAATTTCATACAACTCAAACAACTTCTTCTACAAGACTTGAAGATACAGTTCTTTCTGATTCTGATACTAGAGATACTAGAAGCACTTCCAACATTGAAGTTCATTCTGATGTTTTGAAAGATATTCAGAATTCTCAAATTGCTATTCAAACAAGACTTCAATCACTTGAAGATAACCAAGTCACAATTATGGAAAATCAAGCAGTTCTTATGAATCTCATTTGTTCTGTTTCTGAATCTCTTGGAATTAATGTTGCTGATGTCAAAAAGGGGGAGATAAAGACAATTCAAAGACAACAACAACAACACCACCAGACTGAGGATGATAAAGCTGGGGGAGATAAAGAGCAGACAGAGGGTAGTAAAAAGAAGAACCAGGAGTGACAGTGGTGAATCTCAGCTAGGAAGTGGTAAAGGAAGAGCAGCATTAATAGTTAAAATTCTTTCTTCTAAGTACTAGATAAACGTCTACATCTGAGAAGGAGGTACTTAAACTTCATAATTCTACATTCATAAATTCTATTCTGGTTGTATTGTTATATGTTTTGACATCCACAACTTAGATTTATGCTTCAGATTTTAAAGCATAAATAGGGGGAGATTGTTAGGAATAATTCATAAGTTGTGATGTTAAGAATAGAATTTACACATTATACTTCTTGTAATCCTGATCTTATAAAGGATTTAGCACTGTATATAGGATTTATGTGTAAGACAGTTGTCTGTATAGTTTAGTCAGGAATGAACAGTGTATCGGAGACTACATGTCAGGAACAGAGAGCAAATCCTGATGACGGTCCAATACTGATGGTTGATCAGATACTGATGCAGTGTACAGATCCTGATATCAGTCGTGTTACTGATGATGTCATTATGGATGCTACAGAAACTGGCAAGTGCTATAAAACAGGATCGTTGTTTGAAGAACAAGCAAGAAGATATTATGAAGGAAAGAGTTTTCTATTGAAGGAAACTATCGACTAGAAGGCAGAACATTGTCATGTATAGATTATATCTTTCTGTTATTAGTTGATAGGTAGCATTATAAATACTCTCTCAATATCATTGTAAAGAGCGTGAGTCGAACTAGTGAATGTGCGTAGCTCTGTATAAGGTTTGTATTCGAGAGTTCGAAACAAACAGAGAGAGATTTGTATTGTCAGCAGCTGCTAAAGGTATTGTACACCTTTGGTAGAGTTTGTATTTGATCTTATTAATACAAACAAGAGTTTGATTCATTCGTTTATTCTTGTTCATATAATCAAGCAAAAATCAGACACGATTATATAACTTGTATTCAACCCCCCCCTTCTACAAGTTATTCGAGTTAACATGCACCAACAATAGATCTATCTTTAGGTCTTGGTACCAGATTCCAGACTTTGTTTCTCTCAAACTCATTTAACTCTTCCTGCATTGCAATTACACAATCAGGATCCTGTAAGGCTTCTTCAACCTTCTTAGGTTCATTTTTTGAGAGAAAGCAACTATACAAGCATTCATTTTGAATTGATCTTCTAGTTCGAACACCACTATTTGGATCACCAATAATGAAATCTTCAGTATGATCCTTTGTCCATTTTCTAACAGGTGGTAGATTGACTCTGCTAGTCTCTCCCCCTATGTTAGTGGTATCTCTTGTAGAAGAATTCTCTTTGCCTTCAATAACTCCCCTTTGATCAATAGAATCAGTAGATTCCATATTGCTGCTAGTTACTGATCTTTCCTCAGTAGACTCTGAAAGATCAGTTCCTGATGGAGTAGACTCTGAATAGCTAGTCTGCTCCTGATGATCACTATGTTCTCTTTGATTTATTTGCTCCCCCTCAACAGTAGCATTCCTTTGAGAAGCAATAGAAATTTCTTCTGGAGAACCTTCATCATCACTGGAGAGTATCTCAGAATTCTTCAGATTTTCAAATTCCAATTTGTCATGGATTTCATCAGTTTGCAGAATTCCAAATTTCTTATCATCAAATGCAACATGAATCGATTCCATAATAATGTGAGTTCTGAGATTATAAACTTTGAAGGCCTTAGATGCTGAATATCCTAGAAAGATTGCTTCATCCGATTTGGCTTCAAATTTTCCAAGTTGTTCTGGATGAACTTTTAGGACATAGCATTTGCATCCAAAGATGTGAAAGTATTTCACACTTGGTTTCTTTCCTTTGATCATCTCATAGGGAGTTTTTCCATGACTATTTACTAAGGTACAGTTTTGAGTGAAACATGCAGTGTTAATAGCTTCTGCCCAAAAATAGGTTGGAAGTTTTGCATCTGCAAGCATGGTTCTTGCTGCCTCTATGAGAGTCCTGTTCTTTCTTTCCACTACACCATTTTGCTGAGGTGTACCAGGTGTAAAAAACTGTCGAGTGATTCCATTATCTACACAATACTCCTCCATTGTAGAATTCTTGAATTCTGTACCATTGTCACTCCTAAGTACTTTGACTTTGTACTTAGAGCTATTCTGAATATTCTTGACAAGTTCAATGATTTGATGAGGAGCTTCATCCTTCTTGTGTAGAAAGAACACCCATGTGAACCTTGTGAAATCATCCACTATCACTAGAGCAAATCTTTTCTTACTGATAGACATAATGTTTACTGGACCAAACAGATCAAGATGTAGCATGTGAAATGGTTCAGTAATTGAATTTTCAGTCTTACTCTTGAAAGTGGTTCTTCTTTGCTTTCCAAGCTGACATGCATCACAAAGTCCATCTTGCACATAATTTGCCTGAGGTAGGCCTCTCACCAGATTGTGCTTAACAAGTTGATTAAGCTTCTTGAAGTTGAGATGTGAGAGTTTCTTGTGCCAATTCCAGCTTTCATTACTTGTTGCTTTGCTGTAGAGACATCTAACAATTCCTTTAGATGTATTACTTAAGCTGGCTTCATATATGTTACCATGTCTTTGACCAGTTAGAACAATGTCTCCTTTATCACCCAGTTGCCTTATGCTTAAAAGAGTATGTTTCAAGCCTTCAACCAGTGCTACATTTTCTATGATGACATTCCCCAAAATAATTGAGCCATATCCCAGAGTTTCTCCTTTGTTGCCATCTCCAAAAGATATTACTGGGCCAGCTTTCCTCTCAAACTTTGTAAGCAGGGACTTCTTTCCAGTCATATGTCTAGAGCATCCACTGTCCAAGATAATTGAATGCTTGCCCTGCAAACAAAAAGTAACTAGTTAGAATTTTTTAGCACCCAACTTTGATTTGATCCTTTCTTACTAGATTTAGAAACAACAGGCTTTGAAGATTTTGCTTTTACTTTACCTATTGCAGAGTCAACCTTAGACTCTGATTTCATAAACTGTTTGTGACTAGGAGTTTCAGATTTCAAAGAATAATAGTCATAATACAGTTCATGATATTCTCTACACATGTAAATGGAATGAAGTAAACTACCACAATGATAACAAGCTTTTTGTGGTTGGTATTGAATTTTCTGAGTCTTGGGGAATCTGGACTCAGTTTTCCAAGAAGGTTTTTGATTGCAGTCTAGGGCCAAATGATTATGATTTCCACACTTATAGCATTTTTTCCTAGGTGCATCAGGTACATTCTTGTAATTATTCTCTTTGTTAATACCTTCTTTTCCATTCCTATTTCTCTTGATCTTGCTAGACTCTGAAAGACCATCTAATCTCTGTTTCAACTGAGACTTAGACAGAAACCCTATGTTTACATTTTTAGGTTTCTCTAACACTTTCTCATCTGAATTAATATTGTTAATCCTTTTGTGTACAACAGGGGTACCTTTTGAATCAACAAATTTAACATGATTAGGTTCAGAAACAATTTTCTTACCTTCAGATTTAGATGTGCTAGCTTCTACTTTACTATCATCATTGACAATAGCTACTTTTTCCTCTTGTCTAGCCTTATTAAAACCTAAACCATTAACTTTACCACGAATTCCATTTTCGATGATTTCTTGTGTCTTTTTACCAGAAATATTAATGGTCTTAATCACATCTCTCTCTTCCTCTAGTTCTTTTCTGACATAGTCATAAGCCTCAAGAATAACACTGTAATCATGCTTAGCTTTATCAGAACTTAACTTGTATTCTTCCATTTGAATTAACTCAGATTCAAGAAAATTATTTCTATCAACTAATTTATTATTCTTAATCTTAAGTTCATCTTTTTCACAAGTAAGAATTCTAAAATTAGTCATAAGATTCTTAAACTCAGCATGGATAGATCTAATTTCATCATAATTTAAGCTATCAAATGAATCAAGAGAGTGAAGTGATACCTTAACAGAGGATGGAGAAATTTTCTTTGGAGATCCAGGTTTGTCTGAAACATTTGCCATCAGTGCAATGTTGTCATAATCCAATTCATCTTCAGAATCACTGGAATCAGCCCAATCCTTCTGTGTGACCATAAGTGCATTACCCTTTCCTGAATTCCTAGGCTTCTTACACTCACTAGCAAAGTGTCCAAGCTCGCTGCAATTAAAGCACTTGATCTTGGCCTTATCAAGCTTGATAATTGTACCTTTGCCTTTGTCACTCTTCTTCTCCTCCTTCTTTTGAAAAGGTCCTTTGCTAAATCTTCTCCTGTTGAATCTTCCTTTCTTGAAGGCTTTAGCAAACATAGCAAAGAGTTCCTGCATCTCAGATTCAGAATCATTGTTATCAGAGTCCATATCAGTAGTCTCTGACTCAGAACTTTCTTTGTTTTTCTTCTTCCTTGAGTTCTTTACAGCAATCTCTTCATGTTGTTCTTCCGGAATCTTCTTTAATTCAGATTGAGTAGTAAGTGCAACAGTCTTCATCTTTCCTTCACTCCTGCTCTTCTTCTACTGCTTATCAAGTTCATAAGCTCTCAGTTTTCCATATACTGCCTCTAATGATATTTCATCCAGATCATTAGCTTCCTCAATCGCAGATATCTTCTCATTGTAGAAATCAGGCAAAGCTTTCATGAACTTTGTATTCATATCCTCCAAGTCATAATATTTACCATGCATAGCCATCTCATTGATGAGTTTTGTAAACCTATCAAAGGTATCAGTAAGTGACTCACCAGACTTGGATTCAAAGTACTCATACTGTTGTATAAGTAGTGTCCTCATATTCTTCCTGACAGGCTTAGTTCCTTCACAATGAACCTTAAGATTGTCCCATATATCCTTAGCAGTTTTACAAGAGAGAACATAGTTAGTGAGAATAGAATCAAGACTGTTGAATAATATGTTTCTCACTTTAGCATCTTTAAGAACATTCTCCTTGTCCTTATCTGACCACTCAGATTTTGGCTTCTCTGCTGTATGTTCAGGAACAACCACACCATCAACAGTTGCTTGTCCAACGTCCTTTGTTGGAACAAAAGGTCCATCTCTGATTCTGTCAAGATAATCAGGATATGTTGCTTCCAGATGATGCAACATCTTTACTTCCCATAGAGTATATTCATTTCTCTTGAGCATAGGAATCTTAGTATTCCCATCCTTGTAACCAGACATGATTGCAGATCTTTATGATTATTCGAAATCAACCTGCTCTGATACCAATTATTAACTCGAATAACTTGTAGAAGGGGGGGTTGAATACAAGTTATATAATCGTGTCTGATTTTTGCTTGGTTATATGAACAAGAATAAACGAATGAATCAAACTCTGTTTGTATTAATAAGATCAAATACAAACTCTACCAAAGGTGTACAAATACCTTTAGCAGCTGCTAACAAAATAAATCTCTCTCTCTATTTGTTTCGAACTCTCGAATACA
Organism: Kitagawia praeruptora; assembly: GCA_037693485.1. Classification (NCBI taxonomy): domain Eukaryota; kingdom Viridiplantae; phylum Streptophyta; class Magnoliopsida; order Apiales; family Apiaceae; genus Kitagawia; species Kitagawia praeruptora. The sequence goes on along the minus strand of CM075351.1, from coordinate 123,963,585 downwards.
AACTTTATACAAAGCTACGCACACGAACTTACAACTCACACTTGTTCGACTCTTTTTACAATGATATAGAGAGAGTATTTATAATGCTTCCTATCAACTAATTATAGAAAGATAATCTATACATGACAATGTTCTGCATTCCAATTGATAGTTTCCATCAATAGAAAATTCTTCCCTTCATAATATCTTCTTGCTTGTTCTTCAAACAACGATCCTGTTTTATAGCACTTGCCAGTTTCTGTAGCATCCATAATGACATCATCAGTAACACGACTGATATCAGGATTCCCTCTTGCATCAGGATCTGACTATCCTATTAGTACTTGATCAGTATTTGACTTGACATATCAGGATTCGATCTCAGTTCCTGACATGTAGTACTTGATGCACTGTTCATTCCTGACTAAACTTTACAGATAACTGTCTAACACACATTTCCTATACAAAGTGCTAAATCCTTTATAAATCAGGATATACAAGAAATATAAGTAAAATTCTATTCTTAACATCACAACTCATGAATTATTCCCAACATAAACTTAACCATTTATAATGTACCAAATCAATACTCCTCAAGCTTGAATATATATATATATGTATATGTATATCATTTTTGCCAAAACACTTGACAGATCAAGATACTATACCTCAGCAATATAATAGCAGTTCTAAAATATCTTTGAAACCGTATGCCATGCATTGACGAACATAGTGCTAGTATATTGTAAAAGATGAAGTTATAAGGTAGTTCAATATAACCTTTCCGGTAAAATATCTGCTATATAGAATATAAGCACAATATCAACATTTAACTTAAAGGATGAAGTTATAAGGTGATCCAACATCAAAAACCTCCTTATCACAACTCATGTTATGTAAGGTATCAACAGAGTCATCAATTATAAGATAAAGGATGAAGTTACAAGGTAACTCAAATTATATTTTCCGTGGGAATATCTGCTATGCCAAAGATAAGCAAGATATTATCATTTATCATAAAGGAGGAAATTGCATGAAAATATTGCAATTCCAGTTTCAAACACTTTTACGATGCCCTAACGTTTACGATGATCAGTCGTATGTTATGCATCTCATCAGTCGTTCTCTACGTGTAGAAGGTAGCTCCGATAGATTTACTTGTCTACCGCCCTCTAGAACTCCTCAGCCAACGGTTGGGCTATTGCTGGGTCGGCGCCACTCGGCCACTTACGCGTCTCCTAGTTCAATTCACATCCATAACCATGAAACATAAAGTTCGTCCCCATTTCCCCAAGTGTAATACTTGTTGATAAGACTCCACAAAGTAGTCGTATCTAGTTGTAAAGGAAAATTTACCAATATCTCCCAAGCCGAAGCTTGTTAATGGATACTGTTGTGCCCAAAATCACCATGGGCTAGATTTAGGCCCATTAGGCCTGAGGATTTAACCCACAAGAGCAAGAAGATAGATCTGATACACGATATGAAGAATTAGATATGAAGAAATGAGCATTAGACAGAGAAATGATCAAGAAACTATCAATACCAGGAGGTTCCTAAAGGTCTGGAAGCTGAGTAAATCATCCGAAGACCAGGTTCCCCTAAGAAGAAGAGTTTAACTAATACAGTTACAGCCACGAAATGAGGTAAGGACATACAGTGATATTGAATGAGTTATCCAGCCTAACATGTTTGTTATTTGTGCAGGTAAAGGTACCTATAAAGAGGTCCCTAAGCAATGTGTCCCGAAATAAGGAGGTTCCTGAGAAACAGGCTCCTATAATATAGGTTCCTGAGCACCAGGTTCCTAAGTATGACCGACTGAACGTTCTAGAAGCTATCTATAACAGATAAACGCATTATTATTAGAGTATAATTCTAGGGCGCAGATGATCCTAGAATATCTCCAATAATCGAGAGAATTAGAATGGGGTACGAACTCGAGTTCTACTCTATTCCCACAACTAGTTCGTAAAAGGCTCTAAAGGAACTTGAGTCCTATACGAACTAGGTAATCGAACACAGCTATTCCAGCAGAGACAGAGTCGCATTAGAACTACCTGAGCTTGATTCCTATATAAGGATACGTAGGCATCTTGAGGGGAGGACGGAGAATAGCTCTCTAATTTTCTCTAAAGGCACCAGAGATTATTGGAGATATCCTCAAGTTCAGCTCAACCCCACAAACACAACCCAAACCATTCATTGAACAGTTGATTGTTAGCCTTACAACTCATCGAGAACCTCACAAAAGTTGTTACGAAATCCACTCATCAACAATTGTGCTAGAAGGAGGGGTGTTAACATCTTAAGAGTGGAAAGATGGCAGGTGACTCAGATAGCGAAGCAACCCGTTCTGTGGAGAAAACTCATGACAGGGATGAAGGTGTTCCCCAAGTAAAGAAGGTTACCTCGGCAGATGTATTGGAGGTTCTGAAGACTTTTGGAGAACGATTGTCAACTTTGGAACAAGCTTCAGGAAAGAAGAAAAAGAAGACAAAAAAGGGAAAGAAATCGAAGGTTACTCCTAAACAGCTAAATTTTGAGGACAAAGAACTGGGAGAAGAGGGAGAGATTCCAGAAGAAGGGGAAGAACCAAAGCAGGATGGTGATGAAGAAGAACAAGATAATCCTGAGAAGGATAAGACTCCTGTTAAGAAGGTGCAATCCCAGGTTCGTACTGAGTCTAAAAAGAAGGTTAAAAAAAGTGATTCCTCGCGCAAGAAGAAGAAGGATAAAGAGCCGTCTGTTGAGATAATCGAGGATGAGGAAACAGATTCAGATGAGACAAGTAAGGAGTCTAGTACTGCAGAATCACAGGATGATGAAGGAGTAAGTAAGCAAGCCAAGACAGATGTTGTTGGAGAGGTAACTACTGAAGATATAAAGAAGATACTTACCCAACTCAAGGATGAGAAGAATCTTGCTGTTAGACCCATAACTGCTTCTCCTTTTACCAAGAAGGTTCGAAAGTCAGCTTTACCCAGGTCCTATAGACCTTCGAATGAATTGAAGTTTGATGGAACCACGGACCCTATTGAGTACCTAAGTCGTTTCGACACAGAGATGGATGTTTACCAGGTGAAGGAGGCCACTAGGTGTAGGTTACTTGCTGCTACCCTATAAGGTGGAGCTCATCAATGGTTCAAGAAATTACCTGCTGATTCTATTGGTTCCTGGGAAAGTATGGGAAGGCTCTTTGTAACTCAGTTTAGGGCATTAGTAGCGTTTGCACCACCTACCAATACCTTAGCCAACATCAAGCAGAGACCTGGCGAGACATTGACAGAATATTTTAAGAGGTTTAATGCAGAGGTTCCAAAGGTTAGGAAAGCATCTGAGGAGGCTATAAAGAATTTCTTGATAGCTGGAGTCAAAAGGGGTTCCGATTTCTGGAAAGATTTGCAAGGGAAGGAACCTGAAACCCTGGCGGATTTCTATTCTCAAGCGGAGTCTTTTCATTTGGTTGAAGAGTCTTTAGCTGATTTAAAGAAGGATCCAGATTATGAGAAGCAAGGTGGATGGTCAGGAAACAAGAGGTCAAGGCCAAGAAGCCCTTACAACCGTGACAATAAGAAGGTGGTTAGTCGAACATCTCAAGTCAAGCCTGAGGTGGAAGCTGTGAATCCTACCAGGTCTGCTATGAACCAGGTGCCACCACCAGCTTCCTATAATAATTTCAAGAAGGAAAGACCTGTTTATGAGACTTTTACCCCTCTGGTAGCTCTGATTGATCATATTTATGTTGTGAATGAGAAGTCGTCCTGGTTTAGGAAGCCTCTCAGAACGGGACCTCCCGGGAATAAGAATGAGCGTCCCTATTGCAATTTTCATTACAACAATGGGCATAATACTGTAGACTGTCTCCATTTGAGGGATCTAATTGAAACTTTGATTAGACAAGGACAGTTGACTGAATGGGTAGCTCAGGAAGGAAAGAAGTACAGAGAGGAGAAGACGCAGAAGGTGCCAGAACCTGTGCTGATAGAAGGGCCACCTAAAACTAGATGCATACGAACAATCATCGGAGGTCCTCATGTGGGAGGAAGTGGTAGAAACGCCATGGAAAGATATACTAGAGAGGCTAGAGAGCGTCCCTTAACCAATGTTTGTAATCTATCACAGAGGTCGCCCAGATTGTTTGAAGGAGATGATGCAGATATTAATTTTACTGAATGGGATGCTTCTTGGGTGCATCATCCTCACACAGATGCTTTGGTAATTGAAGCAGGAATTGGGTCTTACGAGGTTCATCGAGTGCTAGTGGATAATGGAAGCTCTGTGAATCTGTTGTCGTATTCAGCTTTCAAGAAGATGCATTTACTGGATAGTGATTTAACTCCAACAAAGGATACTCTGTTTGGTTTCACTAATAATCAAGTCCCAATCAAAGGTAAGATTCGTTTACCAGTGACTCTAGGGGATAAGCCCTGTTGCATTACGTAGTTGTCAGAGTTTATTGTTATAGAGGACAACATGAATTACAATGCTATCCTAGGGAGACCAATTCTGAAAGAGATGAGGGTGGTAACCTCGATTTATCACCTAACTATGAAGTTTCCAACACCATGTGGCATTGGTATAGTTCGAGGTTGTCAAAATGAGTCAAGAGAATGCTACACAAAGGCTTTGCAACATGCTGCTAAGGCTGCCAAGCTACCAGTACCAATGGATGAGGTTCCTAATGATTTTCCAGGAAAGAATCCGGATGATATAACAGTTGATTTGCGTAGCCAGCCATTAGAGGGTTTTGTACCAGCATCATGCCGTATGGTGAGAATCGAAGAAGTCACAGAAGAGGAACCTCATGTCGAGATTCCAGTTTTTCAGGGGCCGGATACCCCATGTTTGCTCTTGAAAAGTGCACCTCTTATGAACGATGATGGTGATGTGTGTATGACAGAAGAATTGGATTCTGAGAATTCTCGAAAATTCAAACACAGTGGAAATAGTGAGGATAGTCAACCAGTTGCTAAGAGGAGGAATGTCATGAACGAAGTACTTGTATCACCTGTTGAGGAAGAACTTCAAGGAGATTCAATTGCTGAGAAGGATATAGATTTGGATCCTCGAATGCCAGAAACGGTGGTAAAGGCTGGACCAGCTGGTGAAACACAGGATGTGAAGATAAATGATAAAGATGGTACAAAGGTTTTGAAGATTGGAGCTCATTTGGAACCTACTTTGAAGGAATCCCTTATTTCCTTTTTGAGTGAGAATTTGGATGTTTTTGCTTGGTGCCATGCAGACATGGAGGGAATAGATCCAAAGGTTATGTGCCATAAGTTGAATGTTGATCCAGAGAAAAAATGTGTGAGACAAAAGCGAAGACCAGTTACTGGAGAGAGAGCTCAGGCATTGAAAGAAGAGGTTGATAGGTTACTGGATGCAGGATTGGTCAGGGAATCTTTCTATCCTATATGGTTGGCAAATCCTGTGTTGGTAAAGAAGCCTAATGGAAAATGGAGGACATTCGTGGACTTCACAGATCTCAACAAAGCATGCCCAAAGGATAGCTTCCCGTTGCCACGAATTGATCAGTTAGTGGATGCAACAGCTGGACATGCTTTACTTAGCTTCATGGATGCATATTCAGGTTATAACCAAATCCCTATGTATGAACCTGATCAGGAGCATACTTCTTTTATTACGGATAGAGGCCTTTACTGTTATGTTTGCATGCCATTTTGATTGATTAATGCTGGAGCTACATATCAACGATTAGTAAACATGATGTTTAAAGAGCAAATTGGCAAGACCATGGAAGTATACGTGGATGATATGTTAGTTAAATCCAAGGAAGCTGTTGATCATGTGAAGCATTTAAAAGAGATGGTTGGAATTTTGCGAAAATATAGAATGAAGTTAAACCCCTTGAAGTGTGTATTTGGTGTGGAAGATGGAAAATTCCTAGGGTTCATGGTGAATCAAAGAGGTATAGAAGCAAATCTAGCTAAAATTAAAGCATTAATTGATATGAAGTCACCAAGAACTGTGAGGGAGGTTCAGTCTCTTATAGGAAGAGTTACAGCATTGAACAGATTCATCTCGAGGTCTACAGACAAATGCCAAGAATTCTTTAAAGCAATAAAGAAGGGAAGTAAGTTCGAGTGGACCGAGGAATGTGAGATAGCTTTTAAAAAATTGAAAGAGCATTTAGGAAGTCCTCCTTTGTTAGCTAAACCTGTTGATGGAGAGACATTGGTGCTCTACTTAGCTGTGTCGGAATATTCTATCATCGCAGTCTTAGTTCGAGAAGAAGATGGACAGCAGAGCCCGGTTTATTATGTCAGTAAGAGGTTGCTTGATGCAGAAACGAGGTATACAGGAATGGAAAATTTGGTGTATGCTCTAATTCTAGCTTCTAGGAAGCTGCGACTTTATTTTCAGGCACACAAAATTGAAGTACGAACCTCGTATCCACTTAGACAGGTGATGCACAGGCCAGAAACTTCAGGAAGAATGTTAAAGTGGACTGTGGAATTAGGGCAATTCGACATAGAGTATAGGCCCAAGACAGCAATTAAAGCTCAAGCTCTAGCAGATTTCTTGATTGAGTTTCCACCTTATGTGGAGGTTACTGGCCAGGAGGTACCGAAAGAGTTTGAAAAAGAACAGATAGAAGATGATAATTGTGCACCCTGGTGGACATTGTATGTAGATGGAGCTGCTAACAGTAATGGATCAGGTGCAGGCATAGAGATGGTCAGTCCGGAAGGACATAGACTGCATAGTTCGATTTATTTCGCTTTTAGAGCCACGAATAATGATGCAGAGTATGAGGCACTAATTGCAGGGCTCAAGCTGTCATTAGAGATGAAAGTCGAAAATATCAGAGTGTTCAGTGACTCAATGCTAGTGGTGTGGCAAATTCGAGGTGGATTCCAAGCAAGAGGTCCACGAACAGACTTGTACTTGAGATACTCCTAGGAGTTACTTGCAAGGTTCAGAGAAGTGAAGCTAGATCAGATACCTCGAGGGCAAAACACCAATGCAGATGCATTAGCTAAATTAGGTTCGCAGAAAGAATCCACATTGCTAGGTGTGATTCCCCTCCAAATTCAAGAGCAACCTAGTGTCTTTCAAGAAGAAGTAATGAACATTGAATTTCCAGTTGAAAATTCATGGATGACTCCCATTTATAATTACTTGACAAAAGGGGAGATGCCTTCCAATCAGGATGAGGCCAGACGGTTGAAGTATCATGTTGCCAAGTATGTCCTTTATGATGGGGTTCTATACAAACGAGGTTTCAATCAGCCTCTGCTTAAATGTGTAGCAGGAGAGCAGTGCAGATATATTCTCGAAGAGATTCATGAAGGCATGTGTGGGAATCACTCGGGGGGTGGTTCTCTAGCTTTGAAAGTTCTTCGACAAGGATACTTCTGGCCAACCATTAAAACAGATGCATACAAATTTGTACAGGCATGCGACAAATGTCAGAAATTTGCAAATTTAAATAACCGACCTGTAGCCCCTATTAAACAGATTGTCAGCCTGTGGCCATTTACAGTTTGGGGGATAGATCTCATTGGGGAGCTTCCAACAGGAAAGGGTGGAGTAAAATATGCAGTGGTAGCAGTTGATTACTTCACAAAGTGGGTAGAAGCAGAGCCACTTGCTAAGATTACAACATTGAAACTAACCGAATTTGTTTTTCGAGCAATAATTTGCAGGTTTGGACTTCCCCAGAAGCTGATATCTGACAATAGGAAGCAGTTTGACAGCAAAGAGCTTAGAGGATTGTGTGAGCAGTTTGGAATTTAGAAGGCATTTTCAGCAGTGTACTATCCGCAGAGTAATGGACAGACTGAAGCCGTGAACAAAATTATCAAGCATACTTTGAAGACAAGGCTTGAAGATAAGAAAGGAAGCTGGCCTGAGGAGCTTCCTGGAGTCTTGTGGTCGTACAATACCGCTCCAAGAACTACAACTGGTGAGTCCCCTTTTACTCTCACTTATGGTTGTGAAGCTATGGTACCTATGGAAGTTGGGACAGGTTCCTTGAGAAGAAAGCATTATGATCCCGAAAACAACGAGGTCAATCATAGGCTTTACTTGGATATGATTGAAGAGTTGAGGATAGATTCGCAGGTGAAGTTAGCAGCATATCAGCAGAGAGTTCGAAGGTATTACAACAAGAAGCTGAAAGCAAGGCCTTTTAAAGTTGGAGACCTAGTTTTGAGGAAAGTTATGCCAAACACCAAAGTTCTGGCGCATGGAGCTTTTGGAGCGAATTGGGAAGGACCTTACCAGATAAAGTCAGCCATTTGGGAAGGAACCTACCACTTAATGGATATGGATGGGAACCTCATTCCGAGAGCTTGGAATGCGGAGCATCTCAAGAAGTATTATCAGTAATTCTCTTTTATTATGCTTTCTTAGGAAAAGTAAGGCTCTTTCAGCCCAAGAATAAAGGTGGATTATTAGTTATAGCTACCCATAATTGTTAATTCCAGTATTTTAAATTTGCATGTAATCGGGGGGTACTTGATGTGAACCTTCCTATTTGCAAGACAGTTTTTTTATTGAGCATTGATAGCTCTGCATTGAATTTGTTGATTGCAGTATTGTTGATTATAGCTTCCTAATAGTTCTTTTACGTAACAGTAATTACCCAAAAGAACTGGGGGGTAGTATTCCTACTTAGACAATATTGTGCATGATATGAATAGCCTTTTCATATGCCAATTTGAAATTTTTAAGTGCTTGTTTTAGTATTTGTAAAACAGGTTACCTTGGCGAACAGGTTCCTGCAGCATTAACAGCATACGAATATGAATGTGAACATGAGTCGAAAAGGTTCTGAAAAGTGTGAGGACGATTTGACAGAATACGTGGACTACGAATGATTGATATAAAAAAAAGCCCCAGGTAGCTTCCTGGGCATCGAGAAAAAAGCCCCAGGTAGCTTCCTGGGCATCGAGAAAAAAGCCCCAGGTAGCTTCCTGGGCATCGAGAAAAAAAAAAGAAGCCCCAGGTAGCTTCCTGGGCATCGAGAAAAAAGCCCCAGGTAGCTTCCTGGGCATCGAGAAAAAAGCCCCAGGTAGCTTCCTGGGCATCGAAAAAAAACCCCAGGTAGCTTCCTGGGCATCGAGAAAAAAGCCCCAGGTAGCTTCCTGGGCATCGAGAAAAAAGTCCCAGGTAGCTTCCTGGGCATTGAGAAAAAGCCTCAGCTGACTGAGCACGACATTGTTGCCAAAAGCCTCAAGTTCCTTGAGCACGAGAATTAAATTCCTGACAAAAGGCACCTTAAAGAACCTGTATGGAGCTGATACTGGCATACAGGAACCTGAAACTATACGTTTCACCCCTCCGTGGAGCCGCCACTGGCACGAGAGGAAGTGGGAACTTGTGTGGAGCCTAGACCGGCACACTTGTTCTTAAAGAGAAGCCTAATAAGCTCTCCCTCATGTGAAACCGCCTCTGGCACATGGGAAGAAGGAATAAGTTCCTTAGTATTTACCTTCATAAGATGTCTAGCCTGACACATGAAGAAGAGGAATCTGTGTGGACTCCCAGAACGGCGCACAGGTTCCTAGAATCGCCTCGAGGCACAAAAAGGAACCAACATGTCTCGAGGCATGTTGGGACCTAGAGAATAGGACTGGGAACCAAGCAGGTTACCTTTCCAAAAGAAAAAGGAACTAACATGTCTCGAGACATGTTGGGACCTAGAGAATAGGATTTGGAGCCAAGCAGGCAACCTTTCCGAGAGATGACCCGAATTAAGCAAAAGAAAGATTTTACTAACATTAACTATTTTCTGTTTTATGTTTTATATTTGCAGGGTAAATCAACTATTTATAGGGAACCTGGTTTAAATGTAGGAAAGACTATCAAGGGAAGCTGCAGTACAAGTTGTAGTGATAAAGACCTGTCTTGAAGTATAAATAAAAAGAGGTCCTATATCTGCAAGTAAGTCGTATTTGGTTATATTTATGCATAAAAAAGTGAAAGTATGAATGCATCCTATTTCTTACAACGGGTTAGCCCACGTAAGCTTGGGTGCAAAAGTATGGACACTAATTGATTCTTAAGGTGCATGATAATAGAATATTCTACGGAATCTTAGGAAAAAGTTGTGCAGTATTAATCCTAGATGCAAGTTGGAAGTTTAGTATGCATGATTGTATAAATAAACAGAGAGATATAGCAAAAAATAGAAAATTACCCTAGGAAACTAGAGTTAAAGGCACAAAGGCCTTAGAAACCAAATTCAAAGTTTACATATTACGAGGCACTACAAGGGGCCCGAAACCTCATTTAAAGTTATCAAAAGTTTAAACAGCAAACAGACAAGTTTAAGAAGGAGGTATTTTGTAGGATTCTTTAACGACTGGAGGAGTTGGAAAGGTGGTTGGAGTGATCTCAGGGGCAGGGACCTTTGCAGTCTCAAGGATAGTACCTGGAGACCTCTCAACCGTAGCCACGGGAGGTACAGGGTCCTGCGGAATCGCAGCTTCATCTTCAAAGTCGTGGATCATTCATACCACATCTTCACCAAAGAGAGACCAGTTTAACTCAGGCATCTTCTCCCACATGGACCTCATGTAGTCTCGAATACCCTCGTTGTAACCTTCAACATATCTGGCTTTCTCCTGTATGAGCATAGAGGATTTGACAACATCAGCAGCAGTATTCAAGGCATCCACCTGAGTCTCCAACTCGTTAATCTTCTCCAGTGTTGATAGTTTCTCATCACCCAGATTCTTGACTTGAGCCTGAAGCTTCTCCTTATCATTCTTTAGAGAGGTCTCAACAGCTTTGGCCCTCCTCACAGCAGCAGTAGCTAGGTTCACCCTCTCTTCCTTAGCAGCCAGCTCTTCCTTCAACTTTGAAACTTCTCCTTGCAATTGGAGGTCATATTGTGTTTTCTCAGTAAAATCGTCGCAATACCTGAGGGCGAAGAATGCATTCTGTGTAGCAGAGAACCTCATGGCATGCATAGCTTCAGTGGAATCCATCTTGGCCCAACTAGCAACTGCTTCCGGAAGCACATGAGTATCAATCAATTCTTTAAATTGATTCTGGACCACAGCTGATTCAACCTTCACAGCCTTGCCTTTCTTCATGGATCGAGTCTGAGAGCTCCCAGAAAGATCAAGAGTAGTCTGAGCAAGCTTGCGTTTGGAGGAGTTTGATGGTTGGTTCTGAGTAGATGCTGGGGTAGGAACTTGACTTATAGGAGTTGCAACAAGCGGAACCTCCTTATTCTCAATCTTGAAAACTTCTTCCACGTTCTTAGATCTTTTTACGAAAGAGGGAACCTTGGGAGCCATACCTGTAGATACAAAGCCATAAAATGAGTTAGAATAGATAAAGAATATGAGATAAATGGACACAATTACAGGAATGCAGAAGAGAAGAAATGAAATAAAGTGTTACCAGGGGAAGCAGGAATAAAACCTAGGGTAATAAGATTCTCAGATGTCAATAGAATCATGCAATCTCTCATAGAAGAAGAATGCTTTAAGGCCTCCTCAGCTCTTTGTAAGCAGACCCCAGTAAGAATAGTTTGTTTAGGTATTAAAGGACGGCGATTGAACTCAAGACTAACAGGTGGGCAGTCAAAGCAATAAAGGAACTATTCTTGCCACTGATCAAAGTTTTGTTTAATGCCCTTTATACACTAACCTTGGTGACAAGGCTAGGCAGTCAGATAAAAACAACCAGATCCCTTTCCAGTGTCTTTTAGTCTAAAAAAGTAACCTAGCTCGGGTGCAGATAAAGGAGTGGTGAACAGGCTGGTGTACAGAATTTATGTGCTAATAGCTAGCCTATATGAATTAGGGGTCAGTTGAAGAGGGGCCAAATCATAGAAATCAAGGACTTCTTGCAAGAATGGATGAAGGGGAAAGTAAACACCAACCTTAAAAAAGGTGGCTGAGGTCACAGCATTAGGAATCCCACGATCAGGAGTTCTGATATCGAATATGTGAGCTCTTTCATCAAATTTTGGGATCACAATGGAACAGAAAGTCATAATAGAATCCATTTTCTCACAGAAAGGGACAATTTCTTGTTTGTACAACTCTTTCTCAACAGTTATCTCAGTGTCAAAATTAGGTTCAGGAAACACTTTCTGATCAGGCTTAGACACTTCCTCGTTGTCAGACCAGTCATCTCCTAAGTTGATTAGACTTAAAGGTTCTTTTGGACCATTGATGCTTAAGGCTTTCATGAGGATGTCTTGAGGTTCACTGGTGTCAGGAATCAGAACTCTAGACCTAGTCCTATGGCTGACCGACTTAGTACGAACAGGTTTTATTGAAGAGTTGTGGTCGGAATGAGTTGAATCAGAAGACATCTGCAAGAGACAGACGAAAAGAAAGAAAAAGGGTCAGGTTTAAGGACTGTTCAGGGAAAGATTGTAGTGCTAAGGCATTTAGACTATCATCGCTATGCGGTGTGGGTTGTGCCAGAAGCCTCAATAGAGGATACATCCCAATAAAGGCATACACAAACCACGACATGAATTAGGAGATGAACAGACAATCAAAGATTATGATAAAATCACAATGATGCAACCATGAATCGACAGTTAAAGTAATGATAAACCAGAAATCGTGAACGCTCGTGTGTGAGAAACATGGAGTGTGAAGAACAGATGCAGACATATACCTATACTATCAGATAAAAGACAGCATGCAAGATCGAAATAAGCAAAAAGTTAAAAATCTAGTTGAGATTATGAAAGAACGGAAGAAAACGGGTCGGAATCATACCTTGGACCAGAGCGAACGACGACGAAAAGGTTGGATTGAACAGATGACCGTCGGGCTTCTTTCTCCTTCTCTCTCTAAGGGTTTTAGCAAATATTTGGTAAAGGTAAAAAATGAAGTTGGGTCAGTTCGTACATTTAAGTAATCGAGGTAAATAAAAGGCAGTTCTATACACGTGGCAGCAATCTATTGGAACGGTAATTAAAGAGATACACGCGCAAGAGGCGTGTAAACCTTGGGAAGAGATTAAATTAACTACTGGAGAGGTAAGTGATAAGGTTTCTTTCAAATTTTGAATTATCACTTCCAGATATTTTTTATTGAAGATTATCCAATGTGAATTTTTAAAGATACACCGAAATTAGATAACAAGAGTCAAATTAGCTTCCTTAGGAAGCTAAGCGCAAATACTGAGCTAATTTCGAGAAGCTATGATTCGAAGAAAATAATGCCAGAACAGGTTCCTGGAAGAGAAAAAAGCTTATCAAAGGTTGTATTCACTGAAAATATTCTATGTCCTGTTTCCTACGCCGAGTTAGCTTATGTAGGCTTGGAGGTACAATATTGAAGTGAAAAAGTATGAAAAGAAAGTTTCAGCATCAGACTCATGATCAGAGAGCAAGATAGGTTCCTTTCAAATTGCATTGTTTCAAGGAACCGGGGGGTACTTGTTGTGCCCAAAATCACCATGGGCTAGATTTAGGCCCATTAGACCTGAGGATTTAACCCACAAGAGCAAGAAGATAGATCTGATACACGATATGAAGAATTAGATATGAAGAAACGAGCATCAGATAGAGAAATGATCAAGAAACTATAAATACCATGAGGTTCCTAAAGGTCTGGAAGCTGAGTAAATCATCCGAAGACCAGGTTCCCCTAAGAAGAAGAGTTTAACTAATACAGTTACAGCCACGAAATGAGGTAAGGACATACAGTGATATTGAATGAGTTATCCAGCCTAACATGTTTGTTATTTGTGCAGGTAAAGGTACCTATAAAGAGGTCCCTAAGCAATGTGTCCCGAAATAAGGAGGTTCCTGAGAAACAGGCTCCTATAATATAGGTTCCTGAGCACCAGGTTCCTAAGTATGACCGACTGAACGTTCTAGAAGCTATCTATAACAGATAAACGCATTATTATTAGAGTATAATTCTAGGGCGCAGATGATCCTAGAATATCTCCAATAATCGAGAGAATTAGAATGGGGTACGAACTCGAGTTCTACTCTATTCCCACAACTAGTTCGTAAAAGGCTCTAAAGGAACTTGAGTCCTATACGAACTAGGTAATCGAACACAGCTATTCCAGCAGAGACAGAGTCGCATTAGAACTACGTGAGCTTGATTCCTATATAAGGATATGTAGGCACCTTGAGGGGAGGACGGAGAACAGCTCTCTAATTTTCTCTAAAGGCACCAAAGATTATTGGAGATACCCTCAAGTTCAGCTCAACCCCACAAACACAACCCAAACCATTCATTGAACAGTTGATCGTTAGCCTTACAACTCATCGAGAACCTCACAAAAATTGTTACGAAATCCACTCATCAACAGATACCAACTTGTTCCAACAATCTTACCCCTCGAATGATGAGTGGGTACACAAGATTCAATGACTCATAGCAACCCAGTTGCGAATGAAAAAAATAATTTCAAAGAAATTATGACCAAGAAGTCATCAAGATAGATAACATTTCTCAAGTAAGGTTCACTTATAATTTAACGGATAGAATTGAATGAAGAATGGAACCTTGAGAACCTTTCTTGATAATAGTATCAATAATAAGACTCCGAAATAATTTACATAATATTTGGAGGTCGAAAATAGCACTTGAATGAAGTAAATCATTTTAAAACTAGTTAAAAGAATTAACTAAATATTCAAGGAATATTCTTTAATCCATAAATATTTAAGGAATACTTATTAACTCATAATTAACTAAAGAATATTTTTAATCAAAAATATATTTCTCATAATAATCCTCGAATGAATATATAAAAATATCCACTAAGTATATAAATAAATTCTTAAATGAATATTCGAAATAACATTCATTTAATTAAATAACTGAAATGAATATTCAAAATAATATTCATTAAAGAAATAATGGGAAAACCTTTATCCAATATTTTCCTCAGAAAATAATCACAAGATATATGGAAATACCGACTCCCGGTCTATATTAAGGGAATGTAAGTCATACGCCCTTCACTATGGGCCTTTGCAAACCTGGCTTATAACTAATATCTCATATCTAGCTTATAAGCCAATTACGAAATCGTAATCAAGTATCATAATATACTTTCGAAAACAGTTATGCCTTCCAATAGCATATTTAACAGAAATAATATTCATATGGCATTTCTCGACTGAGATAATACTCAAATAAGACACCTCGAAAGAAATAGTGAGCAAATACAATTCCTCGAATGACACCATATTCAAATAACAATCCTCAAATGGTTTCTAAGTAATAAACTTTTATAAATAACATTCCTCAAATCAATCATAATCTGCCGTTGGAATCCCTCTAGGTTTCCACGACTATCACTATATCACAAAATACCGACTCCCGGTTTAGAGTCGAAAACAATGAATATGCTCTTATATCTAGAGCTACAAGATATACCGGTTCGTAAATACTTAACTCTAAAGATCGCATATAATCCAAAGGTCAAATTCTATTTCAACAGGAAATAAGATTATAGCAAAATTGTTTAACAATGTACCTGGCAAATGCAGTATTATACAATAATATTTCAAAAGTATAGGTTTTGACAACTTGCTTAGGCAGAATCAAAAGATAATATTTTAACAACTATGAAAGTCCTTAAATAACCTCCAATTAACATTCTATACCCTTTAAAACACTTAGGATATTTAATAAATAAATACATAATATTTATTGAATAAAAATATTCAATAGCCCCTTTTTAAAAGAATATTCAATAATTTTACTACTAATATCAAAATATGAATAACCTCAAAACACCCAAATGTAACTTTTGGAATATTCCTAATCAAAACCAAGACATTATCTCTCCGGCAGTTCCCGAACTTTAACCACTTTATCAAATAACTCACACTGATTCTCAGTCAATAGGTAATAGACCATTCATAAATTCTTGCCAAATGAATATTATAATTAATATTCATTGAATTAAATAAACTCTCAAATAACGTTTATTAACATTATTCCAGGTACTTTAACCGAAAATATTCAATTTATAATCATGGGAATATCTTTGTTATTATTCCAGAACAAAGCGATTTTAAGAAAACGTTTTGAAAATGATATTCATCCAATTAAAAAAAATTAATTAGACGAATAAGGTTTATTTAATCCGTAAATGCTTCAGAAGCATTTACTAATTAAGTAAACACTGGTTTATTGGTGATGTTAGGTTATTTATTGCGAAATTCTTTAAAAAAACTTTGTCCGAGTTTCGAAAATATACATTACGAAATAAACCCGACACGCGGGCTAAGTTATAAAACTCAATACATGCTCTACCCTCAGAGCCTTTCTTATTCAGGTACATAATTACATACCTTATAACATATAGTCCACTTCCATAATATGAAAAGTTTATAAATATAAACCATATAACCCCAGACGTAGGATCATAAAAATATCCCCGCCTATCGACATTATTATAAGTCCTGGGGTCTTGATTATTGCACGAGCAGGATTTACTAATCATGAGCAAGGTCAAAATATACTGATTTTGACGAGGAAGCACAAGATTGGAAAACTCGCAATTATGGATTTAAATCTAATCCACACATTTCATATATTTCAAAGTATAGATACTCTGAACGATAGAGTATGCATAAATAAACTTGCCTCTGGTCCTTAGCAGAAAATAGAAATCGCGAATAATTCCTTCGCACCTCATCCAAGCATTTCCATGGAGGTAGTTTACCTTTCTTTATACGACGCCTCGATCTTCCCTTTTTGATGTACGTCGCTCCACTTGATTATACCCTAATGGTACTGAAATAGTTACGAGTACGTGTCAGTCCAACCTCGTATCTCAAGTAGACACACTCAGAATTACCACTAAGTCACCTAAAGTCGTACTATAGTTGTTCTCCCTATAGTTTACTACTCAAATACCAATTAATGCACATAACACATTTAGTAAGAGCAATTGACACTGAAAGAGTCCCCTTTTTAAAACGTAGACATTTCCTAGTATCAAACATATCATAACCCTACAACCACTTAGTCAACTTCACTTAACATATACAATTATAATAACATTGACATTCTATGACAAAAACTTGATTAATAGCTAATCTTCAAACACAATTAATCCACAACTTAGCACATAAATCCTCGAGACAACAATTACCCTCGAAACAATAATTCACTTAGCACGTATTCATGTAAACAATTAACATCCACTTCATGCCTCTAGACCATTGATATTAAATAAGTTAAATAAATTTAATCGCAGGGGATTTTCAGAAAATTTCGGCATGAGGTATTCGTTTATCGGACTATTCCCCTGTTTTTCAATTCACAATTCCACTGTGCAATTACCAAGGAAAATCAAGTTGCCTCAGTTTGCAGCAACATAAAAGTAAACAAGTAAGAAAAAGTACCAGCCCAGACATGCGGCACCTAGCACATAAGAAATTCTGCCTCGACATGCAGTAAACACATAATAATTTATATTAGCATTAACTACTACTTACGCTACATCAATAATCGTATCACTCACGCATTTTAATGATACACGTGACAATCAATTATTGATATTCGTAAGCCCTAGGGAACAACCCCTAGCATTAACTATTACTTACGCTATATCAATGATCATATCACTTGAGCATATTAATTATACTAGTGACAATCAATCATTGTTAGGAATATGTTGTAGTTGATGATAACTTAACATTCAAGCAAAATTGTATAAGTCAAGTTTTGTAACTGTCAACGGATAAGACATTAGAACTCTATTCTTTGACAGGTAGCTCATCAATGGATGAGGTTTTATAGCATACTGCAATATCTCTATTTATCAGTTGATAGTGTTTTTATTCAGAGTCATGTTGACCATCAATGGATAGGCAGAATAGGGTAGCCAATTGTAAATAAGCTATGCTATGTAATTCTATCTAAGTGAAAGTGTATCAACAGATGAGAACAGGACTCTATCAACGGATACAACTCAAATCTACTCTATCAACGGATACAGCTCAAACTACCATCAATGGATAACTGTGCACAACATCAACGGATAATCATTAACACTTTATCCTATGCTAGCTGGGAATTAGCAATTGATAAGGACAGGTTTGACTGACAGATCACATGGGTTGATAGTAGATATAAAAGCAGTATGGCAGCCATACTTTGGAAACACAGAAGAAAGAAGCATTCCATTTACACAGTACATACAAGAAAGGTGCAGGGGACATATCTGTTCACAAGGACAACCTTTCGGCTACATGTGGATTTGGAGTGGAGTAGCAAGTCAACTTGAATTAGATTAATATTATCTTATTCATGTAGTACTTGTAAACTTGGGATATATAACCAAGTGTAGCAACTCTTTAGAAATTAAGAAAACAGACATATTTGCTTAGGGCTTCTTGAATATCCTTAGAAGCAAAGAGTTGTAAAAACAGAAAGCTGTGTACATTTGTATCACAGAGTTTTCTTCGAATAAAAGTCTCAGGTGGTACATTTAACCACCTGATTTTTTATGTGTTTGTGAACCATTTCTTATTCAGCAATTATCTCCTTATAGATTTCTGTGGGTTTTATCAGAAATTTATAATTATCAAGAATTGTATTCAACCCCCCCCTTCTACAATTATACAAGTGTGTAATCTGGGAATAACAATTGGTATCAGAGCAAGCTTCTAATATATTTGAAGTTTAAAGATCAACACACTTCCAACATGTCTAAGAAGGATTATGGAGTGAAGATACCGGTTCTTGATAGAGAAAATTACTTTCACTGGAAAGTAAAAATGCGTCTACATCTCATGTCTATTGATGAAGGTTTTGTAGATTGCATTGAGAAGGGTCCTCATGTTCCAATGAAGGCTGCTTCAAGAGTTGGTCTTGTTGCAGATGCACCAGACACTTACATTCCCAAACCTGTTTCTAAGTGGAGTACTGAGGATGTTGCAAAAGTCCACAAATATAAAAAGACCATGAATATTCTGTTTAATGGCTTAGAAATAGACATGGTTGACAATGTTATCAACTGTACTACCTCCAAGGAAGTATAGGACATTTTTCAAACCCTTTGTGAAGGAACATAACAGGTAAGGGAAAACAAGATGCAACTACTGATCCAACAGTATGAGCACTTCCATTTCAAGAATGGAGAGACATTGAATGACACATTTAGTAGATTTCAAAAGCTACTGAATGGCTTAAAACTGTATGGAAGAATTTACCAAGTGAAAGATTCTAATCTCAAATTTCTGAGATCACTGCCCAAAGAGTGGAAGCCAATGACTGTTTCTCTAAGAAACACTCAAGAGTACAAGTCATTTACTCTTGAAAGGCTCTATGGAACTTTAAAGACATATGAACTAGAAATGGAGCAGGATAAAGAAATTGAGAAGGCCCAAAAGAAAAGTGGGTCAGTTGCACTTGTTGCCAACTTGGAGCAGAAGGAGGAGAAGAGGTCTGAAGCTGCTAAATCTACACCAAACAGGGAGGTTTGTGAAGGTAGAGCAAAATCAAGAAAAATCAAGGAAAAGGTGTCTGAAGAAATGAGTGTCCTTCAGCAGGATGAATTGGATGAGATAGATGAGCATTTAGCCTTTCTATCTAGGAGATTCTCTAAGCTAAAATTCAGAAGAAACTCCAGGGTGGATAAGCCATTTAACAAGGATTTTTCCACAAGCAACTATGTGGATTAATCCAAAATTAAATGCTACAATTGTGGAATTGCTGGTCACATGATAAGTGAATGCAGGAAGCCTAGATCTGAGAACAAGGGAATGCCAACTGAAACTGTTGACTACAAGAAGAAATATTTTGATCTTCTCAGACAGAAAGGAAAGGCATTCATGACCCAAGAGTATGACTGGGCTGTTGATGGAAATCATTCTGATGATGATGCTGAGTTTGTCAACCTTGCATTGATGGATGATTCTGAGCAGGAAGCAAGTTCAGCTAGCAATCAGGTATTTTCTACTAATCTCTCTGAGCTCACCAAAGAGGAATGCAATAGTGTTACAGATGATATGTCTACTGAACTATATCACTTGAGAGTTACTCTTAAATCACTTACTAAAGAGAACAATAGGATTAAGGAGACTAATTTGTTTCTAAGTGATAGAAATGCTGTTCTAGAAACTCAATTTCTAGAATTTGAGAAAATGAGAGTTGATTGCAATGATGCTAAAAGTGAACTTGAAGCTGTGTTAAAAAGAGCACTACACCACAAATGGTCTATGGCAACACCAAAAAAAAGTGTTAAAAATGCTGAAAAATGTTACCATAGAATTTAAGGCAACACTTTTGTCAATTTTGCAGGTGTTGGGAATTTGCATGTGGGCTTAGAGGTTAAGCCAACATATTTTGTCAAAACTATGGCAACATCAACATGATGTTGCCTTAGGCACTTATGCCAACATTTCATGCAATATAGCAACACTGTTTTGGGTGTTAGCATAAAATCTATGACAACACTGTCTACTCAACACCAACACCCTTGCGGACCAACACCCTTGCGATGTTGCCATATAGCCTATTCCAACATCTTTGTCCCTTTTCGGCAACACCAGTTGATATAAATTTTCTGAAAATTTATATTTTAATTATTTTTTTGGATTTTGTTTTATTTGTGATATTCTTAAAATTTTCAAAAAATACAATAAAAAATTAACGCAAGTCAAGGTAAAATAAAATATAATTTAATAAATCACATTATAAAGTAAAATATATCACTAATTTCATTAAAAAAATACTAATTACAAAATTCAAATCATTATACAATTAAATCTACACTATTTCAGTGTCCTCAAGCCTAGCCTTTTAAAGGATAACAGTGTGTCATTCAATTCATTTTCTAAATTTTGAACATGATCCTTGTATGAAGATACTTGGTCCGCATATGTCTTCACTTCATCCTCATATGATTTCACTTGATCCTCCAGTCCAGTTAGATGAGTATATGATTCCACAGAAATTTGAACATACTTTGGCTTTTTATCCTGCTTTCCCTGTGGCTAAACAATGCCAGAAATAAATGAATACAGAGATAGTACAGATCACTCTACTTTGTAGTTTGTTCCATATTTCTATATTTGCTAATGCTTCATTTGCTAATGCTAAATATTTGAATATGCAAGTTATGATGAAAATACACTTTGGCTAGATCATCAAATCTAAACCTTTGAAAAAGACAAGGATAAATCAAATCAACTTATTAACCTACTTGGTAAGAAACTTATTATATTATCATTATAACCAACCTTCCCATAATTTTCATTAAGAGATATGGCTAGACTGCTATCTGCAATGGCTTCAGTCACCTTGAAACATGTATTGGTGGCAGAAAACCTTTTACAGTCACCTCCAAATTCTTTAAGTACTTATGCAAAATTTGAAGTCACAGAAGATAAGTGGAGATTCAAAGTTTACCAAATTACTTACCCCAGATAAACGGGACTTTACCACCTTCCGCAGATCTCCTTTTGACAATCCAAGTTGGAAAGGGATCTGAAATTCTTTAAGTTAGCACCGAAAAAGCTAACACATACGCCATAAAAAAGTTTCAGGGTCTGTTGATAAAATGGAACTGTATTCTTCTATGCAGGCAGACTAGGTGAACGCTGATAATCTGTAGACAATGTGTTGATATATACAACTTTTACAAGGCAGTATCCAAACACCCACTGCCACCAGTTTTATATTTTAAAGCTTATGTCAATAAATAATACTACTTAGTATATTGTTTGGCCTTCTATTTTAATTGTTATATTTTCCTTAATTTGTATTTTCAGTAATAGCTCATTTTTTTTCTTAATAAAACATCCAATTTTCTTGATAGCAACAGGTTGGTAATTTGTTCCCTTCATAAAGTATGGTTCTAAATATTTATAATTATTGTAATTATATGCGTCATTAGATAAAAATAAAATATTACTACATCGGTATATTATTTTTAAACCCCCCCCCAAAAAAAAAGGTTTTCTGCATCCGTCACTGCAGGGAAGGAAGTATGAGTTGTACTCCTATGTATTTCTATAGACTTACCAATGTTTAGAGTTATATAGAGCAGGAGTTGCATAACTGAAATGAATTTCCAATAGGAAAGTTCATAAATTATGATGACTGTACAAGTAAAAAATGAGAAGCATAACATACTCAGATATCCCACCTATGATTTCTGCGCTCAGAAGTTGTTTTAGAAACTAACCTCTTCTAGTGTTATCGTGTACATTAAATCCTCAATCTTCCGAGCAAATTGGAACAGACGTACAAAATGCTGTGAGAAACAAAGAAAGTACAGAGTACAACCATTTACGTCATAATCAATTTAAGTACATTCTTTTTAATAAGAATGATACAAAACAAGGCTTCTTACATAATATATGATCACGCTGACATGACATGAGCAAGCTTGTTCATAAGATTCACTTGCTTGGTGATAAAATTTGGCTAAAGTTGGTACAACATTAGCCAGATCATACAGACTGCATGCAATTATCTCTGGTCAGCATACTAAGGTGAATAAATTTGAATTATACTATAAGAAAATTATTAAAGCAAATTATTAAGGCAACTCCCCAGAAGAGAAAAATCTATGCAGCTAAACAACTGTAAACATAAAATTGAAGCAGATCAATGGCACCTATTCTGAAATGCAGCATAATTCTCTAGAAGAAATATATCAGCATATTTGGGATCTGCTTGAGCAACTTTCTCCAAAGTCACAAACATTATGCTTACCTGTCAGGCATATTTTTGTGACATTTTAGCTCAAAAAATATAAAATTCTGCAAGCAGGGGAAGATGTAAGATAAACATAATAAATTAATTAAAAAAAGACTTGTATAACTGAAGTAATACAGAATGCGACTTCTCTTTACAGGAACAAGTTGCCACAGTACTACAAATTCACATTGCCTAAAAAAATACGACAGCTCACACTACAAGAAGGATACGAAAGGACCTCACAATTCACTGAAGCCTTGCTCAAACTTTATAAATTTAAGATTCAGAAACCTGCTACAATGTACCTTAACAATGTCTGACACTCTGTACATGCTTACTGTTGAAACAATAAATATGTTTATAGAAGGTGGCACTCACAAATTTAGTGTAAGCCTGATCAACGAGATCCCTGGATGTACTGCTCCATACGGGTTGCAAGTGTTGCAAACCTAAGCATAAGTGACATGACCATCGAAATAAATGATCAAGTTACTAATAAATAAATGACAAAGTTAATCATACACCACCAGTGCGGAACTAAAAATCTAAAATGTACTTAAAATATTACAGGTTGAACTGTTAAAGTAGATAGAATGTAACATTATACACTTATACTTATTAAAACAGATAACTATACTTGTAACACCCCCAGATCCGGGGTCAGGGATCTGGTCGTTACGGTCTCAATAACCATCCACAAAACCAACATAATCTAAATTACAAACTTGTGACCCAAAACAACAACATAAAACATACCCGTTATAGTCCCAGAGATGAAATCAGAGTAACCAACAATATTATTAATCACAAGTTTGAGTTCTTACAACCCAAAGAATTACAATTAACCATTATAAACTCTTTGCCATCCATTTGTATATGCCATATAATAAATATACTTGATACTCAAATGCTAACAACTAGCCTACCAGTAGCTGCCTCTTCAGCAATGGTAGCTATGACCTCAGCGATCATTCCTCTGACGGCTGTCACATGCTTACGCTGAGTACGCCTTGCGCGGCCATCTGACCTAGCTGTTGTTGTGATATAAATAAATAAAGCAAGGGTGAGCAATAGCCCACCTAAAAGAATATAACTGAACAGTAATAATATATAACAGTTCAAAACATCTTTGATACCATATGCCATGCATTAACGACCGTATTACCAATATAAGGTATGAGATGTAGTTACAAGGTAACTTAAAATATAATTGATCCGAAGAAATATCTGCTATGGCAAAGATAAGCAAGATATTATCAAATTTTCAAGATAGAGGAACTTGCTGGAAGAATATTGCAATTCCAGTTCAAGTACTTTTCAAACCTGCCAACAATGATAATGTTGTAGAAAATTTCCCAATTTGGAAGATGAACTAATACGGGAGCTTTGCCGCGCCAGGAGCCACAACATTTACGATGATCAGTCGCATGTCATGCTCCCCATCATTTGTTCTCTACATGTAGAAGGAACCACCGACGGATCGCCCGCCCTCTGGAACCCCCCGGCCAACGGTTGGGCCATTAATTGCTGGACCGGCGCCACTCGGCCACTTACGCGTCTCCTAGTTCGAATAACATCCATAACTCTGAAACATAAAGTTCGTCCCCCTTTCCCCAAGTATAGTACTTCTTGATAGGACTCCACAAAGTAGTCGTATCTAATTGGAAAGGAAAATTTCACCAATATTTCCCAAGCTGATGCTTGTTAATGGATATAAACTTGTTCCATCAATCTTACCCCTCGAGCGTTGAGGAGGTAACCAAACAGACTCATATCGATGATTGAAAGAATCAAGATGTGAGTGACAAGATAGTTTAGCAAGTATAGGACCGGGCAGTCCAATAAATAACATCTCTCAAGTGAGGTCCCTTACATACGTTTGGAAGTAGAGCGAGTATTTAAATCTTCTTTAAGATAGATTTAAATGAAAATAGAGTTTTGGGAACCTCCCCTTGATAAAAATAGTCATAAAATACTCCAAAATATTTTACACCATATCTGAAGGTGACATATAATCTTTGAATAATATGAATCATTATAAAAGAACTTAAAAGAATTTAAATAAATATTCCAAGAATATTTATTAACCCAATATTAATTAAGGAATATGAATAAATCATAATATTACTCGTAAGTAATCCTCGAATGAATATTTAGGATTATTTACTAAATAACTCTCTTCTTTAAATGAATATTCAAAATAATATTCATTAATTAAATAAACTCAATTAAATGTTTAAAATAACGTTCACTAAATAAATCCAATCTTAAATGGATATTTGAAACTAATAATGTTTATTGATGAAATAAACATCCCTTGGATATTTGATATAATATTCATTGAATCAATAATGAATATTCAACTTAAGAATGATACTTATTGATGAAATAATTGTCGACTGAATATTTGAGACAATATTCATTAAATAAATAATGAATATTCAATCTTAATAATATTTATCAAAGAAATGATTATCGAATGAATATTCAAAATTATGTTCCATAATTGAATCGACTTTAAATGAATGTCGAAGATAGTATTTATCGTCTCAAGAGAATATTTAAAATAATATTTATCGATGAACTGGAATTCGAATCAGAGTTCAACTAATATTTATAAAATAAATAGAGATTGAATGAATATTCGAAATAATATTCATTTAAATAAATAAGGCTCGAATGAATATTAAAATAATATTCATTAAATAAATAAACTCGAATGAATATTCAAAATAATATTTATCGAAGAAATAAGAATGAATATTCTCTAAGTAAATAACTTAACTGAGGATTCGAAATAATATTCGAATATTAAATCGACTTTAGATGAATATTAAAGATAATGTTCATCGAATAATTAAATATCTGATGAATAACCCGAATAATATTTATCAAATAATCTTAAAGGAATATCTCAATAATATTCGCCAGATAATAAATGGGAAATATTTACTTAATTATTTTCCTCTGAAAATAATGTCAATATATCAAGAAATAACGACTCCCGGTCTATAATCAAGGAATGAGGTTCAGATGCCCTTCGTTTAAGGGTCTTAGAAATTTCCGGCTTATAACTGATATAATAACTATCTAGCTCATAAGCCAACAATAATTCAGGGAACAAGTATATCAATATGATTTTGAAAGTAGGCATGCATGCTATGGCATATGTACTGTAACAGAAACATATATATATTCACAACAACAGCCTTAAAGAAGGTTGAAAACTTGCCTGGTAATCCTGTGGGTGTAGTGTACCTCGGTTCAATCCGGTGATCTATAAATAGTCACAATATCCGAGGTTAATCACTTTAACACTTCGACATGCTAAGTATATATTTAACTTAGGTTAAAACACATTTTTAAATTATCTCGTTAGGCAAACCCTAACATAACTCTTATTAATACTGCTATAATCCGACACTCGAATCCATCCTTAATGTCGGATCTTTCGTACATCTCACTTAATCATTTATAGCCTCGTTCTTTGCAGCAATATGTTGTCTTGATAATTCTTAACAAGTTTCATGTTTTAGTCGACTCGAGATTCCTCTTTTAATCTAGCCAAAATGGGTGGCCAAAGTAGTATCACTGGAAATGTATTTAATTACGAAACCACTTTTAAAATCATCTTTGGTATTTGTAATAGTTATCATAAAATTTCCAATTCGAAGCCACGGGTGTAGATAGGTGAAATGTATTTTTGAAGTTTAGTCAACTACGGATCTTTACTATTCACACCTCTTTCACTAAAACGTTCATAACTCGGTAACCGTTAACTCAAATGACGCACCGTTTTCGTGTACATGATCTAGAGAAGGTCTAGAAGGTAGCTAACTCAAAATTAGACTTAGGTCAGAAGATTAATTTTTCGGATTCTTGCCAAAACAGGGCAGGAGCTTTTTGGTGAATAGTGCTACCTCCAAAAAGTGGTTTCTTCGCACTTAACCTCGATTCGAACATTTTTATAAAATCGGAAAACGATCCATTTCACATGAGGTTTTCTCTCACACCTTCATTTTTATCTCTAATATTTAATTACCGTGATTCGTCACTGACTTAGTCATGTTAAGGGATTCCAATTTCAGTTACGAACTTTCGATTACGGTTTCGAACCACTTTTACGAATTAAACCATAACTCCTAAACCGTAAGTCCGTTTCACACGATCTTTATATAAAAACGAAGCTTATAACATACTCTATCCAAAAATGGCAGG
The DNA here is from genome assembly GCA_037693485.1 of Kitagawia praeruptora. Classification (NCBI taxonomy): domain Eukaryota; kingdom Viridiplantae; phylum Streptophyta; class Magnoliopsida; order Apiales; family Apiaceae; genus Kitagawia; species Kitagawia praeruptora. Next base: position 123,936,739 of record CM075351.1, on the reverse strand, counting down.
ATAGGAAGCTAGACATGGAGTTTATGCTACTGTAAAACACGGTTTCTTAAGGTTAACAACAATCGGGCATTACGACGGCTATAACTCGGACATTCCAAAACTCGAATCAATCCAACCAAGCCACACCGGGCATCTAAACAACTTATCATCATATAACTCATCTCATAAGTCCAATAGCTACTGATTTTACTACCAAGATCATCATGCTTCTTAAATCACATAACTAACTACATAATCATGCTTATAATCATCATCAATATCATACTAATCTAAACCCAATCAAGACAATCATAAATCTCAAATTACAAGCTAGGGTTTTGGTGAGATATACCTTCCATGATGTGTGTAAGACCTTGCTAAGCCTTGCATAGTCCTTGTATACCCTTAACCAAGCTTAGATCATCCAAAAAAATCAAGATCCAAGAATTTGTTCTTGAAAATCACTATTCACCCTCATCTTCAAGGATTTATTTGAAAATGGAAAAAGTGGTGTTTGAGGCTAAGATTTCTAGGGTATCATTTTATTGAAATATAGGATCTACGATAAAAGTTTGGAGATCGAACAATGGTGGGAAGATGGACTTTGATTCTTGAATTATCAAGAAAGCCGAATGGCTTGTTCTTGAGAGAGAATGAGTTGGTTGCTTGGTTCTTTGCTCCTTTTTGCATTATTGTGTTGTTTAGAAAATATCTTGGTCATAAAGCTACTTTAATAAAGTAGTGTGGTCATCCATGATGCATTTCAAGTGGACACATGTTGTGATTTTGTGGTTGGATGAGAAGATGATGCTAGTACTTGGTTTAATCTTCTAAGTATGCTAGTTACTTATGTAACTACTTGGTTACTAGATATTTTCCACTAGCACATGCATGCATCTTGCCTTCCTGCTTGTTTCTTTGTTCGTTTATTGCTCAGTTTGATCGATCGTTCGAAGGAATGTCTCAATGATTTATAGTTAGCATTTTACCGGAAACCTTCTTAATATTTCTATCACCATTTTCATCTTTCATTATAATCCTCCAATTAATATTCCTCAAATATTAAATATTAAATCCTTAATCTATTAGTGTCTAGGGAAAATCTCGGAGAAAATAAAAGTGCTGTTTTTCAGAATCTGACAGTCTTTACATACACTTATTTTCCCCTCGGATCACTAATACGAACTCAAAAATTCATTTCGGGTACTTCTATATAGTGTCGCCTCATAATATTCTTATTTCTATCAAAAACACTATTCATCACTTATTCTCTTTTTAGTCCTTGTACTTAGAAAATATCTTTGTGCTTCCTCGAGCGTTCCTTAACTCTTTCATGGAACCTCTATACTTGTAACCGATATCGATCTGGATGACATGATGGTATCTATTTCTCTCTAGGGAATCTTATCTTAACTTTCTAGGAGATATATTATTCTAATCTAAGTTATCACCCAATAGCATCCTTCAGGACATACAACCTTGGAATCTATATCCTTTCATTATTCATTCCTTAAAACCAGTATTACATTGTAGTTGTAACCACTGTTCACTCTTACATTAATACATAATAAAAAGTTTTAATTCTACCCAAAAATCTGGGTTCTTATAGTCTCCCCTCCTTAAAAGGATTCCGTCCCGGAATCAGGTATAAGACAATTGGGTACTTGTTGGTTATTTCACTTTCCAATTCTCTGGTCGATCCTTACACATTCCAATCTTTCTAAAGCACATCGTACTGGTGTTACAATACACCCTTTATCCGTTCTACCAATTCTTTGATACTTCGTACAACACATTATCCGGTATACGCTCTTGTCCGGTCTTTTACTATTAACCTTATTGGTACGTGCAGTGACTTCAGTATCACTATCGCGCTACGAATTCGGAGATAACCTTACTCGTACTACGTTCATGATCGCTTTTACCTTCGCAATCTGGATCTATATATATTGAAGTGGAAAATTTATTGAGAGATCACTATGATCAATGAACATTTGTTATATTGCATAGTTAGTACAGAAGGGGGCTAGCCTTTAGTACTTGACAAGCAATTAAACAATTAATGGCATTCCACTTAGACTTCTATCACACAGACAGATCGTCACGTAGCGGTACCTCCCCTCCTTAAAGGGTTGTTCTCCTCAACTCAGAAGAATATGAAAAAGTGAGAAGAAAAGAAAAGAATTTCAAAGATTCGTAGAAATTTTTTTTATTTTATTTTTTTATTTTTTTTTATTGCAAAATATCATACTTAGAATTTACCCCTGAACTATAGAGGTTTGTCCAAGAAGAAAATAGTCGTAATCGTAATAAATACTATGTTATCATAATCTCGTGTGTTAACGCATTCTCGATGTTCTGTCCATCTTTTTATGGACCATCATATCCTAATCAGTATTTCAAATATCATGTCATTCCAAAATTTAAACCATCCGAAACAAACCTGGATGATTTCTCTAACTTAGATTCAATTCCGACCCTTCCATAGTCGTTGTCATCTAATTCCGTAGAAAATCACCACTACATTAATGTGGTCCATGGATAAATCATCTTCGTTTATCATTTACGTAGGGCTTTAGTAGCTAGACATACGGGTTTCATGATTTGTCAAATCACCACTCTCTTAGGAAGACAAAATAATCACTATTCCTTACCCATAAGGAATATTTCCTGAACTTGATATAGATATCACGTGAAGAAGATAGAATTGCAGAAGAGCTTCAAGCGTTGCAGCTAGGATAGGTTGGTGAGATTATTAATCGTATATCTCTAGTTGAAGACTGGAAGCTCAGCGTTTTACTTAATCACTTGCCAACCTCATAATTCTCTATCTTGTTTGCACAGAAATACACCAACAATAACTTTCTTGTCATTCATCATCATGCCATTTAGCTTACCAGTATTTGTACCATTTCTGTTTCTGGTCATCTACTACCAATTCATTATTACTTAACCTCCCCTCTCTCTTTCCAAAGAAAAGGCGAGTCTCTTGGGGAATTTGGTCTGGCCTGTCGTAGAGCCTTCTAGTGTCGGTAATGTGCTACCGCCAACATCAGGAATCGAATCTTTACTTAAACTATTCTTATATTTGATCCTGGCACAATCATCAGACGGAATGTAACTTCCTCTACCACATTATGACCATCAAGGTCCTTTACACTATCATTCTATCTCTTTAGTATGAGCATATATACTTACTCCCTTATACTTAAAGTGTCGGCCACCTCATTGGCCTTTCCTGAATTTAATATTTTCTTGAAATCCATATTTTCTTGATCTATTCCAACTCAGGGTGGAAGCATCCTCCCTTGAACTCTGCTAGATGAGAGAAAACATATTCCAGTCTTTTTCCAAAAATCATTGCTTCCACCTTTCTGTGGGAACTTTATTACAGGTATTCCCAATCATACCTAGGATATTTCCTTACTTAAATCCCTTCTTGTTTTAGGATAATCTCAACCTTATTGGTTCAATCCATACTTTCTCATGGTTTCACACATGCTTCCTCTGGCCTTATTGTTACTATGTCATACATTCCTTACCAAACTTCCCTTTTTGAAGTTCAGAATATTACTTCTTCCCTTATAAGGTTTCTTAGGTCATCATCATCATTCCTCCTGTATCTTCTGGGTACAGGGTGTATCAAACATCATCAATCAATTCTATAACAATTCTGTCTATATACTTTTTGAGACTCCTTTCCACAAATCTTTATAGGTTATTGATGTTTTGGTCAGTTCAACTTATATCGTCTGATTTCACAATGTCTTTATTAGGGGTGATGTTATCCCTTGTGCATCCCCCAGTGTTCGTCTTAATATATGGACATTCTATCCTCAATTCTATCTTCAAGGAATACATACATCATGTTCTTGTAAATTCACTCATATATCCTTAATAAAGGTCTCTTTTCAATCACTCTCATCTTAATCATCTATAGGTAGCTTAATGCTAACCTCTTCTTATGAATGTCGGTCTACATGACCTTCCAAAAGACAAAATATGTCTATCTGCTCTTTCTTACAGGACTTGGTAATGGTAGCAAAGATGTTCTGGAAGATATTGGTCATTTTTTTAATATGAATCTCTTGGTACCTATTGCTCTTCTTGAGGACACTAAGCTTCATATAATATTTATGCATCATACTGCACTATCTTTGACAATCTTCGTAACTCTTCATTGGTCACTACCCTCAATCCTCATATGTCCCTGGTATATATAAAATCCATCATCATGTATCTTAATTTATTTTATATCAAAAGCCCTCGCGGTTGGTGCTTGGTTAGAAGCAACCCCGCTTTATCCTTTCGTTGCTGGTCTAGTCACTTACTAATCCTTTGTGACTTGGCCTCAACTGGCCATACTAAAATATATGAGTTTAGGGTTGGCTAATAGCAGTACTTTTCTAGCAATTGCTGGCATAGTGCCTTCTACTTTGATACCTTTTGATCTTTTCAAAACTTTACTCCATATAAGTCTCAATCGACTTCTCGGTGCCATCTCCGATCACCTTTCCTTTTCTTTTATTCTTCTAGTTATTCTTATCAATTTCACGTGCCACAAAAGCTTAACATTTCTGGCATGACAACCTTTTCATTTAAGTCCATCCCGAACTTTCTTAGTCCGGCTTGTTTCTTAATTACATTTCTCTTTTTATCATCCAATCTCAACTTCATCAGTTTATCTCTAGAATCAATCGTAATAATCGGGGTTTGACTATCAGTCCATATAGCGGCTACCTTACTCAATCCATCGGGTTTGCTTTGGTTTCCACCCTTTTTAGTGACATTCTTTGATAATCAAAAAGACAAGGTTTGCCAAAAATTGTTGAATTCCTTTCCAGAATTTGGGAAAATTTTAGTCAATCTATCCACCCACTGGTGACACTGGGAAGGTCTATGTCGATACCCGAAGAATAGTTCTAGGGACATCCAAGCAGGTCGAACCGTAAGCAGTTATAATTATAGAATGATCGACATAAAGTCAGAAGTTTAACCACTGGGAAGGGACCCAATATATATACATCCCCTAGAAGGGAAGTCAAAGTTTCAAACTGAAACATGCCACATCTTCCCGATACATATTCGTCCTATTAGTCGATACTACCAAATACCAGTCTTCTTAACAACTAGTCTCAGAAGGAACACTACCGTCGAGGTTAGTCATTCCACAAAATTGGCACTTCCAAGGCTATCCGAATCTGGTGAACCGTGTTGTTCAAATATATTCGAGATTACGCTGCCATACTATATAAGCACAATGCCTAATCTGGTATGAGATGCATCATAATATATCCCAATGTTCTCCTTCTTCCATTTAGGCAAAGCCAACGCTGGGTCGTCACCAATTTCATCTTTTAGCTCCAGGAAGATTTCCTCCCGTTTTTCTGCCTATTCAACTTCTTAGTCCTTTGTTAGTGTGGTTGACCTTTCTCGCCTGAATCTGCCTTTAAATCGGCGGGGTCCACCTACACTACTCACTTATTGATCGTATGTCCTAATAACGGAACTTCAATTGCCCGAACTCATACTCAGTGAACTTGGCAGACACTTACCTCCTTTAGGTCTCATCTAAAATATTTTTCCGTTATCTCTTAACCACTAATCGTATTACCCGATCCATTTATGATTCCATATTGGAGTAACTAATGCAACCACTATAATCCAGTCAAGGGAAAGAAAGAATTTAATATTCTCCTAAACCACATATATCTAATGCCTCTGGTTCCTCATTCCACTGAGTTAAAATAACCCTATACTTAATCTCTGACAATAGTCTTGTTACGAGTTTATCACAAACTCACTGGTCTTTTCCTCTTGTATAACCTTATCCAATCGGGCCATTACTTCCCAATGTCTTTACTTTCTAAGTTGATCCATTTATAAGATGGGCATTTCCGTGAATAAAATCAACTTAACAATCTCAATTTGGTTTCATAAATTAAAACCTATGAAATCTGTCTTCTCATGGCAAATTACCATTGACAATATTCACACTAATCCATTTATCCGAAGATATGGCACTTGCCACCTACGTCTTAACTGTTCCTAGGGACTCTGTTCCCCGTCCTATATCAATTTCTTTGATAATCATGCATCGTTCTAACTCCTTTCTCATTAATCTGAAAGTCTCCAAGGATCCATATCTATCCTTACATAAGATCTTGAGTAATTCCTCAAATCCATCTTACTTGCTGGTACTTCATCCGGTAGTCCGGCTATGAATCCAATATGCCTCTTTAATTCCATTAACAATATCTCAGTTCTTTACGCTCATTCCTCTGAGCACTATATCTTAACTCTTATAGTCTTTCGGGCTACAGCCCTCATTTCCTCAGGGTAATTCCTCATCCTCAACAGGATTCCCTTCCTCTGCTGGAACCCTTCCCGGGTCCTTAGTAGGGTACTCTATCGAATTCACAATCCGATTGCCAACATACAATAAAGCATCAACGTACTACTGCTCGTACACCTCAAGGTCTATCGCTTTACTAGTCAACACGGGAACGAACTAAATTACTATCATGATACTTAAGAGTTCCCATAAGGGTTTTATATATCGGTACTACATTAAGTAGTCCGACTATGAACTTGGCAAGAGTTCTTATTATCTTAATGAATTTATTATTTTTTTATCGTCACAGCATCTCTGGGGTTTATAACACACTCTCTGATACCATTTCTGTAACACCCCCAGATCCGGGGTCAGGGATCTGGTCGTTACGGTCTCAATAACCATCCACAAAACCAACATAATCTAAATTACAACCTTGTGACCCAAAACAACAACATAAAACATACCCGTTATAGTCCCAGAGATGAAATCAGAGTAACCAACAATATTATTAATCACAAGTTTGAGTTCTTACAACCCAAAGAATTACAATTAACCATTATAAACTCTTTGCCATCCATTTGTATATGCCATATAATAAATACACTTGATACTCAAATGCTAACAACTAGCCTACCAGTAGCTGCCTCTTCAGCAATGGTAGCTATGACCTCAGCGATCATTCCTCTGACGGCTGTCACATGCTTACGCTGAGTACGCCTTGCGCGGCCATCTGACCTAGCTGTTGTTGTGATATAAATAAATAAAGCAAGGGTGAGCAATAGCCCACCTAAAAGAATATAACTGAACAGTAATAATATATAACAGTTCAAAACATCTTTGATACCATATGCCATGCATTAACGACCGTATTACCAATATAAGGTATGAGATGTAGTTACAAGGTAACTTAAAATATAATTGATCCGAAGAAATATCTGCTATGGTAAAGATAAGCAAGATATTATCAAATTTTCATGATAGAGGAACTTGCTGGAAGAATATTGCAATTCCAGTTCAAGTACTTTTCAAACCTGCCAACAATGATAATGTTGCAGAAAATTTCCCAATTTGGAAGATGAACTAATACGGGAGCTTTGCCGCGCCAGGAGCCACAACATTTACGATGATCAGTCGCATGTCATGCTCCCCATCATTTGTTCTCTACATGTAGAAGGAAGCACCGACGGATCGCCCGCCCTCTGGAACCCCCCGGCCAACGGTTGGGCCATTAATTGCTGGACCGGCGCCACTCGGCCACTTACGCGTCTCCTAGTTCGAATAACATCCATAACTCTGAAACATAAAGTTCGTCCCCCTTTCCCCAAGTATAGTACTTGTTGATAGGACTCCACAAAGTAGTCGTATCTAATTGGAAAGGAAAATTTCACCAATATTTCCCAAGCTGATGCTTGTTAATGGATATAAACTTGTTCCATCAATCTTACCCCTCGAGCGTTGAGGAGGTAACCAAACAGACTCATATCGATGATTGAAAGAATCAAGATGTGAGTGACAAGATAGTTTAGCAAGTATAGGACCGGGCAGTCCAATAAATAGCATCTCTCAAGTGAGGTCCCCTTACATACGTTTGGAAGTAGAGCGAGTATTTAAATCTTCTTTAAGATAGATTTAAATAAAAATAGAGTTTTGGGAACCTCCTCTTGATAAAAATAGTCATAAAATACTCCAAAATATTTTACACCATATCTGAAGGTGACAGATAATCTTTGAATAATATGAATCATTATAAAAGAACTTAAAAGAATTTAAATAAATATTCCAAGAATATTTATTAACCCAATATTAATTAAGGAATATGAATAAATCATAATATTACTCGTAAGTAATCCTCGAATGAATATTTAGGATTATTTACTAAATAACTCTCTTCTTTAAATGAATATTCAAAATAATATTCATTAATTAAATAAACTCAATTAAATGTTTAAAATAACGTTCACTAAATAAATCCAATCTTAAATGGATATTTGAAACTAATAATGTTTATTGATGAAATAAACATCCCTTGGATATTTGATATAATATTCATTGAATCAATAATGAATATTCAACTTAAGAATGATACTTATTGATGAAATAATTGTCGACTGAATATTTGAGACAATATTCATTAAATAAATAATGAATATTCAATCTTAATAATATTTATCAAAGAAATGATTACCGAATGAATATTCAAAATTATGTTCCATAATTGAATCGACTTTAAATGAATGTCGAAGATAGTATTTATCGTCTCAAAGGAATATTTAAATAATATTTATCGATGAACTGGAATTTGAATCAGAGTTCAACTAATATTTATAAAATAAATAGAGATTGAATGAATATTCGAAATAATATTCATTTAAATAAATAAGGCTCGAATGAATATTAAAATAATATTCATTAAATAAATAAACTCGAATGAATATTCAAAATAATATTTATCGAAGAAATAAGAATGAATATTCTCTAAGTAAATAACTTAACTGAGGATTCGAAATAATATTCGAATATTAAATCGACTTTAGATGAATATTAAAGATAATGTTCATCGAATAATTAAATATCTGATGAATAACCCGAATAATATTTATCAAATAATCTTAAAGGAATATCTCAATAATATTCGCCAGATAATAAATGGGAAATATTTACTTAATTATTTTCCTCTGAAAATAATGTCAATATATCAAGAAATAACGACTCCCGGTCTATAATCAAGGAATGAGGTTCAGATGCCCTTCGTTTAAGGGTCTTAGAAATTTCCGGCTTATAACTGATATAATAACTATCTAGCTTATAAGCCAACAATAATTCAGGGAACAAGTATATCAATATGATTTTGAAAGTAGGCATGCATGCTATGGCATATGTACTGTAACAGAAACATATATATATTCACAACAACAGCCTTAAAGAAGGTTGAAAACTTGCCTGGTAATCCTGTGGGTGTAGTGTACCTCGGTTCAATCCGGTGATCTATAAATAGTCACAATATCCGAGGTTAATCACTTTAACACTTCGACATGCTAAGTATATATTTAACTTAGGTTAAAACACATTTTTAAATTATCTCGTTAGGCAAACCCTAACATAACTCTTATTAATACTGCTATAATCCGACACTCGAATCCATCCTTAATGTCGGATCTTTCGTACATCTCACTTAATCATTTATAGCCTCGTTCTTTGCAGAAATATGTTGTCTTGATAATTCTTAACAAGTTTCATGTTTTAGTCGACTCGAGATTCCTCTTTTAATCTAGCCAAAATGGGTGGCCAAAGTAGTACCCCTAGAGTTGACTTTTCTGAGAATTACTATTCCGTGACTCGTACTTCAACACTTTTAATAAATCACTGGAAACGTATTTAATTACGAAACCACTTTTAAAATCATCTTTGGTATTTGTAATATTTATCATAAAATTTCCAATTCGAAGGCACGGGTGTAGATAGGTGAAATGTATTTTTGAAGTTTAGTCAACTACGGATCTTTACTATTCACACCTCTTTCACTAAAACGTTCATAACTCGGTAACCGTTAACTCAAATGACGCACCGTTTTCGTGTACATGATCTAGAGAAGGTCTAGAAGGTAGCTAACTCAAAATTAGACTTAGGTCAGAAGATTAATTTTTCGGATTCTTGCCAAAACAGGGCAAGAGCTTTTTGGTGAATAGTGCTACCTCCAAAAAGTGGTTTCTTCGCACTTAACCTCGATTCGAACATTTTTATAAAATCGGAAAACGATCCGTTTCACATGAGGTTTTCTCTCATACCTTCATTTTTATCTCTAATATTTAATTACCATGATTCGTCACTGACTTAGTCATGTTAAGGGATTCCAATTTCAGTTACGAACTTTCGATTACGGTTTCGAACCACTTTTACGAATTAAACCATAACTCCTAAACCGTAAGTCCGTTTCACACGATCATTATATCAAAACGAAGCTTATAACATACTCTATCCAAAAATGGAAGGATAGGAAGCTAGACATGGAGTTCATGCTACTGTAAAACACGGTTTCTTAAGGTTAACAACAATCGGGCATTACGACGGCTATAACTCGGACATTCCAAAACTCGAATCAATCCAACCAAGCCACACCGGGCATCTAAACAACTTATCATCATATAACTCATCTCATAAGTCCAATAGCTACTGATTTTACTACCAAGATCATCATGCTTCTTAAATCACATAACTAACTACATAATCATGCTTATAATCATCATCAATATCATACTAATCTAAACCCAATCAAGACAATCATAAATCTCTAATTACAAGCTAGGGTTTTGGTGAGATATACCTTCCATGATGTGTGTAAGACCTTGCTAAGCCTTGCATAGTCCTTGTATACCCTTAACCAAGATTAGATCATCCAAAAAAATCAAGATCCAAGAATTTGTTCTTGAAAATCACTATTCACCCTCATCATCAAGGATTTATTTGAAAATGGAAAAAGTGGTGTTTGAGGCTAAGATTTCTAGGGTATCATTTTCTTGAAATATAGGATCTATGATAAAAGTTTGGAGATCAAACAATGGTGGGAAGATGGACTTTGATTCTTGAATTATCAAGAAAGCCGAATGGCTTGTTCTTGAGAGAGAATGAGTTGGTTGCTTGGTTCTTTGCTCCTTTTTGCATTATTGTGTTGTTTAGAAAATATCTTGGTCATAAAGCTACTTTAATAAAGTAGTGTGGTCATCCATGATGCATTTCAAGTGGACACATGTTGTGATTTTGTGGTTGGATGAGAAGATGATGCTAGTACTTGGTTTAATCTTCTAAGTATGCTAGTTACTTATGTAACTACTTGGTTACTAGATATTTTCCACTAGCACATGCATGCATCTTGCCTTCCTGCTTGTTTCTTTGTCCGTTTATTGCTCAGTTTGATCGATCGTTCGAAGGAATGTCTCAATAATTTATAGTTAGCGTTTTACCGGAAACCTTCTTAATATTTCTATCACCATTTTCATCTTTCACTATAATCCTCCAATTAATATTCCTCAAATATTAAATATTAAATCCTTAATCTATTAGTGTCTAGGGAAAATCTCAGAGAAAATAAAAGTGCTGTTTTTCAGAATCTGACAATCTTTACATACACTTATTTTCCCCTCGGATCACTAATACGAACTCAAAAATTCATTCCGGGTACTTCTATATAGTGTCGCCTCATAATATTCTTATTTCTATCAAAAACACTATTCATCACTTATTCTCTTTTTAGTCCTGGTACTTAGAAAATATCTTTGTGCTTCCTCGAGCGTTCCTTAACTCTTTCATGGAACCTCTATACTTGTAACCGATATCGATCTGGATGACATGATGGTATCTATTTCTCTCTAGGGAATCTTATCTTAACTTTCTAGGAGATAGATTATTCTAATCTAAGTTATCACCCAATAGCATCCTTCAAGACATATAACCTTGGAATCTATATCCTTTCATTATTCATTCCTTAAAACCAGTATTACATTGTAGTTGTAACCACTGTTCACTCTTACATTAATACATAATAAAAAGTTTTAATTCTACCCAAAAATCTGGGTTCTTACAATACTTATCAATTAGAATCTAGGACATTTTGAATCTTTAGCAATTAGATGTCTTGAAAATTAGCCAGTTACAAGTGAAGAGAATCAATTTAATTATCAAAAAACAAAATAGAATCGATTCAGGAGAGCCAGGTGACAAAGGTTCTTTTTCACCCAATTCCCATGATAAAGTATTGGTTTGAATCCTCACACCCCATCAATGTATACATAAAATATTATTTTGTCATTTAATATGAACACAAACACACTCGAAAACAACACTACGACACCATGATAAAAAGTGAATTATAAAAATTAAACTAACTCTGACTATAAACATATGCTTGCAGTGCCTTGTATAACTCCACCACCATGTCCTGCTTAGGGAAAAGCCAAACACGATCAATTTTTGCATACAATTTTATCTAATATACTTTTCAATAAACAAAGAAAAGATAAGAGATGCATATTTAAAGTTGAGAATGCCAACCCTCAGAAGCCAAAATTTACAATTAGTCATCTAGGTACCAATTCATACCATATACTTCCGTAAAATTTTAAAAAAAATAATTTATGACATTTTTAAGTAGGAAACATTTACCTCTTGTCTCTGCTGTTGTGAGCATAAATAAACACATGGGAACCTATCAACACCTCCTGTACTCCAGAAGTCCATGGTTCGCCTTTCACAAGCACATCCTCAACAAAAGATTTTAAATTGCAAAATTGCAAAATTAAATTAGCTGACCTTACAAGGGTCATGTATTTACTCGCAATCAGAAAACTACTCCCAACAAACTTATACAGATAAACACAAGGAAAAACCCCCCAAAAACTAGGGTTTGTAAACCCCCAAAATTAACAAAATAAAAACCCCCAAAATTAACAAAATAAAACCCCCAAAAAACTAGGGTTTGTAAACTATAAACTACGATTGAATGAATTAAATTAGGGTAATTAAATGAACTAATTAGACGGAGAAACAAACATACCACGAACTTCGAACCGGAGATGAGTTTCGACCGGAAATGAGCTTCAACGGGAGAGTTTTGAGAGAGAGAGAGACAGAAAGAGAGTGTTTGAGGGAGATAGTATTTGAGAGAGAGAGAAACACAGAGAGTGCTTGAGAGAGAGAGAGAGAGAGAGTTTTGAGCGAGAGAGATAGAGGGAGTGTGCTTTGGTTTTTATTTTTTAGTTTTATTTTATGTTGAGCGGGCTTTTAATTTTTTCAGCAAGCGGGCTTTTTCCCCCGTTTTTTTAAAACTTTTTCAGGTGTTTAAGGCAACATCCATGTAAGTGTTGGCATTGAGGGAAAATTTTTATCTAAGGCAACATGAACGGCAACATCCGATTATGATGTTGGCTTATATCTAATTTATTCAATTTTTAGTATCTAAGGCAACATTTTACGTGGCAACATCGATTTTCAGTGTTGGCAAAGACCATTTGTGGTGTAGTGGAGAACTGATTTTAAAAACCAGTTTGAAAAAGAACAAGGGATAATTGCTAAATTTCAAAGCTGTAGGAATATTTCTCAAAACATAACAGAAGTCCAGGGAATAGAATCATTTGTGAGGGATACCTGGACTCAAATGAAAAAGGAACTAGAACCTTGCCTTGAGGATCTAGAGACTATTTGTGAATTAACGGATAGTGATCATCCGTTGACAGATGAACCATCAACGGATGAGAGGTATTCGTCGACTAGCAAAAAGTCTGTTAGTAAGAAGGAACTCAAGAAACTGAATAATCAGTATGATCCAGTAGCCAAGAACTTTGTTTCTGGTGAAAGAAGCCAAGCCAAATCTAGTGAGAAGGCTAAGGCAGGTGATTTACTTAACAAAAAGGCTGTTGGTAAATCAGTTAATGAAAAGGTAGAGACTGAGGGTAAAAAGAAAAAGAACAGAAATGGTAAGATAGGCATTAACAAGAAAAACAATTATTCTCCTGACAAGTTTGCTCCTAGGAAAACTTGTGGTAATTGCAATAGTGTCAATCACCTATCTTCTAATTGCAAGTCTGTTAAAAGGACTCCTGTTCATGTACCTCAATCTATGCCAAGTATGCCTGCAATGCCTGTTATGCCTGGTTTGTATCAGAATGCTAGTTTTTCAAATCCATATGTGAACATGCCATATGTGTCTAATCCTTATTTTCAATCTGTGAATATGCCACAAATGTCATGGAGCATTCCTAGCATGGATAATATGTATGCCAATTTTCCACAAATGCATGCATCAAATATTTATGCAAATGAGCATCTGTCAAAACCTATCACTCTAGCATCTACACCTAAAGTGAAGATTGCTAAGAATGCAAAACCAAAGGCTAACAAGAAAGGACCCAAGGAAACTTGGGTACCAAAATCAACTTGATTTGTATTTTGGAATGTGTGCAGGGAAATAAGAGGAATCTATGGTACCTAGAAAGTGGATGTTCTAGGCATATGACAGGAGATTCAACCCTGCTCACAGAGTTCAAGGAGGCAGCTGGCCCTAGAATTACCTTTGGAGATGACAGCAAAGGATATACTAAGGGATATGGCTTGATTACAAAGGACAATGTCATCATTGAAGAAGTGGCTTTAGTTGAAGGTTTGAAGCACAATTTGCTGAGTGTCAGTCAGATTTGTGACAAAGACTATGAAGTAAAGTTCACTAAAGAAGCCTGTGTTGTTTCTACCAAGGAAAACAACAATGTGGTTCTGACAAGCTTTAGAAAAGGAAATGTTTACATAGCTGACTTCAACTCAGTATGCTCAGAATCCATTACTTGTCTCTTCAGCAAAGCAAGCAAGGATGAGAGTTGGCTATGGCATAAAAAGCTGTCACATTTGAATTTTAAAGTTATGAATAATTTGGTAAGAAAGGATCTTGCTAGAGGAATCCCTCAATTGGAGTTCATCAAGGATGGATTGTGTGATGCCTGCCAATTAGGGAAGCAAAAGAAATCATCCTTCAAGAGCAAGACAGAGTCATCCATTGTTAAGCCCCTTCAATTGCTGCATATGGACTTATTTGGTCCAGTAAATGTCATGTCCATTTCAAAGAAGAAATACTGTCTGGTGATTGTAGATGATTTTTATAAGTTTACATGGACTTTCTTTCTGCACTCCAAAGATTGTGCAAGTGAAATCATCATCAATCATCTCAGACTAGTAAACAATGGTTCTGAAGTAAAAGTGCAAAGAATCAGGAGTGACAATGACACTGAATTCAAAAATTCCACAATGAAGATTTTCTATGAAGAGAATGGAATTGTCCATGAGTTTTCTGCTGCTAGAATACCTCAACAAAATGGGGTTGTTGAAAGGAAAAACAGAACTCTCATTGAAGCAGCTAGAACAATGCTAAGTGAATCAAGATTGCCAACATATTTCTGGGCTGAAGCTGTCAACACTACCTGTTTCACTCAGAATATTTCCTTGGTCAATCAAGCTAGAGGAATGACTCCTTATCAGTTATTTACCAACAAGAAACCAACGTTAGCTTTTCTTCATGTCTTTGGATGTAAGTGTTTTGTGCTAGGAAATCATGGAGATAACTTGGGCAAATTTGAAGCAAAGGCAGATGAAGCTATCTTTGTTGGATATGCAGCAGGGAAAGCCTATAGAGTCTACAATCTAAGAACCAACATTGTTATGGAATCTGTACATGTTGTGTTTGATGATCAAAAGATTCTAGGTCTAAATGATGAAGGCTTCCATGAAAAGTTGAGATTTGAAAATGAGGTAGAAGGAAGAATGTACATTGATGATGATGAGGAAAATGAAGATCATGGCCTTGGAAATTCACCTGGAGTTGTTGGTCCAACTAGAAGTGATGCTAACACTGGAAATGAAGCATCCGTTGACAGTCATACTAGAGCATCAGATGCATCCGTTGATAGGCATTCTCATGTATCCGTCGACAGGCAAAATGGAGCATCCGTTGATAGACAAAATGATGCATCTGTTGACAGTCAACTTCATAACTCCGCAAGGACAACAAACTCAGGGGGAGTTTCTCAAAGTCAAAACTCAATGACCAATCAACAAGATCATGCTCACTTAGATAAAGCAACCTCATCTAGATCAAACCTTCCACCTTCAAGAAAATGGACCAGAGATCATCCTTTTGAGTTAATCATTGGTGACTCAAACTCAAGAGTCCAAACTAGGAGGGCCACACAAGAAGAATGTCTATACAGTAGTTTCCTGTCTCAAGAGGAACCTAAGAAAGTGGAAGATGCCCTTCTAGATCCAGATTGGGTCTTAACAATGCAAGAAGAGCTAAACCAATTTGAGAGAAATAAAGTATGGAAGCTTGTGCCCAAACCTGATGATAGAGGTGTCATAGGTACCAAATGGGTTCTCAAGAATAAGACTGATGAAAATGGCATAATTGTGAGGAATAAAGCTAGATTAGTGGCAAAGGGCTATTCTCAAGAAGAAGGGATAGATTTTGATGAAACTTTTGCTCCAGTGGCAAGACTTGAGGCAATTAGAATTTTCCTAGCCTATGCAGCACATGCCAATTTCAAAGTCTATCAGATGGATGTCAAAAGTGCCTTTCTAAATGGGGAACTGGAAGAAGAGGTATATGTCCATCAACCTCCTGGCTTTGAAGATCCAGAATTTCCAGAATATGTATATCTTCTCTTGAAAGCACTTAATGGTTTGAAGCAAGCACCAAGAGGCTGGTATGACACTTTATCTCAATTTCTTTTGGAGAATCAC
The DNA here is from genome assembly GCA_037693485.1 of Kitagawia praeruptora. Taxonomy (NCBI): domain Eukaryota; kingdom Viridiplantae; phylum Streptophyta; class Magnoliopsida; order Apiales; family Apiaceae; genus Kitagawia; species Kitagawia praeruptora. The sequence goes on along the minus strand of CM075351.1, from coordinate 123,920,151 downwards.
TTCACTAGAGGTACAGTAGATAAAACCTTATTTCATAGAAATGTCATGGTTCTTCAATACTTGTTCAAATCTATGTAGATGATATTATTTTTGGGTCTACAGATGAGAAGCTTTGCAAAAGGTTTGCCAAACTTATGCAAAGTAGGTATGAAATGAGCATGATGGGTGAATTAACTTACTTTCTTGGTTTACAAGTAAAGCAAGTTAATGAGGGAATTTTCATAAGTCAAACAAAATATATTTATGATCTTTTAAAGAAATTTGACTTAATGGATTGTGCCTCTGCAAAAACACCTATGGCCACTACAACTAAGCTTGAGTTGAATACTAAGGAAAAATCTGTGGACATCTGAAGCTATAGAGGCATGGTAGGCTCACTTCTATATCTAACAGCGAGTAGACCTGATATAATGTTTTCCACTTGTCTTTGTGCTAGATTTCAAGCTGACCCTAGAGAGTCTCACTTGATTGCTATTAAGAGAATTTTCAGGTATCTGTTATGCAAAATCTCGCAAGCGCACGTTGTCACAAGTAATATATGATTAAATCAAGTTCGTTCCCACAGAGATCTAGAATGGTGTTCAATTCAATTAATGTACCTATGCACCGATGTATGGTTTTTATCCACTGCTAAGACAAATAACAAATGTAATATCCGCGAATTTTTCGAATATTTTTTTTTATTATTACTCGATATTTAAATTTTAATTAAGAGCGATGCACTAATATATTTAATTAGCGCATTTTTGATAAATTTTAAAATTTTATATATTCATATGGAAATAAATATTATTTTACATTTATTTATTTATATTCATTTGGTTTTATTAAAAGTAGGAAATTTAGGAAAAATAAGATTTTAATTTTAGATCGAATTTATTTTTAGAAACGAAATTAAAGTTTCATTTTAATTAGCCTGCAGGGGAAATGAGATTATTGAGGAGACCCATTTTCTTTTTACCAAACATTGCACAAAAACACTATAATTATTTTCACAGCACCTTCAATCCTCAAATCACGGCTTTAACACCACTAAACCCAACTTTAACTTTCACTAAATATTCCATCATGTTTTGTCTCCCACGTTTTTTCTCTTTTAAATCAAATAAGCAAGGGACACAGACCAGCCACATCCTTATTTAGAAGCAGGGTAGTACATCATTCTTATTGTATCAACCAAAAGCTCAACTCTCCCTTTTCATATTCATTTACTGTCTCTTGCAGTTAAACAAAACTCGCTTATACAATTATATACAAACAGAGTAAACCACAGGTGGTTATTCATTCTATCTATTAATTATTTTCTTTTTGTCAAATTCATTTTTATGATTTTGGTAGGCTCGAAACATGTACTTGATTGTGTGTGTTCCGATTTTGTGTTGATTGGTGATACCGCGTGTGGGTTTTTGGGAGTTGTGTGTGATGTTCGAAGATTGTGGTGGTGGTGAACGGAGGTTTGATCGGAATTATAAGGAGGGTAGATGAGTGTTATCGGAAAAAGGGGGAATGGTGTGTTGTTGTTGGTTGAATCGGAGACAGTGAGAAGAGAGAGTGAGGGTGGAGAGATTTGGAGTAGAGAAGGGTGGAGAGATTTAGAGGAGTTGGGAGAGAGATTGATTGAGAGACGGGGATATAGAGATTGAACGGAGAGAGGGCGTCGGGGAGAGAATTGAAGAGACGAGAGAGGGGTGTTGTTGATGGTGGTTGTGGTCGAAGGAGGGAGGGGTTGTGACTGTTGGGTGTTGTTGGAGAACAGAGAGGGAGAGAGGCGGAGTAGAGATACAGAGAGAGACGACGGAAGAGGAAGAGAGAGATACGGGAGAAGAGAGGGGAGAGATATAGGCGGAGAGAAAAGAGAGACGGAAGGAGATTGAGAGAGAGAGTCGGAGATACAGAGAGATTGAATCGAGAGAAGATAAATTCGAGAGAGAGATGCGAGAGAGAGGGAGAGAGAGATGGCGAGAGAGAGAGATCGGAGGTGGGAGAGATGGCCGGGAGAGAGATGCGGGATAGGAGAGAAAGAGACGTGGGGGTGTGGGGCCCACATCGCGTTGAATAAAATAATAGTAAAAAAAAACGATACAATTCTGATAAATTATTGATCGTATGTTAAAATAGGAATTTAATTATTTGGATTGATATTTAAAAATTGTGAAGGATAAATAGTCTAATAAAAATGGTATAATTGATTAATTAATTAAATAGAAATATTTTGGTGATTAATTGGACTTAATTTGGAGATTTAATGATTCGTTGATAAAAATAGAGAATAATTATGAATTAAATACGGTATTAATTTAGAAAGATGATATTTAATATTCGAGGTTTTATTTATTTAATTTGAGGATTAATTATTGTCTTGGGGATCGATTTATTTAAATTGAGGTCTGAGGATTAATTTTCGTCTCGAGGATTTATTTATTTAATTTGAGGATTAATTATTGTCTTGAGTATTTATTTATTTAATTCGAGGATTTATTGTGTCTTGAGGATTTATTTATTTAATTCGATTATTAATTATTGTCTTGAGGATTTATTTATTTAATTCGAGGATTAATTATTATCTTGAGGATTTATTTATTTAATTCGAGGATTAATTATATATTTGAGGGTTTAGTTATTTAATTAAGGATTAATTATTGTTTCGAGGATTAATTGGTTAATTATGTTCTTTATCGGGGAGTAAGATAATTGTTTGAGGATTATTTATTGATTGAGTCTTTATATAGGATGTCAATGGTATTATTGTAGATATTTAGTATTTTCGGATTATTTTGATTAACCGGATCGAATCAGATTATTTTAGACTAAAATCGGATTTATTATTAAATGATTTGTGAGATTTAAAAATGGAAAAGGTTTCGCGTAAAAATGTTGAGTTTTGGAATTATTCGAGGAACGATTTTGGGGTAGGATTTCGGATGAATTAGGAGACTCGTTTGGAAAAGCTTAAAGAACGATAGTTGTAGATATGCAAAGGTACTATATAGAGGTGAATAGAAGTTGATTGAAAGGTGGTCAGAAGTGGAGTTAAATAATAGCTGAACTAGGACCAGAGAAGGTGAAGTGTCGATGAACCAGAGACGTGGAGCAAGTTGGGGTATCGTACCGCAAAACCAGGCAAGTTTATTTATGTATACTCTATCGTTCAGAGTATCTGTATTTTAAATATATGAAATGTGTTAAATAGATTTAAATCCATAATTGCAAGTTTACTAATTCGTACTCCATCGTTCGGAGTATTTATTTTAAAATATGCTGATTAAATTTTCGATATACAAAATCAAATATTCTCTCTTGTGGTTTATATCAAAATCTATTATTATCCGAGGTGTTGATATTATTATTTGAGATGTTGATATTATTATTTGATGTGTTGAAATTATTATACGAGGTGTTGAAATCTATTTCATGAGTTGGTACATTTATTGAGATACTTCAGTCGTATTTGTAGAAGAGGTGATAAAGATATATTTAATAAAATTTTCATACTATAGAATATTTATATTTTAGAGTGGGGTTATATATATATAAATTGCTTTGTGAATTATTGCTTTTGAAAGCAAAAGTGACCGGAGTAACGCACCGGCCCAATCGGTTATTGAAGAGTGATGGGCACGAGAAAGACGGGCTCACTCTTCTGATATCATTAAGGGTGATGGGCACGAGAAAGACGGGCTCACCCTTCTGAGAAGTATTTAGGGTGGTTCGAGACGTCGACCATCCTTTCTATCGATAGAATTGAGTAGTGACAATGGATTGATCATCCATTACTTGAGTAGGCGTTATGAGCAGAAATCCAATCTTTGACATCCTAACGGTTAACCGATGCCTTTGTGGTTCCGTTAACTAGAGGGTTGATCTGAGCAGTTGGTAAATTTTATTTATTCAAATCAATTTAACAGTTCTGAGGAGTATTTTTGAGTTATATGAGGAGTATTTTGAGAAGTTATTGAGATGTATTTATTCTTTCATATGAGTAGTATTTTGAGAAGTTATTGAGATATATTTGTTATTTCATATGAGTAGTAATTTTGAGAAGTTATTGAGATATATTTATTATTTCATATGAGTAGTAATTTTGAGAAGTTATTGAGATATATTTATATGAGCAGTATTTTGAGGAGTTATTGAGAAATATTTATACTTTCATATGAGTAGTATTTTGAGATTTTTGAGTTGCTCTCTTTTCAAAAGTAGATATATTATAGAGTGAAACAAAACATATTTTTGTCGAGTTTTTGTCGTATTATATGATATCTATATATACTTGCTGGGCATTCTTTGGCTCATACTTGCTATTTTAAATATTATAAAACAGTGGCAAATCAGAATTTGATCTAGTACGACGAACCGTGATTAAGGAAAGAGGAAGGCAACTGATACAGCATGTTAACCTTAAAGCATCTGAGGAAAGTGCAGGTTCGGAAGGTGTTGGTATAATGTTTTAGTATCTAGTACTTTGGAGTTGTAAAAGTATTTTAGAGATTCTGGGAAGTGCATTTGAGATGTAATAACTTTTGGAACTATTGAGTGCTTGTTCTAAGACTATAACCCGTGGAGTAAAAGATAGTGTGTATTATGAATATTATGGTAAATTATATTGTGAGCAGGTGATCGAATATTCCGCAAGAGATGTGACGACCTAGATTCCTGTAGGGGATTTGGGGGCGTTACAGTAATGGTATCAGAGCAGTAGGTTATAAATCTTAGAACGAGTGTAGGAGGAGTTATGATTATATAAGAGAGAGTTTAGAAGCCAAGGAATCGATAGGTTTATATATAGTAGGATTTCAAGGAGTAGTGGAATGGTGGCATGATGGCTATTAGTAGTAGTAGAATCAATTAGGACGAGGGAAATGTGTATCCATGATTTATTTATTGGGTTAAATTGAGTATATACAATTATGTATCCATAAATATGCATATATATATATATAACTGCAGATATATATGTGTATATATATGAATATGTACAGATATGTACTGTTTTGTTTTCTTAAATAAATATTTCATGGTATGCAGTTTTATTAGACTAAACCATATTGGGATAAGTTGAATCGAGTGAGGCTGTGACTTTTGTAGAAGGGTATAAGAGATAAATATAGTGGATTTTATAGATGGAAACAAAACAAGAAGAGTATGATGGTATTATGTATGGATTTGGAGGAGGGAGGAGTTAGAAGATTTCAATGAGGATTGAAACAATAGATTGGATATAATGATGTAGTGTTTTAGATAAGGGACTGTGTGATATGGGTATAAGGAGCAGTCATGGTAAAAGCTGAGAGTGAATTTATTCAGAAGGATAAAGATGAGAAGAAAGAGGTATATTTAATGATTAGTAAGAGAAAAGAATATGAGGAATTTTAAGTCGTAATTCAGATTTACTATTGAGGGTAAGGTGTATTTTGAGGATATTGTCAGGATAAGAATAAATGAAGAAGGTGGGTGTTTGCACTAAAATCACGCAAGCGTACGTGGTCACAAGTAATATATAAGGTTAAGTCCAAATTCGTTCCCACAGGGATCAAGTTATGGTTCTATTCAGTAAATATGCCTATGCAACAATGTATGGTTATTATGCACTGCTAAGACAATAACAATTTTGGGTTTATTAAACTAAATTAACTAAGACACAAATTAACTAAACTAAGAATTAACTAACTAACAAAAATTTAAATCTAATTACTTCTGCAAGAGATAACATAGAATCCTAACTTCATTAAATACTTTGCTTAGATCTGACGCCTTTAATCACTATATGCAATGGTTATGATATCTGATCGGATAACACGAAACAAGTACACGCTACCTGTTAGCATACGTATACCAAACTACCCATACATCCACAAAAGAGATAGAAGATGAATAGACACCAATTATGCTTAGACCCTATATCTCTATAGAATTTGAAAACATAACAGTTGAAGAACAAGTTATCCATAAAGATCACATAGGGCAATACAAGTATTCTCATCTCATACTACGAATCATGAAAAAAGAAAAAAAAAGAAAAAAAAAGAAAAAAAATATATATTATGAGAGCATGTTTGTGTTTGTTGTGATCCTACCTTAGTCGATTGTTTTGTTGGAAGAAAAATAGAAAAATTATGTGGGGGGAAAAATAGGGTGTTGTGTATGATTTATTATGGTACTTACTAGCTTTTGACACTTCACCTGTTTTGGCTTATTTGACATACCTTGTCCCTAGCCCCGTTACAACCCAAATAAAGACCTTTTGATTATCGTCATTGATGTATGTTGTGTTAAAAGTTAGATTGATACCAAATGTCAAGCATGCTTATGATTTTGTTGGACTTGAGTGATACACTTACCCTTGTTCTTGAGTGAATATTCTTTTATGAGTGGATTGTGAGTGTTTGCTTGTTTTGGCGTATGAGATCCCGAGTTTTGTCTCAAAGATGTACTCTTGTAGGCTTAGCATGGTTACTAACTTATTCTTACATTTGACATGGACTTGTGAGAACTTATGCATGTTCATTGAGTAGACTATGTGAATACTTGCACTTTCGACACCAAGACATTACGTATTTACTTTGATTCTTAAGTTGATATGGCATGAGAGGATTTGAAGGTATGGTAGGATATTAATTGCATTTTCATATTAGTTGCATTCATGCATTGCATTGCATTGGATTTTGTGGGTACATTCGCTATAGGCCCTCACGAGACCTTACTCGTCCACTAGGGCTGCCTAGGGGTTTAAAGGGCTTGTTGCATATGCCAAATGCAACCGTGATCACCTACGGAAGTGGTACTAATTAGTTAGTTAGTTGTAATTGTTTATGCTTGAGGACAAGCATCGGTTTAAGTTTGGGGGTGGTTTGAGGGATAAGTAGTGTATATATATGTGATTGTGACATTGTGTTCATGTAGGATTTCATGCTTGCATATTAGTAGTAGTAAATTATGCATTTATGTTCGTGATATCTACGTTTGTTTCATATAGGACATTCTGTTTTTATGTTCGTATATCATGTGAGTTCATAGTAGTTTGCATTTGCACCCATGCTTGATAGAAATTTTGTGTTGTTGACGTTTTTGATTGAGAAGTGATATGCTTTGTTCTTGTGCACACACATACACTAGTAAGTTGAAGCTAGTAGACTTATTGAATGTTGTAAGTGATTAGAAGGACATGAATATGTGCAAGATGATTTAGTTTTCAGGCTTTGAATACAAGTAGGGGCATTAGAGAGATTTTTTGCTTGGGATTGAGTATGTTTTTCCACCAAGTGAGCTTTTGAGCCTTATTGCATATTTGTTGCAATTTATTCGTTTGCTTGAGTGTCCACGAATTGTTTGCATTGCTAGCAGTTGTTTGAGGTCTTTCTTGAAATGCATGACATTATTTGACGATTAAAATGATAAAGGCATGTAGGAATAACCGCATATTTTCCCATATTACCACACCATATTTACATGATCAACTACTTAACCCGTTGAACTTAATCCTATTTTTTTCGGTGACATACCACATTACTTGCCTAGACCTTTTCTTGTATTGGCCTTACATTAATTTGAACCTACATTGTCAAAGGCTAGTAGAGTGCTTAAGGGAGTAATAAGGTGTGCCAGGGAGGGGTTATTGTTGGTCATACTTTTGGGGGAAATATTGAAAATTGGGTTTGGTTGTGTACTTGATAGTCGGGATGTGTAATAAAATTGTGGGATCATTGTTATTGTTTATAAATTATTGTTTGTGTATATTTAGCTCTCGAAAAAAAAAAGAAAAAAAAAAGAAAAAAAAAGAAAAAAAATATATATTATGAGAGCATGTTTGTGTTTGTTGTGATCCTACTTTAGTCGATTGTTTTGTTGGAAGAAAAATAGAAAAATTATGTGGGGGGAAAAATAGGGTGTTGTGTATGATTTATTATGGTACTTACTAGCTTTTGACACTTCACCTGTTTTGGCTTATTTGACATACCTTGTCCCTAGCCCCGTTACAACCCAAATAAAGACCTTTTGATTATCGTCATTGATGTATGTTGTGTTAAAAGTTAGATTGATACCAAATGTCAAGCATGCTTATGATTTTGTTGGACTTGAGTGATACACTTACCCTTGTTCTTGAGTGAATATTCTTTTATGAGTGGATTGTGAGTGTTTGCTTGTTTTGGCGTATGAGATCCCGAGTTTTGTCTCAAAGATGTACTCTTGTAGGCTTAGCATGGTTACTAACTTATTCTTACATTTGACATGGACTTGTGAGAACTTATGCATGTTCATTGAGTAGACTATGTGAATACTTGCACTTTCGACACCAAGACATTACGTATTTACTTTGATTCTTAAGTTGATATGGCATGAGAGGATTTGAAGGTATGGTAGGATATTAATTGCATTTTCATATTAGTTGCATTCATGCATTGCATTGCATTGGATTTTGTGGGTACATTCGCTATAGGCCCTCACGAGACCTTACTCGTCCACTAGGGCTGCCTAGGGGTTTAAAGGGCTTGTTGCATATGCCAAATGCAACCGTGATCACCTACGGAAGTGGTACTAATTAGTTAGTTAGTTGTAATTGTTTATGCTTGAGGACAAGCATCGGTTTAAGTTTGGGGGTGGTTTGAGGGATAAGTAGTGTATATATATGTGATTGTGACATTGTGTTCATGTAGGATTTCATGCTTGCATATTAGTAGTAGTAAATTATGCATTTATGTTCGTGATATCTACGTTTGTTTCATATAGGACATTCTGTTTTTATGTTCGTATATCATGTGAGTTCATAGTAGTTTGCATTTGCACCCATGCTTGATAGAAATTTTGTGTTGTTGACGTTTTTGATTGAGAAGTGATATGCTTTGTTCTTGTGCACACACATACACTAGTAAGTTGAAGCTAGTAGACTTATTGAATGTTGTAAGTGATTAGAAGGACATGAATATGTGCAAGATGATTTAGTTTTCAGGCTTTGAATACAAGTAGGGGCATTAGAGAGATTTTTTGCTTGGGATTGAGTATGTTTTTCCACCAAGTGAGCTTTTGAGCCTTATTGCATATTTGTTGCAATTTATTCGTTTGCTTGAGTGTCCACGAATTGTTTGCATTGCTAGCAGTTGTTTGAGGTCTTTCTTGAAATGCATGACATTATTTGACGATTAAAATGATAAAGGCATGTAGGAATAACCGCATATTTTCCCATATTACCACACCATATTTACATGATCAACTAGTTAACCCGTTGAACTTAATCCTATTTTTTTCGGTGACATACCACATTACTTGCCTAGACCTTTTCTTGTATTGGCCTTACATTAATTTGAACCTACATTGTCAAAGGCTAGTAGAGTGCTTAAGGGAGTAATAAGGTGTGCCAGGGAGGGGTTATTGTTGGTCATACTTTTGGGGGAAATATTGAAAATTGGGTTTGGTTGTGTACTTGATAGTCGGGATGTGTAATAAAATTGTGGGATCATTGTTATTGTTTATAAATTATTGTTTGTGTATATTTAGCTCTCGAAAAAAAAAAAGAAAAAAAATATATATTATGAGAGCATGTTTGTGTTTGTTGTGATCCTACTTTAGTCGATTGTTTTGTTGGAAGAAAAATAGAAAAATTATGTGGGGGGAAAAATAGGGTGTTGTGTATGATTTATTATGGTACTTACTAGCTTTTGACACTTCACCTGTTTTGGCTTATTTGACATACCTTGTCCCTAGCCCCGTTACAACCCAAATAAAGACCTTTTGATTATCGTCATTGATGTATGTTGTGTTAAAAGTTAGATTGATACCAAATGTCAAGCATGCTTATGATTTTGTTGGACTTGAGTGATACACTTACCCTTGTTCTTGAGTGAATATTCTTTTATGAGTGGATTGTGAGTGTTTGCTTGTTTTGGCGTATGAGATCCCGAGTTTTGTCTCAAAGATGTACTCTTGTAGGCTTAGCATGGTTACTAACTTATTCTTACATTTGACATGGACTTGTGAGAACTTATGCATGTTCATTGAGTAGACTATGTGAATACTTGCACTTTCGACACCAAGACATTACGTATTTACTTTGATTCTTAAGTTGATATGGCATGAGAGGATTTGAAGGTATGGTAGGATATTAATTGCATTTTCATATTAGTTGCATTCATGCATTGCATTGCATTGGATTTTGTGGGTACATTCGCTATAGGCCCTCACGAGACCTTACTCGTCCACTAGGGCTGCCTAGGGGTTTAAAGGGCTTGTTGCATATGCCAAATGCAACCGTGATCACCTACGGAAGTGGTACTAATTAGTTAGTTAGTTGTAATTGTTTATGCTTGAGGACAAGCATCGGTTTAAGTTTGGGGGTGAAGTTTTTGGCGCCGCTGCCGGGGATCATTGGTGTTTTATTTCACCCCCAAACTTAAACCGATGCTTGTCCTCAAGCATAAACAATTACAACGAACTAACTAATTAGTACCACTTCCGTTTTCTCTTCCGATTCTTTCGCCACTTCCCGTTCTTCAATTCTTACCTTATAAATCCTCATGATAGCCTAGGGAAATACGCCATCCTTCATTCCATTGCTCAAATCATCTCCAAAATTGACAGAAACACCAACCCTAAACGATATTTCGCAACCCTGCACAACTAAACACAAACACATCAAAACTACAACAAACTTGAGTACAAGACAATCAATTTAAGCCAAAATGAAGCGTTCCAAGTGGATATAAATCCACTTATCAGTGGTTATAAATGATGAGACGGTATGAAAATAGACGGTATAGCATAAGAGTTTATAATTGAGAGATGGGGAGCATAAAGCTGGTAAAAAGGAATGAGAAGATAGTGGAAAGTGGAGTACGAAATAAGCAACCTTAGTTATTGCCTACGTTGATTCCGAGGACGGAATCCTTTTAAGGAGGGAAGACTGTAATATCCGCGAATTTTTCGAATATTTTTTTTTATTATTACTCGATATTTAAATTTTAATTAAGAGCGATGCACTAATATATTTAATTAGCGCATTTTTGATAAATTTTAAAATTTTATATATTCATATGGAAATAAATATTATTTTACATTTATTTATTTATATTCATTTGGTTTTATTAAAAGTAGGAAATTTAGGAAAAATAAGATTTTAATTTTAGATCGATTTTATTTTTAGAAACGAAATTAAAGTTTCATTTTAATTAGCCTGCAGGGGAAATGAGATTATTGAGGAGACCCATTTTCTTTTTACCAAACATTGCACAAAAACACTATCATTATTTTCACAACACCTTCAATCCTCAAATCACGACTTTAACAACACTAAATCCAACTTTAACTTTCACTAAATATTCCATCATGTTTTGTCTCCCACGTTTTTCTCTTTTAAATCAAATAAGCAAGGGACACAGACCAGCCACATCCTTATTTAGAAGCAGGGTAGTACATCATTCTTATTGTATCAACCAAAAGCTCAACTCTCCCTTTTCATATTCATTTACTGTCTCTTGCAATTAAACAAAACTCGCTTATACAATTATATACAAACAGAGTAAACCACAGGTGGTTATTCATTCTATCTATTAATTATTTTCTTTTTGTCAAATTCATTTTTATGATTTTGGTAGGCTCGAAACATGTACTTGATTGTGTGTGTTCCGATTTTGTGTTGATTGGTGATACCGCGTGTGGGTTTTTGGGAGTTGTGTGTGATGTTCGAAGATTGTGGTGGTGGTGAACGGAGGTTTGATCGGAATTATAAGGAGGGTAGATGAGTGTTATCGGAAAAAGGGGGGAATGGTGTGTTGTTGTTGGTTGAATCGGAGACAGTGAGAAGAGAGAGTGAGGGTGGAGAGATTTGGAGTAGAGAAGGGTGGAGAGATTTAGAGGAGTTGGGAGAGAGATTGATTGAGAGACGGGGATATAGAGATTGAACGGAGAGAGGGCGTCGGGGAGAGAATTGAAGAGACGAGAGAGGGGTGTTGTTGATGGTGGTTGTGGTCGAAGGAGGGAGGGGTTGTGACTGTTGGGTGTTGTTGGAGAACAGAGAGGGAGAGAGGCGGAGTAGAGATACAGAGAGAGACGACGGAAGAGGAAGAGAGAGATACGGGAGAAGAGAGGGGAGAGATATAGGCGGAGAGAAAAGAGAGACGGAAGGAGATTGAGAGAGAGAGTCGGAGATACAGAGAGATTGAATCGAGAGAAGATAAATTCGAGAGAGAGGGAGAGAGAGATGGCGAGAGAGAGAGATGAGAGAGAGATCGGAGGTGGGAGAGATGGCCGGGAGAGAGATGCGGGATAGGAGAGAAAGAGACGTGGGGGTGTGGGGCCCACATCGCGTTGAATAAAATAATAGTAAAAAAAAACGATACAATTCTGATAAATTATTGATCGTATGTTAAAATAGGAATTTAATTATTTGGATTGATATTTAAAAATTGTGAAGGATAAATAGTCTAATAAAAATGGTATAATTGATTAATTAATTAAATAGAAATATTTTGGTGATTAATTGGACTTAATTTGGAGATTTAATGATTCGTTGATAAAAATAGAGAATAATTATGAATTAAATACGGTATTAATTTAGAAAGATGATATTTAATATTCGAGGTTTTATTTATTTAATTTGAGGATTAATTATTGTCTTGGGGATCGATTTATTTAAATTGAGGTCTGAGGATTAATTTTCGTCTCGAGGATTTATTTATTTAATTTGAGGATTAATTATTGTCTTGAGTATTTATTTATTTAATTCGAGGATTTATTGTGTCTTGAGGATTTATTTATTTAATTCGATTATTAATTATTGTCTTGAGGATTTATTTATTTAATTCGAGGATTAATTATTATCTTGAGGATTTATTTATTTAATTCGAGGATTAATTATATATTTGAGGGTTTAGTTATTTAATTAAGGATTAATTATTGTTTCGAGGATTAATTGGTTAATTATGTTCTTTATCGGGGAGTAAGATAATTGTTTGAGGATTATTTATTGATTGAGTCTTTATATAGGATGTCAATGGTATTATTGTAGATATTTAGTATTTTCGGATTATTTTGATTAACCGGATCGAATCAGATTATTTTAGACTAAAATCGGATTTATTATTAAATGATTTGTGAGATTTAAAAATGGAAAAGGTTTCGCGTAAAAATGTTGAGTTTTGGAATTATTCGAGGAACGATTTTGGGGTAGGATTTCGGATGAATTAGGAGACTCGTTTGGAAAAGCTTAAAGAACGATAGTTGTAGATATGCAAAGGTACTATATAGAGGTGAATAGAAGTTGATTGAAAGGTGGTCAGAAGTGGAGTTAAATAATAGCTGAACTAGGACCAGAGAAGGTGAAGTGTCGATGAACCAGAGACGTGGAGCAAGTTGGGGTATCGTACCGCAAAACCAGGCAAGTTTATTTATGTATACTCTATCGTTCAGAGTATCTGTATTTTAAATATATGAAATGTGTTAAATAGATTTAAATCCATAATTGCAAGTTTACTAATTCGTACTCCATCGTTCGGAGTATTTATTTTAAAATATGTTGATTAAATTTTCGATATACAAAATCAAATATTCTCTCTTGTGGTTTATATCAAAATCTATTATTATCCGAGGTGTTGATATTATTATTTGAGATGTTGATATTATTATTTGATGTGTTGAAATTATTATACGAGGTGTTGAAATCTATTTCATGAGTTGGTACATTTATTGAGATACTTCAGTCGTATTTGTAGAAGAGGTGATAAAGATATATTTAATAAAATTTTCATACTATAGAATATTTATATTTTAGAGTGGGGTTATATATATATAAATTGCTTTGTGAATTATTGCTTTTGAAAGCAAAAGTGACCGGAGTAACGCATCGGCCCAATCGGTTATTGAAGAGTGATGGGCACGAGAAAGACGGGCTCACTCTTCTGATATCATTAAGGGTGATGGGCACGAGAAAGACGGGCTCACCCTTCTGAGAAGTATTTAGGGTGGTTCGAGACGTCGACCATCCTTTCTATCGATAGAATTGAGTAGTGACAATGGATTGATCATCCATTACTTGAGTAGGCGTTATGAGCAGAAATCCAATCTTTGACATCCTAACGGTTAACCGATGCCTTTGTGGTTCCGTTAACTAGAGGGTTGATCTGAGCAGTTGGTAAATTTTATTTATTCAAATCAATTTAACAGTTCTGAGGAGTATTTTTGAGTTATATGAGGAGTATTTTGAGAAGTTATTGAGATGTATTTATTCTTTCATATGAGTAGTATTTTGAGAAGTTATTGAGATATATTTGTTATTTCATATGAGTAGTAATTTTGAGAAGTTATTGAGATATATTTATTATTTCATATGAGTAGTAATTTTGAGAAGTTATTGAGATATATTTATATGAGCAGTATTTTGAGGAGTTATTGAGAAATATTTATACTTTCATATGAGTAGTATTTTGAGATTTTTGAGTTGCTCTCTTTTCAAAAGTAGATATATTATAGAGTGATACAAAACATATTTTTGTCGAGTTTTTGTCGTATTATATGATATCTATATATACTTGCTGGGCATTCTTTGGCTCATACTTGCTATTTTAAATATTATAAAACAGTGGCAAATCAGAATTTGATCTAGTACGACGAACCGTGATTAAGGAAAGAGGAAGGCAACTGATACAGCATGTTAACCTTAAAGCATCTGAGGAAAGTGCAGGTTCGGAAGGTGTTGGTATAATGTTTTAGTATCTAGTACTTTGGAGTTGTAAAAGTATTTTAGAGATTCTGGGAAGTGCATTTGAGATGTAATAACTTTTGGAACTATTGAGTGCTTGTTCTAAGACTATAACCCGTGGAGTAAAAGATAGTGTGTATTATGAATATTATGGTAGATTATATTGTGAGCAGGTGATCGAATATTCCGCAAGAGATGTGACGACCTAGATTCCTGTAGGGGATTTGGGGGCGTTACAACAAATTTGAGATTGATTATCTAAATTAACTAAGTGCAAATTATAAAACTAAGAATTAAACAATTAACGAGAATAAAAATCGAATTACTAATATGAGAATAAAACATGGAATCCTAGTTTCATCATCTACTTCACTTAGAGTTGCAGTCTTTAATCACTATGTGCAATGGTTTTGATATCTGATCGGATAACACGAAACAAGTATACGCTATCTGTCAGCATACGCATACCAAACTAAACATACATCCACAAAAGAGATAGAAGATGAATAGACACCAATTATGCTTAGACCCTATATGTCTATAGAATTTGAAAACATAACGGTTGAAGAACAAGTTATCCATAAAGATCACACAGGGCAGTATAAGTATTTTCATCTCACACCACGAATCATATTGATAACAATTATGAACCTATGCTAGCATGGCAAGTTCTAAATCTCAAGATCCACTTTCACTTCACAAGAGATTAACAATTCAATTTAGATGTTAGCTACGCATCTAAAAGCATTAAGATTAACCATACGAGGATATCAAGAATTCACCACACATAAATCTTTAAGGCATGCAACTACTAAGCTACATAGATAAATCCACTAGGATCCCATGACAACGATTAGTTCATAATCGAACCTTTCGTCACCATGGGATTAGATGAAAACATGATAACTGACAAAATATAAAAGGAAGAAATAATATTAATAATAAAAGAACACAAAAGATGAAGTAGATCTTGATCCGTTGCTTGTCACGAGCGTTGAATCTCCTTCTCCTTTTCTCTCTTGCAATTCTATGTTACAATAATAAAATGATTCTTCTATTTTACAAGGCTAAGATGTGTTTATATAGGCTTAGATATCTTGCCCAACAAGAAAAACAACCTAGAATACAATTAGAAATAGGTTTGGATACCAACAATACAATTAGAATTCGTTTTAGGGGTAAAACTATCAAAAATCAGCAACTCAGGCCGTCCAGAGCGCAGCCAGCGCTGCCTAGAGCGCAGCCAGCGCTGCCTAGAGCGCAGCCTGCGCTGCATTTTCTGTCCTGGGCACTGTTCAAGCGCAGCCTGCGCTGCTATAAGCGCTGCCAGCGCTCCCCTTGCTGTTTCTGACACTATTTGGGCGCTGCCTGCGCTTGGAGAGCGCAGCCTGCGCTGGTACTCCTGTCCAGAATTTTGATTTTGCTTTATTCTTGTAGAAAATTTCCCAAGCTTCGCGTGGACAGTAAGATCGTCCAAAACGGACTTCTAGAACTCCAGATATGGCCAAAACAGTGTAGACTGCGCAACATACCCTGAAATCTGAATTTTCCACAATTTGCTCATTTTTCATCCGTTTTCTCTTCCGATTCTTTTGCCACTTCCCGTTCTTCAATTCTTGACTTATAAATCCTCATGGTAGCCTAGGGAAATACGCCATCCTTCATTCCATTGCTCAAATCATCTCCAAAATTGACGAAAACACCAACCCTAAATGATATTTCGCAAACCTGCACAACTAAACACAAACACATCAAAACTACAACAAACTTGAGTCCAAGTGAATCAATTTAAGCCGATATGGAATGTTCCAAGTGGATATAAAATCCACTTATCACACCCCCAAACTTAAACCGATGCTTGTCCTCAAGCATTAACAATTACAACTAACTAACTAACTAGTACCACTTCCGTAGGTGATCACGGTTGCATTTGGCATATGCAACAAGCCCTTTAAACCCCTAGGCAGCCCTAGTGGACGAGTAAGGTCTCGTGAGGGCCTATAGTGAATGTACCCACAAAATCCATTTAACCTAATGCAATGCAATGTATGAATGCAACTAAATGAAAATGCAATTAATCTAATCTACCATACCTTCAAATCCTCTCATGCCACATCAGCTTAAGAATCAAAGTAAATACGCAATGTCTTGGTGTCGAAAGTGCAAGTATTCACATAGTCTACTCAATGAACATGCATAAGTTCTCACAAGCCCATGTCAAGTGTAAGAATAAGTTAGTAAACATGCTAAGCCTACAAGAGTACATCTTTGAGACAAAACTCGGGATCTCATACGCAAAAACAAGTAAACACTCACAATCCACTCACAAAAGAATATTCACTCAAGAACAAGGGTAAGTGTATCACTCAATTCCAACAAAATCATAAGCATGCTTGACATTTGGTATCAATCTAACTCTTAACACAACATACATCAATGACGATAATCAAAAGGTCTTTAATTGGGTTGTAACGGGGCTAGGGACAAGGTATGTCAAATAAGCCAAAATAGGTGAAGTGTCAAAAGCTAATGAGTACCATAATAAATCATACACAACACCCTATTTTTCCCCCACATAATTTTTACTAAAAACAAGCACTTGACTAGTCGACTGAAATAGGATCGCAACAAACACAAACATGCTCTCATAATATATATTTTTTTCTTTTTTTTCATATTTTTTTCTTTTCTTTTTTTTTTTTCCGAGAGCTAAATAGAACACAAACAATAATATAAACAATAACAATGATCCCATAATTTATTACACATGCCGACTATCAAGTAAACAAACCCAATTTTCAATATTTCCCCCAAAATTATGACCAACAATACCCTTCCTTGCACACCTTATTACTCCCTTAAGCACTCTACTAGCCTTTGACAATGTGGGTTCAAATTAATGTAAGGCTAATACAAGAAAAAGGTCTAGGCAAGTAATGTGGTATGTCACCGAAAAAATAGGATTAAGCTCAACGGGTTAACTAATTGATCATGTAAACATGGTATGGTAATATGGGAAAATATGCGGTTATTCCTATTGCCTTTATCATTTTAATCGTCAAATAATATCATGCGTTTCAAGAAAGACCTCAAACAACTGCTAGCAATGCAAACAATCTGTGGACACTCAATCAAACGAATAAATTCCAACAAATATGCAATAAGGCTCAAAAACTCACTTGGTGGAAAAACATACTCAATCCCAAGCAAAAATCTCTCTAATGCACCTACTTGTATTCAAAGCATGCAAACTAAATCATCTTGCACATATTCATATCCTTCTAATCACTTACAACATTCAATAAGTCTACTAGCTTCAACTTACTAGTGTATGTGTGTGCACAAGAACAAAGCATATCACTTCTCAATCAAAAGCGTCAACAACACAAAATTCCTATCAAGCATGGGTGCAAATGCAATCTATTATGGACTCACATGATATACAAACATAAAAACAGAATGTCCTATATGAAACAAACGTAGATAACACGAACATAAATGCATAATTTACTACTACTAATATGCAAAGCATGAAATCCTATATGAACAAATAATACAACAACTACAAATCCCTCAAACCACCCCCAAACTTGAAATATTCAATGTTCTCATTGAATGGAAGTAAATACAAGGGAGCGTAGAAAACATACCTGAAAACACCGAAACACATGGGTTGCCTCCCACGAAGCGCTGTCGTTAACGTCATTTAGCCGGACAAATATGATTCAAATCATGGTGGCTCGAAGATCGCATTTGACTTGTCCTTAGCAGAAGGACCATTCACCCATTGGTTAACAACCTTCTTGCTATCTTCCCACATCTTTCCTAAATCAAACTTCACTTTGCCTCTTCCTCCAATTAACTTTTTCTTTTTCTTCTTCACACCTCTGAGGTGCTTATGCTTCACAGTTGATTGATACGAACACTCCTCTACCTCATCATCCATGCTCCACCTTCTTAACACATTATCGTGACCCTCTTCAAAAATTAACAACTCATCATTTAGAAGGACATACTTCAAATGGGATGGAAGTTTTCCAAGCTTTACTTTCGAGAGATCTTGAACCGAAGAACTGTCAATGGAATCACTGATAGGATGCTTTAGCACGCGCATATTTGATTTTTCGCTCAACAATTGATCCAACTTCTTTCTCTGACCCGTATCAACCGTTTCCACACTGAAACACTCTTCATCCTCTGTCGTAAATTTCATGGCCTTCAACACATTAAAGGTGACACTCTGATCTTGCACCCTCATTGTGAGCTTTCCTTTTTGCACATCAATCAAAGTCTTTCCTATAGCCAAGAACGGTCTTCCCAAGATTATGGGAACTTCTTATCTTCTTCGAAATCCAAGATCACAAAATCAGCAGGAAATATGAGTTTATCAACTTTCACCAAAACGTCCTCCACTATGCCTCTAGGATAAGTGATAGATCGATCAGCCAACTGCAAAGAGATGTTAGTTGGCTTTGGCTCCGGTAGACCAAGTTGCTTGAAAACAGACAATGGCATAAGATTAATACTAGCTCCCAAATCACATAAACATTTGCCGAATGAAATGTTGCCAATAGTGCACGGAATAGTGAAACTTCCTGGATCTTTCAGTTTAGGTGGCAACTTCTGCTGCAGAACCGCACTGCACTCCTCTGTCAATGCCACTGTTTCAAAATCTTCCAACCTTCTCTTCCTTGACAAAATATCCTTCATGAACTTTGCATATCTTGGCATCCGCTCCAACGCTTCAACAAAAGGAATGTTAATGGATAGTTTCTTGAAGACATCCATAAACTTCTGAAACTGTTTCTCTTGACTTTTCTGCAAACGTCCAGGATATGGCGGAGGTGGATAGATCTGATTATTCTTTGAAGATTGCTTCGGAGTAGACTTTTCAACAGGTTTCTTGCTCATCTCATCATCTAGCTTATCAGCTACCAAGTCAGATTTCTCAATTTCTGGCACTGCAGATTTTTCAACCTGCTGATTCTGAACATCTTCATCTTTTTCAGTTGCTGATTTAGGATCACTCGTGACTTTTCCGGATCTCAAAGTAACTGCATTGACCTGTTCTTTGTTGTCCCTCTTGCCTGGATTATCCTCCGTATCACTAGGAAGAGTTCCTTGTGGCCTACTAAGTAAGGCACTTGCAATCTGTCCTATCTGGGTTTCCAAGACTTTCTGGCCAGCTTGTAGGTTCTTTACCGCTATCCATACCTCATCTGATTTATCATTAGATGATTGCCCCATATGAGCCTGGAGCTGTTGCTGCTGAAATCCAGGAGGTTGATATGGTGCCCTTGGAGCGTACGGCTGTTGATAACCTTGATTGAATGGCCTTGCTTGCTGATAAGATTGTTGAGTATTTTGATTATTGCTCCAGCTGAAATTGGGATGATTCCGATTATTAGGATGATAAGTGGCTGGAGCTGGTGCATTAGGTCTCTGGAAATTACTCACGAACTGTGCTGATTCAGAAGAGATAGCACACTGATTTGTCTCATGTGCGCCCGCACATAACTCACAAACACTAGCCACCTGCTGTACTCCATAATTTGCAAGAGCATCCACCTTCATAGCAAGAGCTTTCAACTGAGCTGTAATCATTGAAGCTGTATCTACTTCCAAAATTCCTGCTACCTTGCCTTGAGATAGCCTTTGGGTTGGATTCTGATACTCATTGGCAGCCATCATCTCAATAAGTTCATAAGCTTCATCATAGCTCTTTGCCCAGAGAGCTCCTCCTGATGCTGCATCTAGCAAAGGCCTAGACTATGCTCCCAACCCATTGTAGAACCCATTAATAACCATCCAATTAGGCATGCCATGATGAGGACACTTGCGTAGCATCTCCTTATAGCGTTCCCAAGCCTCACACAAGGTCTCTCCATATTGTTGTTAGAATTGCGTCAATTGGTTCCTTAATGCTGCAGTTTTCGCCATAGGAAAGAATTTAGTAAGGAACTTCTGAGCAAGATCTTCTCATGTAGTAATGGAACCAGGTGGCAAAGAGTGTAGCCAGCTCTTAGCCTTATCCCTCAGAGAGAATGGGAAAAGCCTCAACCTGATAGCATCATCCGTCACACCATTACATTTGAAAGTATCACAGATTTCGATAAAGTCCCGAACATGCATGTTGGCATCCTCCGTAGGAGCACCCCCAAACTGAACTGAATTCTGCACCATCTGAATTGTGCCAGACTTAATCTCAAAATTGTTCGCTGCAATAGCTGGTCTAATAATGCTAGACTGGATATCATTGAGTTTCGGCTGAGAATACTCCTTCAAAGCCTTAGTTGCTGCTGCATCTGCCATTGCTACTGTAGTTTCAGATTCCTCTTCCTTATTCTCTTTATTCTCTACAAGATTGTCTTCCGCCAGTTCTTCCAAACGAGCTTGTAAGCGTGTTCGCATACAAACTTAAGTACCTGAAACACCACGAAACAAACAAACTAAGTAAGAATCCGAGTCAGTGAACGCTAACGACCACTGATGACAAGCACATAAACTAAAATAAAAACACCGATGATCCCCGGTAGCGGCGCCAAAAACTTGTTATGCAAAATCACGCAAGCGCACGTTGTCACAAGTAATATATGATTAAATCAAGTTCGTTCCCACAGAGATCTAGAATGGTGTTCAATTCAATTAATGTACCTATGCACCGATGTATGGATTTTATCCACTGCTAAGACAAATAATAAATTTGAGATTGATTATCTAAATTAACTAAGTGCAAATTATAAAACTAAGAATTAAACAATTAACGAGAATAAAAATCGAATTACTAATATGAGAATAAAACATGGAATCCTAGTTTCATCATCTACTTCACTTAGAGTTGCAGCCTTTAATCACTATGTGCAATGGTTTTGATATCTGATCGGATAACACGAAACAAGTATACGCTACCTGTCAACATACGCATACCAAACTAAACATACATCCACAAAAGAGATAGAAGATGAATAGACACCAATTATGCTTAGACCCTATATGTCTATAGAATTTGAAAACATAACGGTTGAAGAACAAGTTATCCATAAAGATCACACAGGGCAGTATAAGTATTTTCATCTCACACCACGAATCATATTGATAACAATTATGAACCTATGCTAGCATGGCAAGTTCTAAATCTCAAGATCCACTTTCACTTCACAAGAGATTAACAATTCAATTTAGATGTTAGCTACGCATCTAAAAGCATTAAGATTAACCATACGAGGATATCAAGAATTCACCACACATAAATCTTTAAGGCATGCAACTACTAAGCTACATAGATAAATCCACTAGGATCCCATGACAACGATTAGTTCATAATCGAACCTTTCGTCACCATGGGATTAGATGAAAACATGATAATTGACAAAATATAAAAGGAAGAAATAATATTAATAATAAAAGAACACAAAAGATGAAGTAGATCTTGATCCGTTGCTTGTCACGAGCGTTGAATCTCCTTCTCATTTTCTCTCTTGTAATTCTATGTTACAATAATAAAACGATTCTTCTATTTTACAAGGCTAAGATGTGTTTATATAGGCTTAGATATCTTGCCCAACAAGAAAAACAACCTAGAATACAATTAGAAATAGGTTTGGATACCAAAAATACAATTAGAATTCGTTTTAGGGGTAAACCTGTCAAAAATCAGCAACCCATGTGACAACCCCAAATCCGGGGTCATGAATCTGGGCCATCACGGACCAACTTCCATTCAAAATCAATATCTCTTGGGTTTTTTTTTTATTAATACTTATGCAATTGACCCCACAGTAATACACACACACACCAGTCATATGCTCAAAGAACAACATTCACCATAATAAAAGTTTAGAGTTAGAAAGTTATTACAAACCCAGAATCATACTTAAGTACATTGTTGAGTGATGCTTCTACAAGAAGCATTTCAACAACCAAATTTATTACAACCTTACACACTTACACACTTAATATACATAAGACCACTAAACCCCTTGCGCTGGTCGTCTACCTCGGGGATTGATGCTAACGAGCTCTCAGAAGGTCGCCTTTCCCTTACCCTCTTGCGGGGCGTTCTCCGTAGTATTGGCATACCTAGCTGTATATAGATAAGTAGCAAGAGTGAGCTATAATAGCTCAGCAAGATAATATTGTAACTAGAATTTAAAATGTAACCAAGTATACATGTATATACATATGTAAGTAGTAACCAAATTATAAACTTCAAGGGAGATTAAAACTCTTATGTAATAATACATCATCCACTTAATATTATAAGAAAGAAATCTAGGATAATACAGTATCAGTTTCTCTTCTTAATAATATACAATCAATATGACCTTTTCATGTAATATTCCAAGATAACACGAATACTTGAATAAATCTCTCACTAACACCTTATCATTTCCTTCTTATGCAACAATTTATAAATTAATATAAAATCAGTTTCTCTTCATCTATAACAATAATTCTATCTTTCATAACATTTTCTCTTTTCAGTATACCAATCTGACTTTATCATTGACTCTTTATTCAAATATTTGGGGGTTTTCACTGTTGCCGAATACGTGAGGCACGATGATCAGTCGTCCTCCGTACCCGTCCCTTTTTACTACCGGTAGAAGGAGGAAGGTCCACCACTACATCCCCCTGGAGGAAGGTCCACCACTACATCCTCCTTCGGCAACTCTTGGGCCGAATTAAAATATTGATTGCTGGACTGTGCAGCACACAGCCTCTTACGCTTTTTATTGCTATCCCCCTTTTTGTCAAATCATTATTCTATTTACTAAATGTCATTCCACATTTCCATTTTCTCACTTTCATTTCCACATATCAATTACTCATCTCATTTCCATTCTCGCACATTATTTCTATAAAATATATACATAACATAATACTCTGATTATGATTCAGACATCTCTTTTATACTTAAGAATCCAAATATGCTTTTATATCATATTCCGTCTACTTAAAGGGTAGTAATTAATAATCAAATAATATTTGTAATACTACTAACACTAAAAGGAATATCTTTAATATAGTATTATAAACCATATAACCCTGGATAACAACTGATACCATTCTTTCCATATCTCTTTAGTTTCCCAAAATCAAGGAATATATTATTTGCAACATAATAACAATAACGTCATATATATATATTCCATAATGTCATTTTTATTCCAAGGATAAATAATCTTCAAAGTAGGGATAGAAAAATCTTGCCTCTGTTCCTGTATCCTGACAGTATGGATGGTTCCTCCTCCGGAATTTCTATAAACACAAAAGGACCGTCATTAGAATACCACATCTCTTACTCACTACCCTCTCGTATAACAACACCCTTTACACTTCAATGTATGTTTAACGTATTATTATTATCCCAAAGGCTCAAGAACTTAACCATTTATAAGCTCAATCGAAGTTTCAGTGGTTTTTCACTATCTCCCCTAACGACCACACTTAACTGTAAAAATCCCCATAAATTATAGATTTCGATTTTTACTACAAGGTCAACTGGTAATGTCTCTTTGACTACCCTACCATATTATCTCAAAGTTTCATAATTTTTAAAAATGTCTAAGTAGGTTGATCATAGCCTCAAAGTTGATACAATTACAGTTTCTCGGTTTTCGAACACCTTTCACTAAAACTGACTTTTCTCCTAAACCGTTCATCAGATTTTAACGCACCTTATATCAAAACGATCTATGAACTAAGCTCTATCATCTCATGGTCCCTTGGTGTGCTGGACAGTAACCTACCGTGTGTGCACAGTTGCTAAAAATAGGGCAGATTTCGTTCTAACGAAAATCGGACATTATAACTGCTGTAATTTCATACTTTCCAAAATCAAACTCCTCCAAATCAATCATCAAACACCATAATCATCACCTACACCATGTGGTCTTCATTACCAGCCATGGTTACAATCCAAACTCCTTCCAAAATCAACTTTAATCACTTACAAACACTTATAACATCATAATCTTAATCTTTACACCACTTAATCACTTAAACCAACAATATTCATCATAATATAAAAAGGGGCAAGAGTGTTTATACCTTCTTGAAGCTTTACAACACTTAACAAGCCTTGGGCACACCTTTAACAACCTTAGTATAGCTTGGATCAACTAAAGGATCCATAAAAACCAAGTTAGTTCTAAGATTCTACTATTCACTACTATTCATCAAGTAACTTGAATGATTTTATTACCTATGAAGATGATGATGGATGGCTATGAAACTTTGTGCTAGTCTTGATCTATCCTCCAAGATGCTCCATGATTTTTCTCTTGATTTATGATGAACTTTTGCTAGGGTTTTGATTTTCTTTTTTTTTCTTTTTTCTTAGAAATGGCCGAATGGCTTAGTAAGAAGGGGAGAGAGTTTTGTGTTGGTTTGATCTCATCTAATCTTAATCTTACTTAATTTAGAGTGTATTGGAAGCTTGGTAAAAAATCTAGGTGTTAAAAGACTAATCTACCCTTAATTTGGTTTAGTGGAAGATGACATCATTAACATGACTTCATAATTCTCTTTTTTTCTTGATTTTCTTTTCTAATTATAATGCTAGTACTCTTGGTAATTATAATGGGGTATGTATCCATATTCGTCTAATTGTGGTTCGTTTCGAATGTACCTCATTATCTCAGTGGTTTTGAAATCATTTAACAATCCAAATTCCATTGGTATTCTCTTAACTTAATAATCCCCTGGCTCAAATCTAAATTCACTAATCCCTCAATATATAATTCTTATAATGTTTCCATGCTCCTTAATGTCCAATAGAAGCTTGTTCGAAATCAAAATCCTCAAAATCCATGTTTCAGGAATTTCTGAAATCTAACGTCATTTTGAGTCACTTATTTTCATTGTACAACACTAATATGGTTTCTGTTTATTCATTTTATGTTTCCATTATAGAGTACCTATATACCCTTTCTCTAAATCCTCGAAATTTACTATTCATGTGACCACTGTAGCATTACTGAAGTTAGGGTTATTACATCCTTCCCCCCTTAAAAGGATTCCGTCCCGGAATCATGTCAAAAATGTCTATAGATACCTTTTCATTTACACCTTATAACTTCTATATCACTTTCTCCATCCTTTTTCCTTCATAATATCTCTATCTTGTTTGCGCAAAATTACACCAACATAAACTTGCTTGTCATTCATCAACATCCCTCTTTTAGTTATGGGTATCGGTCACCACATTGGCCTCTCCTGAATGGTAGTGTATCTCACTTATGGTTTATCCCTATGTTGATCTCTATCATGACATAAAATATACATACTTCGCTCTTATTATATCTTGTCTCTGTAAAATCTTCCAGAAATCCGACTAGAATAAGATTCTTTGAAACAATTGTAAGAAAATACTACCTATAATATATATTTCCTGTTCGTATTTAAATGAGTCTATGGTTTACCCCCAAAATACTATTATTCTCCTTTTCATAAAATTCCTAACCCCTAACAGATACTGATTTTCCTTATCTAGATTGTCAACCTACCTATACCATTCATTGACCACATCGATTCCTAATCAAACATTTACACTAAATTTTAAATACTAAAAGAAAATGTTCACCTGTATCTGTATCCGGCTTTCTCAATGCCTCTCCTAAAGTCATGTTATACACTCTAGCAGTAGGCCTGTTTGAAGCAGTCACACTCTGTCCTGGCGCAGACGACCCACCAAAACGACAATCCCTAGCAATATGTCCTAGTCTTCCACATTGATAACACTTTACATCACTCTTATCAGCTGATGGACACCTATCCTGATAATGTCCTTTCTGTCCACACTTAAAGCAAGTTACTCCCAACATCTTACACTCTCCGATATGCTTCTTACCACACGTGTTGCAATCTGGCAATGGTGGTCGCGATTGATTAGACTGAAAGGTTCCTGTGGATCTACCACCCTGATTCACCGTCTCACTGGTAGTCTTATTATTCCCTGACTTTCCTCCAAACTGGGGTTTTTGTCCTTTACCAAATTTGTTAAAGTAGCTTCCCTCACTTGAACCTCCTTTTGGACCCTCAAATTTTCTTTTCTTGTTCTCTCGACCTAATTGGTTTTGTTCACTCTCGGCCTCAATAATAGATGCCTTCTGAACCACCGCAGCATACTCGGTCAACTCAAATGGTGCCACTCTAGTACGTAGCCATGGTTTCAATCCTTGTTGGAATCTTTTCGCTCGTTGCTCTTCAGTACGCACAAATTCCGGAACAAACCTAGACAGTTCGGTAAATTTCGTTTCATACTCAGCCACTGTTAGATTTTCCTGCTTTAGCTCCAAAAATTTTATTTCCATCTGGTTCTCTAAGTACCTAGGGGAATATTTGTCTAGAAACACCCTAGTGAAACGCTCCCAAGTTATCTCTCTCGCCCCCTCGAGATTTTTCTTAGCTTCCCACCAATAATTTGCCTCTCCCTTTAGGAGATAGGCTGCTAAGACTGTCTTCTGATCTTCCTCTACCCTCAGTATCCCAAAAGCCTTCTCCATCTCTTTCAGCCATGCCCTGGCTGCTACTGGGTTAGTGGTTCCCTCAAATTCTGGGGGTTTTAATGACTTAAAAGCACGAAAAGAGTTAGCTGCTTGGTTGGGAAGAACAGGTGGTTGTGGTGGATTCTGTGGATTAGCTAAATTCTGCCTCAAAAGTTCCATAAATTGGTTAAAAGGGTTACCACCCTGATTTCCCTGTTGGCCAGTTGATTCATCTTCTTCTTCCTCATGATCTTGTTCATTATGAGCGTTTTCACCCTGCCTATTCTGACTTGCTTCCTCTCTCTCATTTTCCCTTGCATTCATTCTATTATTACGCTTAGGCGGCATGATTCTGTATATAATAATATTCTTCATTAATCACCCAAATTTAGGGTACAATATACATCATTTCCATATATGCACAACTATATCATTAGTTAATCTTATTTATGCATCCCAGTATTTTTAACTCCACACAAGTAATATTTAATCATAATACAACTTTGACAAATAAGCTTAGTACCTTTAGCACAATAACCTTTTCATTTAAGTCAATCACCTCATATATATCAATATTTCTGAATCTCAACATTTAATATCAAAATACGATAAAACTAGGCAAAGTACATAAACTTCATTAATTTACATAAATATTTTACAACTTGGGTACAACGTCTTTTACTACTAATATCATACATCATAAAGTACAAGGTTCGAAACCCCAAAAGCATAACTATACATACTAACTCGCTATAAGAAAAGCACTACTAGCTGTCCTCTAATCAGACTGGGATTAAGACAGTAAACAACTAACCTAATCCCCAAAATGACATCCACAAGATGACTAGTCTGATTAGTATCCAAGACTACTACTCCTAATCATGGTAACGACGCCCTGATAACATCTCTGATCTGCACTACCATAGTGGTGACTGTATCAACTATCTGAGCCCTCCATACTGGATCCCCTCTGTCTCCCAACATCGTCCTAATATCACCGAGTGCCCGCAGCTCGATACTAACTATGCTCAAAGTCAACCCATCTGGTATCACACCTCCTCCTCCTCTCGCTCTGTCTAACCTCTGCACAAGTGTATCTATAGTCCGACGGGACTCATCCAGCTGTCCCTGTAGAGCAAAGTACTCTGGCAAGAAAATAGCTGGCAACTGACCAGCTGGAAATATAGGTGCCTCCTGAGGTGGCATAGCATCTGGGGGAGGTACATCTACAAGTGGGGGTGCATCCACTGGTGGAGGTGGTGGTGGTGCAAATGGTGGGGATGGAACTGCCTGTGGAGACGGAGGAACAGGCTCTGTGTCCGCATCCTCGGAAGGGTCATCCTCCAACTCATCCTCTGACAAGATAAAGTGTCCCGGTGGAGTGAACTGCTCAACTGGATCCTCAAAAGGGTCGGGGCTAGGTAGAGGAGATGGAACTGGTGATGGCACTGGGACAGGTGGGACAGGAGTAGGAGTCACGTGAATGTCCCTCCACTCAATCGGCTCCTCAGGTATAACAGATAGCCTAGGCCTCTTACGTAAGGGCATCTCCTCCTCAGGAATATCCGTCCGTACTCGGGAAGGTCCGGCCCCATCAGGTCCTACATATGGTCTACCAGAATATGGCACTATGGCCACAGCATCCCTCTGCCTGCGCTCCTCAGCCTCCTCCCTCAGTCTCTGCTCATATCTCTCTCTAGCACTCGCCCGTCGTCTCTCCCTGAGGTCATCAATAGCATACTCTGGAACCTCTACACCTACCAGCAACAAGTCTCTAATCTCCTGCTCGGGTAGTCCTAGCCACTGGGGGTCTCGACTCGGCTCACCCATCTCTGCTCCCTATAATAAAACATAAAATTCTATTAGTAACGGTGTATAAAATTATAAACAATACTTAAAATAAATACTACCTGCGATATACCACCCCTGAACTTGATGGAAGTTCAAAATTTAATATTATAAATGATACAATATTATTATCACTCTTGTTCCTGAGCATTATGACTCTTAGCTCTGATACCAAACTGTGACAGCCCCAAATCCGGGGTCATGAATCTGGGCCATCACGAACCAACTTCCATTCAAAATCAATATCTCTTGGGTTTTTTTTTTTTTATTAATACTTATGCAATTGACCCCATAGTAATACACACACACACCAGTCATATGCTCAAAGAACAACATTCACCATAATAAAAGTTTAGAGTTAGAAAGTTATTACAAACCCAGAATCATACTTAAGTACATTGTTGAGTGATGCTTCTACAAGAAGCATTTCAAAAACCAAATTTATTACAACCTTACACACTTACACACTTAATATACATAAGACCACTAAACCCCTTGCGCTGGTCGTCTACCTCGGGGATTGATGCTAACGAGCTCTCAGAAGGTCGCCTTTCCCTTACCCTCTTGCGGGGCGTTCTGCGTAGTATTGGCATACCTAGCTGTATATAGATAAGTAGCAAGAGTGAGCTATAATAGCTCAGCAAGATAATATTGTAACTAGAATTTAAAATGTAACCAAGTATACATGTATATACATATGTAAGTAGTAACCAAATTATAAACTTCAAGGGAGATTAAAACTCTTATTTAATAATACATCATCCACTTAATATTATAAGAAAGAAATCTAGGATAATACAGTATCAGTTTCTCTTCTTAATAATATACAATCAATATGACCTTTTCATGTAATATTCCAAGATAACACGAATACTTGAATAAATCTCTCACTAACACCTTATCATTTCCTTCTTATGCAACAATTTATAAATTAATATAAAATCAGTTTCTCTTCATCTATAACAATAATTCTATCTTTCATATCATTTTCTCTTTTCAGTATACCAATCTAACTTTATCATTGACTCTTTATTCAAATATTTGGGGGTTTTCACTGTTGCCGAATACGTGAGGCACGATGATCAGTCGTCCTCCGTACCCGTCCCTTTTTACTACCGGTAGAAGGAGGAAGGTCCACCACTACATCCCCCTGGAGGAAGGTCCACCACTACATCCTCCTTCGGCAACTCTTGGGCCGAATTAAAATATTGATTGCTGGACTGTGCAGCACACAGCCTCTTACACTTTTTATTGCTATCCCCCTTTTTGTCAAATCATTATTCTATTTACTAAATGTCATTCCACATTTCCATTTTCTCACTTTCATTTCCACATATCAATTACTCATCTCATTTCCATTCTCGCACATTATTTCTATAAAATATATACATAACATAATACTCTGATTATGATTCAGACATCTCTTTTATACTTAAGAATCCAAATATGCTTTTATATCATATTCCGTCTACTTAAAGGGTAGTAATTAATAATCAAATAATATTTGTAATACTACTAACACTAAAAGGAATATCTTTAATATAGTATTATAAACCATATAACCCTGGATAACAACTGATACCATTCTTTCCATATCTCTTTAGTTTCCCAAAATCAAGGAATATATTATTTGCAACATAATAACAATAACGTCATATATATATATATTCCATAATGTCATTTTTATTCCAAGGATAAATAATCTTCAAAGTAGGGATAGAAAAATCTTGCCTCTGTTCCTGTATCCTGACAGTATGGATGGTTCCTCCTCCGGAATTTCTATAAACACAAAAGGACCGTCATTAGAATACCACATCTCTTACTCACTACCCTCTCGTATAACAACACCCTTTACACTTCAATGTATGTTTAACGTATTATTATTATCCCAAAGGTTCAAGAACTTAACCATTTATAAGCTCAATCGAAGTTTCACTGGTTTTTCACTATCTCCCCTAACGACCACACTTAACTGTAAAAATCCCCATAAATTATAGATTTCGATTTTTACTACAAGGTCAACTGGTAATGTCTCTTTGACTACCCTACCATATTATCCCAAAGTTTCATAATTTTTAAAAATGTCTAAGTAGGTTGATCATAGCCTCAAAGTTGATACAATTACAGTTTCTCGGTTTTCGAACACCTTTCACTAAAACTGACTTTTCTCCTAAACCGTTCATCAGATTTTAACGCACCTTATATCAAAACGATCTATGAACTAAGCTCTATCATCTCATGGTCCCTTGGTGTGCTGGACAGTAACCTACCGTGTGTGCACAGTTGCTAAAAACAGGGCAGATTTCGTTCTAACGAAAATCGGACATTATAACTGCTGTAATTTCATACTTTCCAAAATCAAACTCCTCCAAATCAATCATCAAACACCATAATCATCACCTACACCATGTGGTCTTCATTACCAGCCATGGTTACAATCCAAACTCCTTCCAAAATCAACTTTAATCACTTACAAACACTTATAACATCATAATCTTAATCTTTACACCACTTAATCACTTAAACCAACAATATTCATCATAATATAAAAAGGGGCAAGAGTGTTTATACCTTCTTGAAGCTTTACAACACTTAACAAGCCTTGGGCACACCTTTAACAACCTTAGTATAGCTTGGATCAACTAAAGGATCCATAAAAACCAAGTTAGTTCTAAGATTCTACTATTCACTACTATTCATCAAGTAACTTGAATGATTTTATTACCTATGAAGATGATGATGGATGGATATGAAACTTTGTGCTAGTCTTGATCTATCCTCCAAGATGCTCCATGATTTTTCTCTTGATTTATGATGAACTTTTGCTAGGGTTTTGATTTTCTTTTTTTTCTTTTTTCTTAGAAATGGCCGAATGGCTTAGTAAGAAGGGGAGAGAGTTTTGTGTTGGTTTGATCTCATCTAATCTTAATCTTACTTAATTTAGAGTGTATTGGAAGCTTGATAAAAAATCTAGGTGTTAAAAGACTAATCTACCCTTAATTTGGTTTAGTGGAAGATGACATCATTAACATGACTTCATAATTCTCTTTTTTTCTTGATTTTCTTTTCTAATTATAATGCTAGTACTCTTGGTAATTATAATGGGGTATGTATCCTTGTTATATTATAAATCTTGGTTGCTTAATCTCCATATTCGTCTAATTGTGGTTCGTTTCGAATGTACCTCATTATCTCAGTGGTTTTGAAATCATTTAACAATCCAAATTCCATTGGTATTCTCTTAACTTAATAATCCCCTGGCTCAAATCTAAATTCACTAATCCCTCAATATATAATTCTTATAATGTTTCCATGCTCCTTAATGTCCAATAGAAGCTTGTTCGAAATCAAAATCCTCAAAATCCATGTTTCAGGAATTTCTGAAATCTAACGTCATTTTGAGTCACTTATTTTCATTGTACAACACTAATATGGTTTCTGTTTATTCATTTTATGTTTCCATTATAGAGTACCTATATACCCTTTCTCTAAATCCTCGAAATTTACTATTCATGTGACCACTGTAGCATTACTGAAGTTAGGGTTATTACAACCCAGGCCGTCCAGAGCGCAGCCAGCGCTGCCTAGAGCGCAGCCTGCGCTGCATTTTCTGTCCTGGGCACTGTTCAAGCGCAGCCTGCGCTGCTATAAGCGCTGCCAGTGCTCCCCTTGCTGTTTCTGACACTATTTGGGCGTGCCTGCGCTTGGAGAGCGCAGCCTGCGCTGGTACTCCTGTCCAGAATTTTGATTTTTCTTTATTCTTATAGAAAATTTCCTAAGCTTCGCGTGGACACTAAGATCGTCCAAAACAGACTTCTAGAACTCCAGATATGGCCAAAACAGTGTAGACTGCGCAACATACCCTGAAATCTGAATTTTCCACAATTTGCTCATTTTTCATCCGTTTTCTCTTCCGATTCTTTTTCCACTTCCCGTTCTTCAATTCTTGACTTATAAATCCTCATGGTAGCCTAGGGAAATACTCCATCCTTCATTCCATTGCTCAAATCATCTCCAAAATTGACGAAAACACCAACCCTAAATGATATTTCGCAAACCTGCACAACTAAACACAAACACATCAAAACTACAACAAACTTGAGTCCAAGTGAATCAATTTAAGCCGATATGGAATGTTCCAAGTGGATATAAAATCCACTTATCAGTATCTCAAGGGAACACCAAACCTTGGCATTTGGTACCCAAGAGATTCTGGCTTTGATCTAATTGGCTATTCAGATGCAGACTATGCAGGTTGCAGAATTAATAGGAAAAGTACTACAGGCTCCTGTCAATTTCTAGGGAACAGGCTTGTGTCATGGTTCAGTAAGAAACAGAACTCAGTCTCCACTTCTACAGCTGAAGCTGAGTACATTGCTGCTGGAAGTTGTTGTGCACAGATTCTTTGGATGAAAAATCAACTTATTGACTATGGTCTAAAAGTTGAGAAGATTCCAATTTTCTGTGACAACACTAGTGCTATTGCCATCACAGAGAATCCAGTGCAACATTCGAGAACCAAGAATATTGACATCAAATACCACTTCATTAGAGAGCATGTGATGAATGGTACAGTAGAAATGCACTTTGTGCCAAGTGGAATGCAGCTTGCAGATATCTTCACCATGCCTCTTGATGAATCTTCATTCACAAGATTGGTAGGTGAACTAGGTATGCTTAATTTTTCATAATTCCTAGTGATATGTAATTATACTGTATTACAGCTAAAAATGTGTTTTGATTTACTTGAGAATTAAAATTCTCAGAAATCTTTTAGCAGAAATTTTGTTTAAGGCAAAATTTGCTTATCAACGGATATCCTTTTATCCATTGGTAATATAAACACATTACTAGATTTTCGTATGTCAACGGATAACAGGTTGTCCACGTCATTGATGGATAAACTGTTTTCTCAACCGTCCATTCTTTATCCGTTGATATACATATTTTTTTTTATATATAGCTGTTAGTAAACGTGTATATTTAGTCACGGATGTACTTCTTTTCTTTTCATTTATTATCTGACAGTTATTTTTTCCCAATAGGATAATTACTCTCAATTATTCTTTAATTAAATTCTGAGAAGTATAAAGGCTGTTTATCTCTTTAACGGTTCACTTTTATCTACTCACGAATTTTCTTAAGCAAAATCTCTACATCTTCCTCTTCATCAAATTCTCTGCAACTCAAAGTTCACTACTCCAAATGGCACCCATTGTTAAGATGATGTACTCAACTAGATTCACTTATGAGAAGAACAATTTTGCTGCTTTGGTCGATACTGCGATTGCTCCAGAAGCCTATCATACTATGATGAATTTTGTGAAGAACTGTAGGCTGTCATATGCTATGACTACCACCACACCCCTCATCCATGAAGTAATTGAGGAAATGTGGACATCGACTGAATTTAATGGTATTGATGAAACTATCTCTTTTTCTCTTAAGGGTAAAAATTATGTGGCTAATTCTGATGTCCTTACTGCATGCTTAAAATTACCTGAAAATAATTGTTCATCATTACCAACCGATGCTGAAATAGTTACCATGCTAAACTCAATTGGATATGCTTCTAGTACTGACAATTTAGGTAAGATTGTTAAGAAGGGTATGGTTAAAGAATGGAGTTATCTGTGTGATGCTTTCATTAAAACTTTTTCTGGTAAAATTAGTAATTTTGATGTTGTTACTAAATCCATGCTAGTGATGCTTTGTATGCTTTTAACTGATAAATACTTTAACTTTGGCTCACTAGTAATGTATGAAATAACAGCTAAGTTAGGTAAGAAAGAAACTAGGGGTAAAAATATCTACTTTGCTAGATTTTTGATGCTCTTAGCCTTGCATATGTCAGAGAATGAGCTATCCCTCTCTAACCCGGATAGCAAGTTTAGTTGTTTTGTACAGGAGAAGAGAGTCCTCAGTGACTTGATTCGAATGAATCTGAATGCAGGAGTACAATTGGTTTATCCACCAATTGTTCAGGTAGCTTCTAATCTT
Source organism: Kitagawia praeruptora (assembly GCA_037693485.1). Lineage (NCBI taxonomy): Eukaryota > Viridiplantae > Streptophyta > Magnoliopsida > Apiales > Apiaceae > Kitagawia > Kitagawia praeruptora. The sequence goes on along the minus strand of CM075351.1, from coordinate 123,885,129 downwards.
ATTACTCCTATCTCTACCCAAATTTCTTTGCCTTCTAATGTCACAATGGAGTCTGTGGATGTGACCAAACAGGCTCCTACCAAAGTGACCAAATCCAGAGTTTCAAAACCACAATCTAAAAGACAAACCTCAGGTGTCTCTCAAAAGACACCTGTTGCAAAAACTACCAAAAATCTTGAGGAGAGTGTGAAGGTGGTAATGAGTGGTGAGGGACATGGTGAACATCAAAGAAGCCCTAAGGATAAGGAAGGTGAGGCAGGTGCAACCAACATTTCAGTCTCTCAAAAGACTGTTAATGAACCTTCAAGCCAAATTCTAGTTACATCCTCTCAACAGGGTGTGACTACTGATTTAAGTTCCACTCCAGGAACACTGCACAAAAGGGCAAGAGACACAGATAGCTCTCACTCAAAAACCTATGGTAGAAGAGTAAAATCCAAAACCATTGGGGAATCACAGGGTGCACACACAGTACAGCAAACTGTACCTTCTCAAATTCAGTTTGATGTGACTTCAATAAATGTGGAGTCACAGCCCCTTGATCTTAACCTTCAATTAGATACACATTTTAATCCACCATCACCAACTCCATCTCTGGATGTGGATATGATATCTACATCAATTCCTGATTCTCCATCTTTAAAATTCTTGGAGAAGCCCCACTCAACAATTGGTGGTCATCATCTTTTAGATGATTTGTTGGGCCATCAATCTTCCATTCCTGAATTCACAACACTATCTGTGGCCTCTTCCTTAAAATCAATCACCACAGATTCAGTGTTGGTTTTCACTTCAACGGATACTCTTTTTCCTTCATCAACGGATATCCTTCATCCGTTGACAAGTGCTTCTCCATCAACGGATGTGTCTACAACTAATCATCCGTTGACAGCAATAACTACTACATCAACGGATACACTTTATCCGTTGACAACTCTCTCTACCACTGCAAAATGTGACATTCCCATGTCAACTGTGGAGGAGTTTGTAGTAGTTGAAACACTTTTAGGAATGAGGGAAGGGAGCGAGAGGCTGCCTTGTGAGCAGGCAAAAGGAGAGAAAAATAATGAGAGGCTGACCATTTCTTCCGGTCAGGCAAAAGGAGAGCAAGAGAGTTCCACCTTAGTAGGTGAAGGTGAGGGTGTGAGAGGTGTGAGCCAGGGGGAGCCCCTGATGCAAGAAAAGAGAGATGAGAGGAGAGAAGGGACTACAGGAGAAATAAGGCAGGATGATTCAGCCATTGCAAGTGAGTTAATGGAGGTTAATGAAGCTTCCAAAGAGTTTGAATTTCGACAGCAATAACTACTACATCAACGGATACACTTTATCCGTTGACAACTCTCTCTACCACTGCAAAATGTGACATTCCCATGTCAACTGTGGAGGAGTTTGTAGTAGTTGAAACACTTTTAGGAATGAGGGAAGGGAGTGAGAGGCTGCCTTGTGAGCAGGCAAAAGGAGAGAAAAATAATGAGAGGCTGACCATTTCTTCCGGTCAGGCAAAAGGAGAGCAAGAGAGTTCCACCTTAGTAGGTGAAGGTGAGGGTGTGAGCCAGGGGGAGCCCCTGATGCAAGAAAAGAGAGATGAGAGGAGAGAAGGGACTACAGGAGAAATAAGGCAGGATGATTCAGCCATTGCAAGTGAGTTAATGGAGGTTAATGAAGCTTCCAAAGAGATGGAATTTCGACAAGAATATCAGTCAATTATTGACTCCATCTCTTTGGATCCTGAAACCTTTATTCATCCTGTTTCTGCCTATCAAGTCATGGCACAACAGGGCAATGTGGAGGCAGAGGAGGCAATGCATCTAGTGCACACCTCAGAATCTCTTCAAAGAGCAAAAGAAGCTTTACAAACCCTGTCTCCAAGTACTGGAAGTGAAGAATTTGGCAGTGATGACAATCAAAGTTCAGATGGTGAAGAAATCAATGAGGAAGAGACTCCAGAATGGATGTTTACCAATGCCACTGAACTTAGGGATCTCAATGTGGAAATCATGAGCAATATCAATCTGCTAAGGCTAAGCACCAAACTGCAGAACCACAGAGAAAGACTGTTCTTGAGCAGGTTATGGCCTCACTGAAATTGCAAAAGATACAAACAGTTATTCAAAGAACACAACAGGAGGAGGTCAAAACTGCAATTAGAGATATGAAGATAGAACTAGATGCCAGGATTGAGGCACTAGCTCCTACTACCACTCAGAAGGTGCTTACTAGCAAACTTCTCAAAGAAGATAGCCTGGCTAAGTCTGTTCAGTTTTTTTCCTCCAGAGTGGATAGTATGGAATCTCAAATGTAAACTATCATTGCCAATCAATCAAAACAAACTCAACTACTGGAAATGCTACTTGCAGCTTCACCCCCCTTGATGCCAACAAAAAGGGGGAGAAAATGGGAATAAGCAAAGAAGAGGCTGCAACATCTTCTGGTCAAACTCAAGCTACCAGTAGTAAGATAGCACAGATTGAGGGGGAGCAACAGCCAATTGTAGTGGTCAATCCAACAGATTTTAAAATAAAGGCTTCTCCTGTGAAGAAACAAGTGGCTTTGCCTGAGATTCAAAGTTTAGAAGAAATCTCAGATGGTGAAAGGCAAGCCAAAATAGAAGCCTTGGAAAAGATCAACAAGGAGACTAGTGAAAGAATTCTAAAGACAGAGAGGATGATCAATGAATCAATTGCATCATCTCTTTTTCTTAATGCTCAATCTTCTGCTCCAACAATATCAACCACAATCATGAAGGTGCTCACTCCAGAGATTGTGGCTCCTACATTCTATGATGCTGAGCCATCATATGTCAAAGAATTTGAACCAGTCATCAAAACTAGAGCCTACTCACCTCCAAAGGAAAATGGGAAGAACAAGCTTCAATTGGACTACCCATTTCCCAAGAATGATGAAGAAAAGCTAATGGGAAAAACAATCATAGAGTTCAAAGAGCAGACAAATAAGAGTGTAAGAGATTGGATAGCTGTAATTATAAGGAATGGAAAAGTATTAAATATATCCAACAGCCATCCTAAATTTGTGGAAGCTAAAAGAGAAGAAGTCTCCAGAATCCAGAGGGAAGCTCATCCAAGTACAGAAAATCAACATGAAAACTCAGATGAAAAGAGGGCCAGGCTGGCTGAAGAGTTAATGGATGAGATAGAGGAAGAAATGAGGGAACCTGAGGAAGTCCCCAAATCCAAATCTAAAAGAATGAAAGCTAAAACCAAAAGGGTTCTTTCTCCAGAACCCTCTCTAGAAAAAGAAACTACTGGCTCATCAGTATCTATATCTGCAATAGTAATCAACCCAACTGTGAACTTTCATGGTGACCTCATAATGCCTAAAGAAGAACAAATGAATTTTGATTCAATTAAAGTTCCTTCAATCTTGCTGAATCCAAAACAGAAGAAAAGAGCTCCAAGGAAGCAACTTTCAAAGGGACCAGTTCAAGTTGCTAGGGTACCTGCTATTGTCAAACAGCCAATCTTGGAAAACAAAGAAGACTTTATCTATCAGGCAGAAATTGAAGAATACTCTGGCATGAATCTATTTTTGGATGAACTGTCAGAAGTGAGAGGAATTGACAAGTTCAAGCATCTGCCTGAGAGATTAGTGTTTGTCTACAAGGGAGGAAATCAGAGGACATGGCCATTACAGAAGGTTCTTGGAGAGAATTATTACACATTGACCAAAGTGTTCTCAGCTTTCAAGAGACACACATGGACATATCCTCTATGAAAACAAAATAATCACTATTCCCTTTCCATAAGGAACGCTTTCTGAACTTGACGTAGATATTACATGAAGCAGATAAAATTGCAGGAGAGCTTCCAGCATCGCAGTTGGAACAGACTGGTGAGATCATTAATCATATGTCTCCAGTATAAGACTGGAAGCTTAACAGTTTACTTAATCACTTCCCGAATCTCGTTAATTCTTTTCACAAGGATACTTTTCATCATCACGATTCTCTAACCTCATATTCTCTATCTTGTTTGCACAGAAATATACCAAAATAAACTTGCTTGTCATTCATCATCATGCCAATTAGCTTATCAATATCAGTACCAATCTATCTTCTATATTCAGTCATCCCTTATTACCTCATCTCCCCTCTTTCTTTCTAAGATAAAGAAGAGTCGTTTGGGGAATTTGGTCTGGCCTATCGCAGAACCTCCTAGTGTCGGTAATGTGTTGTGGACACAATCAGGAGTCGAATGTTTACTTAAACTAGCCTCAGAGGGATTGTAAAATCCTCCCTCACATTCTGACCTTTAAGGTCCTTCTCAATATCGATCTATTCCTTTGGTATGAGCATTTGTACTTACTCCCCTACACTTTAACGTGCCGGCCACCTCATTGGACTTATTGTTACTATGTCATACATTCCTTACCAAACTTCCCTTTTGAAGTTCAGAACATTACCTCTTCCCTTATATGGTTTCTTAGGTCATCCACATCATTCCTCCTGTATCTTCTGGGTACAGGGTATATTAAACATCATAAATCAATTCTATAACAATTCTGTCTATGTACTTTTTGAGACTCCTTTCCATAAATCCTTACAGGTTATTGATACCTTGGTCGATTCAACTTATATCGTCTGATTTCACAATGTCTTTATTATGGGTGATGTTATCCGTTGTGCATCCCCAGGGTTCATCTTAATCTATGGACATTCTGTCCTCAATTCTATTTTCAAGGAATACTTACATCCTGTACTTGGCCATTCAATCATATATCCTTAATAAGGGTCTCTTTTCAATCCTCCTCATCTTGATAATCTATAGGTAGCCTAATGCTAACCTCTTCTTTTAAACGAATGTCAGTCTATATGACCTTCCAAAAGACAACATATGTCTATCTGTCTTTCTTACAGAACTTGGTAATGGTAGCAAGGATGTTCTGGAAGATATTGGTCGTGTTCAATGTGAATCTCTTAGTGCCTAATACTCCTCTTGAGGACACTAAGTTTCAGATAACATTTACGCATCATACTGCACCATCTTTGACAATCTTCGTAACTCTTCATTGGTCACTATCCTCAATGCTAACACGTCCATGGTATATATAAAATCCATCATCACGTATCTCAATTCATTTTATATCAAAAGTCCTCGCGGTTGGCACTTGGTTAGAAGCACCCCGCTTTGTCCTTACATTGCTGGTTTAGTCACTTGATAATCCTTAGTGACTTGGCCCCAACTGGCCATGCTAAAATATGTGGGTTTAGGGGTTGGCTAATAGCAGTACTTTTCTAGCAATTGCTGGCATAGTGCCTTCTACTTTGATACCTTTTAATCTTTTCAAAATTTTACTCCATATAAGTCTCAATCGACTTCTTGGTACCATGTCCGGTCACCTTTCCTTTACTTTTATCTTTTCACTATTCTTATTAATTCCATGTGCCACAAAAGTTTACACTCTTGGTATAATAGCCTCTTTCATTTAAGTCAATCCCGGAATTTCTCGGTCCGGCTTGTTTCTTAATTACATTTCCCTTTTTCCTTCAAATCTCAACTTCATAATTTTATCCCTATAATCAGTCATAATAATCGGGGTCTGTCTACCAGCCCGCATAACGGCTATCATACCCAATCCATAGGGTTCGCTCCAGTTTCCATTCTCTTCGGTGACGTATTCAGATAATCAGAAAGACAAGGTTTGCCAAAATTCGTCGAATTCCTTTCCAGAATTAGGGAAATTTCAGTTAATCTATCCACCCACTAGTAACATGCCACATCTTCCCGATACATATTCGTCATATTAGTCGATACCACCAATACCAGTCTTCTTAACAACTAGTCTCAGAAGGAACACTACCGTCGGGGTTAGTCGTTCCTCAACATTGGCACTACCAAGGCCATCCGAATCTGATGAACCGCGCTGTCTAAATGTATTCGAAATTACGCGGTCGTGCTGCATAAGCGCAGACCTATACCTGTATGAGTTACATCATAATATCTTCTAAAGTTTCCTTCTTCCATTAGGCAACGCCAACCCTGGTCATTACCAACTTTACCTTTAGCTCCAGGAAGATCTTCTCGCGTTTATATTGTCCATTCAAACTTTTATTCTTACAATAAGTCGGGTTACGGGACTGCACTCTCTGTAAAGTCCTGAGCAAATCTTTGGTAATACCTTGTGAATCTTATGAAATTTCTCACCTTTGCCAGTGTGGTTGGCCAATCTCCATTAGAAACTGTCTTTAACTTGGTAGGGCCGACCAACACTACTCTTATTGATCATGTGTCCTATTACTGGACTTCATTTTGCCAAAACTCTTATTTCGAGAACATGTCCTACACCTGTTCTTTCAGGTTGCATCTAAAAGCATTCTCAATTACATCTTAACCACTGCTCACCTTACCTAATCCATTTACGATTCAGTGTCGGAATAACTTAAGATAACTACCATAATCCATTCGAGGAAAAGAAGGAATTTAATATTCCTTCGAATCACATGCATCTAATGTTTCTGGTTCATCATTCCACTGAATTGAACTAGACTTATACTTGGTTCCTGACGATAGCCTTATTACTAGTTTATCACAGACTCACTGGTCTTCTCCTCTTGTAGGTTCTGAGATCATTGTCTCACTTACTACTTCCTTATATTCTTTATCCATTCAGGCTATCACTTTCCATTATCTTTACTTTCTAAGCTGATCCATTCATAAAATGGACATCTCACTGAATAAAGCCACCTTATCAATCTCATTTTGGCTTCACAACTTATAACCTATGAAATCTGCCTTCTCATGGCGAATTACTATTTGATAATATTCACTTAACCCATTTATCAAATGATATGACACTTCTTGCCTCTATCTCAATTGTTTCTGGGACTCTGCTCTTCGTCCTATATTGATGACTTTGATAACCAGGCCTCATTCTAACTCCTTTCTCATTATTCTGAAAGTCTCTAAGGATCCTTATCTAACCCCATATAAGATCTCAAGTAATTCCTCAAATCCATCTTACTTGCTGGTACTTCATCTGGCAGTCCAGCTATGAATCCAATACTCATCTTTAGTTCACTTAATAATATCTCAGTTCTTTACGCTCACTTCTCTGAGCACTATACCTTATCTCTTACAGTCTTTCTTGCTACGGCCCTCATCTCCTCAAGGTAGACTTCCCTGTCTCTAACAGGATTCTCCCCCTCTGCTGGAACCTCTTCCGGGTCCTCAGTAGGGTACTCTATCGAATCAACCATCCGATCGTCAGCATATAATCAGGCATCATCGTGCTCCTGCTCGTATGCCTCAAGGTCTGTCGCCTTACTAGTCGGTACAAGCACGAGCTAAGTTACTATCATGATACTTAATAGTTCCCATAAGGGTTTTATATGTCAATACTACATTAAGTAGTTCGACTATGAACTTGGCAAGAGTTCTTATTATCTTAATGAATTTATTGTTTTAACGTCGCATCATCTCTGGGATATATAACGCTCTCTCTGATACCATTTCTGTAACACCCCCAGATCCGGGGTCAGGGATCTGGTCGTTACGGTCTCAATAACCATTCACGAAACCAACATAATTTAAATTACAACCTTGTGACCCAAAACAACAACATAGAACACACCCGTTATAGTCCCAGAGATGAAATCAGAGTAACCATTAATATTATTAATCACAAGTTGGAGTTCTTACAACCCAAAGAATCACAATTTTACAATTTACATGCTCTTTGCCATCCATTGGTATATGCCATATATATAAATACATTTGATGCACAAATGCTAACAACTAGCCTACCAGAGGCTGCATCCTTAGCAATGGTAGCTATGACCTCCGCGATTAATCCTCTGACGGCTAACACCTGTTATGCTGAGTGCGCCTTGCGCGGCCATCTGATCTAGCTGTTGTTGTGATATAAATGAATAAAGCAAGGGTGAGCAATAGCCCACCAAAAATATAATTGAACAGTGATAATATATAACAGTCCAAAATATCTTTGAAACCATATGCCATGCATTAACGATGTAGTACCAATATAAGGTATGAGATGAAGTTACAAGGTAACTCAAAATATATTTGTTTTGAATAAATATCTGCTATGTCAAAGATGAGCCAGATATTATTAACTTTTCATAATAGAGGAACTTGCAGGAAGAATATTGCAATTCCAATTCAAACACTTTTCAAACCTGCCAATAATGATAAGGTTGCAGAAAATTTCCAACATTGAGAGATGAACTAATACTGGAGTTTGACGCGCCAGGAGACATAGCATTTACACGATGATCAGTCGCATGTTATGCTCCCCACCTCTTGTTTACTACATGTAGAAGGAAGCACCGACGGATTTACTTGTCTACCGCCCTCTGGAACCCCCCGGCCAACGGTTGGGCCATTTGCTGGACCGGCGCCACTGGGTCACTTACGCATCTCCTAGTTCATTTCACATCCATAACTTTGAAACGTGAAGTTCCTCCCCCTTTCCCCAAGTATATTACTTGTTGATAGGACTCCACAAAGTAGTCGTATCTAGTTGGAAAGGAAAAATCACCAATATTTCCCAAGCTGATGCTTGTTAATGGATATAAACTTGTTCCATCAATTCTTACCCCTCGAGCGTTGAGGAGGTAACCAAACAGACTCATATCGATGCTTGAAAGAATCAAGATGTGAGTGACAAGATAGTTTTAGCAAGTATAGGACCGGGCAGCCCAATAAATAACATCTCTCAAGTGAGGTCCCCTTATATACGTTTGGAAGTTGAGCGAGTATTTAAATCTTCTTTAAGATAGATTTAAATAAAAGTATAGCTTTGGAAACCTCCCCTTGATAAAAATAGTCATAAACTACTCCAAAATATTTTACACCATATCTGAAGGTGACATATAATCTTTGAATAATATGAATCATTATAAAAGAACTTAAAAGGATTTAAATAAATATTCCAAGAATATTTATTAACTCAATATTAATTAAGGAATATGAATAAATCATAATATTACTCGTAAGTAATCCTCGAATGAATATTTAGAATTATTTACTAAATAACTCTCTTCTTTATATGAATATTCCAGATAATATTCATTAATTAAATAAACTCAAATAAATGTTTAAAATAATGTTCACTAAATAAATCCAATCTTAAATGGATATTTGAAAGTAATAATGTTTATTGGTGAAATAAACATCCCTTGGATATTTGATATAATATTCATTAAATTAATAATGAATATTCAACTCGAAAATAATATTTATTGATGAAATAATTGTCGACTGAATATTTGAGACAATATTCGTTAAATAAATAATGAATATTCAATCTTAATAATATTTATCGAAGAAATGATTATCGAATGAATATTCGAAATTATGTTCAATAATTGAATTGACTTTAAATGAATTTCGAAGATAACATCTATCGTCTCAAGGGAATATTCAAAATAATATTTATCGATGAACTGGAGTTCGAATCAGTGTTCAACTAATATTTATAAAATAAATAGAGATTGAATGAATATTCGAAATAATATTCATTTAAATAAATAAGGCTCGAATGAACATTAAAATAATATTCATTAAATAAATAACTCGAATGAATATTCAAAATAATATTTATCGAAGAAATAAGAATGAATATTCTCTAAGTAAATAACTTAACTGAGGGTTCGAAATAATATTCGAATATTAAATCGACTTTAGATAAATATTAAAGATAATGTTCATCGAATAATTAAATATCTGATGAATAACCCGAATAATATTTATCAAATAATCTCAAAGGAATATCTCAATAATATTCGCCAGATAATAAATGGGAAATATTTACTTAATTATTTTCCTCTGAAAATAATGTCAATATATCAAGAAATAACGACTCCCGGTCTATAATCAAGGAATGAGGTTCAGATGCCCTTCGTTTAAGGGTCTTACAAATTTCTGGCTTATAACTGATATAATAACTATCTAGCTCATAAGCCAATAATAATTCAGGGAACAAGTATATCAATATGACTTTGAAAGTAGGCATGCGTGCTATGGCATATGTATAACAGAAAGCATATATATATATATATACTCACAACAACAGTCTTTTAAAAAGGATTTGAAACTTGCCTGGAAATCGAGTACGAGTAGGGGTAGTGGTAGCGTGTCCCGGGTCAGCCTGATGATCTATAATTAGCCAAGGCATTCGGGATTAATCACTTAACACCTTTCAAAAGGTTAAGTATAAACTTCACTTAAATTGAAACACGTTTTCAAGTCGTTTCGTTATACCCCTCTAATTCACTCTTATTATTGCTTTTATTACCCGACACTCGTTCGTTACTAAAGCATGACATTACACTTACATATGGTAAGTATTTAAATCGTATAAGTTTTAAAGTCGAAATATTAGACCTCGATATTTATCGATTGTTTTCTAAGTGGTTTACCGAAGTTATAACCAAGTATACCTCTTAGGGGTACTTTCGTACTTAACCATGATTCGAACATTTTTATAAAATCGGAAAACGATCCATTCGACATGTGGTCTTCTCCCACACCTTCATTTTTACCTCTAATATTTAATTATTAAGATTCGCCACTGATTTCGCAATATTAAAGGGATCCAATTTCGGTTACGAACTTTTGATTACGGTTCCGAACCACTTTCACGAATTTAATCATAACACCTAAACCGTAAGTCCGTTTCATGCGATCTTTATATCAAAACGAAGCTCATAACATACTCTAGCTTATCATGGCATAAATCAAAGATAATCAGTGAGTTACATCTACTGTCAAGTTCATGGTCTTAAGGTTAACGAAATTTCGACATTACGACGGCTATAAATCGAACGTTTCCAAATTTATTTCAATACAACCAAGCCACACCGGGCATACCATCAATCTTGCACACATAATACTCATCTTAACAGTCCAAGAACACCTCTCATATCCATCATTTGAATCATGGTTTTATAACTACTAAAACCACTACATAATCTCATAAACATGCTTGTACTAACATCATCATCATATATCATCTAAAACCACCAAAACTTAAAGTCAAAGCTAGGGTTTCAAGAGATGATTACCTTCCTTTGAGTGTATACAAGCTCTAATAATCCTTATATAGTCCTTGTATGGCCTTAACAAAACTTAGATCATCCAAAGAAAACAAGAACTCAAAGTTAGTTTCTAAGATTTACTATTCATCATCAATCTTGTAAAATTCATAACAAATCGAAAAATAGGAGTTTGGCTCTCAAATTTTTACCACATCAAGGTCTCTCCATAAGCTTTGTTTTGAGTCCTAGCTCATCAGATTTGAAGCTTCCTAGCTCGGGTTTTGGGCCCTCTTTTGCCGCTGGAAAGAAACTGTCAAGATCCTGGACAGTTTGGTTTCTTCACTTGGGGAGGATATTTGACTAGGCTACACTCATTAGAATGCCATGAAATTTTGAGCGAATATTTTCCATGGAGTGGAGAGGTTGTGGTTAAAATTTGGTGATTTTATCATGGATAGAAATGGAGATATGAATTTTCTTCTATAAGAGTGCTCTGCTGGGCAGTTTGATAGAAATGGAGAGAATGGGGTTTCTTTGCTTTGTTTCTTGATCTAATCTCATCTACTTTGCATTATTGATGTATCAAGATAATATCTAGGCTATAAAGTTACTTTAATAAAGTGATTTGGTCATGGCATGCATCACTTAATGGACAAGTGTTGGTTTTGTGTGGTTAAATGAGATGATGATGCTAAGTACTTGGTTGATCCTCTTGATTCTAGTTACTCTTGTAACTATATTGGTTACTAGATATTTTCTAGTAGCTTGCACAAGACTCTTGCTCCCTCTGCTTGTTTCTTTGTCCGTTTATTGCTTAATTCGTTGATCGTTCGAGGGAACAACTCATTCGTTTCTACTTAGGGTTTTACCGAAAACCTTCTTAATATTTCTAATACTATTCTTCATCTTTCTTAATACTTCTCGAATTTAAATTCCTTAATTCCCTTTTATAAATCCTTAAGTCTTGCAGTGTCCAGGGAAATCTCGGAGAAAATAAAAGTGCTCTTTTTCTGAATCCGACAGCTTTTACATACACTTATTTTCTTCCTGGATCACTAATACGAACTCAGAAATCCGTTCCGAATACCGGGTATAACATTATTATACTAATATTCCAAATTCCACCAAAATCACTATTCATCACTTATTTTTATTTAATTCCTATAATTAGGAAAATGAACCTGGTTCACTCTCGAGTGCTTCTTAACCTTTTTACGGAGCCGATGGACTTATAATAGATATTGATTTGGATGACACAAGAATAATCTTACTTGAAGTAATATACTTATATCCTTAGGAGATAGATTATTCTTATTTATGCTATCAACCAAAAGTATTCTTCATGACATATGATCATTTAAATCTATACCCTTTCACATTCTTTGTTAATACCTTGTAGTCGGAGTCGCTGTTCATTCTTTCATCAATATATAAAAAGTTTTAATTCTACCGAAAATTCGGGTTCTTACACAACTCTGCCAAGGAAGGAAAGTCAAGGGTGCAGCCAACCAGAGAGAGGAAACATCACTAATTTGCTAAATCTAAAAGAGCACCTCTCTGATAAGTTTCTTAAAGCTTTCTGATTTTAATTTTTGTAGCTTAATACAATTTTTATGTACTGTAGTGTTTATATCTTTAGGAATGTTTTGTCATCATCAAGGTTCTGAATTTATGCTTTAGTGCCATCAAGTATAAATTGGGGGAGATTGTTAGGAATATGTTGTAGTTGATGATAACTTAACATTCAAGCAAAATTGTATAAGTCAAGTTTTGTAACTGTCAACGGATAAGACATTAGAACTCTATTCTTTGACAGGTAGCTCATCAACGGATGAGGTTTTGTAGCATACTGCAATATCTCTATTTATCAGTTGATAGTGTTTTTATTCAGAGTCATGTTGACCATCAATGGATAGGTAGAATAGGGTAGCCAATTGTAAATAAGCTATGCTATGTAATTCTGTCTAAGTGAAAGTGTATCAACGGATGAGAACAGGACTCTATCAACTGATACAACTCAAATCTACTCTATCAACGGATACAACTCAAACTACCATCAACGGATAACTGTGCACAACATCAACGGATAATCATTAACACTTTATCCTATGCTAGCTAGGAATTAGCAATTGATAAGGACATGTTTGACTGACAGATCACATGGGTTGATAGTAGGTATAAAAAGCAGTATGGCAGCCATACTTTGGAAACACAGAAGAAAGAAGCATTCCATTTACACAGTACATACAAGAAAGGTGCAGGGGACATATCTATTCACAAGGACAACCTTTCGGCTACATGTGGATTTGGAGTGGAGTAGCAAGTCAACTTGAATTAGATTAATATTATCTTATTCATGTAGTACTTGTAAACTTGGGATATATAACCAAGTGTAGCAACTCTTTAGAAATTAAGAAAACAGACATATTTGCTTAGGGTTTCTTGAATATCCTTAGAAGCAAAGAGTTGTAAAAACAGAAGCTGTGTACATTTGTATCACAGAGTTTTCTTCGAATAAAAGTCTCAGGTGGTACATTTAACCACCTGATTTTTTATGTGTTTGTGAACCATTTCTTATTCAGCAATTATCTCCTTATAGATTTCTGTGGTTTTTATCAGAAATTTATAATTATCAAGAATTGTATTCAACCCCCCTTCTACAATTATACAAGTGTGTAATCTGGGAATAACAATCATTGATATTCGTAAGCCCGAGGATCTAGCCGAAGAGAATTACACAAGTTCTTAAATACTGACATTTAGAACTTATGATCTCTTTACGACTCCTCGCAATTAAACTAAATACCATATAACATTCATAATTAGTAAAGCCATCAAATACCATGACTCGCTTTATACCATTTAGCACATAAGCATTTACCATTTAGTCAACTCGTATAAATTCCACATATAATACCAACATCACCAATCCACCAATAATCATTAAACCTGAATATTAATGACACCACAAAATGATTCCAACAATTACACTAGCACTTAACAATTAACAATTAACAATTTAGCAATTTACAATTACTAAACCCGAACAATTATAATTAACAAATATCGACTCTCAGAATAAAATACGGAACTTACAACAATATTCTCGAATTTCAAATATAATCTAATTACTAAAATTAACACCATAAAATTCATAATTTAAAACTAATTAAATTGTGATAATTAAATACATAATTTAAAAATATAAAAATTATACCATTCCGATTTCGATTCGACTCGCCGAAAATCAAACCACCGGAAAATCAATCTCCCCCATCTCTCTCTCTCTCTCTCTCTCCTTCCTGCTGCTGCTATCACCACGCCTCGCCACCACTCGACTTCCCCGGAGCTGCCTGCCGCCGTGAGCTCGTCGGCACCGCTCGGAACCCCCACCATCGCTGCCTATACACACACATATCCACGCACATATACACACATACACACGCGTATACACACTTGTATATACACACACGCGATATCTATATATATACACACACTCACCCCTCTTTTTCTCCTTCGATTACAACCCCTAATTCAATTTCTTCTTCCCCCTTTCTCTTCTGACCCTAATTTTCTTTTCCCCCAATCTCACTTTCTCTCTCCCCGATATCTTGTTTGTGCGGCTGTGTTTGTTTTGTGCTATTGGGCTTGGCCCAATCCCTTTATATCACTACTACTAAATAATAACCCACTTCTAATTAAACCCGCAAAATATCACGCGAATAAAGTAATAATTTGGGTTAGAAATCTTGATCCGTAAAAATAGTAATAATTTTAGCATAATCAAATACTAGAATATTTTTAAAGACTTTTGGAGAAAGAATTAGAATTAAATCTAAATATTCTAAATTGATATGCATTTTATAAATTATTAATAATTTATAAAAACAACTCATAAAATAATAATTGTGATTCATAAATCACAATTTACAGGGCTTTATAAAAAAACTACAAACATTATTGTTTTAGTAAAACCTCGAATTCTCGATTTTATATATTAATCGAGCAATTTCTACAAATCCTCAAATAATTAAAATAATCATTTTCTAAGGATTTTAAAATCTCCAAATTATTCAATAATTTAAAATAAGATCCTTTACTGAATAATTCCCACACTTTGAAAATTAAACCTTTGCCCAAATAAACCATTGACTCGAGATATCTACTCGGTCAATAAAATTAAAAAGGAACCTGGTTCCACTTAACTGAAAATAATTAAATAATTGAATAATAAAATAATAATAAAAAAAATTCCTCCGCTCAGGACGAACCAAATCATGGGGAAGAAGAAGAAGGCGAATCAACTGGCCAACAAGGAAACCAGGGAGGTGAACCCTTAAACCAATTTATGGACCTACTAAGGCAGACTTTAGCTAATCCACAGAATCCCCAACAACCACCTTTTCCCCCGAACCAGGTAGCTAATTCATTTCGTGCCTTTAAGTCATTAAAACCCCCAGAGTTTGAGGGAACTGCTAACCTAGTAGTAGCCAGAGCATGGCTGAAAGAGATGGAGAAAGCTTTTGAAATCTTGAGGGTAGATGAGGAACAAAAGACCGTTTTCGTCACCTATCTCTTGAAGGGAGAGGCAAACTATTGGTAGGAAGCTAAGAAGAATCTAGAAGGAGCGGGAATGATAACCTGGGAGCGATTTACTAGAGTGTTTTTAGATAAGTATTCCCCTAGGTTTATGGAAAATCATATGGAGATTAAGTTCTTGGAGTTAAAACAAAATAATTTGACAGTGGCAGAATATGAAGCCAAATTTACTGAGTTGTCTAGATTCGTGCCGGAGTTTGTAGTTATTGAAGAGAAACGAGCCAAAAGGTTTCAACTAGGATTGAAACAATGGATACGAACTAGAGTGGCACCATTTGAGTTGACGGATTATGCAGCATTAGTTCAGAAAACATCCATCATAGAGACAGAGAGTGAACAATCGCAACTAGAAAGTAATAAAAGGAAATTTGAAGGTCAGAAGGGAGGTTCCACTGAGAGAAATATTTCTAACAAGTTCAGTAGAGGGCAAGGATCTTCGTTTTCGAAAAATCTAGGATTTAGTAGAACAAAAAGTGAAACAGTTAATCAGGGGGTAAGCCATCAGGAGCAACCCAAGCTAATCAGTCACAACCACCATTACCTGATTGTAACACGTGTGGTAGGAAGCATACGGGAGTGTGTAGACTGTTAGGAGTAACTTGTTATAAATGTGGACAGAAGGGGCACTACTCTAACAGGTGCCCATCAGCTGATACAAACCCTAAGAGAGACATCAAGTGTTACCAGTGTGGAAAGTTGGGACACATGGCTAGGGATTGCCGTTCTGGAGGTTCAACGGCGACCAGACAGAGCGTTACTGCTTCTAACAGACCTACTGCCAGAGTGTTCAATATGACCTTTGGAGATAAGTTAAAGAAACCTGATGCAGGTTCATGTATTTTTTTTTCGATTTAAGTTTTGAATATAAATGTTTGGTTAGAGATTAACTAAGTCAATGAATGGTCTGAATAGACTAATAATATAGATAAGAATAATCTATCTGTGAGAAAGTAAGCCATGGTGATATAAGAAGGTGAGTTATTCTCATGTCATCCAAATCAATATCTGTTAAGAGTCAGGGAATTCTATAAAAAGGAGATTTGAGAGTAACAGGAAATATATATATATATATATATATATATATATATATATATATATATATATATATATATTATAGATAATATTTTCTTACAATTGTTTCAAGAAATATTAGTAGAATTTTTTTTCTGTAAAATTTTACAGAGGTGAGATATAGGAATATTGAGGTGTTAATATTTATGTCATGATAGAGATCAAAATATAGCCAAACCATAGTGAGATACACTACCATTCAGAAAAGACCAATGTGGTGGCAGATACCCTTAGTTAAAGGAGAAAGGAGAAGATGAGATAATATAGAATGAATGATTGCAGAAAGAAGTTGGCAAGGGAAGATAATGAAAGGACTATTACTGATAAGCTAAATGGCATGTTGATGAATGACAAGCAGGTTATATTGGTGTATTACTGCGCAAACAAAATAGAGATATGTATGGAGATATCTTGTAGTTTTATCTTTTAATATAGATTGAAATTTTGGTGGTATTAGGAAACGACCTGAGAATTAGAAAGCACCTTGTGAGAAGATAATTGTCCATGTGATTCCGGGACGGAATCCTTTTAAGGGGGAAAGACTATAACAACCCTAACTTTTGTAATGCTACAGTACCCAAATGAATAGTGATTTTGAGGATTTAGGGAAATGGTATGTAGGTACCCTATAATTGAAACAGAAAATGAATAATCAGAAACCATATTAGTGTTGTATTATGAAAATGAGTGACTCGAAACGATGACGGATTTCAGAAATTCCTGAGTATGGATTTTTAAAATGTTTGATTTCAATTGAGCACTATTGTATTGGATATTAAGGAGTATGGAGATTTAACAAGGATTATTTATATTTAGAAATTATATGAAATTAGGTTAAACCAAGGGATGAGCAAACAAAGGAAATGTCAAGGGAATTTGGATTTTTTTAACGATATCGAAACCACTTGGATAAAGAGGTATATTCGAAACGAATCGCAGTTAGACGAATATGGAAACAAAACAACCAAGATTAGGGATACAACAAGGATACATATTACATTATGATCAACCAATAACATTAACAATTACTTAAGGAAATCAAAAATAAGATTAAGGATGAACAAGTGACATCATTCATGACATCAACTTCCACTAACTTTGATTAAGGATATATTAGTAATTAACTAAGACAATCATCACCAAAACTCTAGAAACTCCAAGATAAAGATGAGATGAGTCATAAAAGATTAGTATCCAACAAATCAACACAAAAATCTAGCCATCATCCTCATCTTTACAATTTTCGGATTTTACTATTCATCAAGAAAAAAAACCAAAATCAAAACCCTAGCTACAATCAACTATAATTCAAGAGAAAATTCATGGAGGTTCTTCAAGGTTAGATAAGAGTGTCCACCAAGTTTCATAGCCAACAAACATCATTTGGTAAGGTAATAAAATCATCAAAGTTGGAAGATGAAAATTAATGAATAGTACTTACTTGGGTTTTATGTTTTGTTTTGAAAGATTAAGGCACATTAAGGTGGTATCAAGGCCTACAAGTAGATAATAAGAGTATTAAAGCTTCAAGATGGTATAAACATCCTCACTTCTTTTGAGTTTATGATGAATATTGGTTGTATTAGTGGTTATGTTTGTATAAGTGGTGAAATCATGATGATGTGTGTGTTTATAAGTGATTTGATTGAATATGGAAGTGTTGTGAGTGCTTGTAACCATGGTTGGTATGATGACCACATGGTGTAGGGTTTGGTATATGTGTTGGATGTTGGATTTGGAGGAGTTATATTATGACAAGTATAAAAATATAGCCGTTATAATGCCCAATTTTCGTTAAACCAAAAAAGATGTCCTGTTTTGACACCCATACCTGTACGGTTAGGGTTCTGTCCAGAGTACTTTTTTTTTTTGCTAATTAAAATTTATACCACATGCAAAAGATTACATCTCTAGGGGCATACCCCGCGATAAGTAACACATCTACCTAGCGGAACAACAGAGAAAAAACATCAATAATGCTAGATAAACTAGCAATCAACTACAACAGTACACAAACAACATAAAATTAGCTATGCCATGGACAATCCAGGAAGCACTGCAGCACCGCAGCAAACAGGTCCATATTTCCAATCAGTGTTCAAAACTGCATAACCACTGCAGTCCTCCTCAAAAGTCAGACAAAACCCCTCCTGCATCACATCAAGGACAACATGGTCATGGGATAAACCAGAGTAGCCACCCCTTGTCATTCTCCATTGCTTAAGCTTGGACTTGGTCCACCAGGCCGAGATTTTCATGTCTTCACCATTAGTGTGCACATCATCATTGTCACGATCATCCTTAGGCACTTGCACCATGGGAGTCTCCCGCTGAACTGCATCCTCCTCGATAAAGTGTGCACACTCCTGCCTTAAGGTACCACTCTCTACAAAGTGGTCCCTCCCCACGGGAACATCAAAATACATCAACCTAACACATAAATAAACCATGCAGACAGTAATGTTGCACTCAACATTTCGCATCTGGAACAAACCAAGTCCAGTCGCCTGGCATCTGTGGACCAAAGTCTGCAGAGATACCCTGCTCACTCCGACACCACCAATACAAACAGAATAAAAACCATCTAAGGTAATTCCATCAGTGAAGCCAGTCCCATTTGAGTGACTAAAACCATTCAAATCACAACACTCAGGCTCACACCAATTCGCGCCTTGTGTTCTTGCCTCCACATCACTAAAATGTAATACCCAGCTCCAACCTGCGTTAGACAAACACAACGGCACAAGATGCCAACAAGACTTAAAGTCTTTATCATCTACCAGAGTATGTGCCTTGGGCAACATACCCTCCTTCAATAAACCCATCCTTACATTACTGAATTCACCCAGAACCTGCAACAAACAAGGCTTACTTCTCCCAGTTTGACAAGCAAACATCTTCATCATCATACAAGTCCCCGAAACAGGGCCTTCATCAACAAACATCGCCTTTGCACCTTATCATCAAACAGGTTGTGGGTCAATCTTGTCGATCCCAAAAACATAACAACATCAAACCCCTCCATATTGAAGTCAGTACCAATCACCACTCCAGATTGGACTCCCATAGCTATAATGTACCCCATTGGAATGACATTCTCACAAACAATCATCGTGTCCACTTTGCTTGTATATACCTCGAGAATTTGGTGTACCATCATATCAAACATAAGGTTGTCAACCTCCATTCGAATACAAATTCTTGAAAATAGAAAAATAATCATCATCACATCCATGTCACAAAGCTTAGCCCTTGAAGGCGCAGCTAACTCAGAATTCAAAATTCTCAGAGTTATTATGACAAACAGATGGCGACCACTATACGCAGCTCATGACACTCATGACAAATTGCCTGAATTCCCAAGTCCAGCGACGGGCACTCATGACAACAGTTCCTCAAACTCCAAACTCTAAGCATTGAATCCAAAGTTTCTTCAAGAACAAAAGGGTATTCAACTGTCCACAGTACTAACTAACCATGAGAGGATAGAGCTTGGTTCATAGATCGTTTTGATATAAAGTACGTCAAAATCCAATGAACGGTTTAGGAGAAAAGTGAGTATAGTGAAAGTCGTTCGGAAACCGAGAAAATGATATTGTCTCAACTTTGAGGCCGTAATTACCATACTTAAACATCTTTAAAAATTATGAAATTTTGGGGAAATATAGTAGGTATTTTGGGGAAATATATTAGGTTGAACAGAGAGTCAAACCCCACTGACCTTGTGTCAAAATTCGGAACTGATATTTTATGAGAATTTTTACAGTCGAGAGTGGTTATTAAGAAAATGGGAAAAAAAACACTAAAACTTTTATCGAGTCTAAAAATGGATAAGTTCCTGGAACTTTTGGTCTACAAATGGTATGTTAAACTTATATTATGTGTCAAGAGTGTTATTATATATATATATATATATATTTAAGGGTTAAGTGGTTAAGTGAATTATATTCTGATGGTGATCCTTTTCGTTTCTATAGATACTCGAGACGAACACCGGATCATTCCTCTTGGGATTAGAGATCGAGGCAAGATTTCTTTTATCCTTATTTGATAAACTATTTTTGGTTAAAGAAAAATGGTTTTGATAAATAATATATAAATTTTATATTATTATATGGTTAGGGATATATATTTCCTATTTGTTGAGATTATTTAAGATGGATATGGATATGGATTATGGATATGGATATGTGTTGGGTTTGTGGAGTCTATCAGGTTTCAGAATTGGATTCTGACTTGAGTTAGGAATTCCTGAATTGGTCTCTAATTAGAGTTAGGATTAGAGTTAGGAATTTCATAATTAGACTCTGATATGTTTTGACCCAGTTTCTTCTCTTATAAATACTCATGTAATTGTAACACAACAATACAACACAATTGTGAGAGATCAATACAAAATTAGTACGGCTAGTGGAGTAGGAATTTCCGAACCACGTAAAATCTTTGTCTTGTGTGATTGTTGTTTATTTTCTTGTTCTTGTTTATTCGCTTTGGGTTTTGCTTTCGTTGTTGTATACTCAACAACTGGTATCAAGAGCCTAGGTTTTCAGGCGAGTGGGAGCGATGGCAGAAGAAGGGAAAGTAAAGATCGACAAATTTGATGGCAGAGATTTTGGGTTTTGGAAGATGCAAATTGAAGATTATTTGTATCAGAAAAAACTACACGAACCGCTGGAGGAGAAAAATCCAGATTCAATGGATGAGTAAGAATGGAATCTATTGGATAGGCAGGCTCTGGGTGTTGTCAGATTGACTTTGGCGAAGAATGTTGCTTACAATATCGTCAAAGAAACGACAACTTATGGATTGATCAAGGCGTTATCAAATATGTATGAGAAGCCGTCTGCTTCGAATAAGGTATATTTCTGTCGCTTGTTGTTTCCCACAAAATTGAATGAAGGTGATTGTGTTGTTGATCATGTGAACGAATTTAACTCTATCCTATCAAGATTGACATCAGTGGATATTAAATTCGATGATGAAGTACAAGCCTTGTTGTTGGTATCCTCGTTACCTGACAGTTGGTTAGGATTTGTCACTGCTATTTGTAATTCATCAAGGAGCAGTAAGATGACTTTTGATGGAGCTCGAGATGCGATTCTTGGAGAAGAAATTCGTAGGAGAAACTCAGGAGAGTCGTCAGGTTCCTTGTTGAGTACTGAGAGTAGAGGTAGAAAGTCCGATATGGGGCAGAATCAGGGGCGTAGCAGATCGAAGTCACAGAAGAGAGGACAATCCAAAGATCACAAGGAAATTGTTTGTTGGAATTTTTAGAAGAAAGGTCACTTCAGAAATCAGTGTACGGCTCCCGCAGCTCCTAAAAGAAAGAAGAAAGAGGATAATTCAGCTAATGTAGTTGAAGAAGTGGCGGATGACGATGCTTTGATTTATTGTGTTGAATGTTCGGTTTAATCATGGGTTATGGATTCTGGTGCATCATTCCATGCTACCCCTTGCAAGGATTGATGTTAAATTTCAGACTTGGAAATTTTGGTAAAGTTCGTCTTGCTGATGATGAGATTTTGGATATTACGGGCATGGGAGATATTAATTTCAAGACCTCTTTGGGGATTAGCTGGACGTTGAAAGATGTAAGGTACATTCCTGGACTGAAGAAAATGTTGATATTTGTGGGTCAGTTAGATAAGGAAGGGTATCGAGTTACTTTCGGAGACGGACATTGCACGGTTATAAAGGGGAATCTAGTTGTTGCTCATGGAGAGAAAAAGGGGACATTGTACATAGTTGAACAATCTAGCTATGAAGCAAATGCAGTTGCTGATGAGATTGGGTCTTCAACTTTGTGGCACCAAAGACTGGTCATATGAGTGAAAAGGGTATGAAGCTGTTAACTTCGAAGGGGAAGATTCCAGAGCTGAAGATTATGGAAGTTGGGTTCTGTGAGCCATGTGTTCTTGGAAAGCAGAAACGAGTTACTTTTGCAAAATCAGGGAGGACACCCACGTCTGAGAGGTTAGAGCTAGTTCATACAGATGTATATGGTCCAACATTAGTTGCGTCGTTGGGAGGATCTCGCTGCTATGTCACTTTCATTGACGATTCCACTAGAAAGGTATGGGTTTATTTCTTGAAGAATAAATCAGATGTGTTTGCTACTTTCAAGAAGTGGAAGATCGAAGTTGAAAATCAGACCGGTTTGAAGATTAAGAGTTTGATGTCAGATAATGGTGGTGAGTATAGTAGTGATGAGTTTTAAAGCTATTGCGCAGAATTTGGGATTAGAATGATCAAAACTATTCCAGAGACACCACGGCAGAATGGTGTTGCAGAGCGCATGAATAGAACCTTGAATGAGAGAGCCAAGAGTATGAGGTTGCATGCAGGGTTGCCAAAGACTTTTTCGGCAGGTGAAGTTAGCACAGCAGCGTATCTCATAAATAGAGGACCTTCAGTTCCTTTGGGGTTCAAGATTCCTGAAGAAGAGTGGCAGAAAAAAGAGGTAAATCTTTCACACTTGCGAGTATTTGGTTGTGTTTCTTATGTACGTGTTAAAGATTCAGACAGGGACAAGCTTGATCCAAAAGCAAAGAAGTGTATCTTCATTGGTTATGGCTCAGATGATATGGGTTACCGTTTCTGGGATGAACTAACGAAGAAGGTTGTTAGAAGTAGAGATGTTACTTTTAACGAAAATGCAGTGTACAAGGATAAGCTTGCAGTCGATTCTGAGTTTACAAAAGAAAAACATGAGAAAGAGAAAGCAGTGCTTGAAGATATTATAGAAGAAGATCTTGCAAGAAATAGTGGGAGTTTGGGGAATGGTGATGACACAGTTCCAGTTACTCCACAAGCTGAGGTAAGAAGATCTAGCAGAATTGTGAGGCAACCACAAAGATTTTCTCCTTCAGCATATTACATGTTATTGACCGAGGATGAAGAGCCTCAGTGTTATTCAGAGGCAGTTCAGGTGGATGATTCAGTTTAGTGGAAATCAGCTATGGAAGAAGAGATGAGTTCTCTTGAGAAGAATGGAACTTGGTCTTTAACAGAATAACTGTTAGGAATAATTCATAAGTTGTGATGTTAAGAATAGAATTTACACATTATACTTCTTGTAATCCTGATCTTATAAAGGATTTAGCATTTTATATAGGATTTATGTATAAGACAGTTATCTGTACAGTTTAGTCAGGAATGAACAGTGTATCGGAGACTACATGTCAGGAACAAAGGGCAAATCCTGATGACGGTCTAATACTGATGATGATCAGATACTGATGCAAGATGAAATCCTGATATCAGTCGTGTTACTGATGATGTCATTATGGATGCTACAGAAACTGGCAAGTGCTATAAAACAGGATCGTTGTTTGAAGAACAAGCAAGAAGATATTATGAAGGAAAGAGTTTTCTATTGATGGAAACTATCGACTAGAAGGCAGAACATTGTCATGTATAGATTATATCTTTCTATTATTAGTTGATAGGTAGCATTATAAATACTCTCTCAATATCATTGTAAAAAGTACGAATGTGCGTAGCTCTGTATAAGGTTTGTGTTCGAGACTTCGAAACAAACAGAGAGATATTTGTATTGTCAGCAGCTACTAAAGGTATTTGTACACCTTTGGTAGAGTTTGTATTTGATTCATTCGTTTATTCTTGTTCATATAATCAAGCAAAAATCATACACGATTATATAACTTGTATTCAACCCCCCTTTCTACAAGTTATTCGAGTTAACAATTGGTATCAGAGCAGGTTGATTTCGAATAATCATAAAGATCTGCAATCATGTCTGGTTACAAGGATGGGAATACTAAGATTCCTATGCTCAAGAGAAACGAATATACTCTATGGGAAGTAAAGATGTTGCATCATCTGGAAGCAACAGATCCTGATTATCTTGACAGAATCAGAGATGGACCTTTTGTTCCAACAAAGGTCGTTGGACAAGCAACTGTTGATGGTGTGGTTGTTCCAGAACATACAGCAGAGAAGCCAAAATCTGAATGGTCAGATAAGGACAAGGAGAATGTTCTTAAAGATGCTAAAGTGAGAAACATATTATTCAACAGTCTTGATTCTGTTCTCACTAACTATGTTCTCTCTTGTAAAACTGCTAAGGATATATGGGACAATCTTAAGGTTCACTGTGAAGGAACTAAGCCTGTCAGGAAGAATATGAGGACATTACTTATACAACAGTATGAGTACTTTGAATCCAAGTCTGGTGAGTCACTTACTGATACCTTTGATAGGTTTACAAAACTCATCAATGAGATGGCCATGCATGGTAAATATTATTACTTAGAGGATATGAATACAAAGTTCATGAAAGCTTTGCCTGATTTCTACAATGAGAAGATATCTGCGATTGAGGAAGCTAATGATCTGGATGAAATTTCATTAGAAGCAGTATATGGAAAATTGAGAGCTTATGAACTTGACAAGCAGTAGAAGAAGAGCAGAAGTGAAGGAAAGATGAAGACTATTGCACTTACTGCTCAATCTGAAGTTAAGAAGCTTCCTGAAGAACAGCATGAAGAGATTGCTGTAAAGAATTCAAGGAAGAAGAAAAGCAAAGAAAGTTCTGAGTCAGAGACTACTGATATGGACTCTGACAACAATGATTCTGAATCTGAGATGCAGGAACTCTTTGCTATGTTTGCTAAAGCTTTCAAGAAAGGAAGATTCAATAGGAGAAGATTTAGCAAAGGACCTTTTCAAAAGAAGGAGGAGAAGAAGAGTGACAAAGGCAAAAGTACAATTGTCAAGCTTGATAAGGCCAAGATTAAGTGCTTTAACTGCAGCGAGCTTGGACACTTTGCTAGTGAGTGTAAGAAGCCTAGAAATTCAGGAAAGGGTAATGCACTTATGGTCACACAAAAGGATTGGGCTGATTCCAGTGATTCTGAAGATGAATTGGATTATGACAACATTGCATTGATGGCAAATAGTTCAGACAAACCTGGATCTCCAAAGAAAATTTCTCCATCCTCTGTTAAGGTATCACTTCACTCTCTTGATTCATTTGATAGCTTAAATTCTGATGAAATTAGATCTATCCATGCTGAGTTTAAGAATCTTATGACTAATTTTAGAATTCTTACTTGTGAAAGAGATGAACTTAAGGTTAAGAATGATAAATTAGTTGATAGAAATAATTTTCTTGAATCTGAATTAATTCAAATGGAAGAATACAAGTTAAGTTCTGATAAAGCTAAGCATGATTATAGTGTTATTCTTGAGGCTTATGACTATGTCAGAAGAGAACTAGAAGAAGAGAGAGATGTGATTAAGACCATTAACAATTCCAGTAAGAAGACTATAGAAATCTTTGAAAGTGGAATTCGTGGTAAGGTTAATGGTTTAGGTTTTGATAAGGCTAGACAAGAAGAAAAAGTAGCTATTGTCAATGATGATAGTAAGATTGAAGCTAACACATCTAAATCTGAAGGTAAGAAAATTTTTTCTGAACCTAATCATGTTAAATTTGTTGATTCAAAAGGTACCCCTGTTGTACACAAAAGGATTAACAATAATAATTCAGATGAGAAAGTGTTAGAGAAACCTAAGAATGTAAACATAGGGTTTCTGTCTAAGTCATAGTTGAAACAGAGATTAGATGGTCTTTCAGAGTCTAGCAAGATCAAAAGAAATAGGAATGGAAAAGAAGGTATTAACAAAGAGAATAATTACAAGAATGTACCTGATGCACCTAGGAAAAAATGCTATAAGTGTGGAAATCATAATCATTTGGCCATAGACTTCAATCAAAAACCCTCTTGGAAAACTGAGTCCAGATTCCCCAAGACTCAGAAAATTCAATACCAACCACAAAAAGCTTGTTATCATTGTGGTAGTTTACTTCATTCCATTTACATGTGTAGAGAATATCATGAACTGTATTATGACTATTCTTCCTTGAAATCTGAAACTCCTAGTCACAAACAGTTTGTGAAATTAGAGTCTAAAGTTGACTCTACAACAGGTAAAATAAAAGCAAAATCTTCAAAGCCTGTCGTTTCTAAATCTAGTAAGAAAGGATCCAATCAAAGTTGGGTCCTAAAAAATTCTAACTAGTTACTTTTTGTTTGCAGGGCACAGGAAAGAAGCATTCAATTATCTTGGACAGTGGATGCTCTGGACATATGACTGGAAAGAAGTCCCTGCTTACAAAGTTTGAGAGGAAAGCTGGCCCAGTAATATCTTTTGGAGATGGCAACAAAGGAGAAACTCTGGGATATGGCTCAATTGTTTTGGGGAATGTCATCATAGAAAATGTAGCACTGGTTGAAGGCTTGAAACATACTCTTTTAAGCATAAGTCAACTGGGTGATAAAGGTTACAAATCAATCTTTGACAGAGAAGGATGCAAAATCTTGAATATGCAGAATGGAGACATTGTTCTAACTGGTCAAAGACATGGTAACATATATGAAGCCAGCTTAAGTGATACATCTAAAGGAATTGTTAGATGTCTCTACAGCAAAGCAACAAGTGATGAAAGCTGGAATTGGCACAAGAAGCTCTCACATCTTAATTTCAAGAAGCTTAATCAACTTGTTAAGCACAATTTGGTGAGAGGCCTACCTCAGGCAAATTTTGTGCAAGATGGACTTTGTGATGCATGTCAGCTTGGAAAGCAAAGAAGAACCACTTTTAAGAGCAAGACTGAAAATTCAATTACTGAACCATTTCACATGCTACATCTTGATCTGTTTGGTCCAGTAAACATTATGTCTATCAGCAAGAAAAGATATGCTCTAGTTATAGTGGATGAGTTCACAAGGTTCACATGGGTGTTCTTTCTACACAAGAAGGATGAAGCTCCTCAGCAAATCATTGAACTTATAAAGAATATTCAGAATAACTCTGAGTACAAAGTTAAAGTACTTAGAAGTGACAATGGTACAGAATTCAAGAATTCTACAATGGAGGGGTTTTGTGCAAACAATGGAATCACTCAACAGTTTTCTGCACCTGGTACACCTCAGCAGAATGGTGTAGTGGAAAGAAAGAACAGGACTCTCATAGAGGCAGCAAGAACCATGCTTGCAGATGCAAAACTTCCAACCTACTTTTGGGCAGAAGCTATTAACACTGCATGTTTCACTCAAAACTGTACCTTGGTAAATAGTAATGGAAAAACTCCCTATGAGATGATCAAAGGAAAGAAACCAAGTGTTAAATATTTTCACATCTTTGGATGCAAATGCTATGTCCTAAAAGTTCATCCAGAACAACTTGGAAAATTTGAAGCCAAATCGGATGAAGCAATTTTTCTAGGATATTCAGCATCTAAGGCCTTCAAAGTTTATAATCTCAGAACTCACATTGTTATGGAATCAATTCATGTTGCATTTGATGATAAGAAATTTGGAATTCTGCAAACTGATGAAAGCCATGACAAATTGGAATTTAAAAAACTGAAGAATTCTGAGATACTCTCCAGTGATGATGAAGGTTCTCCAGAAGGAATTTCTATTGCTTCTCAAAGGAATGCTACTGTTGAGGGGGAGCAAATAAATCAAAGAGAACACAGTGATCATCAGGAGCAGACTAGCCTTTCAGAGTCTACTCCATCAGGAATTGACGTTTCAGAGTCTACTCCATCAGGAACTGATCTTTCAAAGTCTAATGAGGAAAGATCAGTAACTAGCAGCAATATGGAATCTACTGATTCTATTGATCAAATGAGAGTTTTTGAAGGTAGAGAGAATTCTTCTACAAGAGATACCACTAACTTAGGGGGAGAGACTAGCAGAGTTAATCTACCACCTGTTAGAAAATGGACAAAGGATCATACTGAAGATTTGATTATTGGTGATCCAAATAGTGGTGTTCGAACTAGAAGATCAATTCAAAATGAATGCTTGTATAGTTGCTTTCTCTCAAAGAATGAACCTAAGAAGGTTGAAGAAGCCTTACAGGATCCTGATTGGGTAATTGCAATGCAGGAGGAATTAAATGAGTTTGAGAGAAACAAAGTATGGAAACTGGTACCAAGACCTAAAGATAGATCTATTGTTGGTGCAAGATGGGTTTTCAGAAACAAGCTAGATGAATCTGGTATGATTGTAAGAAACAAAGCAAGACTGGTGGCCAAGGGTTATTCTCAGGAAGAAGGCATTGATTATGATGAGACCTTTGCACCTGTAGCAAGATTGGAAGCAATCATAATGTTTCTTGCATTTGCAGCTTATTCAAAATTCAAAGTATACCAGATGGATGTAAAGAGTGCTTTTCTAAATGGCAAACTTGATGAGGAAGTGTATGTGGAACAGCCACCTGGATTTGTTGATCCAAAGTTTCCAAATCATGTCTACAAACTTGACAAGGCACTCTATGGACTAAAGCAGGCACCAAGAGCATGGTATGAGACTTTGTCTGAATTTCTTCTTGAAAATGGCTTCACAAGAGGTACAATTGACAAAACTCTATTCTTTAGAAAGATAAAAGGTGAATTGCTTTTAGTTCAAGTTTATGTTGATGATATTATTTTTGGTTCTACTAATGAAAAATTGTGTGCTAAGTTTAGCAAGCTTATGCAGTCTAAGTATCAGATGAGCATGATGGGTGAATTAAATTATTTCTTAGGCTTGCAGGTCAAACTGGTATTTTCATTAATCAGTCAAAGTATATCAAAGATCTTTTAAGAAGGTTTGACTTTCAAGACTGTGCAGTTACAAAAACACCCATGGCAACAGCCACTAAACTAGACTCTGATCCTAAAGGAAAGAGTGTGGATAATACTAGTTATAGAGGCATGATAGGCTCATTGTTATATCTAACTGCAAGTAGGCCAGATATAATGTTTTCTACCTGTTTATGTGCTAGATTCCAAAGTGATCCTAAGGAATCTCATTTAATCGCTGTGAAGAGAATTTTTAGATA
This sequence comes from Kitagawia praeruptora, assembly GCA_037693485.1. Taxonomy (NCBI): domain Eukaryota; kingdom Viridiplantae; phylum Streptophyta; class Magnoliopsida; order Apiales; family Apiaceae; genus Kitagawia; species Kitagawia praeruptora. The sequence goes on along the minus strand of CM075351.1, from coordinate 123,855,584 downwards.
TCTCAAAGGAACTCCAAATCTTGGTTTGTGGTATCCTAGAGAATCTGATTTCTTTCTAATTGGCTATTCAGACTCTGATTATGCAGGGTGTAAGATAGACAGGAAAAGCACTACAGGTACATGTCAATTCTTGGGAAATAGATTGATTTCTTGGGCAAGCAAGAAGCAACAATCTGTTTCAACCTCAACTGCAGAAGCTGAGTACATAGCAGCAGGCAGTTGTTGTGCACAGCTCCTTTGGATAAGAAATCAGTTGATGGATTATGGTATGACACTTAGTAATATTCCTATGTTTTGTGATAATACTAGTGCTATTAAAATTGCAGAAAATCCAGTTCAACATTCAAGGACTAAGCACATTGATGTCAGGTATCATTTTATTAGAGAACATATTGAGAATGGTACTGTGGAACTTCATTTTGTTCCTACTGACAAACAGCTTGCAGATATTCTAACTAAACCACTTGATGAGACTACATTCAGTAGACTAGTAAGTGAGTTAGGAATGTTAAATTTTTAGATCTTTAACATCTGCAAAAGTAGCAAGGTATGTTGTTCTTAGCTTATAGACTTGATATTCTTGTCAGGATCTATATTTGATTGTTAAAAGCTTTAGCTATAACACTTTGCCTTGATAAATTTCAGTATGGTAGACTTGTTAATAATCATCAGGATTAGATTTGTTATCAGGATGCTGACGTCATCAGTATTGTGTCAGTATCAGGATTATGAAAATTGTTTCAGATCCTGACGTTTACTTTGTGTAGAAATCTAATTCTGAGATGTGTTAAGTCTATAGCAACAAGTTTTAATATTTGCATACTGATAATTTATACATCATTCAATAATCAAAAGACAAGTAGATAACAAGTGATTGTATTTTCATTATTTGAAAGCATTACATATATGGAAATGAAATACAACATCTTTTTGTCTAAATTTCTACTGATAATTCTATACTTGTCTATTGATATGAATTCTGAGGTACAGGACAAGGAGCATCTCAAGAAATCCATCAGGGGATTTGAACAGCCTCGTTTGCTCTTGGATTCCTAGTCTGGGCGACTTGAATGAGAGCAGCTAACTTAAATGAATAGCATCCCCATCAAGATCAACCTCAGACTCTCGGCCAAATTCTTCATCCTCAAGTTTTGAGGAGGTTAGGGGAAGATTGTATCCAACAGATGGATGTTCTAGGAGAAACCTTTGGATATTATCGAAAACCAATCCATTCATGATTAGTTCGATGAGAAGAGTCATCTGTTCAAAGAGATGATCAAGAACAGGATGTTCATCGACCGAGAAAGATCTAAAGAATGGGTTTGAATTAAATTTTGGTTTGAGGAGCATTGTTGAGAAGAAAAGAAATTGAAAGGTTTATGGAGAATGGCATAAGGCGTCTGTTTCTTTTAAAGAAAGACGTGAGAAGCCGAATAGTCACTTGGAAGTTTAAATGAAGTCAGATGCTAATTATTGCGTGTGACTGTATTTCTTGTTTTCAAGAAATATTGAATATATCTAAAAAATTGATTTTTGTTCAGATTAATTGTTTATTTCTTTTTCATATAAAAGAAAAATGCCACGTGGAAACTCCATATTAAGTCTCTGATGATATTGATCAGGATTTCATGTGTGACCATCAGGATTTGAGAATTATTATATTTTTAAATCACATTATATTTTGTGATTATTTTGATGAGAGATCAACAGGAAAAGGAAGCTGATCAGTATTGATTATTTATACCCTGATTTATTTCATGAAAATCAATTTTGGATTTTATTTTCCAAAAATCGTGGGTAACCGCACTATTCAGGGACTGACACCTGTCAATCTACGTGTCAACGTGGGATAGTGGTCTGAAAGATTTGTGAAATATATTTGTTTTGAAACTCTAATCGTGTAATTGCTTTCTCTAATTTTACATTCTCTAAAGCAAAAACCACTTTTGAGTTTTCAAAATCACTAATCCATTTCAAGAATTTTTTCAAGTTCTTTTCAGATCAAAAATGGCAGCTCAGAGAAGATTACCTAAATCAGTAGCTTTCAAGTTTGGTGACTTTGATTTTATGATAAACAATCATGTAGCAGCTATCACCAACAAGGAAGGAGTGTCATCTGATTTTCATCCAATCATGGACTTTCTGGCGTATGGAGCATTAAGTTATGCATTGACAGCATCTCCACAAATTAATCAAGTAGCTGTTTCACAAGCTTGGGAGAATGCTAAGGTAATTGATTCTACTCAGAGTCAATCAGGTAAGATTGTTCTACATTTAGGACAAGATTCATTTGACATTACTGAATCTGTTGTTAATTCAGTACTTTGCTTACCTGTTACTGATATTTATGAGAATGTACCATCTGATGATAATATAAGAACTATGTTGTCTGAATTAGGTTATAGTGGACCTCTAGACAACATGAGCCAGTTGAATAGGTCTTTTCTTAGAAAGGAATGGTCTTTTTACTTTGATCAAATTGCTAAATGTTTTACTGGTAAATGTAGTTCTTTTCATCAAATTACTTCTGTTACATCACATATTGCTTATAGTTTGCTTTATGACAGAGTAATTAACATTGGTCATATTATCTTAAGTCAGATGAGTATTAAACTTGGGTTAAGAGATCAAAACAGGAAAATGGTTTATTATCATAGATTTATGCAAATGTTTATTAACCATTTTATTCCTGATGTTGAAGCTAGATTTGGTAGGGAACATTGTGTTTCTTCTTATGAACAGCAAAAGAGAATTTTCTCTGACATTACAAAGAAGGATAATGAAAAGAATCTAGATGAAATACCTGCAATTCATTATCCACATCATTTTCAGGTAATTCTTAAAACTCATCTTCCTACTCTCTACAATTCTTCTTTCTTTTGTGGTGAAATGGCTCAGGAATCTCAATTGGAGGAGAACCCAACTGTGTCTACCCAAGTAGCCCAAAACATTATAGTCTCTGAAACAATTCAAGAACCAAATTTTGATCCACAGCCTATTGTTTCAAAGAAACCAACCTCTGGTGTTTCTCAAAAGACATCAGTTGTAAGGAAGAGAAGATTTGTTGTGTCAAGTAGTAGTAATTCTAGTGAAGATGATGATGATATAACTCTTGCTGAGAAAGCAGAATTGAAGGCTGCAATTCAACTTTCTCTGTTAGCACAAAGAGATGGAAAACCTAGTCACAGTCAGGCTGCAGTCTCCCAAAAGGCTGTAGTTCTTAAAAAGGGAAAACAGTTACTGGATACTGTCTCTCAAAAGACTGTGTCTATTGAACAAAGATCTCATCCCAAGATCACTTCTGTGTCTACACCTCTTGAGTCTTCTCAGGATAAATCTTTTGCTCACTATACCAGGAGAACAAGGAGAAAGATTCAATTGTCACCTACACACACAGAGTCTAGTCCAACTAATATCATGCAGGTCTCTACTAATGAAGCTACAATCAAGTCAGCAAATGACCATAGAGATCTGGATATTGATTCTTCATGGGAAACTACATTATCATACAGACTGGCTATGGGACTAATTTCTCTCAAAGTGAAGTTGTCAAGGCCTGTTCTAGACTTTCTGGTTGAAAGAGTACCAAAACTGTTATTTCCAAATGAATATGGACTTCCACATCAAAGACTTGACTTAATGAAGATGTATTTCTATGTATCTGTCAGAAGACAATTAGTCAAGAAATTTGGACTCTCAAAGCATGTTGCACTTCAATCACTTCATGCATATTTATTTGACAAGGATGTTATTATTGAAGATGCTTTAGCTCAAGGTGAACAACTGGAGGAAGTAGATAGAGGAATGCAGTCAACAGAAGATACTATTGCACCAATGGTGAATAGTAAGAAAGATCAGATCATAGTCACTGCAACACAAGAACCATCTAGTCAGAGGAAGGATGACTCAGGAGCTGTGATAGCTGATGTTGAAAGGACTTCTGTGATGACTGAGAATGCAAGTGAGATACCCTATGATATGGGAGGAATGACTTTGGTTGATTTTTCTGAAGATCAAACAAATTTTTGTTCAGTCAGAGTCTATCCACCTTGAGGGTGAGTCTCAGCAAACAACACTTAAAGACGGTGATGTACTAACTATGGTGTCTAATGAAGTATTACTGAAGACATCAGAGTCTAGTAAAGAACCTGAAAGTGGCATACTGGAGCCTGTAGTTTCTGAAAGGAAAGAAGATGATTGTAAGGGTTCAGAGACTATAGCAGCTCACTCCTTGGAGAAAACCTCAAGCCACATGCCAAATGAGGAACCCTCTCTCCATGTGAGTTCAGGTATAAAAACTCCTTCTAAACCCTATTTTTCTGTAGGTCATGAGAGCACTTATCTAAATTTGAGTGATACACTTAAAAAGATGGAATTAGATCCACAATTTGAGCGGCTGGCTCCTGACCAGGCAAAAGGTGAGGTAGAAAGAGTGTTGACTTTAGTAAGTCAAAGTGAGAATAAGGGTATGGATGATCAACTCCATAGTGAGGGAGAGAAAATTAGGAAACCATCATTTGATTTCTGGGATCAGGTTTTTCCTGAATCTTGGTCTGAAAATTTGGATATGGATGCTGGTACTTATTCATTCATCAAAATGTATCAGAAGAATGACCTAGCACATCACAATGCAAAGCCAGAAGTTAAAGCTCAGAAGCAAAAGGAGAGGCTTGCAGGAATCATTAACAGAAGAGGTGCCAGGATAAAGCAATCTCCTGATACATATGTACCATATGAAGTTCCTAATGATCCTAGTGTTCCTTTGTATGTACTTCCAATATCAGCTAGAATTGAGACATCTACAGTCTCTGATCACTCTAAGGAGGAGTCAGGATTTGAAGATGTTAGTACACAGAATACTGGTGAAGGAGATGATGATCATGTTTCAGTTCCAGATCAGAAAGATGAAGATGTTGATACTTCTAATCAGGTTTTATTACTTGAATATCATACAACTCAAGCAACTTCTTCTACAAGACTTGAAGATACAGTTCTTTCTGATTCTGATACTGAAGATACTAGAAGCACTTCCAATATTGAAGTTCATTCTGATGTTTTGAAAGATATTCGGAATTCTCAAATTGCTATGCAAACAAGACTTCAATCACTTGAAGATAACCAAGTCACAATTATGGAAAATCAAGCAGTTCTTATGAATCTCATTTGTTCTGTTTCTGAGTCTCTTGGAATTAATGTTGCTGATGTCAAAAAGGGGGAGATAAAGCTGGGGGAGATAAAGAGCAGACAAAGGGAAGTAAAAAGAAGAACAAGGAGTGACAGTGGTGAATCTCAGCTAGGAAGTGGTAAAGGAAGAGCAGCATTAATAGTTAAAATTCTTTCTTCTAAGTACTAGATAAATGTCTACATCTAGGAAGGAGGTACTTAACTTCATAATTCTACATTCATAAATTCTATTCTGGTTGTATTGTTATATGTTTTGACATCCACAACTTAGATTTATGCTTCAGATTTTAAAGCATAAATAGGGGGAGATTGTTAGGAATAATTCATAAGTTGTGATGTTAAGAATAGAATTTACACATTATACTTCTTGTAATCCTGATCTTATAAAGGATTTAGCATTTTATATAGGATTTAAGTATAAGACAGTTATCTGTACAGTTTAGTCAGGAATGAACAGTGTATCGGAGACTACATGTCAGGAACAAAGGGCAAATCTTGATGATGGTCTAATACTGATGATGATCAGATACTGATGCAAGATGAAATCCTGATATCAGTCGTGTTACTGATGATGTCATTATGGATGCTACAGAAACTGGCAAGTGCTATAAAACAGGATCGTTGTTTGAAGAACAAGCAAGAAGATATTATGAAGGAAAGAGTTTTCTATTGATGGAAACTATCGACTAAAAGGCAGAACATTGTCATGTATAGATTATATATTTCTGTTATTAGTTGATAGGTAGCATTATAAATACTCTCTCAATATCATTGTAAAAAGTGCGAATGTGCGTATCTCTGTATAAGGTTTTGTTGTGGAATAAAAACTAGGTTATTAGATTGCGGCTAGGGTTTGATGTATTTAATGCAAAGGGTGGTTGAGCTTCGAGCTTTAATGGCTGCTTCTGCATTCGAGACTTAATCGGTCCTCACAGAATGCCTACGTATCTCTGTATTGAGAATCAAGCCAAGACGTAGTTCTGAGTTGAGGGGTCTGACCCTTTATATAGGCTGAGAAGCCTCAGAATTAGGGTAGGGTTAAGTGACTTGGCGGACAAGTCAATCTTGAGGAAAGTTCTAGACCCCTTCCTTGTAGGAGTCTGTTTCCTTGTATGAGTGGATGCCTTGGAGGCTACTCCTTGTAGAGATAATGTTCTTATCTGACACTTATTGCTGAGCTGTTTATTATCCATAATATTAATTACGAAATTAATATTGTAAATAGGGTTTGGGCCCACCTGGTGGGCCCCACGTTTGGACCATTCCGGGTCTAATTAATGCCACATTAAATGTGTCTTTAGGGCTTACTTTTAGCCCATATCATTTGCCCCCCAACTTCTAGGAAAACTGATCAGGTTTTCCTTGAAGTTATAACGGCCTTACATGAGACTTGGGTCAGGGTTTATTGATCTTACATGAGTATTTTCAACTTATCATCTTAATGTAAAGCGTGGAGCGACCGACACAATTTACGACGATGTTGAACGACACTAAGCGGTGTTAAATGGCACTAGACAGCGCTAATCAGCCTTAAACAATGTTTAAACATTGTTAAACAATGTCGAATGGCATAAAACGGCACTAACGGCACTAATCGGCGCTAAACGGTGCTATACCGGCACTAAACGGTGCTAAACGGTGCTAGCGGGGGTCCGGGGGCGGCAGCCCCCGGGCGGGGTCCAAGGGGCGGCAGCCCCTGGCGGGGTCCAAGGGGCAGAGCCCCTGGCTGGGGTCGAAATTTTTTATTTCTGAAGACTAGTACTATTCAGAAATTATCGTTTCGACTTATTTTTCTAAAATTTTATCACTAATTTTGCTTCCAAAATTGCATGTTTTTCTTCTTCTTTTTTTTTTTTTTTTCCAGGCCAAATTCGAGCTCAAACTTCGAGCTCAAACTGTCCCAGGTCGGGGCTTTTTTCGAGCTCATTTAGCTTATTTTCGACCTGGAGCTTTTCGAGCTCAACTGGTACAATTTCGAGCTCAAATTTCGAGCTCAAATAGTCCCAGGTCGTGGCTATTTTCGAGCTCATCTAGTTCAATTTCGACCTGGACCTTTTTGACCTCAACTAATACATTTCGAGCTCAATTTTCGAGCTCAAGTAGGGGCCAAACCATAGCTTTTTTCCAGGAAATCCAATGTTTTTTCGACCTGAAATGAACGAGCTCTAATAGTGTCAAAACGACCTCAAAATAAATCCCAGGTCGTGAGGAATTTCCATCTTTTCTAGTTCATTTTCGAGCTCAGACTCACGATCTCAATTCTAGGAGATATCGACCTCAAATTGGCCTCAAGTCGTATGGATTTTTCGTGAATTTCTGTTCTTTTTCGACCTCAAATTTACGACCTAGCCATAGCATATCTTCGACCTCAAAATGGGTTTTTACTTGACTTTTCAGGTCGTTTGATCGAGCTCGAAATCGTATTACCAAATGAGGTCGTTGGTCTCGACCTCAGACAACTTTGCTTGGGACACTTGTTTTGCTTTTGGGCCTTAGACTCATCAGAATTCTGGGCCTCTCCTCGTGGGCCCTAATCACATGTTTGGGCTCTTCTTTATTGAAGCCCTAATTGACTTTGACTTGGGCCTTAACTTTTGGTCAACATGACCTTAAATTAAAACCTTAATTAGGTTTATCAATATGGGTTGGGCCATGACAGGCCTTTAATCACTTTAACTAAACTTGGGCCTTAACAAGCCTAGTGTTGTTGGGCCTTTTTAAAGTCCACTTTGTGTTGATGGCCAACAAAGATTTCCAATAGGCTACAGCCGGTTGACCTTCTCCCTCTTCTTTCGGGTCTTTCCTTGGTTTGTAGGACCTTGCCTTGGTTTTAATTTAGCCACTAGTTCCTGATTTTTAGGCCTTGAATTCAAACAACCAGCTTAATTTGAGGCAAACGGCCTTGTTGGCCATCAAGGCGAATGCGTATCTCAATGCTCTCACTGATAGTTTCGTGCCTCCAAGGCATTATCATAGAGCCAACCAGTCTCAAGATGAGCTTTGATGGGGGTCTGTCTAGCAACTTCCAACGTCGATGGGCGCCAACAATTTGCGCTCTATAGCGGGGTCTCCAAGACCTGATAGTAAACACTTCTAGTGTAATTCTCGATACAAGTTGGTATTCCTCGAATCATACCATACCAACTGTGAATTTACAATTTTCAGATATTTCAACATCGTTTCATCTTTGGCTTTTAGAGCTCTACTCACTTGGGCTATCACCAGCCTTGAGTCTCCATAGACTTTAAGATTTTTGGCCCTCATGGCTAAAGACGAGCCTAATCCGGCATTCAAGGCTTTATACTCTGCCTCGTTATTGGTTGTCGAAAAATATTCAACTTCAAGGCACATTCAATCGCGAAGCCATCAGGGCTCTGTAGGACTATACCAGCACCACTTGGTTTTGTTTTTGATACCCTATCAAAATAGAGCACCCAATGTTTCTCCTAAACTTTAACTTTATAAGTTCTCTCCCTCTTGGGGTGTCTCATCTTGCCCTTACTGGGGTGTTGTGCCTTCCTGCCCCCGACTTCTTGGTTGTCAATGGTATATTCAACCAAGAAGTCAACGAGTACCTGTGCTTTAATTGCAATTCGAGGATTGTACGCGATATCAAATAATCTGAGTTCTATCGCCCACTTAGCTAGCCTTCGGGTTATGCAACATGTTTCTCAGTTGCTGGTCCGTCAGGGTTTCAATCTTAAGTGCCTGGAAGTACGATCGTAGCTTCCTCGAGGCTGTCACCAATGCCAAAGCAAACTTCTTAATGGGAGAATAATTTAACTCAGCTGCATGCAACATCTTGCTCACATAGTAGATAGGCTTCTGAACCTTGTTATCCTTTCGAATGAGGATGGCACTCAATGCTTGTTCAGATATTTCAATGTTGGCATTCTGGATTGAGGGTCCAAAATTTCAGATTGGTTTTCAAGCTTTGACTTGAAGTTTCAATCATTGGATCCTATCTGGAGGTTCACGACCCCTTCAAGTTTGGCCTTCATAGCTATCCCATGGCCTTCATGGCTAATAACTCGTGTTCCTTATCCTAGGATTCGAGGTTGACGTTTACATGTTCATCGTTGGTGTTCATATGTCGACTACCAAGTATTCACGACCTTTCTTTTGGATTGATGTCAAACTAAAGGTCTTTTGGATCCCTTACTTGACTTCATGTCTTTCACGGCTTGTCTCGAATCTTAGTTATGATTTCAGGGTTTTCAAACCTATCTTTGCTTCTTGTTTTTTATCCGGGGTCCTTCAAGGACTTAAACTCTTAGTAACTCTCGACCTTTCAGGGTTTTTATTTATGCGTTTGTTTGTTTCCATTCGTGTTTTTTTTATTTTCGGTACTTGGTCATCTTTGACTTACACACATCAGGTGTTAGGTACATAAATAAAATCACATAATCAATGAATGGAAAACAAACTTGCATTAATAACTTGAGATGGGTTCAACCCTTACATAGAATACTACTGTCCTACTCGGAGCAACATGCTCTGCGATGGTTTCATCGAACCTTATTTCTACTTCTACTAGATAAAATATGAAGCTAAAAACTACTAGGATAATTTGAACCCATCGGGGCTTTGCAAGACTAGGCTTGCACCACTTGATTTTATTTTTGATGCTCCAATAAAATAGAGCACTCACTACTCCTTCTGGTTACCTCATTCTTATTCTGAAGTTCACTTACAGCTTGGGGTACAATCTCCTGCCCCTCGATTTCTTGGTTGCCAATGATGCATTCAACCACGAAGTCAGTTGACGCCTTAGCCTTAATGGCTGTCCGAGGTTTATGTGTGATGTCCTCTGCTGGCCTTTCTTGATGTTCCTTATCACTACAAACGTCCATGTCTTCAATCGGAAGAACCTGCCCCCCGACTCCATCAGGCCTTAACGCGGCTACATAACAGCTCCTAGCCATTTTCTGGTCACCTTTTTGTTCTCCTACACCATTCCTGGTTGGAAACTTGATCTTCATGTGATAGGTTGAGGCCACAGACTTAAAAGCATGGAGTCCAGTCCTCCCGAGGATGGCATTGTAGGTGGAAGACGCTTTGATAACCAAAAAGTTCAGCATCCGAGTGGCCTCTGTTGGCTTCTGTCCGATGGTGACGGGCAACAGAATAGTTCCCTCAACTTTAGACTCTACTCCGCTGAATCCATATATAGGCATGTTAGATAGGGTCAACTGAGAGTCGTTGTATCCCATTTTCACGAATGCATCATAGAACAAAATGTCCACTGAAGCTCCATTGTCTATCAAGACTCGCTTCACCTCTGAATTCCAAATCATGGGTGTTATGACCAGCGGGTCATCGTGGGGGAACTTCACCCCTTCAAGATCTGAATCCTCAAATCCGATCGTTAACTCGGTTCTTGCACGTTTCGGTGCTTCTTCGACAATGTGCACCACCTCTCTTGCATAAGCCTTCCGAGAGTTCTTGGTTGTCCCAGCCGCTGTCGGGCCTCCCGAGATCATGTTGATTACTGGCCCTCGGGGCTGTGGGTTTCGATCTCGATCATCATCGCTCCTATCATGATTTCTTCTTTGACCACCACGATCTTCACCCTTAGTGAAGTGGCTCAGTTTTCCTCTACGGATTAAAAACTCGATCTCATCTTTGAGTTGTTTGCAGTCATCAGTGTCATGCCCCACGTCTTTGTGGAATCTGCAATACTGATTTTTGTTCCTCTTTGTGGGATCACCCCTGAGTGGCTTCGGCCATCGGAAATCCTTATCCTTCTCAATGTCCAATAGGATTCGACTCCTGGGAGTGTTCAACCTTGCATACTCAGTGAACCTTGGTCCTTGGCTCTTCTTAGGGGCAGAGTCGGAGTCCTCACTAGTTCGGGGATACTTGTCCCTAGCATCATATTCCTGGTCATCATACTCCTGGTCTTGCCTTCGCTTCTTGGAGTTCCCATTGCCTCCATTGTTTATCACGACATCCTTCATGGTGCTGTCCTCGGCCTTGATATACTTATCAGCCCTTCGTTGGAGCTCAGCCATATTCTCGGGTGGGTGCTTTGCCAATGACCTTTTAAAGTAAAGATCAGTGGTGCCGTGCTCCAGGGCTACCATGGCCACCTTGTTCTCTAAATCAGTAATATTTAATGTCTCCTTGGTGAACCTCTTAAGATAATCTCTCAGATTCTCATTCTTCCCTTGTACCACATACATGAGAGATGCAGAACTTTTTTCATGAACTCTCCCGCTGATAAATTGACTAACAAAAGCAGCACTTAACTCCTTAAAGGAGCCAATTGAGTTTGCAGGGAGTCGGCTATACCATCTTTGAGCCATGCCCGACAAGGTTTGAGGGAACGCCCTACACTTCAAGGCGTCACTTGCAGGCTGTAGTAATAGTGCGTTCGAGAACGTCCTAACATGATTTGCGGGATCACCCGTTCCATCGTAAGCCTTAATTGTCGGCATCTTGAACTTCCTTGATATGTGGGCATTCATCACCTCCTCGGTGAATGGGGGCGTGGGATCATCAGGATCCCCAAGTGGCATCAGATCCTTGGGGTTGCTCTTAGGGGTTTCCACCCTTGTAGTTCTTCCAGTTGGGGCGGTAGCCCTTCTTTGCCTTCTTGAAGGCCTCTCCAGATCTATAAAGGGAATCGGTCCTGACGTGGGAGGTGGCAAAGTCTGATTTGATCTGGCTTGCTCCCTGGCCATATCTTCCTTTAATCTCAAGATCTCGGCTTCATAAGCCTTAATCGTCTCAGTAGTTGTTGAAGGGAGTCCATCATGAGTAATTCGAGTTCTCCCCATAGGTTCTTTACTTGCACACCGCCTCCTTGGAGCTTCATCACGCTCGTAATCATCGCCAGAAGATGATTCATCCGTATAAGGACCAGAAAAATCGCGATAATCTCGATCTCGAATATACAGGGCATGACCACTTGGTCCAGCTCCGTAGTTAGGCATCCCATACATTGGATTGGTGCTTATGGGGAGATCCGTAGTGTGGATCTGAACCCCTCGTGTAGGGTTGTTGGGGTCTACAATCAGGGAAGAAATCCCCACCTGGAGGGGGTTAGTCCCTGGAATTGTGTGGACGATCGGAGGTAGCGTACTCTCAACATGGGTAGTCGTCCCTAGGGGTTGAGAAACTTGATACGGAACGATAGTCCCGGATGTCGGAGGTACTTGCTCAGATGTCGGAAGTACTTGTTCAGTAAGGGGCGGAGCAGAGCTAAGAGGTAGAGCCTCGGTAGCGATTGGCTCTGTAGTGCTTGGTGCAGTTCTTCGTGTTTGAACCATGGTTGATGTCTTCGTCCCACAGACGGCGCCAAATGTTGTGGAATAAAAACTAGGTTATTAGATTGCGGCTAGGGTTTGATGTATTTAATGCAAAGGGTGGTTGAGCTTCGAGCTTTAATGGCTGCTTCTGCGTTCGAGACTTAATCGGTCCTCACAGAATGCCTACGTATCTCTGTATTGAGAATCAAGCCAAGACGTAGTTCTGAGTTGAGGGGTCTGACCCTTTATATAGGCTGAGAAGCCTCAGAATTAGGGTAGGGTTAAGTGACTTGGCGGACAAGTCAATCTTGAGGAAAGTTCTAGACCCCTTCCTTGTATGAGTCTGTTTCCTTGTATGAGTGGATGCCTTGGAGGCTACTCCTTGTAGAGATAATGTTCTTATCTGACACTTATTGCTGAGCTGTTTATTATCCATAATATTAATTACGAAATTAATATTGTAAATAGGGTTTGGGCCCACCTGGTGGGCCCCACGTTTGGACCATTCCGGGTCTAATTAATGCCACATTAAATGTGTCTTTAGGGCTTACTTTTAGCCCATATCAGGTTTGTGTTCGAGAGTTCGAAACAAACAGAGAGATATTTGTATTGTCAGCAGCTGCTAAAGGTATTTGTACACCTTTGGTAGAGTTTGTATTTGATCTTATTAATACAAACAGAGTTTGATTCATTCGTTTATTCTTGTTCATATAATCAAGCAAAAATCAGACACGATTATATAACTTGTATTCAACCCCCCCTTCTACAAGTTATTCGAGTTAACAATTACCAGCAGGAAAGAAGGCTTTACAGAATAAGTGGGTGTTCCGGATCAAAGAAGAACCTGATGGCAGCAAGAGATACAAGGCGAGGTTAGTAGTCAAGGGTTATCAACAGAAAAAGGGTATTGATTATACTGATATATTTTCTCCGGTTGTTAAGATGACTACAGTTAGAATTGTGCTAAGTATTGTGGCTGCAGAGGAGCTACATCTAGAGCAACTAGATGTTAAGACTGCGTTCTTACATGGTGATCTTGAGGAAGACATCTAGATGGTACAGCCAGAAGGATTTCAGGTAGCTGGGAAAGAAAACCTCGTTTGCAAGCTTATAAAAAGCTTGTATGGTTTGAAGCAAGCACCAAGACAATGGTACTTGAAGTTTGACAGCTTTATGATGAAGAATGGTTACACTAAAAGTGCTATGGATCATTGTTGTTATTTTAAACAATTTGATTCATCTTATATCATATTGTTGTTATATGTTGATGACATGTTGATAGCAGGATCAAACATGAGGGAAATGAACAGGTTAAAGAGGCAAATGTCTGAGGAGTTTGAGATGAAAGATATGGGTGCAGCAAAACAGATACTTGGTATGAGCATCATAAGGGATAGATTTAAAGGTACTTTGAAATTATCTCAAGAGAAGTATATTGAGAAATTGTTGCAGAAATTCAGTGTCCAGGATGCGAAGACCAGAACTACACTGTTGGCGACTCACTTTAATCTCACGAAGAAGCAGTCACCTAAAATGGATGAAGGCAAGAAAGATATGGATAAAGTTCTGTATGCATCTGCAGTTGGCAGTTTGATGTATGCTATGGTGTGTACAAGGCCAGATATTGCTCATGCAGTGGGAGTTGTTAGAAGGTTCATGTCTAATCCAGGAAGAGAGCATTGGGAAGCAGTCAAGTGGTTGTTACGCTACTTGAAAGGCACATCCGAGGTTGCGTTATGTTTTAGCAAGAAAGATGTTATCTTGGAAGGGTTCTCTGATGCAGATTTGGGTGGATGTTTGGATACAAAAAAAAGTACTACGGGATATACTTTCACGTTGGGTGGCACAGCAGTTAGTTGGATGTCTCGACTTCAAAAGAGTGTTGCTCTTTCAACCACAGAAGCAGAATATATGGCTATCTCTGAAGCTAGCAAAGAGATGATTTGGTTGAAGAATTTTCTTGAGGAGTTGGGCAAGAAACAAGCGGACAGTGCTTTGTATAGCGACAGTCAGAGTGCTATTCATCTTGCGAAGAATCCTGTGTTTCATGCTAGGACGAAGCATATTCAGCTGAGATTATCACTTTACAAGAGACACTACGCCATAAACAGCCTACGGTAACACCACGACTGTGTTACCTTAGACCCTAAAAAATGTTACCAAAGGCCAAAAAAAAGGTTAAGGTAACACCTTAGCTGGGATAGTTTTGTTCTATGTAACCTTTGGGGTCTAAGGTAACACCTTGACACACATAAGCTAACATAGGCAAATTCGTTACCATAGACCTATAAGGTAACACACTAAGCAATTATATAGCAACACCAAATCTATGTTACCTCATATGTTATAATTTTGCAAAATTATTAATTAATTATGTGGGTCCCACATGTGGGCCCCACCAAAGTGGGCCACACATTGTACGATTTTGCAAAAAAAAACAATTTTTTTAAATTTACAATTGCCAATATTTTATGATATGAAAAATATTTAACCCAATATCAAAATCCAAGGCTTTGATAACAATGAAGGTGAAAAAAAATCATGAAGGTAGAAGAAAATAATTACATAGCCAATTCCACAGCATTTAGATTCAAGCACTTTGTACAATCAAATAGTATCAACATTAACCATCTAAAAGAACTGGTACACAATACCACCAAATACACAATCTAATTGCAAAATTCAGGTCAAAAAAAGTAAGTCATAGATTGGTAGGATTTTCACGGACAGTAGGGTCTCTTGTATCTAATGGAGGTGGTGCATCTTCATTTGGAATCAAAAAGCTTTCTTGCACGGGCCAAGTGAAAATCCAGACACATCAATGAGAAAATCCACTTTGGTAGAGCATTTTAATGATGAATGCACTCAGAAGGCCAGCCTGAAGAAAACAAAATCAAAATGTCACTTTCCAAAATAATTTACCTAAAGCATATGAAACTAACATTCAGGTATGGATAGAGACACTAGGAGATAGGGATAGAGACAAAAACTCACGAAAACTCCCAGAAAAGTGCTTGAGATAAATAGATATATAAAATTGCCGATCAACTGCAAAGCCGTAACAGCGTCGATATGAGACAAGTAAAAGTTCTGGACTGCATTGAAAAGCACTACCAATGTGGCATCATTTACAACACCTTCCCCAAAGACTAGACTATACAGTAAGGGTGTCTCATCCTGATTGAAAACCTGTGGCATTAGAAAAAGTATTAGAAAGTAGAAAGTTATTAATCTCCATAATGACTACATGTTAAAAAAACCTTGAATACCTGCAATGTACAAACAGTGCATACTTATAACAGCCATATAACACACTTATAACAAATTGTAAGACACTATATATGCAGACCTGTACTAAATTTATGGTACGGATGATCTTCTGCACTCAGATGCTTTTGTAGATGCACACACAATATAATCAAAGGAGAGGAAGTTCAAAATCCGGTTCTTTCTATTTGTCAATAGAGGCACAAAATTTTGACAAAATATACAAGGATTTCCACCAATATTACATTTACGCATATCCTTATGTATTAATATCACGTCAATTACAAAGATAATAACTTTAAAGGATCTCAAAAGTTATGACTGAGTTTGTCCTTCAAAATAATCTAATAACACTCACATAAGAAAAAAATGACAAACACAACAGAAAAATAACACCAGTCAACATGTTTATAGAAAGGAAAGGAGGGAAGGAAAAACACGGGGGCACCAGTTGTTTCAATATTCACCATACAATTTCGTAACAATTTGTTAGCAAAATATACTCTTTTGTGCTCGGCATAGATACTAAGACATTAAAATCATAACAGCTATTTTTCTATAATATTAAGATTATTTTTAAATCTACTCAGAATTCTCAATTACGTTTAAACTTAAAAATATATAATATTCAAATATGATTTGACATGTGTTAAAAATATTCCATGCACAAAATTGAAAATGGGGAGTATTAGAGCAGATAAAAAATCTACAGGTGCCCAAATATATGGTAATAAAGAATGTACGTTTACCAAACCATTTGAAGCTACAAATTTGACAAAAGAATTTTAGAATTGGAGGTGATAGACTAGATTTTTTTATATTTTCACGCTCCTCTAGCAGATAGCATATATGTTAAAGACAAGTAAAATAGCAAATAGATCAAACATTAATTACCAACAGGACTAGTATACACAAACACAGATTCTAGTACCAATGAAAAGGACCCCTTTGGCCATGTCAGTTATAATCAGAAATGAAAGTTTACACCTGATTCATTCTCCATGCATCAAACAGTAAATTTTTCTGGTTCTCTGTCATAAGAATGAAAGGGGGAAGAGATTGAGATACAAGTAGAAAACATGGAAGCTTAAATAGCTACAGAACTGGTATACTAACCAGAGTCTACCGCTTTTATCTCCCTAGAGGTGGCATCAGCTGACATTAATGGCTTGATAAAGAACTATGCAAATCTAAAGTAAAGCAAAGGGCTACATTATAGTTGCACAGCTTCGTTGATATAATTAGAATAAAAGAGAAAGGACAAGCTTCTACCTATCCAAAGCCTCTTCGAAACAGTCAGCATTAATATCAAAATAGAAGTTGGTTTGCTCAGAAGATGTAAAAGCATTTGTACTGCCACCATGCTATAGAGTGAATGTTTAAAACATGGAAGAAAAGGCTATTATTGAGTGACAACTAGGAGTACATAATAAAGATCCAATCATCAAGAAAAATAAGTACCATTTGTGCTACAAACTTCAAGTATCTGTAAAAAAATTACTAGACAATTAATGAAATATACCTCTCCTGTTTTGCAGAGTTTCTTGTACGGAACGAAGATTTCTTCGAATTTCACTTTCATTTCATAAAGATACATTGTGACCACATTAGCATCTAGCTCTTTCACCGGGATAGGATGTACTCCTGCTATTTAATCATGACAATGCAAAGTGAATTAATGTAGGCTAAGAACAAAATCATCAATTCGATTAAGTAATAAAAAAATAAAAATGAATGTATAACAAGTAGATTATATCTATCTTACTATGTCATATCTCTGTTCTTTGTCTACATTAAACAACAAGTTCCCTCCTAATTTTCCAACACCAAGTAGCACCTAGGCCTCTGTATTAGTCCACACTTCATTTATACATAAAATTAACAACAAAAATGATAGAAAGCACACAACTAGTCCAAATTGTATTACATATATCTCACAACAAAATGCCTCCATTTGGGTTTTCAAAGAAACCCTTGAAAGCAAGATTTTTATAATTTTCACAAAGCCAAGAATGATAAACACCACATACACACACAGATAGAGAGAGAGAGAGAGGGAGAGGGAGAGAGAGAGAGAGAGAGAGAGAGAGAGAGAGAGAGATAGGAGAGAGAGATAGAGGGGGAGAGAGACATAATGGAAAAAGAGATAGGGAGAGTGGGGAGAGAGATAGAGAGAGATACATACAAATCGAAGCATGTAACACGAACTAAGCTAAATATATATACAAATCGAAACATACAAAGAGAGATTTGTACCTCAAATTGATATCAAACACTCTGAAACACCCTAATTAAACCCTAATTGAACCAAGTTTCGATTAATCCTTCAGAGAGAGAGAGAGTGAACGACGGAGTGAGAAGTGAGAAGTGAGAGAATGAGAGACGGAGTATATTTTCCCCCAATTTTCCCCAATTTCCCTCTTCTTGAATTTCTGAATTTTCGTTTGCCGCTCGGTACTATTTGTTTGCCGCTCCTCAATTCTCAGTACTGTATCTGAATAATTTTAATGTATACTTTTCTTTTTTTAAAATTTTTTAATTATTTATTTTAATATAATGAATATTAAATTATAATTATTGAATCGATTATTTCAATTATTTTGTTCTTACAATCTATTCAAAAATATATTATCAATATTAGTTTTTACAAATTGTTACTTTCTCAAATAATTTTTAATTATTTTAATTAAAATTTATTCATTTTTTAATATTTATTTAATTATTTCAAAACATTTTTTATTTAAATTTACGAAAACTATTTACAAAATACTAATAATACAACTATTAGAATATTAATGTATAATAATTACTTCAATGTATTATTAAAATTACTTATTTTTCAAGTAAAATAATTATTAATTTTAAATGAAATTCAAAATTTGCTTATAAATAATCTAAGGTAACACATCTCATGGTGTTCGTGTTGCTTATAATAATAAATTTAATGACTTGATTAAAATTATTTAATTTTAAAATTTAATAATTATTAAATCGTTAATTATAAATAAAATTCAAAAATATGTTAATTATACTCTAAGGTAACACAGCCCATGGTGTTACTAAGTTTAACACCTTCCACAGCTATGGTAACACACCTTTAAGGATATGGTAACACCAAAACTAGAGTGTTGTGGTAGGTCCAAAATTTCATAGCTATGGTAACACCCGAGAAGGTAACACCCCCCCCTAAGTGTTGTTTAAAGCCATTTATGGCGTAGTGAGAGTTGATTAGCAATGGTACTTTGTCCTTGAAGAAAATCCTTGGTTCAAAGATATGTTGACTAAGGTGGATACTAATGAAAAGTTGAAGCTTTGCATAGCTGTTAGTCACAAAGGCGTGCCTGTTTACATCTAATAACAAGCCTAATTGTTTGTAATATTTTGCATTACTTACATTACCTCTTAACTGAGGGAACCTCTAGTTGTAGAGTTTCTACTTGTTCTGTACTTGTAGTAGGCATCAAATCCTAGTTGTGTAACTGTACTTATATAGTCAAGAATAATGCTTGAAAGAAGTTCCAAGGTTCATGCCTCAAGCAAGAAGATGAAGACTGTCAAATAAATCATAGTTAGGATTTGCAGAAATGAAGAATTTGCCTAAGTACCAATTCGAGAAGTACTTTTGTCTATTCCAGAAGTCTAGCATTCGAGAAGTCAGAGATTCGATATCTAAAGAAGATACTGTTCGATATCTCTGAATGCACTATTCGATATCTCATTCGATATCTCAGAGATTCGACATGTCTAAATGCTCTATTCGAGAACTCAAGAAGTCAACAAGTCAAAGTGGTATTCGAGTTCTCAAAGAGTCAACAAGTCAAAGTTCCATTCGATATCTCAAGGACTCTGAATGAACTATTCGATATCTCAGGGATTCGACAAGTCAAGTGTTCTATTCAACAACTCAAGGAACCCTGGAGAAAAGTACTATTCGAGAAGTGATTCGATATGTAAATCATACAGTATTCGAGAACTCAGAGTTATCTAATCCTAGTTCTCGAATCAATCACTTAGTCACTTCTCGAATACATTCTTGGAGAAAAAATACTGAAGAAATTGTACAAGTCTGAAACCTGCAACAAGCCAATGCACTTTATGGACCACAATCTGTAACGTGCTCTGGAAAGCCTACAAGGAAGCTTGGAGAGATATAGAAGAGACAAAGAACTAAAGAAGTGGATCTGAACAGAACTTTGCAAAGTCAAATCTGTAGCCGTTTGGACACTTACTCAAAAAGGATAGACAGACCAGAAAGTAATTTGTTTTAGCTACCTTATTTGCAATAAGTAGGTTGTATTCATGTTCTATAAGAATACAACCTCACTTCCTTAGTAGTAATCTTTGAGAGGAGAAGTTTTTCATATACACTTAAGACATATCTCTTTGAGAAAAACGAAGCTGAGAATACTATCATTTGTATTCACAGATTGTAGCAACCTTTATCTAATAATATATTAGATTAAAGTGATATTGTGTCTTGTGTTATCTTTATCCGCACCTATACATTTGCACACACAAACACTTATCTGCTACACAGATTCAAGAACTAAGAAAAGTTCAAGAATCCATTCACCCCCCTCTATATTCTTTTACTGTATTCAATACTCAATAAGTGGTATCAGAGCGGGCTATTTATTCAAAAATAGAAAAACGATCATGAGTTCGAATACACCAAAGACTACAGGAACGGTGAAAGTCCCTAAGTTTGACAAAGAGAATTACAACCTCTGGAAGATAAAAATGATGTTGTTCATCAAAGCCTCTCATCCTTTGTATCCTGAGATTCTCAAGAATGGTCCCTTTGTTCCACAACAAGAGATAGCTGAGAAGACTGTTGGAACCATAACTGTTCCAAGATCTTATGTGGCCAAGGAACCATCTAAATGGACAGAATCAGAAAAGGAGATGGTTGCTCTTGACAGTCACCTCATGTTGCTAATCATTGATTCTATGGACATGTCAATGTTTGCAAACATTGCATCATGCACATCTGCCAAAGAAATGTGGGATCACATTGAGGTGATATGTGAAGGAACGGATGAGGTCAAGGAAAACAAGAAACAAATACTGGTCACACAGTATGAGGCTTTCATGGCACAGTCCAAGGAAAGCATCACTGAGATGTTTGAGAGATTTCACAAGCTAGTTACTGAGTTGCAGATGAATGGCAAGGTTTACAGCACAAAGGAGTTGAACATGAAGTTTCTGCTATCTTCACCAAATCATCTAGAGCAAAGGGTCATTTCTCTAAGGGAAAGAGATTTGAACAAAGTTACATATGATGTGCTCTCTGGGGTTTTAAAAACTCATGAGCTTGAGTTGCTTCAGAAAAGGGCTATCCAAGCCAACCAAGGCAGAATGATAAACACATCATGTGCCTTGATTGTCAACAAATCTATTCAAGACCTAGAAGCATCTACAAGCCAACTGAGGATAGAGGAGATAGTAGATGATGAAGAAATTGAAGCTGAGGTTAGTGAACCTGTTGAGGAGAAGAAGGAAGAAGAGTTTTACACTCTTGAAGAACTAGATGGGATGGAAAACACTTCATATGCTTTCATGGCCAGAAAATTTCCAAACATCAGATTCAAAAGGAACCAACCCTTCAAACCTAAAACCCAAAGCCATTCATTCAACAAAAGCAAGGCACCTGTGAAACCAAACAAGAGTAAATTTAAAACCAGCCATGTGGATAGGTCATCTGTAAGGTGTTATAGATGCAATGACCTAGGGCATTTTGCCAGTGAATGCAAGAAGCCTAAAAATAAGGATAAAGAGCTTTTGGAACTTGAAGCTAAGTATGAGGCCCTTTTGAGAAAGCAGACACAAGGTAAGGCCTACATAGCTGAAGGAAAGTGTTGGGATGATTCTGATAGTGATGGAGAGGAACAAGAATTTTGCAACTATGCCTTGATGGCCAATTCCAAGGATGACACATCTCCATTAGACTCTCAGGTACAATCTCTCACTACTATAGACATGTCTGTTTCTGAGTATAAATGCATGATTGAACAACTATCTGTTGAGATGTTTAATATTCATACTAGTATGACTGTTGCTAATGAAGAAATTGCTAAATTGTCTACTAGAAATGAGCTAACTGCTATGCAAGTAGAAAACCTTAAGAAAGAAGTTGAATATCTACTGAATAAGGTTCTATGTGTTAGTCAAGTTGAAAAGGCCCTTAGGGATGAACTGGCTGAAAATGAATTCAAACTGAAAATTTTTAAGAAATCATCTAGTCTAGTACAATCCTACTGTGAGAATATTCAAGCTAAACCCAAGGCTGCAATTGGACTTGACTATGACACTCTTAAACAGAGGAAAGGCTATGTTGTCATTGAAGATGACATTGTTGTTCAGATGGAAGTGCCTCAGATTTTGAAAAAGGCTCAGACTCCAATTTTTAAAGAATCAACATTTGAAATTGATGAGGATGCCTTACTCATCAAGCAAATGTTGAATGATGAGGATGAGGCACAATCCAGTGAACAACAAGCATCCTCTAAGAGTTAGAGTGTCAAGTCAAAAACCAAGGAGCCAGTAGGTGATAGGTCAAGACCTAAGAAGTTTGTTAAGTTTGTTTCAGCTGGGAATAGTAAATCTGAGAAGAAAGTGACTAAGAAGAAATAGAACAGAAATGGCAAGTTAGGGATTAACAAAGATAACAACTATGCTTATATGCCTAATGCCCCTAGGAAAACTTGTCAGAATTGTTTTAGTACCAATTATTTAACTCATGCATGCAAGAAACCTGTTGGTAGTATGCCCAAACCTTTCTATGATTGGTCTGTGCCTCTAAGACATAGAGATGCACCATTTTGTGATAAATTTGATTGTATGACATGCAATATGTATGTTATGACTAGTTGTTTCAATTTGAGAAGGCAATTCATTGATGGTTGTATCAGTCACAATTCTCACACACACTACACAAGGTCAAAGTCTTCAAGTCCTCTTAAAGCTAGGAAGGTACCTTTGTCACCTAAGTCTGAGACCTCAGGCTCTAAGACTTCTAACAGTGACAAGAAGACTAACACCAAGAAAGTTGATAAGCATGTTGTTTATGATAAAACTGTTTCTAAGTCACATGGACCCAAACTTGTTTGGGTACCAAAGGAAAAGTAATACCTTGGTGTTTGCAGGGCAAAGAAAGTGAAAAGAAGGTCATGTGGATTTTGGACAGTGGATGCTCAAATCATATGACTGGTGATATGGCCCTGCTATCACAGTATGAAGAGAAGGCTGGCCCAATGGTTGCTTTTGGAGATGACAGCATGGGTAACACATTGGGATATGACAAATTGAAAGTTGGTAATGTCATCATTGAAGATGTAGCACTAGTCAAGGGACTCAAGCATAATTTGCTAAGTGTTGGTCAGTTTACTGATAGAGGATTCAAGGTGGATTTTGACAAAGATGAATGTTTGATCACCCACAAGAAGACTGGTGATTTTGCTCTATCTGGAGTAAGGAAAGGAAGCCTGTTTGTAGCCAATATGGACTCTGCAAACAAGGAAAAAATTTGTTGCTTCCACTCAAAAGAATCAAATGAAGATTGTTGGCTGTGGCACAAGAAATTATCACACCTGAACTTCAAAGCCATTAATTCTCTAGTCAAAAGAGAGTTAGTGAGAGGCATGCCCACACTAGAATTCTGTCAAGAAGGAGTGTGTGAGGCTTATCAAAAAGGAAAGATGAAAAGATCAAGCCACAAGTCAAAGACAGTGACATCAATAACCAAACCTCTACAACTCATTCATATGGATTTGTTTGGGTCTATCAATATTATGTCACTAGGAAGAAAGAAGTATGCCTTGGTGATGGTTGATGACTTTACAAGGTATACATAGGTGGAATTTCTGGCATCAAAAGATGAGGCTCCACAAGTAATCATTGAGCACATAAAGAAAGTTGACAAGGAAGCAAAGGCCAACAATGCAAGCGTGATTGCACTGAGAAGTGATAATGGAACAGAGTTCAGAAATGCCATACTTGATGCATTCTGCAAAGAGAATGGAATTTCTCAGCAATTCTCAACTCCAAGGACTCCACAACAAAATGGAGTTGTTGAGAGAAAGAATAGAACTCTAATTGAGGCAGCTAGAACAATGTTACTTGATGCAAAGATGCCTACATGTTTTTGGGCTGAGGCTGTGAGCACTGCATGTTATATCCAGAACAGAACCCTCATCAACAAAAACACTGGAAAGACACCTTACAATTTGATGACTGGAAAGAAGCCTACTCTAAAGTATGTTCATACTTTTGGAAGCAAATGTTTTGTATTGAAGGATAATTCTGAATATGTTGGAAAGTTTGATGCAAAGGCATTTGAAGGAATTTTTCTTGGCTACTCTATGGAAAGAATTGCATACAAAGTTTATGTCATTAGTCAAAACAAAATTATGGAAAGCACAGATGTGACATTTGATGACAGCAAACTACCTGGACTAGAAGAAGCCAATGAAGAAGATAAAGATCCATTGAAGTTTGATAATCTAGATGATTCTGATGAAGAGATTGAAACTGGAGTTGAAACTCAAGTTCAACAAACTCAAGTGAATGATGATACAAGAGAAGAATTTGTGCCAATCAATAGTGGAGAGACAAGCATCCAAGACACACCTGTGAATAGTGGTAGTATTACAGGGGGAGGAAATGAGAATGATCATGACTTGGATGATGAAGCAACATCAAGAATGAGAAATCAGACTGAGCATTCAAGGAAATGGGATAGATCACACACTGCAGAGCAAATTATTGGAGATCCTAGTGCAGGAGTAAGGACTAGGAGAGCAACTCAGAATGAGTGCCTCTATTGTTGTTTTCTATCTCAGGTTGAGCCTAAGAAACTTGATGATGCACTGTTGGATCCAGATTGGATTATTGCCATGCAAGAGGAACTGAATCAATTTGAAAGAAACAAAGTATGGGAGCTTGTGCCTGCACCAAAGAATAGAACCATTGTTGGAACAAAATGGGTTCTGAAGAATAAGATGGTTGAAGATGGTGTAATAGTAAGAAACAAAGCAATGTTGGTTGCAAAAGGATACTCTCAACAGGAAGGCATTGATTATGATGAGACATTTGCCCCTGTTGCTAGATTTGAAGCCATCAGAATATTCTTGGCATTTGCTGCTCATTCAAACTTTAAAGTTTATCAAATGGATGTCAAGAGTGCATTTCTGAATGGAGAGTTGGAAGAAGAAGTTTATGTGCAACAACCACCTGGCTTTAAGGATCCACACTTCCCAGAATTTGTCTACAGATTGCTTAAGGCATTGTATGGACTTAAGTAGGCTCCAAGGGCATGGTATGATACTCTATCACAATTTCTCCTTGAAAATTAATTCACTAGAGGCACATTGGACAAAACACTGTTTTACAAGAAGCATGGTGATGATATTATCCTAGTTCAGATCTATGTGGATGATATCATATTTGGGTCTACAAATGAGAAGCTGTGTGAGAAATTCTCTAAACTCATGCAGAGCAGATATGAGATGAGTATGATGGGAGAGTTGACATTCTTTCTTGGGTTGCAAGTCAGTCAAAGGAAGGATGGTATCTTTATCAGTCAAACCAAGTACATCAAGGATTTATTGAAGAAGTTTGACTTAGAAGACTGCTCACCTGCAAAGACACCCATGGCCACTGCAACTAAATCAGATGAAGATGCTAAAGGCAAGAAAGTAGATATCTCAGTCTACAGAGGCATGGTTGGTTCCCTACTCTACCTCACTGCAAGTAGGCCAGACATCATGTTTGTGTGCAAGGTTTCAATCAAATCCAAAAGAATCACATTTGATTGCTATAAAAAGGATCTTTAGATATCTGAAGGGCACTCCAAACTTGGGTTTATGGTATCCTAAGGACACAAGGTTCAATCTGGTTGGTTATTCTGATGCTGATTATGCTGGATGCAGAGTGGATAGGAAAAGCACCTCAGGTAGCTGCTAGTTTCTTGGACAAAGGTTAGTCTCTTGGTATAGCAAGAAACAACAATCTGTGTCAACTTCTATAGCTGAGGCCGAATACATAGCTACTGGAAGTTGCTATGCTCAAGTGCTTTGGATTAGAAATCAACTTAGAGATTATGGACTTGTGTTGGAAAGAATTCCAATCATGTGTGATAACACAAGTGCAATCTCTATAGTTGTCAATCCTATCAATCATTCTAGAACAAAGCACATTGACATCAGATATCATTTCATTAGAGAACATGCAACTAATGGTACCATTGAGTTGCATTATGTCTCTACAGATAAACAACTAGCTGACATATTCACTAAGTGATAAGTGGATTTTATATCCACTTGGAGCGTTCCATATCGGCTTAAATTGATTAACTTGTCCTCAAGTTTGTTGTAGTTTTAATATGTTTTGTGTAGTTGTGCAGGTTTGCAAGAATGTTGATTATGGTTGATGCTTCTGTCGGTTTTGGAGGTTAAATTGATTAAAATTCGGATTTCCGAGAAGGTTGCGCAGTGTACACTGTTTTGGCCATATCTGGAGTCCTAGAAGTCCATTTTTAGCGATCTTACTGTCCACGCGAAGCTTGGGAGATTTTCTACAACTTTGGACAGGTCTTCCACGCGCAGGCTGCGCGTGGTGGGCGCAGGCAGCGTGGCAAGCAGACTAATGGGAGCAGGGAAATTATTGGTTTGCCCTTTTCAAGTTCTAATTGTATTTTGGGCAGTTTTTAGTACCTTAATTGAATTCTAATTGTAATAGAAGGTAATTTCTTGTTGGGAAAGAAATCTAGAGCCTATTTAAACACATCTTAGCATTGTAATTCGGATCGTTTTTATTATTGTAACATAGAATTGCAAGGGAGAAAAGGAGAGAAAGGTTCAACGCTCGGTGACAAGCACGAATCTAGATCTACTTCATCTTTTGTATACGTTGGATCATAGATTTGTTTTCTCCACTCTTTATTTTAATTATATTAATGCTTCTTTCTTCCATATCTTGTTTATTATCATGTTTTCATCAAATCCCATGACGATGAAAGGTTCAATTATGAGCTAATCGTTGTCATGGGATTCTAACGGAGTTATTTATGTAACTTAGTAGTTTGTTTGCTTTAAAGATTATGTGTGGTGAATTCTTGATATCCTTGTATGGTTGTGTTTCATGTATTTAGATGCATCGCGAACATCTAATTTGTTAATCTCTTGCGAAACGAGAGTGGATCTTGAGATTTAGAACTTGCCATGCTAGCATAGGATAGGTTGATGTTTTAACATCATGATTTGTGGCATAAATAGAGGTATTATGCTGCCCTATGTGATCTTAATAGACAACTTGTTCTTCAACCATTATGTTTTCAAATCTTATAGAGATATAGGGTCTAAGCATGATTGGTGTCTATTCATCTTCTATCTCTTTTGTGGATGTATGTTTAGTTTGGTATTCGTATACTGAGAAGTAGTGTTTACTTGTTTCGTGTTGTCTGATCAGATATCAAAACCATCACGTGCATTGATTAAAGGCATCAACTCTAAGTGAAGTATTTAATGAAGTTAGAGTCCCATGTTTATTATCAATTAAGTAATTTGAATCAATTCTCATTAGTTAATTTAATTCTCAGCTTTATAATTTGCATCTTAGTTTAATTTAGATAATCAAATCTCAAATTTGTTATTTGTCTTAGCAGTGAGTTAAAACCATACATTGTTGCATAGGTACATCGACTGATTTAAAACCAAAACCAGATCTCTGTGGAACGAACTTGAGTTCTATCTGTATTACTTGTGACCACGTACACTTGCGTGATTTTGTGGTAACAAGTTTTTGGCGCCGCTGCCGGGGATCATCGATGTTTTATTTTTAGTTTATGTGCTTGTCATCAGTGGTCGTTAGAGTTCACTGACTCGGATTATTTCTTACATAGTCATATAGTTATATGTGTTTCATGTAGCAATGGGAGAACCAGCAGCAGCAGCGAAAGCATTGATGTATTATACTCTACCAAAGATCAATGATGTCCAATCTAGTATTGTCAGGCCAGCCATTGCAGCTAATACCTTTGAGATTAAGCCTAGCACAATTCGAATGGTACATAATTCAGTTCAGTTTGGGGGTGCTCCTACGGAAGATCCTAATATGCACATTCGGAATTTCATTGAGATTTGCGACACTTTCAAGATCAACGGGGTGTCAGAAGATGCTATCAAATTGAGACTTTTCCCATTCTCTTTGAGGGATAAAGCTAAGGGCTGGTTGCACTCTCTACCAGCAGGTTCTATTTTGACATGGGAGGATCTTGCTCAGAAATTTCTCACTAAATTTTTCCCCATGGCAAAGGCCGCATCAATCAGGAACGCTCTAACTCAGTTTTCACAGCAGTCTGAAGAATCTTTGTGCGAGGCTTGGGAGCGATATAAGGAGATGCTAAGGAAGTTTCCACATCATGGGATGCCTGATTGGATGGTGATTAACTGCTTTTATAATGGCTTGGGTGCCCAGTCAAGACCCATGCTAGATGCAGCATCAGGTGGAGCTCTATGGGCTAAGAGCTACGAGGAAGCTTATGAGTTGATTGAGATGATGGCTGAGAATGAATACCAGAATCCAACTCAGAGATTATCACAAGGCAAAATAGCAGGAATTCTGGAAGTTAATACAGTCACAGCTCTAGCAGCTCAACTAGAGGCACTTAATAAGAAATTGGATTCTATGTCAAAGCATGGGATGCCTCAAGTTGCTAGTGTTTGTGAGCTATGTGAGGGCGCACATGAGATGAGTCAATGTGCCATATCTTCTGAATCGGCACAGTTTGTGAGCAACTTCCAGCAACCTTCGCAACCAGCTCCAGCCACCTATCATCCCAATTTTGGCTGGAGCAACAATCAAGATTTTTAGCAGCAACAGTTTCATGGGGATGATGGTCAATCTTCGAATGAAAAATCTGAATTGGATGAATTGAGGTTGATGATTAAAAGTCAGGCGGTATCTCTCAAGACATTGGAGAATCAGATTGGGCAAATTGCAAGTGCCTTACTCAACATGCCGCAGGGAGTTCTTCCTAGTGACACAGAGTTGAATCCAGGAAAACAAGATGGCATGGAGCATGTTAATGCCATAACACTTAGATCTAGAATAGTCACGAATGATCAGAATTCAGCAATTGAGGATGAAGAAGGAATTCATGATCAGGATCCTACAGAAAAAGAAGAAAATAATGTTTTGTCAGAACCTGTGGTGGATAGTGATGAGGAGGAAGAGTGTAAGTCACTAGGCTTGGCTGATCTTCGGGATTCTAAGGTGCTGGTTGATGAGGTGGTTTCATGGTCAAATCTTGAGGATAGTGCAATTGAGTCTTTTCTTGAGGAAGATGTTTTGATTAAGGGTAATGAAGATCTTCATGAGTTGTAGAGGAATTTTACTTCTGATGAGATGTTAGAGGAATTGAAGGTCATTTGTTCCAAGCATGAAATTCAACTTGAGGAGAGTTCTTTTGATCCTAAGTCTGTTGTGAAGACTTCTGTTGGTGAACTACCCACTTTCGCTCCTAATCCGTCTATTTCCACTCTTGCTCAGTCTTTGGTGGTTAATAATAAAAATCATCATATTGAAGAAGCTTCCAAACTCGAGCTTAAACTATCAGATCACCTGAGGTATGCATATTTGGGTCAATCATCTACTTTGCCTATTATTATTGTTGCTAACTTGTCAGGTAGTGAAGAGAACAATGTTACGAACACTTTTGAGGAGCAAAGAAGGCGGAAACTTGTCATCGAGGATGTAGCCCCGGAAAAGATAATTAAATGGCCATATAGAGATACGGTGTAGAAATTTTCAAGAGAAAAAGCCGTTTCCATGTCTAGCTAAAGACTTTAAACAAAGTCGCTTCGTGGGAGGCAACCCACGCTTTTCGGCACTTTTATTTAGGTATGTTTCCTGTTATCCCTTTTATTACCTTCAATTCAATGGGGACATTGAGTATTCTAAGTTTGGGGGTGGTTTGGGGATAAGTAGTGTGGGGTAGTTATTTATGTCATTGTGTTCATGTAAAAATCATATTTTGCATGTTTAGTGTAATTCATTCATGTTTTGTTCGTATTATTTATGTTTGTTTCATATAGGACATTCTGTTATTTTGTTTGTTTTACCATGTGAGTTCATTTTAGTTGCATTTTCATGGCATGCATTTTTCATGATCCCTTAGGATGAGCTAATTCTGATTGATAGGTTGATGTCTAATTGAGTGTGGTAATGATGAATAGAGGGTTGATTTATAGTTCCTAGGAATTGACTTGCATGTTTCAGAAACAAAACTTTTACACAGCCTCATCATTTGCTTTTGAGCTAGGTTAGGTTCATGCTTGTTTGGTTGTTTTGAGATTGAATCACTTGTTTATATTTAGAATTTTCATTATTCCCTTGATGGCGTAGGGACACTAAAGTCTAAGTTTGGGGGAAACCAGGGATTTCATGCTAGTTGTTGGCTAGGTGTCAAATGGCTAGTAGCCAGCTCATATTTATATGAGTATTCTAGGGTTGGAATTGAGAATTCTCATTCCAGATTGCGTATATGAAAAAAAAAATAGAAAAAAAAAGAAAAGGAAAAAAAATCATGTAAATATTGTTAAATGTAGAATTAACCAGGGTGAGCTATTTAATACTCGAGCAATTAAGTCTGAGGGGACTTAGTCCTAGTAACCTAAAGCCCTTGTGGTTTGGGATTGCTGACCTAACACTCGCTACATGGGTATTATTGTATAAGCCTTTTGGGGTCTCATCCATTGCAGAGTTAAATAAGCATGCTTTTATATAGTATTATGTGTCGTAGTTGTTAGTAATAAATCATGGATTATTGTCTACCTTAGATAAGGATGGAGGTGTTCCTAGGTTATGAAGTGTCTACAGTCTATTCTATTTATAAACTTGTGATTGTCTTGGCGAAGAATAGGTATGATTTTTTATCTAGTTTTGGGAGTATTTCTGATGAGCATCGCACACACGCATGTTTCTGTTCATGTATTGTTAGTATACGGGGACTTAGCCGAGCTCTACTTGGATTTAGTTGCATTCTTTGAGATAATTGATTGCTAGTTGGTTTTGGTTAATTCGAAGGGATCGTTGCATTTTCATATTAGTTGCATGCATTGCATTGCATTAGGTAGTGATGAATTTTGTGGGTACATTCGCTATAGTCCCTCACGAGACCTTACTCGTCCATTAGGGCTACTTAGGGGTTTAAAGTGCTTGTTGCATATGCCAAATGCAATCGTGATCACCTATGGAAGTGGTACTAGTTAGTTGTATATAGTATATTTGTTTATGCTTGAGGACAAGCATCGGTTTAAGTTTGGGGGTGTGATAAGTAGATTTTATATCCACTTGGAGCGTTCCATATCGGCTTAAATTGATTAACTTGGCCTCAAGTTTGTTGTAGTTTTAATGTGTTTTATGTAGTTGTGCAGGTTTGCAAGAATGTTGATTATGGTTGATGCTTCTGCCGGTTTTGGAGGTTAAATTGATTAAAATTCGGATTTCCGGGAAGGTTGCGCAGTCTACACTGTTTTGGCCATATCTGGAGTTCTAGAAGTCCGTTTTCAGCGATCTTACTGTCCACGTGAAGCTTGGGTGATTTTATAAAACTTTGGACAGGTCTTCCACGTGCAGGCGGCGCGTGGTGGGCGCAGGCAGCGTGGCAAGCAGACTGATGGGAGCAGGGAAATTACTGTTTTGCCCTTTTCAAGTTCTAATTGTATTTTGGGTAGTTTTTAGTACCTTAATTGAATTCTAATTGTAATAGAAGGTAATTTCTTCCTGGAAAAGAAATCTAGAGCCTATTTAAACACATCTTAGCATTGTAATTTGGATCGTTATTATTATTGTAACATAGAATTGCAAGGGAGAAAAGGAGAGAAAGGTTCAACGCTCGGTGACAAGCACGGATCTAGATCTACTTCATCTTTTGTATACGTTGGATCATAGATTTATTTTCTCCACTCTTTATTTTAATAATATTATTGCTTCTTTCTTCCATATCTTGTTTATTAACGGAGTTATTTATGTAGATTAGTAGTTTGTTTTCTTTAAAGATTACGTGTGGTGAATTCTTGATATCCTTGTATGGTTGTGTTT
Source organism: Kitagawia praeruptora (assembly GCA_037693485.1). NCBI lineage: Eukaryota > Viridiplantae > Streptophyta > Magnoliopsida > Apiales > Apiaceae > Kitagawia > Kitagawia praeruptora. The sequence goes on along the minus strand of CM075351.1, from coordinate 123,823,779 downwards.
CATGTATTTAGATGCGTCGCGAACATCTAATTTGTTAATCTCTTGCGAAACGAGAGTGGATCTTGAGATTTAGAACTTGTCATGCTAGCATAGGATAGGTTGATGTTTTAACACCATGATTTGTGGCATAAATAGAGATATTATGCTACCCTATGTGATCTTAATAGACAACTTATTCTTCAACCATTATGTTTTCAAATCTTATAGAGATATAGGGTCTAAGCATGATTGGTGTCTATTCATCTTCTATCTCTTTTGTGGATGTATGTTTAGTTTTGTATTCGTATACTGAGAAGTAGCGTTTACTTGTTTCGTGTTGTCTGATGAGATATCAAAACCATCACGTGCATTGATTAAAGTCATCAACTCTAAGTGAAGTATTTAATGAAGTTAGAGTCTCATGTTTATTCTCAATTAAGTAATTCGAATCAATTCTCATTAGTTAATTTAATTCTTAGCTTTATAATTTGCATCTTAGTTAAATTTAGATAATCAAATCTCAAATTTGTTATTTGTCTTAGCAGTGAGTTAAAACCATACATTGTTGCATAGGTACATCAACTAATTTAAAACCAAAACCAGATCTCTGTGGAACGAACTTGATTTCTATCTGTATTACTTGTGACCACATACACTTGCGTGATTTTGTGTTAACACTAAGCCATTAGATGAAGCCACCTTCACAAGGTTGGTTAGTGAGATTGGAATGCTGAATTCTTCAGATTCTGGCTAAGTGAATATATCATCTAGATTGTTGCAGCAGTAAAGACTTACTTTATCTAAATTCTCAATATTTTTGGAGTAAGTGTTGGCTAAAATATGATTTATAAATATTTCAAATCTGTTGCATAGGTTGAAAAATCATATTTTATTAACTTGAAATTTCTATGAAATTTTGAGAAAATCACTGTTTAATTTGCTAGAATATTCTTCATTGAATATGACTGGTAAATTTTAAAAGATAGTGAAAATTAATTTTTGTGAGTGGAGAGTATATGTCGATAAGTCAGACTTCTCGAATGATTCACTATTCGACATCTCTCATAAGTCTCATTAGAGCACTCTCGAGTTCTCGAATAGAGTCTTTTAGAGATATCGAATAGAGGTATTCTTGACTTCTCGAATATGGTAATTGAGTTCTCTAATGACTGAGTTCTCGAATACTATATTTGAGTTCTCGAATCATTTGAAAAGGCTGAATTCTCGCTGAATCTCAACCAATTTTGGAATTTTGTCTAAAATTTTAATTCACTCATAAAAACACATTTTATTTAATTTAGAATTATTTCTAAGTTAGATAAATGCCAGCTGTGAGTTACCATCTGCTTGAGTTATCGAATAAGCCTTTCTTGACTTATCGAATAGGTGTTTTCTACTTCTCGAATGCCTGACTTGTCGATACAAAACATATATCTAATCGATAATTCAAGTACTTCATACTTATACAATTCTACATCTATTCTGTTCATTTCATTCGATTTCTCAAGCATCTAAACTCCCAAAACCTCTGAAAACCCTAATTGCAAAAACTTAATTTCTTCTTCAATCTTCATTCTCCTTCTCTCTCTATACAACTGGCAAACACTCAACTCACCATTCCCACTCAGACCAATTTCATTGCTATAACAAATGATGTGGAAGCACCAAATGCGAACTTCAAGTTCTTTGTTCGCTGGATGTCTGAATCATATATCAAGAATGCTCTATCAGCCAACCCAACTCTGTATCTAGACCTACTAGAACAGTTTTGGAGGACTGCCACCGTGGAAGTCATTGCTCTTAAGAATGCTATAACCTCATATGTAGTCTACTGCAAAATTCAAGGAAAGGATATCACTATCACTACATCTGACATGAATAAGGCACTGGATTTACAACAAGAGGAGTATGACATACTGGCCACAAATGCACAGTTAGAAGAATTCTTTGAATTTATCAACTACTCAGATGCAATCAATCTTGGAAAGTTGAACAGAAAGAATCTAAGGAAAGAGTGGAGCTATGAATTTGCCACTCTCCTTCAAGTCTTCACTACCAGGAAGTCTAGTTTTGACCAAATCAGTGCACCTACGCAGCAAATTGGTTATGCTTTGGCCTATGGGAGAAAGATTGATATTGGACAGATCATTCTACAGGAACTATATGGGAGACATGGTAAGAACACAGCCAAGAGAGGTACTGAAATTTTCTTTCCTCGTTTTATTCAATCTGTACTCAATTTTGTAGATAATAAATTGATTGAATTGTCTGGATTAGATAAGACTAGAATAGGCTACCCTAGATCCATGACCAAACTCATTTTTGGTAACTTGGAGACTATGAATGATGTGGATGTAAGACTCAAAATAACTCCCCATATAGAGAGTCAATTTAGGACTTACCCCCATAACATGCTAATATTTGATTCAAAATCTCAGTTAGCACAGCCCAAGCAAGTAGAACACAATGCTAACCCAGGGCTTGCTAACCAACCCTCTCAACCAAACACTCTACCAAACATTGAGCCAACTGCATCATCCTTTCAAAAGGGTGATGTTAGTAAAAAAAAAGAGAAAAGAGATAGTTTCTGCACCATTAACCATATTATCTGAAGCAGCATTGGCTGTAGAATTAGAAAGTGAGGAACCTGAGTCACCCCTTGTCAAGCCAAAGAAGAAGAAAGCTAAAACCACCTCTTCAGTCACACAAATGGCTGAAGTTGTAAAATCAGGGGCAAACAGTTCACTAGATGTATTCTCTCAACAACGTGCATCTATAGAATCAAGCATCCTTCCCAATGCACCTATCTGTACAGAGTCAGCACATGGGAGTGATAAGGTTGGCACAACACTGAGTGGAGAGCACATCACATTTGAAACTCCCTCTATTTCTCAGGGGGAGTTGCCAAAATCTATTCCACAAGACACTTCTCTTCCAGAACCTACACCTGAAATTTCTTTGCAGCCTGCAACTCAAGCAATTGAGAAGCAAGGACTTGATCATCAAGAATTCTTCTCTCTTGATGAGCCAACAAATTCAAGTGACATGGTGCTTGACACTGTGCTCACCACCCAGAAACCACATTCAGATGGTGAGGGAATGCTAGCTGGGGCATATCCTGATGACACCATCACAAACATAGAGGATTCACTAGTTTTTACTAGAGACTCTGTGCCTGTGCAACTACTGTTGTAACTCATCCCACTCTTGTGGAGACAACAGTAGTAGAGTCATTCCATCCGGTTACAGAAGTTGCATCTGTAACTGAGGAGTCTAGCTTGCCTAGCTCTAACTTCTTGTCTCAATGGCTGAAGCCTGTGCAACATGACAGTGCTTCAGGATCAAGGTCTGTTCCACCTCAATTAACGGTTGAAGCACTTCAAAGCTTAATTGTGGATCAGATCCCTGAGTTCACAAAGATTGCTCAGCACCTTCTCACTGCAAACATGCCAAATCCAGATTATGAAGCTATTCTCTTATGCCACAGAGATGATGTGGAGATGCAAAGGGCTAAGATAATTGATGATACTGAAAGATATGGCAATGTGGATGCCTGGCTACAAGGAAAATTGGACATTCCTCTCTCAGAAGGCCTTCAGTACATCAGAGAAGAGTACATTACTTCACTAGGGTCCAATGCCAAATCTCTCTTCCCTAGTGATGTGTATGAAGCAGTGAATGACAGCTACAAGGGTATTCTCAAGGCTGCACATACCTTTGCAAGGGTCTAAAAACAGAAGTTCATGAAGTGTGTATAGCCACAATCAAGGAGGTGCATGAGATAAAGAGGGCTTTTGATGCCAAATTCCCTCCATTGGAGACTGTTCTCAAGGACATTCTAGCCTGCAAGTCTACCTGTACCAAGATGGATAATGGCCTAGCTCTACTCAATGACACTGTCACAGGTATGGGGAATAAATTTCAAGCTCTATCTGAACAGACCATAGATGCCAATGCCATGCTAAGGACCATGTTCAAAAATCTATATGGAGACAAGCTGATTACTGAAGTCCCATTGCATGATATGACTAGGTTTGAAGTGCAGAGACTTAAGGAACAATCCCTATCTGGCTTCAAATCTACTGAATTATTCACCAAGGTTGATGCTCTTGAAAAGGAGGTAGCTTCTCTCACAAAGTCTAATGCTCATCTTACAGACAAGGTTGCAATTCTCACTGAACAGTTGGACACCCAAGCCACCACCACGGCTAATGTCCTTCTGCATCAACAATCTATGTTGTCTGCTATGATGAAGCACATGGGTCTCCCTCTACCTGAAGAATCTTCCAACCCAAAGGCCACTCCTAAAGCCTCTTTGCCTGACAACAAGCCTAAGGGGGAGAAGAGGTTAAGGAATTCAAATCCAAAGGGGGACAAACCTAAGGAGAAAGGCATACAGCTAAATGAGGGTGGTCACCAAAGGGCTCCAAAACCTATAAATATGCAAGGGAAAGGGAAATCCAAAGTTGATGAGCCCCCAACCACTCTACCAATTGTTTCTCTACCAACTGTGAATGTCATTACTCCTGGTGGCCAGAAGCAATCCATCACAACCACAGTGGTTGCAGGGAGTATGCCATCTAATAAACCTCCATCCTCCAAATCTGAAAGTGCCAAGCCTGTATAAGTAAAGGTGGTTACTGAGGCCAAGCTACAAGAAGTTGCAAATTCAAATGTCTATCATGATGAAGCATTCTTGGAGTTTCTGAAAGTCTCAAGGGAGCAGGCTAGTGACACTCAATTTTATCTGAGGAGCCTGAAGGATCAGATTGACTGTCTCACTGTTATACCCAGGAAAATCAATAGCTCATGGTTCAAGGAGATAATGATGGTATCCAATTCAAAGATATGGCATCTAACCTACAAGATTCTTCAAGCCATAAAACACTCCGAGGTAGATGCCATACTTGAGCTTATTAAGAAGAAAAATGAGAACAACAAGAGTCTATATGATGACTTAAGGAATGATCAACTTTCAAGGCTGCCAGAAGTAATCAAGAAGCCATGGACAATCATCTACCAGTCTGGCACCAAAATTGAAGACATCAAGTAGTTGGTCTTTCCCAATAACCTCACTTCTAGAAATCACAGACTTATCACTGCTATCACTGATCAACTACAGAAGAAAGGTGGAGTCAGAAATTCTGAAGAAATAGAAGCGTTGCACATCCTCAGATCTTTCATAGCAACTGGTGCAATTCCATAAATGGCTCTACCTAGGAGAAATAAAGATGATGACTCTGAAGATAAAAGTGATGGGAGGAGAAGACATCACAGGAGAGATAAAGGTGATGAAAATAAGAAGAAGAAGAAGGATGACAAGAACAAGACGGATGATGATGACCAAGGTAAAGTCTGTGAGAGGAAAAATGGAAAACAGCAAGCCTTAGGCATTGCTGACAGTAACCTCACCACAACACAAGACTCCAAGTCTAGGGTGAATACTGTTAGTAGTGACCTAGCAAAATCAGCATCTATGGCTTCTGCAACTGTTTTGCCATCTCAAGAAGAGAAGAAGATTCAAGTCAAGAAGCCATCTGTGTGTTTCAAAAAGCAAACTGCTAATGGAATACTACAATGGTCTATAAACAAAGGTCACATCTTACTGTCAGGCAACCATGTAAAAAGGATCAAATTCAAACAAGCTGCAAGGAAACCAAAGCTATCCAAATCAAGAGCTCTGACAATCTATCCAGGACTGAAACTCCAACTACTAGATGAAGATTTTGATGAAGAGCAACTGTAATTTCTAAGAGCTAAAAATATATGTTATGCTGCAATTATGAATGACTGCCTTGAAATCAAATACATTGATGGAAGAGAAATGAAATTCAAACAAGGGGGTTGTCAAAAATTGGGGCAAGTTATATGAGATAGAAAGAATTATTGCACTGTTGGATTCTGAAGACAAGGTGGAGAGAGTATGGAAGCTGGAGTTGATTGATTTTGTGAAAATGAAGAGAGACTATGCTGAGGAGATTAGGAAGGGATGCTTTGAGAAATGGCTAGAAATGGAGAAGGAGATCGATAGGATGGAAGTTGAAGCAGAAAAGCTAAGGGCAAAAGGATTATGTAGAGTTCAGTTCAATCCCTATGTGGTGAAGTATAGGAGAAGAAATGAAGATAATGTCAATATAAGAATGAACCTACTCAGTCACTATCCTGCCAACATTCTGAAACAAGTAATTAAAGATTTCAAAAACTCTATTATGCTTGAGGAATTGGATGCTATGGCAGAGATCATAAGGGCCATGGATGAGAATGCAAGAAAGGAAAAAGAAAGAAAACAGAAAGCATATGATGATCTACAAGCCAAAGCAATGGAGATGGAATCAAGTGAGAATGGCTAGTATTTCATCATACTGTAAGATTATTCATCTTGTAATTTCATTCATGTGTTCAATCAATCTACATACCTGTATTTTTCAAGTTTTATCTTTATGTAAGTTAGGCTTGTTATCAGACATGAAATTGTGACTAAGGGTCTCACTCACAATTTGGGGGAGATTGTTAGTCACAGAGGCATGCCTATTTACATCTAATAACAAGCCTAATTGTTTGTAATGCTTTGCATTACTTACATGACCTCTTAACTGAGGGAACCTCTAGTTATAGAGTTTCTACTTGTTCTGTACTTGTAGTAGGCATCAAATCCTAGTTGTGTAACTATACTTATATAGTCAAGAATAATGTTTGAAAGAAGTTCCAAGGTTCATGCCTCAAGCAAGAAGATGAAGACTGTCAAATAAATCACAGTTGGGATTTGAAGAAATGAAGAATTTGCCTAAGTACCAATTCGAGAAGTGCTTTTGTCTATTCGAGAAGTCTAGAGTTCGAGAAGTCAGAGATTCGATATCTAAAGAAGACATTGTTCGATATCTCTGAATGCACTGTTTGATATCTCATTCGATATCTCAGAGATTCGACATGTCTAAATGCTCTATTCGAGAACTCAAGAAGTCAACAAGTCAAAGTGGTATTCGAGTTCTCAAAGAGTCAACAAGTCAAAGTTCCATTCGATATCTCAAGGACTCTGAATGAACTATTCGATATCTCAGGGATTTGACAAGTCAAGTGTTCTATTCGACAACTCAAGGAACCCTGGAGAAAAGTACTATTCGAGAAGTGATTCAATATGTAAATCATACAGTATTCGAGAACTCAGAGTTATCTAATCCTAGTTCTCGAATCAATCACTTAGTCACTTCTCGAATACATTCTTGGAGACAAAATACTGAAGAAATTGTACAAGTCTGAAACCTGCAACAAGCCAATGCACTTTATGGACCACAATCTGTAACGTGCTCTGGAAATCCTACAAGGAAGCTTGGAGAGATATAGAAGAGACAAAGAGCTACTTAGCAAAAAAAAAAGAAAAAAAGAAAAAAAAAAGACAAAGAGCTAAAGAAGTGGATCTGAACAGAACTTTGCAAAGTCAAATCTGTAGCCGTTTGCACACTTACTCAAAAAGGATAGACAGACCAGAAAGTAATTTGTTTTAGCTACCTTATTTGCAGTAAGTAGGTTGTATTCATGTTCTATAAGAATACAGCCTCACTTCCTTAGTAGTAATCTTTGAGAGGAGAAGTGTAACATCCCGACCTTTTTCGGAATATTGAAATAAACACTTAAATATAACAATCCAATTTTTAAATCAAAAATCTGAAAATCCTTCGAATCAAGACATCGAAAATCAACACAAAGTCTAAAGTACTAAAAATGGAGACGCAGCTCCCACATTTTCTTCAATAATAATATGCGAAACAAATAAAATCCAAGTAGCATCCTTATCCTTTCGAAAGCCAAAACCTGAAATATTACACAATAATGAGCTACAAAGCCCAGCAAGTAATTATCGTCTAATGACTCACAATAATATTTTCGAAATCAACAATGCACTTAATTTTTTAATCCCAAAGTTCTATATACGGTCACATTATGCCAGTGACACGGCTTCTATAATTCGTTGGGGGCTAGTTTACGTCCCTCATTAAGTCAAACTCAACAAGGTATCTATGTGTTCCGGAACGTGCGTAAACTAGTTCTATATGTCACACTATCCAGTGACCGGATTCTATTAGTCGATACGCAAAATAAAACTGGGAAATTCTAAAAGTCTTTTCTATTTTCGATGTCACAATTTCGATAATCAAGGTAAAATAAATATTTCAAATTCAATAAATAAACAGTATAATTCAATGAATAACGAAAAGTCACTTACCTCAATATCGATCTCCCTCCTGAAAAACAAAATGCGACCACGTCTATAATATTAATATACATCTTGCTTAGTAATTGAACCAAAAGCAACTTAATAATGCATGTATATACGACCATTATATCTTAGTAAATAACTAATTAAACTTACAATAATAAAATAATGTTTTTCCAACACCAATATTTTATACAACAAGATTCTGTACCATCGCAACTTTAGAAATTTAAAGACAACCGAGAATGACTTATAACAAAATATTGCAATAATAATAATAATAATAATAATAATAATAATAATAATAATAATAATAATAGTAGTAGTAATAAAGCATTACCAATAATTGTTAACAAATTGCTATACTAATAAACGTTAACTTACAAAAAAATCAAGTATCTTCGATCCAAAGCAAAAGTTTAAAATCATGCACTAAAAATATTTATCCGAATAGAATGCAGGTTAATGTTTTCAAACCCCTTAATCACCATGAACATAATTAAATGACACTCAAGGTATATGCATGCATGTCCAACCATCCAAAGTAAGCAAATCTTCCATTTTCATTTAAATAAAGATTATACCATTATGAATAAAAAAAATATATGCAGATACCAAATAATCCAATTTAGCAAAGAATTCTTAGGTACTAATATCCATATCCAGTGCGAAAATCTCATTATATCAAGAGTTGTAATAACCAAAACAAATATTACTAATATATTACTTAACACATAATTAATCTTAAAAGAAGGTAGCATATTATGAAACTAATATCATGTAATCAAATTTAACACTAAAGGTCTATAAGTAATCTAAGAAAATTAATATATCTATTTTTAATTAAAAGGAATCAACTTGTCAGTGGTAGCATTTTACAGAATTCGCAAAACCAGTCATATACATATGAGACATAGGATGGATGCGTCTATGAGCATGCTAAAGATCAACTATACTAACAAGTAATACATATTATCAATTTTATAAGAACAAGAGTTATTACCGATCGATACAAAATGGTGATTGCCTAGCTAGCTACTTCGCTCGGAACTTTCCTCCCAACTCCCAAGTCCTTCTTTCTCTTTCACCGACTCTATTTTCTCCTTATCAGATTGTATTCTATTTGTTTTTCTTTTGTGATATATAAAGGCTCTAGCTACTTAACTCAGCACATATAGAAACGTCTTTGTACTTAATCATATCACAATCAATATTCATAATAATTAGTAAATGCCATTTACCACAATTAACTCATTTCCGTTTTCTAGCAAGAGTTTCAAATCTTAAAAGAAAAAAAATGTCCAACTATTATTGGGTCAACACAAATAAAATAGATTATTTATAATAAATTTTATTCTTAATGAAGATCAATAAAATAACTAAATAATTTTTTCAAAAAAATGGGGGCTTTACAAGAAGTTTTTCATATACACTTAAGACATATCTCTCTGAGAAAAACGAAGCTGAGAATACTATCATTTGTATTCACAGATTGTAGCAACCTTTATCTAATAATATATTAGATTAAAGTGATATTGTGTCTTGTGTTATCTTTATCCGCACCTATACATTTGCACACACAAACACTTATCTGCTACACAGATTCAAGAACTAAGAAAAGTTCAAGAATCCATTCACCCCCCCCCCTCTGTATTCTTTTACTGTATTCAATACTCAACAATAGCTTCAACTGGCCTTCAGAACTGATTGGTGAGAAGGCGTTGCACTAGTTAGAGTTATTGATCGAGGGATGAAAATGCACACCTAGAGGGGGGTGAATAGGTGTAAATGGCTAACTATGTTCAACTAAAACCGATTTTAAAAATTACCAGAAACAGCTTACTGATTTCGTTTTATGCAGAGACAAATGGTATGCTGAATGCACAGATAATCAGTATAGTAAAGTGCAGAAATAGTAATCTAAATGCAAGCAGTAAGTAAATAACAAAAAATAAAGAACACAGAGACTTTTAGCCAGGTTCGACCCCTAACCCCTATGGTCTACGTCCTGGTCCCTTACCAACTTGGTAAGAGAATATATTATTGATCACTGAAATGAAACCAATTACAAGATACAATAATATATCTCCCTTAATTCCCAGCTGTTGACAAATGGCGTGCCGAACTCCTGTTTCTGAACTTGCTCTCTAAGCTATACTTCCCAAGTATACTTCTCTAGCAACGATCACCAAACCCTAGTTCCCAAGCCAACTTGTCCAACAACTAAACCTTACAAATCGAACAATACAATCAATAGATGAATACAACTCAAACTATGAACTCTCTAAGATATAGCACGTATAGAATATATTAAGAGCTCGAGAGAATCAAAAGATATAGCAATGAAAAACTGAGTTGTTTGCAATCTTGTGTGCTTGAATATTTTTTTTCTGAATTCTTAGCCACGAATGAACACAAGACTCAGGTTTATAAAGCTTCACACCAACGTTCAGAAAATCAATCACCAATTTATTCGAACTATTAGAATCAATTTCCAACGTTCAATTGGTTAGGGATTTTGCAAACGTTCTTGTGAACGTTAGACAGAGGGTTTGGAAGAAAGAAATCGATGAAAACATAACCCTTCTGATTTGTATAGATATAAAACGCGTATAGGAGATTTTGTAGAAAGAAATCTTTTAAATAAGGAAATTCCTATAAGTTTTATAAAATAATTTAAATAAGGATATTTGAAAAGATTTGAGCTCTAGAATATATTGTGTACGTATTATATAATAAAGAGTCCTCACAATATATTTCCTGAATTACATCCATGAGAATTAATCTTGATCTTTATCTTCAGGATTTCTGGCAGTTTGCAAATGGCTTGCTATTTGTGTCTGTCAGTGCAAATGGCTTGCCAAACTGTCTCTGTTGTAACACCAAGTGGCTTGCTGTATATATATTCTCTGTAAACTTAATATGCCCTGCAAAACCAAGTTAGTACAATCATAACACAATGTTTTATATCAAACTACAAGCAAATAGCTTACTGAATGTGATCATCAAAACCATAGGAGTATCAATCTCCCCCTTTTTGATGATTACACAATATTTAGGAGAAATAAGAACTCCCCCTAAATCCCTGCATATTGGTACATTTTGATATAAAACAGATTCAAGATAAACAAGCATAATAATTATATCCAAATCGAATATCTTAACCAAACGGTTCTCCTAAATTTCTCCCCCTTAATCCATCAAAAAATCAACAAAAAGAATATTAGTCCAGGTCTGGAATAAGCATAGAGAAATAAAATTAAAAGATCAAAGCATAGTAATGGCATATAAACTGTTCAGATACAAATGGTAAGCCAACGTTACCCATTTTGTGCTTGTCAGCTTGCTGACTACACAATACACATGCCAAGCTCCATTCGTATGGCTGCAAATCTTTCTTCAGCCAATGGCTTTGTGAAAATATCTGCTAGTTGAACTTCAGTTGAGACAAATATCAACTCAATCTTCCCTTTTGCTGCATTATCTCTCAAGAAATGATGACGAACGTCGATATGCTTTGTTCTTGAGTGATTCACAGGATTCTTGGAGATATTGATAGCACTCGTGTTGTCACAATATATTGGAATCTTGCCACACTTGATATTAAAATCCCTTAGAGTTTGAATCATCCATAAAATTTGAGAGCAACAGCTACCAGCTGCTAGATATTCTCCTTGGCCGTTGAAAGAGCAACAGAAGCTTGCTTTTTGCTTTGCCATAAAACCAAGATTTGTCCAAGGAATATACAAACACCACTTGTACTCTTTCTATCAGTTTGAGACCCTGCATAATCTGCATCACTATACCCCACGAGATCAAAAGTATTTGTGATAGGATAGAACAAACCAAGATTGATAGTACCACTTAAGTATTTAAAAATTCTTTTAACCGCATTTAAGTGAGACTCTTTAGGGTTGGATTGAAACCTTGCACAAACACAAACACTATACATGATATCAGGTCTTGAGGCAGTTAAATATAATAAACTTCCAATCATACCTCTATACCTTTTGACATCCACATCCTTACCATTCTCATCTGCAAACAGCTTGCTGTTTTGAGTCATAGGAGTTGTTTTTGCTTTGACATCTTCATAACCAAATCTTTTGAGCAGATTCTTTGTATACTTTGATTGATGCACATAAATACCATCATTGGTTTGCTTGATTTGAAGACCCAAGAAATAATTGAGTTCCCCCATCATGCTCATGTCAAATTCATTGTACATGCACTTAGAAAACCACTCACACATAGATTCATTAGTAGCACCAAACACAATATCATCCACATATATTTGTACAACAAGAATATCTTTACCATTTTGCTTTGTAAATAATGTTGGATCGATATTACCTCGAGTAAATCCATTTTTGAGAAGAAACTTACTAAGCCTCTCATACCACGCTCTAGGGGCCTGTCTTAAACCATATAATGCCTTCTTGAGCTTGTAAACATAGTCATGAAACTTCTCATGTTCGAATCCAGGAGGCTGTTTGACATAGACTTCCTCATCCAGCACGCCATTTAGGAATGCACTTTTTACGTCCATTTGATATAACTTGAATTTCTTGTAGCATGCATAAGCAAGAAGCATTCTGATTGATTCTAAACGAGCTACAGGTGCATATGTTTCTTCAAAATCAATTCCTTCTTGTTGATTATAGCCTTGAGCCACGAGCCTTGCCTTATTTCGAGTAACTGTTCCAAATTCATCCACTTTGTTCTTGAACACCCATTTGGTTCCTATGATAGAAGCATCTTCTGGTGGCTTTACAAGTTCCCAAACATCACATCTCTCGAATTGGTTGAGTTCCTCTTGCATTGCCATGATCCAATTTTCATCTTCTAGTGCTTCCTTGATATTTTTGGGTTCTTCTTGAGCTAAAAAGGCAGCATAAGCACAAAAGTTTGCTTTTCCTCTCCTTGTTGTGATTCCATCTGAGATATTTCCAATGACAAGTTCTGGAGGATGATTCTTTACTGTCCTTGTAGCTTTTGGTAGAGAATGTTGAGCAATTTCTTCATGTGAAGTGATTCTGACCACTTCAGCTTGCTGATTTGCATTTCCAGCTTGCTGTTTTCCATTCTCAGTAGTGTTGTTGGCTTGCTGACTTCCAGTTTCAGCAGAATTGTTGGCTTGCTGATTTCCAGTAACTTGATGTTGTATATTATCAATTTCACCTGCAAATTCTTCCTCGTCTCTTGGCAGATCATTGTTAGGTTCTTGAAAAGTAACATCAATAGATTCTTCAACTATATGTTTATTTAAATTATAAATTCTATATGCTCTACTAGTTAAAGAATAGCCAAGAAAAATAGCCTCATAAGATTTAGTATCGAATTTACCATCATTATCAATTGTCTTGAGCACAAAACACTTTGAGCCAAAGATTTTGAAGTAACTAATGTTTGGCTTCTTTTTCCTCAACAATTCATACGGAGTTTTGTTCAAAATAGGCCTGATTATGACTCTGTTCAACAAATAGCACGCTGTATTCACTGCTTCTGCCCAAAAACTTCTAGGCAGCTTGCTTTCTTGCAAAAGAGTCCTTGCTGTTTCTTGTAGTGACCTGTTCTTCCTTTCTACCACTCCGTTTTGCTGTGGAGTCCTTGGTGCAGAAAATTCATGTGTAATTCCTCCTTTTTCACAATAATCAACGAAGTCTTTGTTGAGAAATTCACCTCCTCTATCACTCCTAATACCTACAAGTCTTGTATTCAACTTGTTCTCAAGTAATTTGATTAGCTTCTTAAACTCATCAAAAGCACAATCTTTAGTACGAAGAAATAATACCCATGTAAATCTAGAATAATCATCTACGATCACAAAGCCATATTGTTTACCTCCAATACTCTTGTAAGCTTCTGGACCAAATAAGTCCAAATGTAGAAGCTCTAAGGGTTTAGAAGTAGATACCATTTTCTTTGATTTGTGAGTACTTCGAAGCTGTTTTCCCAATTGGCAAGCTGAACATACTTCTGATTTGACATACTTTAGCTTGGGCAGCCCTCTCACTAGTTTCTTGCTTGATAACTTTCTGAGCAAATCCATGTGTGCATGTCCCAATCTTCTATGCCAAATATATGGATCATTATCCATTGCAGCCAAACAGCATGCTGTTTCCTGCAAATCGAAGTCTAATACATATATATTTCCTTCCCTTCTAGCAACTAGGGGGATTTTGTTAGTACCAATAGTAATAATAGCTTTATCAATGCCCAATTCAACATGATGTCCATTATCAAATAATTGAGTGACACTAAGCAAATTATAAGTAAGGCCTTTGACATATTGAACTTTATCAATTGAAATATTACTATTACCAATAGAACCGGTACCAAGGATTTGAAGAGTTTTGCTATTTCCAATTGTTACTCTTCCACCCTTTTTCATTTTGAGATTCATAAACTGAGATTTGTCTCCACACATATGTCTTGTGCATCCACTGTCCAAGATCCATTGCTTTGACTTGACCTTAGCAGCAAGGCACATCTACAAAACAAACAAAAATGCCTCAATGTTTTGGTACCCATATAGGTTTGGGTCCAGGTTGGTTAGTAGCAAGAATATATAAAGCATTTAAATCAGATTTCTTGATCCACATTTGGACCACTTTTGGGGACTGATCATTCTGTTGGTAAGCTGTTTGTCTTCTGCCAGAAGCATTCTGGTATGCTGTTTGTCTCCTGTCTGGTGCATTCTGGTATGCTGTTTTCGTCTTATGATATACTCGAACCACACAATTCTTTTCCAGATTTCCTTTTCCACCACATTTGTTGCATGTCTTCCAAGGCATAGCATAATTGTAGGGAATGCCATTCCTTCCATCATATTTGAGCACCTTATCTTTCTTGTTGAAGTTTAGACCAACACCTTCTCTGACCAAAGGTACATTTGCCTTCTTCATCATTGTTTTTAGAGTGTCTTCACCTTGAACAAAAGTTTCCATGCCCTTCTTGAGATCTTTAACTTCTGTTTCTAGGAGGGTGATCACTTCAGCTTGCTGTTTGATGAGTTCAGCTTGCTGGATTCTCTTTTCAGCAGTTTTTGAGGATTCGGCTTGACTAGATTCCTTCATTTTGTATGATTCCAATGCTTTAGCTTTAGTTTTGACATCAGACCTTAGCTCTTTGATTTCTTCAGTCAAGGTCTTGTTTCTCTTTTCAAGTAACTTGACATTTGCCTCTAAATGTCTGTTCTTAGTATTCAGTTCCTTGATCTCTGTAGCTTTACTGAATGAAGTTGAATCCCATTCTTCCATTTTTGGCAACAGATCTTTTACCATTTTGGATAAATAGGCATTCTTATCAGTCAGCTTGCTGATTTCAGCCTTTAGTGCCATGTGTTCTTCAATTGTAACACTATTTTGTTCCTGCATGGTTAGTGAATCTAACAAAGTATCATCTGAAGAAATATAATCATTAAAAGAGTTTACCTCACTCTGATCTTCTTCAGAATCAGTTTCAGTATACACTCCTTCTGAATTTCCAAGAGCAGATTCATCTTCCATTCCAACAAGTGCTAAGTTCACCATTTCTTCACTTGAGTCATCACTGGAATCTGAATCATCATCACTCCAAGTCAGTAGAGCCTTTGATTTCTTCTTATCCTTGAAAACAGTAGGCTGTTTTGACTTCAGTTTGTAGCAGTTCCTTTTATAATGACCTGGCTTGCCACATTCGAAACAAGTTTCCTCCTTAGAGTCTTTTGAGCCTTTCTTGTTGTTGTAGTAGCCACCTCTTTCCCTTTTCATCATATTCTTCTTTTCTATCAGCCTCTTGATCTTCTTTGAAATAAGTGCAAGTTCCTCATCTGAATCAGATTCATCATTAGAGTCAATTGGCTTGCTGTTTTTAGAATGGAGAGCCATATTCTTCATCTTTTCTGTTGGAGCTTTAACACTTGAACTTCCCACCTGATTTCCATTTATCTTGCTTTCAAATTGCTCTAGCTCAGCAAATACAGCCAAGTGATCCATAGTATCAATAAGTGGTGAGGATTCCAAGGCAGTAACTTTGGCTTCGTAGATAAATGGTACTGCACTTAAGACCTTCATATTGATTTCATCTTGTGGTATAGATTTTCCAAGCCTCTTCAGTGAGTTAATAGTAACTTGAAACCGTGCTTGACTATCCTTGATAGTTTCACCTTCATTAAGCTTGAAGTTTCCAAAGTCATTCATTAGCTTGCTAAGTTTCACCTTCTTTAGAGATTTCGAACCTTCATGATAAGTCTCCAAAGCATCCCACATTTCTTTTGCTGATTTGAGTGAAGATACTTTATCATATTCAGCCTGATTCAAACCATTCATAAGAGAACTCCTTGCCTTTCCATTGTAGCCAAGTTTGATTAATTCATCCGGAGTGAGATCATCAACATCCTTTGGCTTGCCATCCTTATCAAGAAAGACATATGGACCTTTTTGCACAACTCTCAGAACTAATGGATCTCTGGATAAGTGAGTTTCCATGCTGCTTTTCCACCAGTGGTAGTTGTGTGTGCCATGAAGAAGTGGAGGCCTAAAATCAGATTTTCCTTCGGGATAGTTTTCAGCCATTTTGATCGAATACTTTCCTGTTACAGAATTGTTAGTATACCAAAGCTCTGATACCAAATGAAAATGCACACCTAGAGGGGGGTGAATAGGTGTAAATGGCTAACTATGTTCAACTAAAACCGATTTTAAAAATTACCAGAAACTGCTTACTGATTTCGTTTTATGCAGAGACAAATGGTATGCTGAATGCACAGATAATCAGTACAGTAAAGTGCAGAAACAGTAAGCTAAATGCAAGCAGTAAGTAAATAACAGAAAATAAAGAACACAGAGACTTTTAGCCAGGTTCGACCCCTAACCCCTATGGTCTACGTCCTGGTCCCTTACCAACTTGGTAAGAGAATATATTATTGATCACTGAAATAAAACCAATTACAAGATACAATAATATATCTCCCTTAATTCCCAGCTGTTGATAAATGGCGTGCCGAACTCCTGTTTCTGAACTTGCTCTCTAAGCTATACTTCCCAAGTATACTTCTCTAGCAACGATCACCAAACCCTAGTTCCCAAGCCAACTTGTCCAACAACTAAACCTTACAAATCGAACAATACAATCAATAGATGAATACAACTCAAACTATGAACTCTCTAAGATATAGCACGTATAGAATATATTAAGAGCTCGAGAGAATCAAAAGATATAGCAATGAAAAACTGAGTTGTTTGCAATCTTGTGTGCTTGAATATTTTTTTTCTGAATTCTTAGCCACGAATGAACACAAGACTCAGGTTTATAAAGCTTCACACCAACGTTCAGAAAATCAATCACCAATTTATTCGAACTATTAGAATCAATTTCCAACGTTCAATTGGTTAGGGATTTTGCAAACGTTCTTGTGAACGTTAGACAGAGGGTTTGGAAGAAAGAAATCGATGAAAACATAACCCTTCTGATTTGTATAGATATAAAACGCGTATAGGAGATTTTGTAGAAAGAAATCTTTTAAATAAGGAAATTCCTATAAGTTTTATAAAATAATTTAAATAAGGATATTTGAAAAGATTTGAGCTCTAGAATATATTGTGTACGTATTATATAATAAAGAGTCCTCACAATATATTTCCTGAATTACATCCATGAGAATTAATCTTGATCTTTATCTTCAGGATTTCTGGCAGTTTGCAAATGGCTTGCTGTTTGTGTCTGTCAGTGCAAATGGCTTGCCAAACTGTCTCTGTTGTAACACCAAGTGGCTTGCTGTATATATATTCTCTGTAAACTTAATATGCCCTGCAAAACCAAGTTAGTACAATCATAACACAATGTTTTATATCAAACTACAAGCAAATAGCTTACTGAATGTGATCATCAAAACCATAGGAGTATCAAGGGATTATTTGTTACTAGATTTACAAGAGTGAAGTGAAGATGTGGTCAGACTCCAAGTGGGAGATTGTTGGGTTTGTGGAGTCTATCAGGTTTCAGAATTGGATTCTGACTTGAGTTAGGAATTCCTGAATTGGACTCTAATTAGAGTTAGGATTAGAGTTAGGAATTTCAGAATTAGACTCTGATATGTTTTGACCCAGTTTCTTCTCTTATAAATACTCATGTAATTGTAACACAACAATCCAACATAATTGTGAGAGATCAATACAAAATTAGTGCGGCTTGTGGAGTAGGAATTTCCGAACCATGTAAAATCTTTGTCTTGTGTGATTGTCGTTTATTTTCTTGTTCTTGTTTATTCGCTTTGGGTTTTGCTTTCGTTGTTGTATACTCAACAATATGAATATGGATAGAGCAAATATACTTTATGGTTTAAAGAGATATGAAAGAGAATGGTATCAGTTATTATCTAGGGTTATATGGTTTATAATATTCTGTAAATTATAATCTTTAAACATTTGTGATTTAATAAATATTATTTGATTATCATTTCATACTTTTAAAAATAGATAGAATAGTTTATGTATATAAAAGCATATTTGTAAGAACCCAGATTTTTGATAGAATTAAAACTTTTTACTATGTAATAATGTAGGAATGAATAGTGGTTATGACTGCGATGTAACGACTGTCTATTGAATGAATGGGATGGATTTAGATTCAAATATTTATATGTCATGAAGAATGCTTTTGGTTGATAGCATAGATAAGAATGATCTATCTCCTAGGGATATAAGATAAATTCCAAGTAAGAAGATTATTCATATGTCATCCAAATCAATATTTGTTATTAGTCTAGTGGTTCCGAAAAAGGGTTAAGGAACGCCAGAAAGAGGACCAGGGCATTTTTATTAAATATAAGGAATAAAAGAGATAATAAAGTATGAATAGTGATTTTGGTAAAGATGGGAATATTATTAAACGACGCAATATAGAAGTATACAGAACGGAAATCTGAGTTCGTATTAGTGATCCAGGAGGAAAATAAGTGTATGTAAAAGCTGTCGGATTCAGAAGAATAGCACTTTTATTTTCTCCAAGATTTCCCTGGACACTGCAAGACTTAAGGATTTATTAAAGGGATTTAAGGAATTTAAATTTGAGAAGTATTAAGAAATATGGAGAATAGTGTTATAAATATTAAGAAGGTTTTCGGTAAAACCATAACTAGAAACGAATGAGTTATTCCCTCGAACGATCAATGAATTGAGCAATAAACGGACAAAGAATCAAGAAGAGGAAGCAAGATGCATGCATGTGTGCAAGTGATAAATATCTATCAACCATGTTGCTACATAAGTAACCAATACTTAGAGATTTAAACTAGTACTTAGCACCACTTGATCATCTCACCACAAAACAATGACATTTGTCCATTCAAAACACATCATGCATGACCATTAGCTTTAATAAAGCTACTTTATGACCAAAGATATTATCCTAACATCACAATAATTCATTTTCACCACATGAACCAAGCAAGAGACCAAGCAAAAACTTTATTCTCTCATTTCTAGCAACATTCGGCTTTCTTGGAAATTCCAAGATCAAAATTCAACTTCCAACCATTTTTTTATCTTGAAATATTTATGGTGAGTCTTAAATTTCATATAAATGATCTCCTCAAAATCTTGGCTTCAATCTCATCTTTTTCCATTTTCAAATAAATCCTCCAAGGTGAGGGTGAATAGTGTTTTTCAAGAACTAACATTGTTTTCTTTGATTCTTATGGTTGATCTAGCTACTATAAGGCCACACAAGGATAGGTCAAGGCTTAGTAAGGCTCTAGAACACTCTAAGAAAGGTAATCATCACTTGAAACCCTAGGCCTTACTTTGAGATTTTGCATGTTCTTGATGGATTTAGTACAAGTTATGTTATTAGTATGATTATAAGCATGTTAGCATGATCTTATGGTGGATTTTATAACACTATAAGTTATAAGTTGGATTTGTGCCCGGTGTGGCTTGGTATTGTTGTTATGATTTCTAGAACGTTCGATTTATAGCCGTCGTAATGTCGAAATTTTGTTAACCTTAATAAAACGTGTTTCACTGATTAGCTTCGATTTTTGCCATGATAAGCTAGATTATGTTATAAGCTTTGTTTTGATATAAAGTTCGTATGAAACGGACTTGCGGTTAGGAGTTATGATTAAATTCGTAAAAGTTCGTATGAAATTGGACTCCTTTAATATTACGAAATCAGTGGCGAATCTTATTAATTAAATATTAGAGGTAAAAAGGAAGGTGGGGGAGAAAACCACATGTCAAAAGGATCATTTTTTGATTTTATAAAAATGTTCGAATCAAGGTTAAACGCAACGAACCCCTAAAAGCATGCTTGGTTATGACTTTGGTAAAAGACTTAGAAAACGGGCGATAAAACTCGAAGTACAATCTTGATTCGTAAATGATCGATCTTAAAACTTACATGGCTTAAGTATATATCAAGTGTGGGTATGATGACATGTCATAATAGCGAACAAATGTCGAATCGCATCGGTGATAAAAAGAGTTACACTAAGAGGTGTATAACGAGATAGTTCAAAAACGTGTTTCGACTTAAGTAGAGTGCACACTTAACCTTTTTATTATGTTAAGCGATTAATCCCGAACACCTTGGCTATTTATAGATCACCAGGCTGACCCCGGACACGTTACCACTACCTCCACCCGCACTCGATTTCCAGGCAAGTTTCAAATCCTTTTTAAAAAGGTTGTTGTTGTGAATATATATACATGTGCTTTCTGTTATACATATGCCATAGCATGCATGCCTACTTTCAATGTCATATTGATATACTTGTTCCCTGAATTATTGATTGGCTTATAAGCTAGATAGTTAATATATCAGTTATAAGCCGGAAAATTACTAAGACCCTTAAGCGAAGGGCAGTTGAATCTCATTCTTTGATATTAGACCGGGAGTCGTTATTCCTTGATATAGTGATATTATTTTCAGAGGAAAATACTTAAGTAAATATTTCCCATTTATTATCTGGCGAATATTATTGGAATATTCCTTTGAGATTATTTAATAAATTTTATTCGGATTATTCATGAGATATTTATTTATGCGATGAATTTTATCTTTAATGTTCATCTAAAGTCGATTTAATATTTGAATATCAATTCGAACCCTCAGTTAAGTTATTTACTTAAAGAATATTCATTCTTATTTACTCAATAGATATTATTTTGAATATTCATTCAAGTCTATTTATTTAATGAATATTATTTTAATATTCATTCGAGCCTTATTTATTTAAATGAATATTATTTCGAATATTCATTCAATCTCTATTTATTTTATAAATATTAGTTGAACATTGATTCGAACTCCAGTTATTCGATAAATATTACTTTGAATATTCCCTTGAGACGAGGAATATTATCTTCGACATTTATTTAAAGTCGATTCAATTATTGAATATAATTTCAAATATTCATTCGATAATCATTTCTTCGATAAATATTATTAAGTTGAATATTCATTATTTGTTCAATGAATATTGTCTCAAATATTCAGTCGATAATTATTTCATCAATAAGTATCCTTCTTGAGTTGAATATTCATTATTGATTCAATGAATATTATCTCAAATATCCATTTGATAATTATTTCATCAATAAACATTATTATTAATTTGAATATTCATTATTCGTTCAATGAATATTATTCTGAATATTTATTCAAAGATTACTCCGAGCAACACTTTTCTAATATCTGTGACTTAATAAATATTCTTGGAATATTATTTAACTCTTCTAACTCGTTTCAAAGATGATTTACTTCATTCCCATAGTATCATCGACCTTCGAACATTATATAAATTATTACAGAGTCTTATTATTATTATTATATTATCAAGGAAGGTTCTCAGTAATTCCATTCTTCCTTCGATTCTATTGTAAGGGAACCTTACTTGAGGAATGTTATTTATCTTGTGACTGCCCGGTCATAAATTATTCGTTTCACTCGCAACTTGGTTGCTATTATTCATGGAATTGTGTGTACCCGCTCATTATTCGAGGGGTAAGAACGTTGGAACAAGTTGATATCCATTAACAAGCGGTAGCTTGGGAAATATTGGTGAATTTTCCTTTCCAACTAGATACGACTACCTTGTGGAGTCTTATCAACAAGTATCATACTTGGGGAAAAGGGGAACGAACTTTACGTTTCACAGTGATGGATGTTAAATGAACTAGGAGACGCGTAAGTGGCCGGGTGGCGCCGGTCCAGCAATATCCCAACCGTTGGCTGAGGAGTTCCAGAGGGCGGTCGACAAGTAAATCCGTCGGAGCTACCTTCTACATGTAGAGAACGAATGATGAGATGCATGACATACAACTGATCATCGTAAACGTCAGGGCATCTGGCGCGGCAATGCTCCCGTATTAGTTCATCTTTCAAGATTGGACATCTTCTGCAACACCACCTGTGTTGGCAGTGTTGAAATATGTTGGAAACTGGAATTGTAATATTTTTCTGCAAGTTCCTCTTTTATGAAAATGATGGTATCTTGCTTATCTTGACATAGCAGATACTTCCACGAAAAATATATGTTTTGAGTCACCGTGTAACTTTATCCTTTATATTGAACTGGTACTATTTTCGTTAATGCATGGCATATGGTTTCAAAATATACTTTTGAACTGTCTTATATATCACTGTACAGTTATATTATTATTGGTGGGCTATTGCTCACCCTTGCTTATTTATTATGTCACAACAACAGCTAGGTCACATGGCTTGCTTCAGGCGCACTCGGCGCAAGCAGGTTACCCGACCCACAGGACTACCAGTTGATATCATTGCTGCCATTGCTGAGGTAGCATAGATCAGCAGCCTTTGGTTTACCAGTTTAATTATATGTATCAATAATGTTAATCAACGGTAAAACTCTTAAACCTATGATGTTATCCTTTTGGTTTGTAATAACTTTTATTCGTAAATCCGTAATGTGAGACTTATTTCAATTTCATCTCTGGGACTATAACTGTGTGTGTGTGAGCGGATATTATTGTGGGGTCACAGCATGTTACTTATTATTTTTGGATTCAAGTCATGGTGATATACATGGATAATGAGGCCGTAACGACCTGATCCCTGACCCCGGATTTGGGGGTGTTACAGAAATGGTATCAGAGCGAGAGTTATATATCCCAAGAGATGATGCGACATTATATAATAATAAATTCACTAATATAATAAGAACTCTTGCCAAGTTCACCTAAAACCCTTATAGGAACTTTTAAGTATCATGATAGTAATATAGTTCGTCTTTTGTAGGCGAGCGACATGGCTGCCCAGGAGACATCTACGAGACAGCATGATGAGGACATGTTCCGTACTAGAGACCCATACTACGAGCACTTGCCTGCTGATGAGGAGGAGGAGGACCCTGAGGAGGTCCATGCTGATTCTGATACTGAGGTGATTGAGTCAGAGGAGGAGGACCCTGAGGAGGTCCGGGTTGATGCTGATACTGATATTGTTGAGTCAGAGGAGGGTACTGAGTTAGTTGCTGAGGGGGAGGATTTTTGGGTTATGTCTGAGATTAGGACTTTTGGGGAGGATACTAACATGACCACGGAGCAGGTTATGACTGTAGATGAGGGTGCAGAGGGAGATGTTGATGAGCCAGTGGGTGATGCTGTAGGGAGTTCCGGACTTTATGTGCCACCCCTCTCTGATGAGAGAGCCCCTACCGCGCCACCACTACCTGTGCGCCCATTATCCGTTGAGTTTGAGGAGTTGACCCCAGAACCACAGCAAACTGAGGCCGCACAGCCAGCAGATCCCTCTACTCCACCCCATATTCCACTTGAGGGGATACCCGTAGATGTGCATCCCTACATGATGAGTCGACTGACTACAGATCTGGCCATAGCTGAGGCCCGGTTGGCAGAGTCCCACAGAGAGTTAGCTGAGGAGAGAGCTGCCCGGATGGGGCATCATGGGGGGAGACGTGCCAGAGCTAGAAAGATGTATGGTGAAGTGACCCGCATAGAGCTGAGGGCTCGTCTGAGGGTGCGTTAGTTACCTAGTGATGGGCATGGTATGGTATCCAGGGCGGATGCAGAGGAGGTTTTTCGCATCGCTATGAGGAGGGTTCGGATGATGTTTCACCGCCGTGGCTGATTGCAGGATAGTGATGTATTGGTCTAGTTGTCTAGTCTTGTATGGTCATAGTAGTGCCGAGTTTTGGAGGGATAGTCTCAGTGTACTTAGTTTCCCTATTGCAGACTAGACAGATAGATAGCATATTTCGTTTTTGACTAGTTGTTATTTGGATGGTTGTATTGGCTAAACTATGTTGTAACTTGGATATTGTACCATTTGGTACCTTGTATATATTTATTTCCCTTTCAGTCACTCCAGTCTTTCTACGACGCAATCACTAGCTTGTTATATTATAACTGCATAAACTGCTTTCGATTAAAACTGCCATGATATATAGAACTGTGGGATCTTAAATCCAATTCTGCATCGATATTATGAGGAGAAACCCTCTGAAATAGGTAAATAAACCTAATGTATATTGTCCAAATTTTCAATAAAATGCCTCCGAGAAGAATGGGTACTAGGGCTAACCCCCATGAGTTTACTGGCCAGGAGAGTCACAATCAACCTGAGGAAAACCTTGAGTATAACGAAGAACAGGATCGGGATTACAATGAACAGGAGGATTCCCAGTATGGGATGGGGGATGAAACTTTCTATACTGCGGAATTCGATGAAGAAGTAGAAGAAGGGGAAACAGAAGTCGAACATCAGGGAGAGAATCAGGGCGAAAACCCTATGGGGCAATTCATGGATCTGCTCAGGTAGAATCTGAACCAATATCCCCAAGCACCCCAAGGAAACAATGCCAATGTGGCCACGTCTTTCTGAGTATTCAAGTCCCTCAAACCCCCAGAGTTTCACGGATCGACTGATCCCGTTGAGGCAAGGGCCTGGGTCAAGGAAATGGAGAAATCTTTCGAGATTCTGAGTATTGAGGAGGCCCAAAAGACTGTCTTTGCTACCTACTTACTAAAAGGAGAGGCAAATTATTGGTGGGAAGCCAAGAAGAATATGGAAACCGATGCTATTATAACCTGGGATAGGTTTAAACAGTTGTTTTTAGAGAAGTACTTCCCGAGGTTCATGAAAACCCAGATGGAGCTCAAGTTTTTGGAGCTAAAGCAGAATAACTTGTCGGTGGCTGACTATGAAGCCAAGTTTACCGAACTGTCAAGATTTGTACCGGAATTTGTGGACACGGAGGAAAAGAAAGCTAATAGGTTTCAGCAAGGGCTGAAACAGTGGATTCAGATTAGAGTGGCAGTTTTAGAGATTACTGATTATGCCACCTTGGTGCAAAAGGCAACCATTGTGGAAGCAGGGAGTGATCAGATGCAAAGAGAAAGAGAGAAAGGGGGATTAAAGAGGAAGCATGCCAGCATGGGCGGAGGTTCCGCAGGAGGAAGGCCCCCAAATAGATTTAATCGAGGAGCAGTTTCCCTACCTGGAAGGAGTAAGGGGTTCCGACCATCCGTAAGTACAACTGTGAGCTAGGGCGGCCAGCAAGCAGGAGTGTCCCGTTCCCATCATTCCAGACCTCCACTACCAGTATGTGCCACGTGTGGGAAGAGACATTCCGGGGTGTGTACTCAGAAACAAATGGTCTGTTATAAGTGTGGGCGAGCATGCCACTATGCCCACCAGTGTACCGCGATTACTCCTATTGCCAGCAAAGGCACTACTTGTTTTCAGTGTGGTCGTCCAGGTCGCATGAGGAGGGATTGCCCGATGAACAAACCAGCAACGTCAGGGGCAAGCAAAGCTGCCTCCAACAGGCCACCAACTGCTAGAACTTTTAACATGACAATGCAAGATGCCGTGAGGGACATGGATGTGATAGCAGGTACCTTTTCCCTCAATTCAGTCAGTGCAAATGTTTTTTTTGATTCTGGAGCAACTAAGTCTTTTATATCTAGATATTTTATGCGTAAATTGAAACTTAAAACTCAACCACTAAAGGAGTCTTTGCAAGTAGAGATAGCTAATCAGGAAGTCGTTCCAGTTAATCAGATTCACCCCGATTGCAAATTAGAGATAAGAGGACGATCATTCTATGTTGATTTGATTCCTTTTAAACTAGGGGAATTTGATGTCATTTTGGGAATGGACTGGTTGTCTCGTAATAATGCGCAAATAGATTGTAAAGGGAAAAAGGTTAAGATGAAAACCCCAGGGAAGAAGGAAATAGTGTTTAAGGGGCTACGACTGACCCGGACCATTCTAACCATGGCGCAGACCAAGAGACTGCTACGAAAAGGGAACGAAGCTTATTTAGCTTACATTATAGACACCTAGAAAGAGGCGCCCAAGATACAAGACATTCCGGTAGTCAACGAATTTGAAGACGTGTTTCCTCAAGATCTTCCCGGATTACCGCCAGATAGAGTGATTGAGTTTGCTATCGAGTTAGCCCCGGGGATGGCGCCAGTTTCCAAGGCCCCGTACCGATTTACACCAGTGGAAATGAAAGAGCTAGCAAAGCAATTGCAGGAATTGTTGGATAAGGGTATGATAAGACCCAGTGTGTCGCCTTGGGGCGCACCGGTGTTGTTTGTTAAGAAAAAGGACGGGAGTATGAGGTTATGCATCGACTATCGAGAGTTTAACAAGCTAACCATAAAGAACAAGTACCCGTTACCCAGAATTGATGACTTGATTGACCAGCTAAGAGGAGCTGTGTATTTCTCCAAGATTGACTTGAGAACCGGATATCACCAACTAAAGATTAAACCTGAAGATATTCCAAAGACTACCTTCCGTACTAGGTATGGGCATTATGAGTTCTTGGTGATGTCGTTTGGATTGACCAACGCCCCAGCAGCTTTCATGGATTTAATGAATAGAGTGTTCAAGGAATATTTGGACCAGTTTGTTATAGTCTTTATTGATGATATTTTGATCTACTCAAAGACAGAGGAAGAACACGCCGAACATTTGAGGATAACCTTAGAGACACTCCGGAAGGAGCAATTATATGCCAAATTCTCAAAGTGTGAGTTCTGGAAAAATGAGGTGCAATTTTTAGGGCACGTAATCAACAGAGAAGGAGTGCTAGTTGACCCCTCCAAGATAGAGGCAGTTTCAAATTGGGAACGACCAACCACTCCAACTGAGGTAAGAAGTTTCATCGGATTGGCCGGATATTATAGACGATTTGTTCAAGATTTTGCGAAGATCGCAGCTCCGTTAACTCGACTTACCCGTAAAACTGAGAAATTTTAATGGACTGAAAAATGAGAGAAGAGTTTCCAAGAACTAAAGAAGAGGTTGGTAACGGCCCCAGTGTTGGCGTTGCCTAATGGAAAAGGAGATTTCGTGATTTACAGTGATGCTTCGCATAAAGGATTGGGATGCGTGCTTATGCAGCACAGTAAGGTAATAGCATATGCGTCAAGGCAATTGAAGGATTACGAGATTCGATACCCCACCCATGATTTGGAATTAGCAGCAATTGTTTTTGCTTTAAAGATTTGGAGGCACTACTTGTATGGAGAGAAGTGTGAGATTTACACTGACCATAAGAGCCTTAAGTACATTTTATCATACCGATGTCTTTGTCGGTGATGTCTATTAAAAAATCATACTGATGTCTTTGTCGGTGATGTCTATTGTATCATGTCATAGACATCGGTTTTTAACTGATGTCCAGGAAGCTATTACACATCGATTTTGAACCAAAAAAATGATGTTTATATCTAATAGTTATGCATAAATTGCATGAACCTGACATTTCTACCGTACTATTACAGGTGCTAGATGCAAATAAACATGTTGTACATAACTCACAAATCGACATATACATCATTATTTGGAAGTAAAATGATGTCTAAGTCTGTTTTAGACATCGGTTTCTTCTATCGCAACTGATGTATAAAGTGGTATTAGACATCGGTTTTGGACGATGTTAAATATATCCTTAGACATCGGTTTTCTTTGTGGTAACTGATGTGGAATAGTATATTAGACATCGGTTTTTATACTTATTCGCTATTTAAGTTAGTATTAGACATCGGTTTTATTTGTGATAACCGTTGTGTATATTTGTTATAGACATCGTTTTTCTATTGTATTTTGTCATGTATTGTTTTTTAATAAATATTTGTTATATAATTACTCAATTTTTCATTGACAACATAAGAATCCAAATATTTACATAATATCCGAACAGATGCCTTAATCCAAAATAACATTCATCTCATAACCACAACTACTCAATTTGTCATTTATAAAATATCCAACCAATGTCACTCAAACAACCATAATGTAAACGAATCTACTATATCTAAAGAACTAGCTAGCCAAATCCAAAGTATCAATGCTATACACCAATCCGCAAAACCAACAAAAATATTTACTACTACCATATGGAAAAATAACCAAACTCCTAGAAAGTTAGAACCTTCAAGTATCTACTAGTCAAATGTACATCCCAGTGATGCTCGAACAGAATCCCTGTACAGAATCTGAGACTGTGGGTTTAATGTGTCTCTGTGCATCTTTCGCCAACTGAATAAAAATGCGGACAGCTTCTACCCCCCTTTGAATGTAAATTCCAACTGAATAAAAATACATCAATATTAAAAAAACTAGAATCTTTTGATATAGACGTATCATTCTTGTACAGACATAGTCATACAATTGCTTTACTAACCTCTTCATATTCTTGATTACTGAATGCACGTAGAACGAAGCTGAATGCTTCAATCGTCCCTGAAGGTTGCTCAATCCCTACAACCAGCCATTCATAAAGTTAACATAACGTATAGACATTGAATTCAGATACAATCTGATATTACCTATTCTTAGACGATGAAATTCACGCTTGCCTCCAAGATGATGGATCACGCTCTTCATCCTGAAACAAAAAAAGAAAAACAATAAATAAAAAACCAATTTAGTGTCCGAAATGTCTACCTGACCGTCTACTCAATTTCATCATGGCAATAACGTAAGTGCTACAAGTATGGAAAAATCTATCTTTTTTCCAACAAGATACTCCTCAGCGCAGGATTCCGTTGAAATAATTTTGAAATCAGTTGTTGAATTTATAAACCCTATTTGACACATTGGTGCTTCTTGTCTGTGATTTTATATGTAATCTTTTAAAAAGATTCCAAGATGGGCAACTAGTACAAAGGTAATATAGGTACCCGTTGCGCCCTCCATGTCCACCATTTGACAATAACCGCAGCTTTGCGAAAGAAAGATCTAAGTCGTCATAAATCTGCAAATAACAGATCATGAATTTAGAGATCTGTGTGAGATGATTTCGCTAGGAGGGAGTGACAAAATTTACTATGCCAAAAGAACTTGCTTCAATGGAATCTTGTAATACGACACAATTGCTCCAACCTGGTAATCAGCAAGAACGTTTAACAATTACTTATGTCACATTGTACATATTTATAACATCAATTTTCAACACAAGGAGCTCACTTACAGACTGACCACTGACATTCATGAAAGTCTGCAGTTTACGTAGCATAACACGAACGTTTCCAATATGATCTAAAGGAAAAACAAAGAAAACCAAAAGAATCAAGATTACGACACTAATAAGTATACTGCATGACACCCAAGACACTTCCTGAGCAAGTGTACAGTAGTAGAATATTTTCATGGAGGTGGTTTTACGTTTGTGTGTGCAAGTGTGTTTTTCATTTGTCAAAACATGCTGATTCGTGCAAAATGTATACTGAATATATAGAACATGTCAACGACACATCAGATAAAAAAAAGTTAATTGCAGCTCAACAAAAATCACCTTCTCCAAGTAATGATTTAAAGGAACTTCTGCTCAAGGAAATCCCTTCAGCATCAGCTATCTTATCTACCATCTCCTAGACAATGTGTATACAACCTTTTGAATCTTGTACTATAAAAAGATGATGTGTATACTTCCTTCTGACTTAATTCCTTTTCCTTTGTCAATAATTGTCTTGAAAACAGTCCAAAGAACAATGATAAAATAAGTAGGTACAAAGAATTACGAAAGCAGTAAACAATTAGACAGTATGCTTCCAAGAGTTAAAGGAAGAAAAACAAAAAATGTCCCAAAAGAAGTTGGGCTTAGAAGCCATCTGGCACTTGACCAATAATCTACGGTGAACTTCTAGAAAGAAATAACTCCAAGGAACTGAATATCAAAATCAGAGTAAGGCATTACTAAGCAAATATGAATGTTACCGATGACTACAAGATCATTAGAGTTTGAGGCCAACCCATCAAACTGAACTAAAAACTCTAACTTCAGTCTTATGCTTGAATCATTCTCTCTGGATGTCCTTGCTGAGAAAATACTATCAATCTGTTACAGACAAGAGCACAAACTTGTGTATATCCTACAACACGTGGCTAAAGGGCTTTAACAGAATCAGGGGTAAAAAAATACTCTCAAAATCCAGTTGCAGCAGACTGACACATTAAGATATAAGACAAATAGGATCAAAATAACATCAAACACAATAATTTAGCAAAAAAAAACATTGAACACAATACTATCAATCTGTTAAAGATACAAGGACAACCTTGTGCAATTCTTATAAAAACACAAAATATAATAACAATTTAGTTGCAGCAAAGGCAGAGGGCCAACATATCAAGACATACAATTAGGATCAAAGTAACATAGGAACAACTAATAGCTTAAAAAGCTTTAGAACAGAGGTGGACAACACACTATGCTAAAAGCTACCGAAAACAAACTCAGAGGCAGTTCCTTACTTCATCAATAAATATTACAGACAACTTCCTAGAATTTGCAACCATGAAAAGTGTCCGAACACTGCAAGAACCCATTTGTTCCTCACAGCATAGTGCTTGGAATATCAAGATTTTACAACTTAAACAATGTGCATAAAAGTAATTAATAAGTCATAATGTCTACAAAGAAATTAAAAATATTCTCTTTGCCCAAATTAAAAATATGAAAAAACAAATTAAAAATTTAGGGTTTCGAGTACAAAAATCCTCAATTTAAAACTAAATTGAACTAATTCGAGTTTATATATGTACAAATGCAGGCTTACTCATTTACCAATTCGAGCTTTGTAAAAAGTAGCTTCGAACAAATCGATTTGAGCTATGAACAAATGCTTTACAACTTTGTAGCTTCGATTGGTTTTGAACAAATCCAGTCAAAAGAGAGAGATGTATTAGAGCTTCAAGATTCTTGTAGCTTGAAGATTATGTTCGAGCGAGAGAATGAGAGAGGGATATAGGGAGAGAGAGCGGCGACAGTGAGATTTTTGATTCTTGGGAGGAGTGAGTCTAAGTCGAGAGAGAGGGAGAGTTGAAAGAGTAGAGATTTTGTTTCGGCTGTTTTGATTTTAGCCAAGAGAGAGAGGGAGATAGAGAGAGAGGCCGTTGAGTATGAGATTTAGGGTTCTTGAGAGGAAATGGGTGAATGACGAGAGAGAGAAGAGAGTGTTTTTTTGTTTTATGTTTTTATGTTTTTATGTTTTTTTGTCTGAATAAGCTTTGAGTGTGTTTGATAAATTGGGGGGACAAAAAATCGTCTAAGGGGGGGAAACATTTTAACAAATTGGGGAAAATATTCAAAGGGGAAACTATTTGGGTACGCGCAGGAATTTTTCATTTTTTTAGCTTATTTAAGACATCGGTTCTTCTTGAAAGCGATGTCTTAAAACACAAAGACATCGGTTTTATTTTAAACGATGTCTTAAAACACATAGACATCGGTGGCATTACTGACCGATGCTAAAGGCGTGATGTCTATTAACAAATTTCTAGTAGTGTCATGCAGAAAGAGCTTAACATGCGCCAGAGAAGATGGCTAGAGCTAATTAAGGATTACGATTGTGAGATTCATTATCACCCGGGTAAGGCCAATGTGGTGGCTGACGCCCTTAGTAGGAAAAAAAAGCTCAAGATGATAACTACGGAGGAAGAATTGATAAAAGACTTTGAGAAGTTGGAGATTGATATTAAGATGCTAGAGGATGGTCAAGAGAACTTGATGGGGATTTGAATCCAGCCTCCATTATTGGAAAAGGTTAGGCTATGCCAAGAGCGAGTGATGGAAGCAGAAAAGAACTCAGCAAGGGAGATGATGACTGGGGAAGAAATCAAGTGTGAAAAAGATAAAGAAGGGATCATGAGATACATGTGGAGGATATGGATCCCAAATGATCAGGAACTCAAGGATGAAATTTTATATTAGGCCCACAACTCAAGGTACTCAGTGCACCCCGGTAACACCAAGATGTATAGGGATTTTAAAGAGTATTACTGGTGGCCCAACATGAAAAAGGACGTTACAGAGTGGGTAAGTAAATGCTTGACCTGCCAGCAAGTGAAAGCAGAGCACTAGAGGGCCAGTGGACTTCTACACCCCTTAGAGATTCCCGAATGGAAATGGTAACAGATAGCTATGGACTTTGTAGTAGGTTTACCAAGGACCAAAGCAAATCATGACGCCATATGGGTAATTATAGATCGACTAACGAAGTCAGCTCACTTTCTTCCGATCAACGAAAGGTATATGGTCGACAGGCTGGTAGATATCTACCTAAAAGAGATAGTGGCGTGACATGGAGTCCCAGTCGCCATAGTATCCGACCGAGATCCTAGATTCAACTCCAGGTTTTGGAGGAGCTTTCAAGAATGTGTAGGAACCAGGCTAAACATGAGTACAGCTTACCATCCCCAAACGGACGGGCAAAGTGAAAGGACCATCCAGACACTAGAAGATATGTTAAGAGTCTGTGCTATTGACTTTAAAGGAAATTGGGATGATCACTTGCCATTAATTGAGTTCTCCTACAACAATAGCTTTCATTCAAGCATAGGAATGCCGCCTTACGAGGCCCTTTACAGAAGAAAATGCCGATCTCCCCTATATTGGGATGAAGTTGGAGAGCGAAAGATGCTCGGGCCTGAGATGGTCCAACGGACAAAAGATGCAGTGGATCTAATCAGAGGACGGCTGGTAGCAGCCCAGGATCGACAAAAGAAATATGCCGACTTAGCTCGAAAAGGAAAGGAATATGAAGTTGGAGACCTAGTGTTCTTAAAGGTATATCCTTGGAAGGGTTTAATGAGGTTTGGAAAGAAAGGGAAGCTAAGCCCTAGGTATATTGGACCATTTAAGATCTTAAGACGTATTGGGGAGCTAGCTTATGAACTGGCATTACCCCCGAACCTGCAGCAAGTACATAATGTGTTCCATGTCTCAATGCTGAGGAAATATAATCCGGATGCCAAGCACATAGTGGAATATGAGCACGTGGACATGCAACCAAACTTGACCTATGTAGAGCAACCTGTGGAAATCATAGACAGAAAAGAACAAGTGCTACGAAACAAGGTCATCAAGCTTGTCAGAGTTTTGTGGCAAAACCACAACGTAGAAGAATCAACTTGGGAGCTAGAAAGCGCAATGATGGAAAAGTACACCCATTTGTTTTCCAACTAATTCCGGGACGGAATCCTTTTAAGGAGGGGAGACTGTAAGAACCCATATTTTTTATAGAATTAAAACATTTTACTATGTAATAATGTAGGAATGAATAGTGGTTATGACTGCGATGTAACAACTGTCTATTGAATGAATGGGATGGATTTAGATTCAAATATTTATATGTCATGAAGAATGCTTCTGGTTGACAGCATAGATAAGAATGATCTATCTCCTAGGGATATAAGATAAATTCCAAGTAAGAAGATTATTCCTATGTCATCCAAATCAATATCTGTTATTAGTCCAGTGGTTCCGTAAAAGGGTTAAGGAACGCCCGAAAGAGGACCGGGGCATTTTTATTAAATATAAGGAATAAAAGAGATAATAAAGTATGAATAGTGATTTTGGTAAAGATGGGAATATTATTAAACGACGCTATATAGAAGTATTCAGAACGAAAATCTGAGTTCGTATTAGTGATCCAGGAGGAAAATAAGTGTATGTAAAAGCTGTCGGATTCAGAAGAATAACACTTTTATTTTCTCCAAGATTTCCATGGACACTGCAAGACTTAAGGATTTATTAAAGGGATTTAAGGAATTTAAATTCGATAAGTATTAAGAAAGATGGAGAATAGTGTTATAAATATTAAGAAGGTTTTCAGTAAAACCCTAACTAGAAACGAATAAGTTATTCCCTCGAACGATCAATGAATTGAGCAATAAACGGACAAAGAATCAAGCAGAGGAAACAAGATGCATGCATGTGTGCAAGTGATAAATATCTATCAACCTTGTAGTTACATAAGTAACCAATACTTAGAGATTTAAACTAGTACTTAGCACCACTTGATCATCTCACCACAAAACAATGACATTTGTCCATTCAAAACACATCATGCATGACCATTAGCTTTAATAAAGCTACTTTATGATCAAAGATATTATCCTAACATCACAATAATTCATTTTCACCACATGAACCAAGCAAGAGACCAAGCAAAAACTTTATTCTCTCATTTCTAGCAACATTCGGCTTTCTTGGAAATTCCAAGATCAAAATTCAACTTCCAACCAATTTTTGATCTTGAAATATTTATGGTGAGTCTTACATTTCATATAAATGATCTCCTCAAAATCTTGGCTTCAATCTCATCTTTTTCCATTTTCAAATAAATCCTCCAAGGTGAGGGTGAATAGTGTTTTTCAAGAACTAACATTGTTTTCTTTGATTCTTATGGTTGATCTAGCTACTATAAGGCCACACAAGGATAGGTCAAGGCTTAGTAAGGCTCTAGAACACTCTAAGGAAGGTAATCATCACTTGAAACCCTAGGCCTTACTTTGAGATTTTGCATGTTCTTGATGGATTTAGTACAAGTTATGTTATTAGTATGATTATAAGCATGTTAGCATGATCTTATGGTGGATTTTATACATGATGATTATTATGATCAAGAGATGTGTTCTTGGACTTGTTAAGATGAGAAATAATGTGTATAAGTTGGATTTGTGCCCGGTGTGGCTTGGTATTGTTGTTATGATTTTTAGAACGTTCGATTTATAGCCGTCGTAATGCCGAAATTTTGTTAACCTTAATAAAACGTGTTTGACAGTAGCATTAAATCACTGATTAGCTTCGATTTTTGCAATGATAAGCTAGATTATGTTATAAGATTGGTTTTGATATAAAGTTCGTATGAAACGGACTTGCGGTTTAGGAGTTATGATTAAATTCGTAAAAGTGGTTCGAAACCATGCGCGGATATTCGTAACTGAAATTGGACTCCTTTAATATTACGAAATCAGTGGCAAATCTTATTAATTAAATATTAGATGTAAAAAGGAAGGTGTGGGAGAAAACCACATGTCAAAAGGATCATTTTCCGATTTTATAAAAATGTTCGAATCAAGGTTAAACGCGAACGAACCCCTAAAAGCATGCTTGGTTATGACTTTGGTAAAAGACTTAGAAAACGGGCGATAAAACTCGTAGTACAATCTTGATTCGTAAATGATCGATCTTAAAGCTTACATGGCTTAAGTATGTATCAAGTGTGGGTATGATGACATGTCATAATAGCGAACAAATGTCGAATCGCATCGGTGATAAAAAGAGTTACACTAAGAGGTGTATAACGAGATAGTTCGAAAACGTGTTTCGACTTAAGTAGAGTGTACACTTAACCTTTTTAATATGTTAAGCGATTAATCCCGAACACCTTGGCTATTTATAGATCGCCAGGCTTACCCGGGGCACGCTACCACTACCTCCACCCGCACTCGATTTCCAGGCAAGTTTCAAATCCTTTTTAAAAAGGCTGTTGTTGTGAATATATATACATGTGCTTTCTGTTATACATATGTCATAGCATGCATGCCTACTTTCAAAGTCATATTGATATACTTGTTTCCTGAATTATTGATTGACTTATAAGCTAGATAGTTAATATATTAGTTATAAGCCGAAAAATTACTAAGACCCTTAAGCGAAGGGCAGTTGAATCTCATTCTTTGATATTAGACCGGGAGTCGTTATTCCTTGATATATTGATATTATTTTCAGAGGAAAATACTTAAGTAAATATTTCCCATTTATTATCTGGCGAATATTATTGGAATATTCCTTTGAGATTATTTGATAAATGTTATTTGGATTATTCATCAGATATTTATTTATGCGATGAATTTTATCTTTAATGTTCATCTAAAGTCGATTTAATATTTGAATATCAATTCGAACCCTCAGTTAAGTTATTTACTTAAAGAATATTCATTCTTATTTACTCAATAGATATTATTTTGAATATTCATTCGAGTCTATTTATTTAATGAATATTATTTTAATATTCATTCGAGCCTTATTTATTTAAATGAATATTATTTCGAATATTCATTCAATCTCTATTTATTTTATAAATATTAGTTGAACATTGATTCGAACTCCAGTTATTCGATAAATATTACTTTGAATATTCCCTTGAGACGAGGAATATTATCTTCGACATTTATTTAAAGTCGATTCAATTATTGAACATAATTTCAAATATTCATTCGATAATCATTTTTTCGATAAATATTATTAAGTTGAATATTCATTATTTATTCAATGAATATTGTCTCAAATATTCAGTCGATAATTATTTCATCAATAAGTATCCTTCTTGAGTTGAATATTCATTATTGATTCAATAAATATTATCTCAAATATCCATTTGATGATTATTTCATCAATAAACATTATTATTAATTTGAATATTCATTATTCGTTCAATAAATATTATTCTGAATATGTATTCAAAGATTACTCCGAGCAACACTTTTCCAGTATCTGTGACTTAATAAATATTCTTGGAATATTTATTTAATTCTTCTAACTCGTTTCAAAGATGATTTACTTCATTCACATAGTATCATCGACCTTCGAACATTATATAAATTATTACAGAGTCTTATTATTATTATTATTATATTATCAAGGAAGGTTCTCAGTAATTCCATTCTTCCTTCGATTCTATTGTAAGGGAACCTTACTTGTGGAATGTTATTTATCTTGTGACTGCCCAGTCATAAATTATTCGTTTCACTCGCAACTTGGTTGCTATTATTCATGGAATTGTGAGTACCCGCTCATTATTCGAGGGGTAAGAACGTTGGAACAAGTTGGTATCCATTAACAAGCGGTAGCTTGGGAAATATTGGTGAATTTTCCTTTCCAACTAGATACGACTACCTTGTGGAGTTTTATCAACAAGTATCATACTTGGGGAAAAGGGGAACGAACTTTACGTTTCACAGTGATGGATGTTAAATGAACTAGGAGACGAGTAAGTGGCCGAGTGGCGCTGGTCCAGCAATAGCCCAACCGTTGGCTGAGGAGTTCCAGAGGACGGTCGACAAGTAAATCCGTCGGAGCTACCTTCTACATGTAGAGAACGACTGATGAGATGCATGACATACGACTGATCATCGTAAACGTCAGGGCATCTGGCGCGGCAATGCTCCCGTATTAGTTCATCTTTCAAGATTGGACATCTTCTGCAACACCACCTGTGTTGGCAGTGTTGAAATATGTTGGAAACTGGAATTGCAATATTTTTCTGCAAGTTCCTCTTTTATGAAAATGATGGTATCTTGCTTATCTTGACATAGCAGATACTTCTATGAAAAATATATGTTTTGAGTCACCTTGTAACTTCATCCTTTATATTGAACTGGCACTATTTTCGTTAATGCATGGCATATGGTTTCAAAATATACTTTTGAACTGTCTTATATATCACTGTACAGTTATATTATTGTTGGTGGGCTATTGCTCACCCTTGCTTATTTATTATGTCACAACAACAGCTAGGTCACATGGCTCGCGTCAGGCGCACTCGGCGCAAGCAGGTTACCCGACCCACAGGACTACCCGTTGATATCATTGCTGCCATTGCTGAGGTAGCATAGATCAGCAGCCTTTGGTTTACCAGTTTAATTATATGTATCAATAATGTTAATCAACGGCAAAACTCTTAAACCTATGATGTTATCCTTTTGGTTTGTAATAACTTTTATTCGTAAATTCGTAATGTGAGACTTATTTCAATTTCATCTCTGGGACTATAACTATGTGTGTGTGAGCGGATATTATTGTGGGGTCACAGCATGTTACTTATTATTTTTGGATTCAAGTCATAGTGATATACATGGATAATGAGACCGTAACGACCCGATCCCTGACCCCGGATCTGGGGGTGTTACAATATTGGACTTCATTAAATACGGAGGAAATGTCTGAGCTTATTTCAAAGTATCTTGAATATTTCTGTCTTTTGAATTAACGATCTCAGATTTCTTTAAAGGGAGTTATATTCAAAGTATTATGATATATGTATTTTAAAGGTAATGATATATGTATGGATAAGGGTGGAAATGGTAATGATTTTTTTAAAAATGGAATAATGATTTTAAAAAAAGGGGATTACAACATACTTGCGTAAGTGGCTGTGTTTAGCACAGTCTAGCATCTATCATTTTATGAGGAAGTAGTGGAGAACCTTCCTCATTATTTTATTACGGCTCAACGAATGCCGAAGGAGGATGTAGTGGATAACCTTCCTCCAGGGATGATTACCATTCCTTCTACTAGTAGTAAACAAGGAGCAGGTACGATTAGGCGACTGATCATCGTCCTAACGTATCAGGCGATAGTGGATATCCCCAAAACTTTTAAAGGAAGAATTGATAATGATTACAGATTGATATACTGAAAGGTGAAAGGAAAATTGGTATGGAATGATGGACTAATATTATATTATATTATAAGAGAAACTGATAATATATTGTTTTATATATTTTTTTTCTTATAAAGGAAAAATGGATGGTGTATTGAATAAGTAATGATTAATTCTTTTCTTAATTATTATAGTGGACTTTCCGTTTATTAATATATATATATATATATATATATATGTTTTAACTTTGATTTCTGGTTTACAATATCATCTTGCTGAGCTATTATAGCTCACTCTTGCTATTTATTTATATAACAGCTAGGACAGATGCCGATACTTCGCAGTTCGCACTACACCCCGGAAGAGGGTAAGGGCTTTTGAGAGAGTGTTGGCGCCTATCCCTGAGGTAGTTCTTATAAGACGGATGGGTATTACTAGACATATGTAAATTAAGTGTGTAAGCGTGTGTCATAAACTTTTGGTTGTTGAAATTCTTCTTGTAGAAGTATTATTCAACAATGTATTTTTTTTTAAAGAAAATATTCAACAATGTATTTAAGTAAGATTCTGGGTTTGTAATAACTGTATAACTTTAAACTGTTATTATTAGGTATGTTGTTCTCTGAGCATAGGACTGGTGTGTGTGTGTTGAGATTAGTGTGGAGTCACTTGTGTGAGTATTAAATGGTATATTTTAAAGAGAATAGATAATGTTAATAAATGGAAATTTGAGCGTGATGAACTGGATTCCTGACCCCGAATTTGGGGCTGTCACATAGTGGAGGAAAGTAGTGGGTGTATTAGTGTTTATTTGATATAAAAAGAGTATAAAATGGAGAGGTAGTGGGTGTAATAGTGAAAAGTAGTGTTCAAAAATAGTAAGTATTGTAGGTTCATTCTTTTTGGGACGTCCCAAAAAGGAATAAGGGTCACATAAAATGGGACGGAGGGAGTATAATAGAAGGAGACAATATAAAATTGGATATAAATATATATATTTTCAGACAACTATATGAGTTTTAGCTAATTTGAGAAGTTTACAACTTTTGACAACCTTTGACATCCTCCCATGGGCAACCAAGATCATCGTACCATTTTAACTTTGACAATCCTTTCATAACCCCTATTTAAAACGCTCTTACTTCTTTGGAATTTATTAATGAGTTATTTGTCTGGTGAATAGTATTTTAGTTATTTAAAACGCTTTTTTTATATATAATTAGAATTTCATTGAAATGTTGGAAACACTTCGGTGCCAAAAACCAAAGCCCAAACTACCTTACAAACCCAAAAGGCCACAAAAAAGAGACAGTCCCAAAGGGAGGTCTGACCCAGAAACCTAGAAGCTGCAAACAAACAAGACAAAAGCAGCACTGAAAGAAAACCAATGAGAGAAAGACAAAGCAGAAGCAAAGAACCAGACTACTAGTTCTTATTGCCATCGTTCACCGAAACTTGATCCTGCACTGCAAGTGCAACAGCAGAAACTTCCGCAGGGACGAAACCGAGCACATGGCCCTGATCGTCTAATGGGATAGGAGATGCTTGTAGCTGGGGAATAGGAGGCCCGAAGCCCATATCGAGGTCCATTTCTTCTTGCAGCCTACCAAAGGGTTCGAGCACATAATTCATCGACGACCAATTGTTAAGCCCGGCAGCAGCGAGATAGTGAGCAGACCTATTAGATGAATCTGGGATATATTTGATGATGTTTTCCTACTCCGGGTTGAAGCCCAAGAGTTTTTTGATCGGCCAGAGGCAAGTGCGGTCGCCGCGACCATCCTGTCTCGAAGAATGGATTAAAGTTGTCCGTTTCTAGTAACACAATCTCACAGTTGGAGAGTCTAGCATGGTTTAAGCCAAGGTGTATAGCTCAAAGTTGGAATTTATTTAAAACGCTCTTACTTCTTTGGAATTTATTAATGAGTTATCTGTCTGGTGAATAGTATTTTAGTTTTAACATAGAGAATGACTATAATTGGTCCACAATTAATTGATCTAAATTTATTAATTTATGTTGTATTTGAGTGAAATTAATGATAAAGAGTTACATTTTTTTAAATTTATTTCATTATTTCTGTAAAATAAATTATAGCTTAATTTAAGAAAGAGTAATTCATTTTTATCATAATAATTTTTCTCCAAAAAATTGATTCCCTTCATTTTTTTTGCTTTTTTAATTCAAATTAACTAAATTTTCAATATTATATATATTATAGTTAAAAAGTTTTATAAAATTTATATTATTATAAAGTACTTGTAATCTATTTTAATACACATTTCTCATAATTTTCAAATTATACACGAATAACATGAAAATGGTAATCAAAATTCGATAAATTTGATCACAAAAAAACATTCATAACACAAAATTTGGGATAGACAAATTAATATAATTAACTTAAAACCCGTGCGATACACGAATTTTTTTTAATATTATTTGAGTTTTTTCATTAGTTCAAAATATTTTTTTTTTAAAAATGTTAATTTGGAGACTTAAATTTTGAATGAGATGATTTGATAATAATTATATAAATGTTATTCGTGATATTTCTAGAAAATGAGAAATTTTAGTTAGAAAATATAGAAAAGATGGTAGGTTTTAGTTGAAAAAAGTAATCGATTAATTCTTAATAATTATAAAATAATTATAATATTTTATTAAATAGAATGT
The DNA here is from genome assembly GCA_037693485.1 of Kitagawia praeruptora. Classification (NCBI taxonomy): domain Eukaryota; kingdom Viridiplantae; phylum Streptophyta; class Magnoliopsida; order Apiales; family Apiaceae; genus Kitagawia; species Kitagawia praeruptora. The sequence goes on along the minus strand of CM075351.1, from coordinate 123,782,249 downwards.
ACATGATATAATTGAAAACATAGAGGACGTAGTTAGAGATGTTTTAAGTGAAAAAAGGTAATTGATTAGTTTATAGTAATTTTAATTTAATTATGTTATTTTATTAAATAAAACTTCTCGTAATGTTTTTAGAAAAGGAGAAATTAATGTTGTACGTGATATTTTTAGAAAAAGAGAGAATTCATTTAGAAAATATAGAAAAGATGATACGTTTTAGCTGAAAAAGTTAATCGTTAATTATTAATTTTATAATATTATTAATTTATTGTTTTAAATAGAACCGCCCGTGATATAATTGAAAAAGAGAGATTTTAGTTAGAGAAAATGGAAAAGATAACGTGAAAATTAAAAAGGTAATATGCTTTAGGTGAAAATTAATGTTGCTATTATATGAGTTTTTTCAATAGTTCGGAATATTTTTTTTTAACATATGAATTTTGGAATCTTAAAATTTTAAATTAGATGATTTGATAATAACTATATAAATGTTATTGGTGATATTTCTAGAAAATAGTTCATCTTTATGAAGTTTATAAAATAGTGGTCGATTATTGATTATTAAAAATTCTCCTCATTTGCATAAAAAAACCTGAGTCGTAATCAAAGCAATAATATCTTAAAAATAATAAATCTTCTGAACAAAAAATATTTAAATAAGAATCTTAGAAGATTTTCATTATTTATTAAATTTGCTTAAAAAATGTTTAAATCAGAATCATAGAAGATTTTCATTATTTATTAAATTCGATTTACTATTACTCCCTCCGTTTTTTTGATTTCTTTACGTTTGCTTTTTGCAGGGAAACCAAGATAGTGGATGTAATATTGTTAAAATAAATGTAGTAGTGGGTGTAATAGTAATTTTATTATTAAAATAAGTGAAGTAGTGGGTGTAATAGTGTAAAGGGTTGAAAAGGTGGAGTGAGGTAGTGGATGTAATAATGTATTTTATTGTTAAAAGTTATTATTTTTAGTAATGTAAAGAAATGGAATGGACGGCCAAAAATAGAAAGTGTAAAGAAATGAAATGGAAGGAGGGTAGGGGTGTACGCGGTGCGGTTGCGGGTGGTTTTTAGCAGTTATGACGGTTTTTCGATTTTGGCGATTTTTGAAATTTCCAACCACAACCGCAATTGCGGTTGCGATTATCCGCACTTGCGGTTGCGATTAAAGTCGCGGTTATGCGGTGCGATTTGCGGTTCAACCACCCGTTAAAATTTGTATAAAATAATATATTTTTAAATTGAAAATATTCGATGTTTTTTGTGACTAAAATTTTCATAAATAATTGATGATATTTCAAGACTAAAAGTCATGAATACAAAGAAATGTAAACCAAAAGAATACAAAGAAATATGATGTACAAGCCCAAAACAAGAAAAGACAATGTGATAAGTCCATGACAAGAAAAGGAAATGTAAAACTAACATAATTCAAAGAAATATGATGTAAGGTCCAAACATCAATGCTAAAGAATTAGCATCAAGACTTCTAATTATATACTATAATATATGATTTATTAATTTATATTTATAAAAATATATAATATAAAAATTTATATTTTTAATATATATATATATATATATATATATATATATATTGCGGTTTGCGGTTGCGGCTGCGATTTTGCGGTTTTTCAAGATTCAAATCCGCAACCAACCCGCAAGTATGCGAGTGATTGCGGTTACGGTTGCAATTTTACGATTTTTCGATTATGACGATTTTTGCGGTTGCGATTGTGAGTGGTTTACGGTGTGATTGTAGTTTGCGGCCTAACGGAGGGAGTATTAATTTATTCACCACAAGTCCACAACATTTGGAACTATAAATGCCATGTCTTAGAGCATCTCCAATGGGATTTGCTAAAAATAGTTGGCTAAAATAATATTTGCTGAACCTGTAAGATATTTGCTGAATCTGTAAGGTGTTGTACTCCAACGATGTTGGCTATAATATGGTTGGTTATATTTTAAAAATAGTATGTTATTATTATTTCAAGTTCTTAAAAATGGAATATATCATTTAAATATGGTAATAAATGATGTGGAGTTTTCTTACAGGTCTCTAGCGGTTCGACAAATATAGTCAATATCAAGTGGTTGTCTATAATTTTAGATAACAGGAATGCCCCATTGGAGATAATTTTTTTTACATATTCTCTAAAATTTTTATTTATGGCATGTAATACATATTTTTAGCTAAGAGTTTTTAAGGGTTGGAGATGCTCTTAGGGGCAAGAGTGGAAAGAGAAGTTGAGGGCTACCCGATATCAACGGGCAATCAATTCGGGCAATGGGAGACAACGACAACCCAGATGGGGATGCCTGGAGCTGGACCAGTTAACAAAAGTTGTCCCCACCTCTTTGATTATTAGTGTTTGTATCATGGGGGACTCCTGGGCCCACAAAAGTGAATTATATGGCCAAACGGGACCCACGTCTACTAGACTCCTGATGGGATGAGACTTGAGAGAGACTTGTACATTAACATGACATGAAGTTTGAGTGATGGAGTTGTTAACAAGTGAATACGGAGTATAATATTTTCCTCAAAAAAAACAAGTGAATATAATAATAAAATAAATCAAAATAATTGTGCCTACTTGACTACTTTAAACGGTGTTACAGATTTTGGAAATCGGAACTATTCGGTTGGGGTACCGATTTACGATTTATCGGCTGATTTGTTTGAAAAATCGGCGATTTATCGGCGATTTTTGCAAAATCGGCCAAATCGGTTCCAAAATTTTGACTGATTTATCGACGATTTTTCAAAAATCGGCCGATTTCTATAACAGAGACTTTAAAGTATTTTTCGCTATTTTGGGATTGGCCATGAATTTCTCTCTATTTCCATTGGTGATATTGTGATAAGTACCCAATATTTCAGAAAATTGACGCTTCTTCCCCAAAAATTTGCCATCTTACTAATTTGCTCCTCCAGCTTTGAGGAAATCGTTGTTCAAAGTGGAAAAAAGTAAAAAAAGATGAGGGTTTTTTTCATAAATATCTAAGTTAGAAATTTTTTATAAAAATAATTTTAAAAAAATATAATTTACAAAAATATCATTTTATTTGTAAAAATACGGTTTACAACCAAATCAACTAAATGCAATTATTTGCAACCTGCGCATCCATATATCCAGTTTTCTAAAAAACGTCCAATTTTTCAAAAATCGTCGATAAATCACCGATTTATCGTTAAAAAATATTTGACCGACCCGATATTTAAATTTCGATTTATCACTATAAAATATTTTTAAATGCCATATTATATTGTAAATTAGAATAATAATATTAAATATTATTAAATATTAAAATTTATCTGATTTTTATTCCAATTTATCATTCCGATAAATTCTCGATTTATCGATAAATTGCTATTAGATACCTAAATCGATTTGTTCCAATTTTCGAAATTTATAACCGTGGTTGCATCTGGTTGTTGCAGTTAGTATTTTTGCAAATAAGATGATTTTTTTGTAAATTATATTTTTTTTAAAAAAGTATTTTTTGCAAATATTTTGAGAAGATGGTAAAATCGCAAAAAAAAAAAAAAACCAGTTAGAAAAAAGGTATTTTTGATAAATTTTCAAAAGATTACTTATTTATTAAAAATTCCAAACAAATTTAAGCATTAGTTGCGGGTTTAAAGGTTGGAAGGGAAAAAATTGAATAAGAAGCATATGCACAGTATACGTAATTTCTTTATTTTTTATTACCCTATCCATATTATTTTTTGTATCGGAGTTAATTGAATATATTGATATAATTTGTAAAAAATTTAAATTTTATACTTGATTATAAATTAAGACTAGCTTATAACCCGTGCAATGCACGGGTTTCTTGTATTATATTATAAATTTTATTTAATATTATAATTATGTTTTTATATAATAATTATTTTTAATATTTTTTTTAATTTTAATTTGATATAATTTAATATACTCATATTTTGCGGATTATACTAATGTTTTCTTATTATAAACAATGTATACGATTTTTAATATATTTTATTAATAATTGAGAAATATGTTGTGACATTTTCAGGTATATATTAATGATTGTAAAATTTGTTGTAAATTAAAAAGGTAACGTGTTTTAATTATAAAGAAAATATTAATGATTGAAAAATAAGATACTATTTATCTTTTTAGGTGTTTATAAAAGGTAATATCTTCAACTAAAAGTAAATGTAAAAAAGACAATCGACTAATTACCATTAATTATATTTTGTTATGATTTATTTTAGAATATGATACGATTGATGTTTTTAGGTGTTTATAAAAGTTAATATGTTCAACTAAAAGTAAATGTGAAAATGGCAAATGACTAATTACCGTTAATTTTATTATATTAATGTGAAAAAGGCAATCGACTAATTACCATAAATTATAACGTGTTTTAATTCGAGAGAAAATATTAACGCTAGAAAGATATGATACGATTGATGTTTTTTATAAAAGGTAATATTTGGACTAATTACCATTAACTAGTAATATTGCCCGTGCTTCGCACACGAGAATTCTTTTCTATCTATTCTTTTTTTAAATTTGATAAGCTCGTTGCAATTGATACTAACAGTCTCAATAGCCATGAATAAGTACTAAGCGATTCATGTCTCAAACGTATAGTACATATAATCATTTAACGACGACATTTTAAAAGTGATAACGAAAACATAGAGGGACGATTAAGTGTTGAACTGATAGTGATAAATGAATGTAGATAAATCAATTTTTCCTAGGTTTAAAAAACATCCAACATGGTTTAAAACCAGGAAAAAAACATTAATAAAGCCTCGGAAGTAGAATATAAATTCAGAAGTCAAGGAATAGTACATATATTTTAAAACGATTCATGTCTCAAACGTATAGTATAGATAGTCATTTAACGATACATTTTAAAAGTGAGAACAAAAACATAGAAGGACGATTAAGTGTTGAACTAATAATGAACGGAGATAAATTATTTTTTTCATAGTTTTAAAAAACATCCAACGTACTTTAAAACCATGAAAAAAAAATTAAGAAAGCCTTGGAAATTGAATACAAATTCATAAGTAAATCAAAAGCAACGTCTGTTGTAAGCTAATAACAAATTATTCATTAACAGAATGATAAACAAATACTCAGAATGAAATTCTGGCCAGCTTTTTCCTCACTGACTCCACAACTGCACTGCTTCTTATAGCTAACTTTCTCTTAAATTTTCCTGCCAATATAAAATGATTTATCAGACTAAAGAAATGTTTTGCTGAAGCAATTAGTATAATAATGATAATGAAAAATACATGTAACCATTTTAATTTTCTTTGTGCATGATGTGGCGTATTCACAGAATCTTGAACCTCAATGATCTTAGTCTTACATAGAACATATAATAACTAATCAATTGACAGTTTACAATAAGCATCTTGAATTTGAAATGAATTTGCCAATATGTATATAGATTAAACCAAAGAATTCCAAACTCACATTGTCGAAAGCAGAAGAATCAAAACCAGATACTATTGTCTCAGACTTTGATGGATTAGCATTACCAGCTTCAGATGCATCAGTAGCATGATAAACATTACTATTGAGTAGAATGCTGTCATCATTCAGTTCAATTTTTAGAGTTACTTCTTTGCCGGAGATTTATGGGATGAGATTTAATTTTTTTTATTTTTTAAACAAAACATCAAATTTGAGGTTTGAAAGTCATAACTGATTTTAGAATATGTAACACATATTTGTATGTATAAATAAAAGATAAATAAGCAGTTATTCAAATAACTTATTATCCATAAATTTTATTGAACATAAACTTAACATTTACACTATATTTTGTAATAATATTTTTGTGTTCGACTCATGGCAATATTTCAACTCGTTTATATCATTAACAATAAATTAATTTATCATGACAATGTGTAAAATATTAAAAAAATGTATTAATTCTTTTTCAAATTCCATTAACCTATTTAGTTACATATGAAAATAAAAGTACTTAATGACTCTCATGTTTCTTAAAAATTTGAATTATAACATTGAATTTGGTTAAAATGTCACATTGTAGTCCATTTGTCATTAATTTATATTGATATATAATTGTTAACATTGTTCAATATTTTTTTTAAAAAATAAATTAAAATCATTTATCATAAATAATTTTAATTTTAAAAATCATATTATATATTGGAATAGTTGTTCAGCGTAGTCTAGAGGCCACGACTCAACTTAATTATATTAATAAAAATACAATTAATAATAAAAAATATTAATTTAACAAAAAAATTTAATAATATCATATTTCTTGCATCTCATTTAATATAGGTGACTTGAAATTATTATAAATAACACTTATGCTTATCGATTAGTAACCTAATATATAACATTGGATTTGGTTGAACGGTCCCATTTTAGTCTCCTTCATTTATATTGACATACAATTATTTAATATTGTTGAAATATTTAAATATAAATTATAAATCAAAATGAATTATCATAAATATTTTAATTTTAATTTATAGTATTATATTTTCGAACAGTTGCTCGGTATCGCCTAGATTCATGATAACTTTGATCAATTTCGATACGATCAAATAATATAATAACTTTTATATGAGTTAATGAAGATTAAATAACCCCTGTTTGTTACTCTTAATATTCAATTAGCTTATAAAAAGCACCATCAAGTTACACTAAGATTAATTTGACACAAACAATACAAAAATGATTTTTTTAAAATAGTAAGAAATTACTCGATTTGTAAAAAAAATTCCTCTTTTAAGAAAGTGGCGAGTCATTTTCTAAAAGTTAATAAGGATTTCAAAAACTTTTTCTCCTTAAAAAAATATTTAATTTTTCTATGAGCAAATAAATGTCAAAAAATATTTTCCAGAATTTATGATTTTCCTTTTTTTTTCCGCTAAGTAATAATTTTCCCATATATACTAAGTTCTGAAAAATATATTGCCAAAATTAAACAAATATGAAATTAATAAAAAAATAATTTTTTTAGAAAATAATTTTTGGAACCAAAGTTATACTTGTAACATGATCCTGACTTTCTTCTACACCAATTGAATCCAGAACAGCATAGGTGATATCCATAGCTCACTCGAATAAAACATTACGAATTTTATATCAATAAGCAGCTAGCCATTTGAAACAACATAAATAACGTCAAGTTCTTGAATTCTGAATATTTCAGATTTATGTAACATACAATTTATTAATTTTCTAACAGAAAAATTTATTAATTTTCTAACAGAAAAAATCAATATACTTTGTACTCATACATCTCAAGATGGTTTATATTTACCAATATAATAAAAATTAAGGCCATGATCGACACTTATCCAGAAAAAACTCAGTAATCTTTTTAGAATCTGTACATATCACTATGAGTTTCTTGCTTGAACACTCTCCTTTAAATCATGAATCATGATGCCCATGCCCCCTACACCTGGATTGTTATTTCTATCACATATCTCATTTTATTGCTAAAAGAAGCATACAGCCTACATAGGGCATATAGCCCAGGAGAACAAAGCCAAAAGGACAAAGCTACAGTCTAAATATCAAGTAAAACTTAGCCAACAAATAAATCAACTCTTGAAGCCATGTGTCTTTTTTAGCATCGTTTTGAAACTTCTTGGTTGAGAAGGCCTAATCAAAAACCATTTGCGCTTGGACAAACTCTGGATCACTTTAGTAGCGTTATATCCATTATTATGATTTCCAAAGTTACTTTCGTTCCAAATACAATATATACCGATGCTATAAAAAGGGTGTTGCCTGATTGTGCCATTAGGATCCTTGATAGAGAGTTTCCGATCCCGGTTAAGGGGCAAAGGACTGTTGGAGAAAATTGAAGTAGCAAATGGGCACCTAAAGAACAAATTTAAATGATTTTCTGCAGCAAAATTGCCAAGGATGCATGCTGGATTAATTTCGAAAAGTAGAATTTGATCCTTTCTAAGCAGTTTGCTTTTTAGCACAAGCCAAAGATTGAAATTGAAGGAGCATCCGAGAATGCAAAAGGGAGTTCCATACGGACTAATAGCAAGGAAATGGAGACACATAGTACCAATTGAATTCCAGATGGCCTTTAGAGAAACTTGAGAAGGCATGATTCCAAGATCCATTAAGAATCAGAGAGCTAAAAGGTGCATCCCTGGTGGAATTCCTACCTGAACCATACCAGATTCTGTGCTGAAATATACATATAAAAATATAGGTGAAATCTCTGTACCTGAGTTAACAATTGACCAAAAAGCTTTGGTGATATTAATCTCATCTTCTTTTCATGGTAGCATGGTAAGGATAAAATACTAATCTAAAATAAAAAAACGAATAATATATATAAACATAGGATTCATGGAAAAAACATATATATAAACAATATAAACGGATAAAAAATCATAAATTCAGAAAGAGAGGAGAGATAGAGTACCAGTACTGCAACCATGCATATAAGAGCTACTTTTGCCCTTAAATGAATATGAATAGACTGCATATAACAAAATCAAGTAATAAGAGTAAGGAAACAATTGGATCTTAGAAATCAAAACTGTATTGAAAACATCTCATTTACACAGCGTAGAAAACATCTCCCATAATTCATAAGAATCGTTTTTAATTGATATCAATACTAACCTTATTAGTCCACATGTATAAATGGGATGGAGAATTTTAAAGAATGTATCCCACCATTAGTTTGATTAATACACAAACGTAAATCATAAATTCACTTTGCAAAACCAAGAATAGCCAAGAACATTAAAAGAAAAATCTTAACTAATTCATCTAACAGTGCACTATATTCTTAAATTATGACCGTCAATGAATAATAAAAAGAAAATAACTGCTACCTCGTCATTTTTGCAACTCTTGCAAAAACCCCTTGACATGGCTGACTACATTAACTTAAGCCTGCAAAACATTGATTTAGTACGTATGTAGTCATAATTTCCTACTGTTTAAGCAGTGCCAAACAAAATCATGACATAGCCAATTTCGTATTAATTTAATTCATAATACATAATGTACCTTGATTGTGGGAATCGAATAAGCCAAGCTTTCGAATATATGAGTAAACATCCTAGCTTTTGCCAGACTAACCTTCTAAGCAATTAATAAAACAACCACTATCAATTTAACTTATTTAGCATTACATTACAAACATCACACTTCATTTACATCGAGCCTCTAACGTATTGGTGTCTTTCATAACAGCGAGCAGTAGGCGCAATTTAGGTGTAAGGTCATCCATTGACATAGCAATCACCTACTATAACATTGGGTTGATGTCAGTTTGCAAGTTATTAAGACCTTTCTGCATAAGTTATATAAGATTATAATAAATTAAATTATCAAATCATGGGTTAGTGCATACATACCATAGAACCATATAGACCCTAAAAGGCATAGCAACTGTTCAAGTTTAAAATCATTTTACAAAAGTACATATATCCTTAATTACTGGAAGTTCGTAGAGCTCAGTCGGGTCTTGTTGGGACTTGAACACAATTTCTTTTCTTTTTCACATTTTTCCACTCACCTATCATTTTCTATTTTCGATTTTTGTGAAACTCATTTAATTCTTCACATCAATAATATTTTTTATCTTATTACTCACCTATCAATAATATTTTCAATTTGACCATATAATTATTTAAAAAAAACATATTGACAGTACAACTGCTAACTTTTATTCCGGCATATTTAAAGTATCACCTGGTTTGATTCAATATGTTCTAAAAAATTAATTTTTTAGCATACGCCACCATTACGATAATAAGTTCTACTTCTTAATTCCTCTTTAACTAATTTTCTTATCCATATAGTCTTTATCACACAATGCAAGGAATCTAAATACATCAGAATTTTAGGGTGTATTAGATTATTAGCATATTTTTTACACCCGAGAGTAAGACTTTAATTGTGATTTTGTCCTCCAATATTGAGGGTTTAGAAAAAGTTAGAAGGAAGAGATGCTCTATTACGGAATCTTAGCATCTATGCTACATGAAGAATTGTGTTGTATCAAGGTGCAAAAAAAATCTCGACCTAATAGAATAATTACAAACATTGTGGTAAGGAGATGAACGTGCGGAGCTGAATGGGGAAAAAGGCACAATATTTGCAAAGTTAAATCTGACCTTCCAAAAAATAATGGCAACATGTAGCACAACTTAAAAGAGAGAGGTGTACCTGAAAACTTCATAATTTCCTTATTTCAATTAAACATTATATCGTACAAAACAAACAGAGCACATATATATTAATTCAAAGAAAAATGTACACACAACATATATTCATAGAGAAAAAATAAAACATGAGAAACTCTAATACCATATTAGGTTGCGGAAAACTTGATATGCTCCCATAAGGACTAAAATTACCTTGCGCAGGTTGATCCACTTCCATATCAATCATTGGACCACTATATTGTATATTTCGGTGCCCCATGCTGATAAACAATAAGTTGTTCTCCTGGCCATATTAAAAAATTATTAAGTAAAAACGGTTCAAGATACAAAGTTGAGTGAACTTACTCAAATAATATACTTACACATGTCAAAGTATAAGTAATATAAATTTGTAAGAAGCAAAGATGCAATATGATTCCTGTGTATAAACTTCATTAAACACTGAGAGAAGAGGCATCTATCTACTAAACAAAACTTTATCAATGCTGCCACATAAAATGATGAGTACTAATGTGTTTATAGTCCTAGCTGGGTTGATAACTACAAAGTAAAACTTAAACAATGCATCTTTAGCTCTTTAATAATCAAATTGATAAATGATTTTTAAAAACAAAGTACTAACTGCATGGATCATTGTAAAATTGAATGTATGAACAATCCTGCAAGCATAGATGCACCAAGTTGTTTGCTATAACCTAAATACGCTAGCCAAGAAGCAATTTTGTCCGTATGTCTGAACAACCCTAATCTTTAAAAAAATTAACAAATATGCATACAACAGATGAAGCAGGTTTTTTTCTATATTAAAGGATGGTGGACAGCTGCTTTTTGGAATAACATTTTTGTATAAGAAGGTTTTATTACTCCCTTGTAACACTCTCAAAATAGTAATCTTTCAACTTGACAACAATCCACTCTCTTCCCAGGTTATTAGTTATTTTAATTAAAACCCTAACATCCGGTTCATGATACCCACACATTTACCCGAACCATTTTAATTACTTGGAATAAATCAAGAAAGGATAGCAATCAACTCCATTGTTATACAATGGCGAAAAATTCTAACTCCGTACGTATCATTGAGTGGAAACAATTAGCAGGAAAAACTACTATTGACACGTTATACAATTCAACAGCAATCATTGTCCACGTATGCAGAACATTAAAGCAGTAAAGAATATACGCAATTTTTATATATAGTAGAAAAAAAACATGTAACTGGACACAAAAAAAATATGTTTGACAATATTTTTGCACATTACAAACTTAGAAAACTTCAAATCAACATTTTTATAAATTTATGGTAATTTTGAGTCAAAAACATAAATTACAACATATAAGTTAAGATTAGATTATATGAGCAGGTTTGTTTTAATCCATATTTTTAAAGCTATGCACCAACAGGCTAAATCCATGTTGAGGACAGTTCGGAGAATATAGATCAAAGCAGCAGAAAATAGTTCCATAAAATGGACCGAGTATTAACAAATCAATAAAAATACAGACTATAAAGTAATGGCTATTGCTGCTACCAAAGCTTTAATTTTTAACTACTCTATATTGTTTTAATCAATGATGAATGATGGTTTTACACGAATACAATTATACAAATCGACAATAGATAAAACTATTTAGCATCTAGGTTGATTATCAAACCTGCGGTAACTGGTCATTACTCCCCAACCAGCCTGCTTGGACATTTTCACAGCTTCTATACTTTCAGTAACTGATCCATTTTGGTTAACCTGTCAGCCAAAAAGTAAAAGAAGGTTAAAATACAAACAGTTGTATGATTGTTAATGTACACATCTTCCTCGTACTTGTCCACTTTGCACCTAATTTGCGAAGTCTTTCCATACATGCCTTTGCATTGTGTGTCATTGCTCCACAACTATTTAAGTAAATAAGATCATAAGAAATGCACCTATAGTGAAGTAATAGAGATAAGGGAATTCAATTCAATTATAAAGGGCCAAGGATAGTAAAGCAGGAATAGTAAATCTTGCTCCACCACTCAAAAGAACAAATGCACAATACATATAGTAGATAGAAGGGGCTTTCACTTACTTCTCGCATGCACCTTTCCTGTACTTTTCAGCCTGATATATCTTTGCACCTCTGTGATACCATGCTTTACTATAATTTGGGTCCGACTTCCATTTCCTTTGATGTTTCAAACTCTATTGCATGAAAATCATATTTATTTAATAGAACTAAATGAAACACTACCAATTAACTTGACATTGATCTACGGATAAAACAAAAACAAAATTAAATATGAAGCATATATGTAGAAGATAGTATGATTTTCATTTAGGCATTACAACAAACACTTTAGTGGTATTGCTTTATTAATGTGTGTAAACCATCTGATAAATAGTACCTGATCGATTTATTGTCCACTTGTAGTTGCCTTTCACAATCAATCCGACCATGTCTTCACAATTGTCACATACAACCTGCAAAAGAATAAATTTAAAATGATCAAAATGTTGATAATTTATGATAGCCGCAAAGTAAAAATTAAAAATAACTGATACCAATATCCAAACTTTTTGCCAAAGAGATTACTATAAGGCACACACTAACATACCATAGAAGCACTCCGTCCTTTGCAACCTCGAATAGATAATTTGTAGTCGGATCTTTAGGAAGAAATTGCTTTAAGAATGGATCATTCCTGAGATAACTATTAATGTGGGCAGCATAAGACGCATTCTCTGATTCTTTTATAGTGTGTAGAAGAGTAGTCGTGGAGGAGTTAAGGAACGAAGATGAATTTTTCAGGTTACCCAATTTCGCAGCAGCTCGTGCTTGTACATTAAGATAAGCCTGTCCAACCAAATACAACAAAAAAATGAAGTTAAGACACAGAGACACCATCTTATAGTAGTAACTGAAGGAAGGGTATTGTACTTATTTCAGTTCAGTAGTCCACAAACACACAACATAATATTAACAACCTATATGCCTACAAAATTTCGATTTTTTTATATACAGTAGTAGCCTATCATATCGTATAACCACAGCAAGTTATGGCCAATACATTTAATGAAAAGCGTAAAAGCTCACCCTGAGGAATCCTTCAAAATCAACCTCACTACTCATATCAGACTTCGATTCACGCAAAATAAGTCTAATACCTTCCTCTGTAAACACCTCACCGGAAGCTATAAGTTATGCAAGTAAAGGTGGCAAATCCCCAATTCTGACTATACCATTCTGTTTCTGTACGGCTACAAACTACAAAATAAATTAACTTAGCAAAAAAAAAAGGCCTAATAAAAAAATGATATTAATACGAAACATACAGTAAATTTAACACAAAATATTTCAAACACAAAATTTTAAAATGGAATTAAATGAGAAAGAAATGTTACTTTGTCTTTGAGGCTGAGTAACTGGAGTTGTGTGAATTGTGTTTGGAGCCATTGATCAGATACATGAACACCCGTAAAGCTAGACATGTTTGTGTTTATATATCACAATTGCACACCTGCAGAAAAACTTCCATAAACAACAGAGGGGTTTAATGGTATAGTCCAGAACAAAGTAATTTAAAATAAAATAAAAGTGTTATTACATTAACACATTAAATTCTAACAATTATGCAGGAACTAATTGTAGTACTATGGTGTCTCAATAGTCAGCTTCCGTAACTTCAAACTCGTCAAATTACAGTGTTTTTAGTATAATTTATGCTATTATTAAATAATTAAATAATTATATTAATAATTATACAGTACTAAGACTGACCGATCGAACTACCGACGAAACTTTTAGTGTTTTAGCAAACAATGCATTCTTCTAGCTTTTTTGTGATTTTTCCTCGATCCAAATATTTTTTCAGATACTTTTGTAAAGAAGCAGGCAACCGCATGAGTTGCATGTGGTGTTATATTAATTTCTTTAAAAATGACATTTAAATTAGAATATGAACAGTGAAATTTAGCACATTAAAGTATGCACCTCATAGTCGATCAATTGAGTGATGTGGTTCTTTATTTTCAGTTTGTTCAAGTACCCAAGTTCCTGACAAAATCCATAAGCAGTGGCATAGTCGCGGCCTTTGAGCTTGATCTTTCAAGGCATAAATCTTGCAATCGGATGAAATAACTTTATGCATCTCGCTGCTTCCTCCATTACCAATCTTGCCAAGCCTTTGATAAACAAAAGAAGATATTCCAGTGAAAGTTGGGTAATTATGTTCAGGAAAAGAAGATAAACAATATTAATTTATAGAACTTTCTAGAACCTAATTATCTTAGCTTAGACCTATACAATTTAGCAAAATTTAGAGCCTTATTATACTCAAATCTTGTTAGTTTGTATTTGGTACTTTTACTTTAATTGGAGTGTCAATAGACAGCTCTACAACAATGCACTATAAAGTGTACCATTAAAAATACAGGAAGCTCCAAATTAAACAAAAGTTATCACCAAAGCAACATAAATTTTGTTTTGGTATAAACATTTCAGCAAGGAAGAATGCATCCCGGCATTTTTGGATTGTAAAAACTGTCCAGCAATTGTAGATCAAGAGACATATTAATAAATTAAAAGCACTCTGCATTGTCTTACTTCGTATTATCTGCGAGCAGTGCCTACATGCTTTTGTTTAAAAAAATGATAAAGGATGAAAGGATTTGTGCGTTAACTTAGTAAAAGGTAGAATGGTGAGAATCAGATGGAGGATAAGTTGTCGAACATACCTTGTATTGAAAGCCTTGTCTGGTTGATTTTAGCACAACAGTTTCACCTGAAAATTCCAGGTCTCTGTTTTCGGTGGGTCTAAAACTAATCATCATACTCAAGTCCTTTGTAGTTGCTGCAATCAGATAGTCCTTCATAGCTTCGTACTATCATCATGAGTGAGAGAACGAAAACAGTGAGTACCTAAAGAGGAACACCATTTTGTATGTAAACATTGCAATCTCTATATCTAGAGTATGATCTTAAATTACGATAAATCTTAAAGGAACACCATTTTGTATGTAAACATAGTGGAGAATTATGTGACACCAATTATAACACCTGCAAATTTGATAAAAGAAAATCACCATATATAAAATTAAAATGCCACTATACATTTAACATTACCATAATAAAGAACATAAACCTAAAAAAATAGTAAAAAACTCTATCAGACCTTTAATCGAACACTTGGAAAGCTTGAATTTGAAACAGCTACATATATACAAATTAAAGAATAATTACCCATTAGAGTAGGCATAGACTCACCAAATTCACTGTTTGCACATTTTATATTTCGTCTTGAGATGTGATCAACATGATCTAATTCAAAAGTAAAAACAAAATCACTCAATCAAGCACAAACATATTCAATATATACTACAGATAGAAGATGCCAATGTTTTAGTCGTCGAAAATGATGAATCACTCAAGTATAATACCTGGATTGGGATCACAATATTCTTCGAGGATAGCCGACGAAGAGAAGTAAAGATAACATTGTAATGGTCACCAATAGCCGACGAAGAGAAGTAAAGTCCTTCTAGTAATATTGAAACATCTCCCTGTTTTAAATATACCTGGACATCAAAGAAATCAAAATGTATTAAATATACCCGGACATCCGGACCCTTGATTTTTCATTCATAAATCTCACTGGAAAAAAAACATCAAAAACTGGGATTGTCACTAACAAACAATCACCAAATATGAAGAATCTCTGATATTGGATAAAAATTAATTAATTGGTGATTTAAAATTCAAATTCAACCCTTCCGATTGTGATATATGTTACAAACTTACAAACCTGATTTCTCCATGATCCGGCAATGGGAAAAGTGACGATGGAAGTTTGTGAAGATGATAATGCGTAGGTTTAAATTTGAAATTAGTGATGAAAACCGATTTGAAGATTGAATCTTGAACAAATGGGTAAAGGATTGAAGATTGTGTGTAGAGATGATCTCACGTAATTTTGAATTTGAGAAACTGATTGTAGGTTAACAGAATTGAACGTGTTAAGCCTAAAATCATGGGCTAATGATTGTGATTATACGTTTTAGTTTAAACATAGCACCCATTTTGATTTGGATGATCCAGTTGAATGTTAAATGACCAAAAAACCTGTAAAGATGTATTGGAGTAGTAAAAAGTGGAAGGGTAGATTAAGTAATTTTGATGTTAAATGACCAAAAAGCCTGTAAAGATATATTGGAGTAGTAAAAAGTGGAAGGGCAAATTAAGTAATTTTTATGTGAAATGACCAAAAAGGCTACAAAAATATAAAGGATGAGAAAAATGTGGAAGGATAGTTTATGTAATTTTAAAATGCTAATGCTAGCACTTATTTAGAATATATTGATTATATTATGTTATTATTTATTTTATGTGTATTTATTTTTCTTTATAATGAAGGGTAAATAAGTAAATTCACGAAGTACCAAAAAACAGGTACCAAACAATAAATACCAAAAAATAGGTACCAAAAAACAGGTATCAAAACTTTTAATGTTTCGGTTTCTATATAACAGTATAGATAACTACCTTATAACCCGTGCAATGCACGAGTTTCTTATAATATGTTATAAATTTTATTTAATATTAAAATTATATTTTTATATAATCATTATTTTTAATAATTTTTTAATTTGATATAATTAAATATGAAGAGTAAATATGAAAAAGGCAATTGACTAATTACCATTAATTATATTATGTTATTATTTATTTTAGTTGTATTTATTTTCCTTTATAATGAAGGATAAATAAGTAAATTTACGAAGTACCAAAAAATAGGTAGCAAAACTTTTACTGTTTCGGTTTTTATATAATAGTTTAGATTATAATATTATTAGTTTATTTTGTTAAATAGAACCGTCCGTGATATAATTGAAAAAAAAAAGATTTTAGTTATAAAAAATAGAAAAGTAACGTGCATGATTTAAGTGAAAAAGAAATTGATTAGTTTATAGTAATTATAATTTAATTATGTTATTTTATGAAATAAAATTGTTCATAGTTTTTAGAAAATGAGAAATTAACGTTACCCGTTATATTTCTAGAAAAAAAGGGAATGTAATTAGAAAAAATAGAAAAGATGATATATTTTAGCTGAAAAGGTAATCAGTTAATTATTAGTATTATAATATTATTATTTTATTTGTATTAAATAGAAACGCCTGTAATATAATTATTAAAATGGAGGTTTTAGTAAGAATAAAGAAAAAAGGTAACGTGTTTAGTAAATAATATTTTGTAATTAATATTAATTTTGTTTTAATTTTAGTTAGATAAAATGTTAAAAATATTCTATTTTAAATGAAAAATGAAATTATTTAGTTATTGAAAATAAAAAAAGGTTATATGTTTAAACTGAAAAGGGAAATTGATTAATAAATGAGAAATTTTAGTTAGATAAAATATAAAAAATATTGTATTTTACCTGGAAAAGGAAATTATTTAGTTCTTGAAAATAGAAAAGATAATATGTGTAACTTGAAAAAGGAAATTGATTAGTTAGTAGATCTGTAATTGAGTAAGGGTAATTAGGTAAATTTAATAGGTACCGTTGAACCAAACTTTTAATGTTTCGGCTTTAATATAATAGAATAGATAAATATAATCATGAGTATGATTGGACAATCAAGTAGTAAGTTCATTTTTTATTATTTAGTTCGAAAAAAAAAGTTATTGATATGGGCTAAAAGTAAGCCCTAAAGACACATTTAATATGACATTAATTAGACCTAGAATGGTCCAAACGTGGGGCCCACCAGGTAGGCCCAAACCCTATTTATAATATTAATTTCGTAATTAATATTTAGGGATAATTAACAGCTGGGAGATACAAGTCAGATAAGGACATTATCTCTACAAAGAGTAGCCTCCAAGCCACACAGTCATACAAGGAAACAGACTCCTACAAGGAAATAGACTCCTACAAGGTAGGAGTCTAGAACTTTCCTCTAGGCTGACTTACCCACCAAGTCACCTAACCCTAATACAACTCTAAGGCTTCTCAGCCTATATAAAGGGTCAGACCCCTCATCTCAGAACTACGTTTTATTGGCTTGATTCTCTTAATACAGAGATACGTAGGCATTCTGTGAGGACCGTTTAAGTCTCGAACGCAGAAGCAGCCATTAAAGCACGAAGCTCACATACCTTAGCATTAAATACATCAAACCCTAGCCGCAACCTAATAACCTAGTTTTTATTCCACAACATTTGGCGCCGTCTGTGGGAAGGAGACATCAACCATGGTTCAAACACGAAGAACTGCACCAAGCACTACGGAGCCAATCGCTACCGAGGCTCTACCTCTTAGCTCTGCTCCGCCCCTTACTGAACAAGTGCTACCGACATCTGAGCAAGTACCTCCAACATCCGGGACTATCGTTCCATATCAAGTTTCTCAACCCCTAGGGACGACTACCCATGTTGAGAGTACGCTACCTCCGATCGTCCACACAATTCCAGGGACTAACCCGGGGATTTCTTCCCTGATTGTAGACCCCAACAACCCTACACAAGGGGTTCAGATCCACACCATGGATCTCCCCATAAGCACCAATCCAATGTATGGGATGCCCAATTACGGAGCTGGACCGAGTGGTCATGCCCTATATATTCGAGATCGAGATTATCGCGATTTTTCTGGTCCTTATTCAGATGAATCATCTTCTGGCGATGATTACGAGCGTGATGAAGCTCCGAGGAGGCGACGTGCAAGTAAAGAGCCTATGGGGAGAACTCGAACTATCCATGATGGACTCCCTTCAACAGCTGCTGAGAGGATTAAGGCTTATAAAGCCGAGATCTTAAAGTTAAAGGAAGATATGGCCAGGGAGCAAGCCAGATCAAATCAGATTTTGCCACCTCCCACGTCAGGACCGATTCCCTTCATAGATCTGGAGAGGCCTCCAAGGAGGCAAAGAAGGACTACCGTCCCACCTGAAAGAACTACAAGGGTGGAAACCCCTAAAAGCAACCCCAAGGATCTGATGCCACTTGAGGACCCTGATGATCCCACACCTCCGTTTACTGAGGACGTGATGAATGCTCGTATCTCAAAGAAGTTTAAGATGCCAACAATCAAAGCTTATGATGGAATGGGTGATCCTGCAAACCACGTTAGAACGTTTTCAAACGCACTGCTGTTGCAGCCTGCAAGCGACGCTTTGAAGTGTAGGGCTTTCCCTCAAACTTTGTCAGGCATGGCTCAAAGATGGTATAGTCGGCTTCCTGCAAACTCAATTGGTTCCTTTAAGGAGTTGAGTGCTGCTTTCATTAGTCAATTTATCAGCGGAAGAACGCATGAGAAAAGCTCTGCATCTCTTATGTATGTGGTACAAGGGAAGAACGAAAGTCTGAGAGACTATCTTAAGAGGTTCACCAAGGAGACTCTGAACATCACTGATCTGGACAATAAGGTTGCAATGGTAGCCTTGGAGCATGGTACCACCGACCTATACTTTAAGAGATCATTGGCAAAGCATCCCCCGGAGAATATGGCTGATCTCCAACGAAGGGCTGATAAGTACATCAAGGCCGAGGATAGCACGAAGAAGGAAGTCACATTAGGCAATGGTCAGGGAAACAATGATACAAAAAAGCGTAAGCAAGGGCAGGAGTACGATGCTAGGGACAAGTATCCCCGAACTAGCAAAGACTCTGATTCGCCACCAAAAAAGAACTTGGGACCAAGGTTCTCTGACTATGCAAGGTTCAATGCCCCTAGAAGTCAAATCTTGTTGGAAATTGAGAAGGATAAGGACTTCCGATGGCCGAAGCCACTCAGGGGAGACCCCGCAAAGAGGAATAAGGATCAGTACTGTAGGTTCCACCAAGATGTAGGACATGACACGGATGATTGCAGACAGTTGAAGGACGAGATTGAATTCTTGATCCGTAAAGGAAAGCTGAACAATTTCACAAAGGGTGGAGACCATGGAACCCAAAGAGGGGATTACAACAGGAGAAACAATGACAGAAGGGATAATGATTGTGATCGTAGCACGCAGCCCCGAGGGCCAGTTATCAACATGATTTGGGGAGGCCCGACAGCGGCCGGTACAACTCGAAACTCTCGAAAGGCATACGCAAGAGAAGTAATGCACATTGTGGGAGAAGCCCCGAAGCGTGCCAAAACTGAGATGGTAATTGGTTTTGATGATTCAGACTTGGAAGGGGTGAAGTTCCCCCATGATGACCCACTGGTCATAACTCCTGTGATTGGAAATTCAGAAGTAAAACGAGTCTTGATAGACAATGGAGCTTCTGTGGATATTTTGTTTCATGATGCGTTTGTGAAGATGGGATACAACGACTCTCAGTTGACCCCTGTAAACATGCCTATATACGGATTTAATCGAGTGGAGTCCAACGTTGAAGGGACTATTCAGTTGCCCATGACTATTGGGCAGGAGCCTAAGGAGGCGACTCAGATGCTGAATTTCTTGGTGATTAAGGCAGCTTCAACATACAACGCAATCCTTGGAAGGACTGGATTACATGCGTTTAAGGCTGTGGCCTCTTCCTATCATATGAAGATTAAGTTTCCGACACGGAATGGTGTCGGAGAACAAAAGGGTGATCAGAAGATGGCAAGAAGTTGCTATGTAGCCGCTTTGAGGGCCGATGGAGTCGGGGGGCAGGTCCTTCCAATTGAAGACATGGATGTCCGTGACGATGAAGAGTATAGAGGGAAGCCAGCAGAGGATTTGATTCCCATACCCCTAGAGCCGAATGATCCTGAAAAAGTTACTTATGTTGGAGCATCTCTGAAAGAACCCTTGAAGGGCAAGTTGATAGAATTCTTACAAAAGAATAGCGACGTGTTCGCTTGGACAGCAGCTGATATGCTAGGGATTGACCCCCAACTTATAACTCATAAGTTGAATGTTGACCCCAAGAGGAAGACAATAAAGCAGAAGAAGAGAAACTTTGCTCCGGAGAGGCAAGAGGCCATTAAGCAAGAAGTGGATAAGCTCTTGGAAGCTGGTTTTATTGAAGAGATTCAGTTTCCCAAATGGTTAGCAAACCCTGTGATGGTCAAAAAGGCGAATGGGAAGTGGAGGATGTGTATAGACTTCACTGGCCTGAATGATGCATGTCCAAAGGATTGTTTCCCCCTTCCAAGGATTGACATGTTGATAGATGCCACAGCTGGACATGAGATGTTAAGCTTCATGGATGGATTCAGCGGCTATAATCAGATTAAGATGCACAAAGATGACATCCCTAAGGTATCTTTCATAACTGACTTTGGTGTCTTCTGTTATCTTGTTATGGCGTTTGGTCTAAAGAATGCAGGAGCTACTTACCAACGCCTGGTGAACAAGATATTTGCCCATCTGATTGGAAAAACCATGGAGGTGTATGTTGATGACATGTTAGTCAAAAGCCTACTCAAGGCTGATCATATTAAACACCTCGAAGAGGCATTTGAAGTGCTGAGGCACCATAAGATGATGTTGAATCCCGCTAAGTGTGCCTTTGGTGTTGGATCTGGAAAGTTTTTAGGGCTGATGGTTTCAAAGAGAGGCATTGAGGCCAATCCTAACAAAATCAAGGCGATTTTAGACATGGAGCCACCACGTTCTATAAGAGATGTGCAGAAGTTGACAGGCCGAGTAGCAGCCTTAGGGAGGTTCATCTCCAAGTCTGGTGATAAGTGTTTGCCTTTCTTTCAAACATTAAAGAAGGTAAAGAATTTTGAATGGACACCTGAAAGCCAAGAGGCATTTGAACAATTAAAGAAATACATGGCTGAAGCCCCGTTGTTGGCCAAGCCTAGCATCGGAGAGACTCTTTACCTATACCTGGCGGTATCTGAGTAAGCATTGAGTGCCGTCCTCATACGGGAAGAGAACAAGGTTCAGAAACCTATCTACTACGTGAGTAAGGTGTTGCATGGAGCTGAGTTGAACTATTCCACCATTGAGAAGTTTGCTTTAGCATTGGTAACGGCTTCAAGGAAACTAAGACCTTACTTTCAGTCACACAAGATTGAAGTCCTGACGGACCAGCAATTGAGAAGTATCCTGCATAGCCCGAAGGTCAGTGGAAGGCTAATTAAGTGGGCAATCGAACTCGGAGAATTTGACATTGCATATAAGCCTCGGACAGCCATCAAGGCTCAGGCATTAGCTGACTTCGTGGTTGAATGTACCATTGGCAACCAAGAAGTCGGGGGGCAGGAGATAGTAACCACCCCTGGAGTTGAGAGTAAGGATGAAGAACTTGTACCTGATCAGAAGGAGTATTGGGTGCTCTATTTTGATGGAGCATCAAAAACAAAATCTAGTGGTGCAGATTTGGTTTTGCAAAGCCCCGATGGGTTCACAGTTGAATACGCTTTGAAGTTGGACTTTCCTACAACCAACAATGAAGCTGAATATGAAGCATTAATAGCTGGATTGGGATTGGCCAGAGTCATGAGGGTCAAGAACCTCAAAGTGTGTGGAGATTCAAGACTGGTAGTCTCGCAAGTGAATGGTGAGTTTGAGGCCAAGGATGAAACTATGGCAAAATACCTCAGAGTCGTGAAAGCTGTTATGACTCAGTTTGAGGAGTGCTATCTGGAGCACATTCCTAGGGAAGAGAACGTTAAGGCCGATGCCCTCTCTAAGTTCGCTTCTTCTGAGATAGAAAATATGCAGGTAGTGTTTACTTCCAGGTCTTGAAGGCCCCGACCATCAACTCTAAGTTAGTAGCACCAATTGATGTTGGAAGCTGTTGGATAGATCCTATTAAAGCTCATTTAGAAACCGGATGGCTCCCTAACAATGCCTTGGAGGCACGAAAATTATCAGTAAGAGCATTGAGATATGCCTTGATTGAAGGCATCTTATACAAGAGATCGTTTGCCATCCCGTATTTGAAGTGCCTAAGGCCCCAAGAGGCAAGAGAAGCATTGGAGGAAGTTCATGAAGGGATCTGTGGGCAGCACTTGGGGGGCAGAGCCCTAGCTCACAAGATTACCCGCCTGGGATTCTATTGGCCAGAGATGTTGGCAGATGCCCAGGATTATGTCAAGAAGTGTGACATATGTCAGAAACACGCCCCTGTTGTAAGGCAGCCGCCTGAGAGGTTAACCTCAATCAGCTCTCCCATTCCATTTGCAATGTGGGGGATGGACATTCTCGGTCCTTTCCCCAAGGCTTCAGCACAAAGGAAATTTCTGATTGTCGCCATTGATTACTTCACTAAGTGGATTGAGGCTAAGCCTTTAGCCAAGATAACCACCAAGCAAGTTTCCCAGTTCTTTTGGGAGAACATAATCTGCAGGTATGGAATTCCCCGAATCCTTGTGACAGATAATGGGGCACAATTCAACAATGAAGAGTTCAGAAAGTACTGTGAGGAAAATGCTATCGAGCTTCGTTTTACTTCAGTAGCTCACCCGCAAGCTAATGGACAGGCTGAGGTAGCCAATCGGATTATTCTTGATGGACTTAAGAAGAGGGTCGAACGATCGAGAAATACTTGGGTGGATGAATTACTGCCTATACTTTGGGCATATCGTACTACTTGCAAAGTAACAACTGGGGAAACTCCTTTCCTACTAGCTTATGGAGCCGAGGCAGTTGTACCACTAGAAGTCATGCATGCATCACCTAGAATTGAGGCATTTGAACCAGAAACTAATGAAGAAGGCATGAGGCTCGCTCTAGATCTGATTGATGAAGTCAGGGATGAGGCAAACGCCAGAAATGCGGAGCATCAAAAGAAAGCGTCTTTCTATTACAATCACAGGGTTAAGTAGAGGTTCTTTCAACAAGGCGACTTGGTTCTTAGGAAGATCGAGGCTTCTGGAGTTGGTCAGAAGGGAAAGCTAGCCCCGAATTGGGAAGGGCCGTATCGAGTCAAGAAGACGCTAGGACGAGGATCTTATAAACTGGAAACCTTGGACGGGGTTGAGGTACCCCGGACTTGGCATGCATTGAACCTCAAAGTTTACTATGTTTAAGCTCTCCTGAAAAGGACCTAGCTTTTTGCCTATGTAATAGAAGTAGGAATAAGGTTCGAATGAAACCATAACAGAGCATGCTGCTCCTCGTAGGAAGTAGAGTATTTATGTAAGGGTTGAGCCCATTTTATCAGTATTCTTTTGACAGCCTAATAAAGCTTGTTTTGATTCTTCTCTGAATTACATCCTTTGCTTTGCTATTTTAAAACAATTCATGAATCATAAGCTTGGTGCAAGCCAAGGGGCCAAACACCTAGAGAATTCTAAAGCTTAACAGATTACGAGCAAAGGCAAGAAATAAAAAGCTAGAAAGGAAGTTAACTATACGAATAGTTAAGTTAAAGAGATGCATAAATAAAAGCCCGAAGGCTATTAAAGTTAAGTTACACAAATTAATAGTTTAAACAAAAGGCATAACAAGCAAGCTAAGTGGCCTTAGGAGCCTCCTTGATAGGAGAACCACATTCAGAGCTGGTAGCAGTGGTGGAAGCTTCCTCATCCAAGTTAGCATCTTCCTCTCGAACAGGGGGCTGCTCAGGGTTCGAAGACCTTGCTGCAGTATGCTTCCTGACCAAGGAATCATCCTCACCAAATAACTCCTCACTAGAGCCAGCCTCAGCTACAGTAGTCATGGTCCTAGGAGGATGAGGGCTAGGAAAGGCAGAAGACTGGAATAGGCCAGGATGGCTCCTAAGAACAGCCTCAAGTGCCTTGTTCCACCCCTCTGTAAACTGGCTAGGGTAAAGCATCTCATCGTGCTGATCCATGAGACTCTTGTACTCATCTGAGCCAAGATAGTCATCAATCAGCTTCTCTCTATCATCCTTCAAAGCCACCACCTCTACATAGGCACTCACCAGCTCCTCATCTTTTTTCTTCAGCTGTTCCTCAAGCTGGTGGATTTGTAAGCTTCTCTTCTGGGACTCAGTTTCAAATCCCTTGGCCTTCTCCTTCCAAGCTTTAGATTGATAAATCAGGCTTTGGAAATGAACATTGGCCTACATTTAGAAAGCAGCATTTTAATAATGAAGACAGTGGAGTGTTTGAAATAAAAGAACTAGTAAGATGGAAGGCTTACCGCAGCAAGGGCCTGAGAGCCAAGTGCTTCAGACTCACCAATGCCTCCATTAAGAACTAAGTCCTTGTAATCAGGAGGGGTGATTGAGTTCAACGACCAATCCATAGCATGCTTTGTTGAGCCCACCACAGAATCTCGCTTCCTGAATCCCCAAGATGACCTAAAGACAGCAGATTGAACATTGACTTGAGAGCTACCCTCCAAGTCAGCTATGTCACCAAACTTAAGGTTCCCTTTCTGAACCTTGTGTGGGCGTAAGAATGAGGGCTCAGCCCCTTTCTCTCGAGGATCTGCATTCCTCTTTGCCCGAGCCATCCTGGAAGTCTCATCATCAGGATCAGGAGAAGCCTCAACAAGCATCTTTGCCACTGCATTAACAAGAACAGATACAACTGAATAAGTCAAGTATGAAAATATAAAAAACAAAGAAGGGAAAGAAAGTTACCCTGTTCAGAAACTGATGAGAGGCCTACTGCCCTCAGAGATTCTTCATTTATGAGACTCTGGCAAGTTATAGACAAACCATCACCTTTGGTCAGGGTGTCAAAGGCGGCTTGATCTTCTGTACTAAGGGTGATCCCCTTAGCTTTTCCATCCGAAACTTTGGAAAAAGTTTTTCTAAAAAGGGTGCCCCAGTCACCACCCTCCCACTCAAGATATGCAAACTCTTTTTTCCAACCAGGGTTGTTATCTGCCACTGATTTACCGTTGAAAATAGGGGGGACTTTGGGGCGAAGTTTGATGTATACCCAACCAGTATGCAAAATTGGGCTGTTATAGATTTGAAAAATTTTGCGAAAAAGAGGCACAGATAAAGGCAGATTTTGCCTCAGGCATAAAACCATAAAACAAAGAATTATTCTCCATGCATTTGGAGGTAGTTGGCAAGGGCTGCATTGGATATCAGCTAAAAGACGTGGGATAAACTCATGAAAAGGAAAACGGAGCCCTGCTACTAGGCACTCCCTATAAATACACAAGGCATTGGGCCTCCAATGACAAGGCCTGTCACCTGGCCCAGCTGGAACAAGTTTATAGGGTTTTCTAATCTTAAACAACTTATTATACCTAGCTATTTCCTCAGCATCATGATACGTATTACAACAGTCATATGCATCTAACTCGGTTAAGCTAGGGTAATCATCTGCTCGCTCATTTAGCATATCTAATAAAGATGTGTAAGGAGAGCGAATGGTGATAGTACCTTTAGAAGAAGCAGAGTTCATTTTCATGAGTCGAGCTTGAGCTTTATCTGCCATTAGAGAGAGCTTAAAACCTTGACTGAAAATGGAGAAGACAACCGGAGAAGAAGGCCGGAAGTAGCCAAGAAAACTTCAACAGAAACTTTGGAAGGAACTCTGAGCTAAAACTTGAGAAGTGAAAATATGAAGTGAGAAGTGAGAGTGTGAGAAATGAACTCTCCACTCTCACTCTTTTATAGAAATTCTCAGCCGGTTGAAATGCTTACAAACGGTCAAAAAACCTACTGTGACAGGTCAAGATGATAAAAGTGACCTATAGAAGGCCCATGGAACCGGCCCAATTAACAAAGGCCCGATTCTGGAACGTTCCCATGAAAATATCTTGAAAAATACCGAAGATATTTTTAGAAAATATCAAAGATATTTTTGAAGAATTAGGGTTTGTTGATCCATAGAATGATCTAGAATTTGGGCTAATAAGGCCCGGACAGGCCAACTACAGCCATATGGCCATGAATGTTTGAAATAATACTAAGCCCAGAAGGCCCAATAGGGAACGAGCCCAAGGTAAGGTAGCCCTAAATTCGACCAGAATCCTGGTCGAAATGACCAAGAATCCTGGTCGAAAACATGTTCGACTAGAAGATTTTTGGATGCTTAATTCGACCAGAATCCTGGTCGAAATGACCAAGAATCCTGGTCGAAAACATGTTCGACTAGAAGATTTTTGGATGCTTAATTCGACCAGAATCTTGGTCGAAATGACCAAGACTTCTGATCGAAAAGTCCTTCGACGAGAAGAAAATTGGACCCTTAATTCGACCAGAATCCTGGTCGAATCGACTAGAATTCCTGGTCGAAAAGTCCTTCGACGAGAAGAAAATTGAACCCTTAATTCGACCAGAATCCTGGTCGAATCGACTAGAATTCCTGGTCGAAAAGTCCTTCGACGAGAAGAAAATTTGACCCTTAATTCGACCAGAATCCTGGTCGAATCGACTAGAATTCCTGGTCGAAAAGCCTGTCGACCAGAAGAGAAATGAAGCCTTATTTCGACCAGAATTCTGATCGAATTTCTGGTCGAATTTCTGGTCGAAAAATGCTAGTCCTGGTCGAAATTTTGTTATAAATTGATTTTTTGACAACGAATCTTCATGGACATAGAATTTTGATGAGAAAAATACCTGTGAGTACTATAAAATCCTAAAAATTAGGATAAGTGCGGAAAATACAAGGAATTTTGTGAATAATTCCTTGAGAAAGATATATAAAAATTCTGTAACTAAGGTTATGGAATATAATCGCTTAGCCTCGAATAAGGCCAATCGTTGTAAATGTGTAGGTCGCTCCACACTTTACAAAAGACGATATATGTGAAACACTAGTGTACATATGTAAACCCTGACCCAAGTCTCGGAAAGGCCGTTAAAACTTCAAGGAAAGCCTGATCAGTTTTCCTAGAAGTTGGGGGGCAAATGATATGGGCTAAAAGTAAGCCCTAAAGACACATTTAATATGACATTAATTAGACCTAGAATGGTCCAAACGTGGGGCCCACCAGGTAGGCCCAAACCCTATTTATAATATTAATTTCGTAATTAATATTTAGGGATAATTAACAGCTGGGAGATACAAGTCAGATAAGGACATTATCTCTACAAAGAGTAGCCTCCAAGCCACACAGTCATACAAGGAAACAGACTCCTACAAGGAAATAGACTCCTACAAGGTAGGAGTCTAGAACTTTCCTCTAGGCTGACTTACCCACCAAGTCACCTAACCCTAATACAACTCTAAGGCTTCTCAGCCTATATAAAGGGTCAGACCCCTCATCTCAGAACTACGTTTTATTGGCTTGATTCTCTTAATACAGAGATACGTAGGCATTCTGTGAGGACCGTTTAAGTCTTGAACGCAGAAGCAGCCATTAAAGCACGAAGCTCACATACCTTAGCATTAAATACATCAAACCCTAGCCGCAACCTAATAACCTAGTTTTTATTCCACAACAGTTATTAAAATAAATGTTACTCCCTCCGTCCCTAAATATCATTCCTGTTTTGACTGGACACGTTTGCCAACACACACTTTTGATCGTTAATATATTCAATTTCGTATTAGTTTTAAATATAAAAACTTCACTGTATTAAAGTACTCATAAATACGAATCCAACAAGATCACTCATAACTATATTTGGTCTTATCGATTAAACGTAAATTAGTAATTTGTCTTATGTTATGAACAATCCTGACATTTCAAATAAGAATAAAAAAAAGACATAAGGAGTACTACATAAACTTAGAAATTTACTCATAACCATAAATCATTGTACAAATCTATACTATACTATTATAAGCAAAACAGGGTATATTTGGTTTGGTACACTTTTTTTGGTACTCTTTTTTTGTACTCTTTTTTTGGTCACTCTTTGGTTTGGTTAAATCTCTATTATTAATAAAATTAAAAAAAAAACACACATAGCCTAAATAATATGTATTAATATTAATATGCACCACATACACAAATATAATAATTCAAAATACAACTATAATAATTCAAAATATAAGCAAAACATGGTATATTTGATTTGGTACTCTTTTTTTGTCACTTTTTTTTTGTACTCTTTTTTTGGTCACTCTTTGGTTTGGTTAATCTATACTATACTATTATAAGCAAAACAGGGTATATTTGGTTTGGTACTCTTTTTTTGTACACTTTTTTTGGTCACTCTTTGGTTTGGTTAAATATCTATTATTAATAAAATTCAAAAAAAAAACACACGTAGTGTTGTGGAATAAAAACTAGGTTATTAGGTTGCGGCTAGGGTTTGATGTATTTAATGCTAAGGTATGTGAGCTTCGTGCTTTAATGGCTGCTTCTGCGTTCGAGACTTAAACGGTCCTCACAGAATGCCTACGTATCTCTGTATTAAGAGAATCAAGCCAATAAAACGTAGTTCTGAGATGAGGGGTCTGACCCTTTATATAGGCTGAGAAGCCTTAGAGTTGTATTAGGGTTAGGTGACTTGGTGGGTAAGTCAGCCTAGAGGAAAGTTCTAGACTCCTACCTTGTAGGAGTCTATTTCCTTGTAGGAGTCTGTTTCCTTGTATGACTGTGTGGCTTGGAGGCTACTCTTTGTAGAGATAATGTCCTTATCTGACTTGTATCTCCCAGCTGTTAATTATCCCTAAATATTAATTACGAAATTAATATTATAAATAGGGTTTGGGCCTACCTGGTGGGCCCCACGTTTGGACCATTCTAGGTCTAATTAATGTCATATTAAATGTGTCTTTAGGGCTTACTTTTAGCCCATATCATTTGCCCCCCAACTTCTAGGAAAACTGATCAGGCTTTCCTTGAAGTTTTAACGGCCTTTCCGAGACTTGGGTCAGGGTTTACATATGTACACTAGTGTTTCACATATATCGTCTTTTGTAAAGTGTGGAGCGACCTACACATTTACAACGATTGGCCTTATTCGAGGCTAAGCGATTATATTCCATAACCTTAGTTACAGAATTTTTATATATCTTTCTCAAGGAATTATTCACAAAATTCCTTGTATTTTCCGCACTTATCCTAATTTTTAGGATTTTATAGTACTCACAGGTATTTTTCTCATCAAAATTCTATGTCCATGAAGATTCGTTGTCAAAAAATCAATTTATAATAAAATTTCGACCAGGACTAGCATTTTTCGACCAGAAATTCAACCAGAAATTCGATCAGAATTCTGGTCGAAATAAGGCTTCATTTCTCTTCTGGTCGACAGGCTTTTCGACCAGGAATTCTAGTCGATTCGACCAGGATTCTGGTCGAATTAAGGGTCAAATTTTCTTCTCGTCGAAGGACTTTTCGACCAGGAATTCTAGTCGATTCGACCAGGATTCTGGTCGAATTAAGGGTTCAATTTTCTTCTCGTCGAAGGACTTTTCGACCAGGAATTCTAGTCGATTCGACCAGGATTCTGGTCGAATTAAGGGTTCAATTTTCTTCTCGTCGAAGGACTTTTCGACCAGGAATTCTAGTCGATTCGACCAGGATTCTGGTCGAATTAAGGGTCCAATTTTCTTCTCGTCGAAGGACTTTTCGATCAGAAGTCTTGGTCATTTCGACCAAGATTCTGGTCGAATTAAGCATCTAAAAATCTTCTAGTCGAACATGTTTTCGACCAGGATTCTTGGTCATTTCGACCAGGATTCTGGTCGAATTAAGCATCCAAAAATCTTCTAGTCGAACGTGTTTTCGACCAGGATTCTTGGTCATTTCGACCAGGATTCTGGTCGAATTTAGGGCTACCTTACCTTGGGCTCGTTCCCTATTGGGCCTTCTGGGCTTAGTATTATTTCAAACATTCATGGCCATATGGCTGTAGTTGGCCTGTCCGGGCCTTTTTAGCCCAAATTCTAGATCCTTCTATGGATCAACAAACCCTAATTCTTCAAAAATATCTTTGATATTTTCTAAAAATATCTTCGGTATTTTTCAAGATATTTTCATGGGAACGTTACAGAATCGGGCCTTTGTTAATTGGGCCGGTTCCATGGGCCTTCTATAGGTCACTTTTATCATCTTGACCTGTCACAGTAGGTTTTTTGACCGTTTGTAAGCATTTCAACCGGCTGAGAATTTCTATAAAAGAGTGAGAGTGGAGAGTTCATTTCTCACACTCTCACTTCTCACTTCATATTTTCACTTCTCAAGTTTTAGCTCAGAGTTCCTTCCAAAGTTTCTGTTGAAGTTTTCTTGGCTACTTCCGGCCTTCTTCTCCGGTTGTCTTCTCCGTTTTCAGTCAAGGTTTTAAGCTCTCTCTAATGGCGGATAAAGCTCAAGCTCGACTCATGAAAATGAACTCTGCTTCTTCTAAAGGTACTATCACCATTCGCTCTCCTTACACATCTTTATTAGATATGCTAAATGAGCGAGCAGATGATTACCCTAGCTTAACCGAGTTAGATGCATATGACTGTTGTAATACGTATCATGATGCTGAGGAAATAGCTAGGTATAATAAGTTGTTTAAGATTAGAAAACCCTATAAACTTGTTCCAGCTGGGCCAGGTGACAGGCCTTGTCATTGGAGGCCCAATGCCTTGTGTATTTATAGGGAGTGCCTAGTAGCAGGGCTCCGTTTTCCTTTTCATGAGTTTATCCCACGTCTTTTAGCTGATATCCAATGCAGCCCTTGCCAACTACCTCCAAATGCATGGAGAATAATTCTTTGTTTTATGGTTTTATGCCTGAGGCAAAATCTGCCTTTATCTGTGCCTCTTTTTCGCAAAATTTTTCAAATCTATAACAGCCCAATTTTGCATACTGGTTGGGTATACATCAAACTTCGCCCCAAAGTCCCCCCTATTTTCAACGGTAAATCAGTGCCAGATAACAACCCTGGTTGGAAAAAAGAGTTTGCATATCTTGAGTGGGAGGGTGGTGACTGGGGCACCCTTTTTAGAAAAACTTTTTCCAAAGTTTCGGATGGAAAAGCTAAGGGGATCACCCTTAGTACAGAAGATCAAGCCGCCTTTGACACCCTGACCAAAGGTGATGGTTTGTCTATAACTTGCCAGAGTCTCATAAATGAAGAATCTCTGAGGGCAGTAGGCCTCTCATCAGTTTCTGAACAGGGTAACTTTCTTTCCCTTCTTTGTTTTTTATATTTTCATACTTGACTTATTCAGTTGTATCTGTTCTTGTTAATGCAGTGGCAAAGATGCTTGTTGAGGCTTCTCCTGATCCTGATGACGAGACTTCCAGGATGGCTCGGGCAAAGAGGAATGCAGATCCTCGAGAGAAAGGGGCTGAGCCCTCATTCTTATGCCCACACAAGGTTCAGAAAGGGAACCTTAAGTTTGGTGACATAGCTGACTTGGAGGGTAGCTCTCAAGTCAATGTTCAATCTGCTGTCTTTAGGCCATCTTGGGGATTCAGGAAGCGAGATTCTGTGGTGGGCTCAACAAAGCATGCTATGGATTGGTCGTTGAACTCAATCACCCCTCCTGATTACAAGGACTTAGTTCTTAATGGAGGCATTGGTGAGTCTGAAGCACTTGGCTCTCAGGCCCTTGCTGCGGTAAGCCTTCCATCTTACTAGTTCTTTTATTTCAAACACTCCACTGTCTTCATTATTAAAACGCTGCTTTCTAAATGTAGGCCAATGTTCATTTCCAAAGCCTGATTTATCAATCTAAAGCTTGGAAGGAGAAGGCCAAGGGATTTGAAACTGAGTCCCAGAAGAGAAGCTTACAAATCCACCAGCTTGAGGAACAGCTGAAGAAAAAAGATGAGGAGCTGGTGAGTGCCTATGCAGAGGTGGTGGCTTTGAAGGATGATAGAGAGAAGCTGATTGATGACTATCTTGACTCAGATGAGTACAAGAGTCTCATGGATCAGCACTATGAGATGCTTTACCCTAGCCAGTTTACAAAGGGGTGGAACAAGGCACTTGAGGCTGTTCTTAGGAGCCATCCTGGCCTATTCAAGTCTTCTGCCTTTCCTAGCCCTCATCCTCCTAGGACCATGACTACTGTAGCTGAGGCTGGCTCTAGTGAGGAGTTATTTGGTGAGGATGATTCCTTGGTCAGGAAGCATACTGCAGCAAGGTCTTCGAACCCTGAGCAGCCCCCTGTTCGAGAGGAAGATGCTAACTTGGATGAGGAAGCTTCCACCACTGCTACCAGCTCTGAATGTGGTTCTCCTGTCAAGGAGGCTCCTAAGGCCACTTAGCTTGCTTGTTATGCCTTTTGTTTAAACTATTAATTTGTGTAACTTAACTTTAATAGCCTTCGGGCTTTTATTTATGCATCTCTTTAACTTAACTATTCGTATAGTTAACTTCCTTTCTAGCTTTTTATTTCTTGCCTTTGCTCGTAATCTGTTAAGCTTTAGAATTCTCTAGGTGTTTGGCCCCTTGGCTTGCACCAAGCTTATGATTCATGAATTGTTTTAAAATAGCAAAGCAAAGGATGTAATTCAGAGAAGAATCAAAACAAGCTTTATTAGGCTGTCAAAAGAATACTGATAAAATGGGCTCAACCCTTACATAAATACTCTACTTCCTACGAGGAGCAGCATGCTCTGTTATGGTTTCATTCGAACCTTATTCCTACTTCTATTACATAGGCAAAAAGCTAGGTCCTTTTCAGGAGAGCTTAAACATAGTAAACTTTGAGGTTCAATGCATGCCAAGTCCGGGGTACCTCAACCCCGTCCAAGGTTTCCAGTTTATAAGATCCTCGTCCTAGCGTCTTCTTGACTCGATACGGCTCTTCCCAATTCGGGGCTAGCTTTCCCTTCTGACCAACTCCAGAAGCCTCGATCTTCCTAAGAACCAAGTCGCCTTGTTGAAAGAACCTCTCCTTAACCCTGTGATTGTAATAGAAAGACGCTTTCTTTTGATGCTCCGCATTTCTGGCGTTTGCCTCGTCCCTGACTTCATCAATCAGATCTAGAGCGAGCCTCATGCCTTCTTCATTAGTTTCTGGTTCAAATGCCTCAATTCTAGGTGATGCATGCATGACTTCTAGTGGTACAACTGCCTCGGCTCCATAAGCTAGTAGGAAAGGAGTTTCCCCAGTTGTTACTTTGCAAGTAGTACGATATGCCCAAAGTATAGGCAGTAATTCATCCACCCAAGTATTTCTCGATCGTTCGACCCTCTTCTTAAGTCCATCAAGAATAATCCGATTGGCTACCTCAGCCTGTCCATTAGCTTGCGGGTGAGCTACTGAAGTAAAACGAAGCTCGATAGCATTTTCCTCACAGTACTTTCTGAACTCTTCATTGTTGAATTGTGCCCCATTATCTGTCACAAGGATTCGGGGAATTCCATACCTGCAGATTATGTTCTCCCAAAAGAACTGGGAAACTTGCTTGGTGGTTATCTTGGCTAAAGGCTTAGCCTCAATCCACTTAGTGAAGTAATCAATGGCGACAATCAGAAATTTCCTTTGTGCTGAAGCCATGGGGAAAGGACCGAGAATGTCCATCCCCCACATTGCAAACAGAATGGGAGAGCTGATTGAGGTTAACCTCTCAGGCGGCTGCCTTACAACAAGGGCGTGTTTCTGACATCTGTCACACTTCTTGACATAATCCTGGGCATCTGCCAACATCTCTGGCCAATAGAATCCCAGGCGGGTAATCTTGTGAGCTAGGGCTCTGCCCCCCAAGTGCTGCCCACAGATCCCTTCATGAACTTCCTCCAATGCTTCTCTTGCCTCTTGAGGCCTTAGGCACTTCAAATACGGGATGGCAAACGATCTCTTGTATAAGATGCCTTCAATCAAGGCATATCTCAATGCTCTTACTGATAATTTTCGTGCCTCCAAGGCATTGTTAGGGAGCCATCCGGTTTCTAAATGAGCTTTAATAGGATCTATCCAACAGCTTCCAACATCAATTGGTGCTACTAACTTAGAGTTGATGGTCGGGGCCTTCAAGACCTGGAAGTAAACACTACCTGCATAATTTTCTATCTCAGAAGAAGCGAACTTAGAGAGGGCATCGGCCTTAACGTTCTCTTCCCTAGGAATGTGCTCCAGATAGCACTCCTCAAACTGAGTCATAACAGCTTTCACGACTCTGAGGTATTTTGCCATAGTTTCATCCTTGGCCTCAAACTCACCATTCACTTGCGAGACTACCAGTCTTGAATCTCCACACACTTTGAGGTTCTTGACCCTCATGACTCTGGCCAATCCCAATCCAGCTATTAATGCTTCATATTCAGCTTCATTGTTGGTTGTAGGAAAGTCCAACTTCAAAGCGTATTCAACTGTGAACCCATCGGGGCTTTGCAAAACCAAACCTGCACCACTAGATTTTGTTTTTGATGCTCTGTTGATGAGTGGATTTCGTAATCAACTTATGTGAGGTTTACAGGTAGTTGTATAGGCTAGCGATCAACTGTTCTATGAAAAGGTTTGGGTTGTGTTTGTGGGGGTTGAGCTGAGCTCGAGGGTATCTCCAATAATCTCAGGTGCCTTTAGAGAAAATCAGAGAACTTAATGCGTCGTACCCTGAGGTGCCTACGTACCCTTGTATTTATAGGGATCAAGCTCACGTAGTTCTAATATGATTCCGTCTCTTACTGGAATAGCTGTATTCGGTCATCTAGTTCGTGTTGGACTCAGGTTCCTTTAGAGCCTTTCACGAACTAGTTTGGCTAAGTAGAGTAGAACTCGAGTTCATACCCCACTTATGATTCTCTCATTGGTTAGAGTTATTCTAGGATCATCTGCGCCCTAGAATTATACTCAGATACCAATTCGTTTATCTTGTTCTAGATGACTTCTAGAACTTTCTGTTGGCAACTCGTAGGAACCTGGTGCTCAGGAACCTACATTTCAGGAGCCTGTTTCTCAGGGACCTCCTTATTTCGGGACATATCACTTAGGGACCTCCCTTTTGGTGTTAGTACCTGCACAAATAACAAACTAGTTAGACTGGATCACTCTTCATATGCTTTTATCATCTCTATGGCTGTTGTTATGCTAATTCGAACTCCTCGGCTGGGAGGAACCTGGTCTTCGAGTGTTCAACTCAGCTTCCTGACCATTGGGAACCTCCTGATATTCGTACTTCTTTAGTCATTTCTTCTATTTGATCTTCCTGGCTCGTATTGAATCAATCTTCTAACTTGTATGGATCGGACCCTATTGATGAATGGGCCTAAATCTAGTCTATGGAGATTTTGGGCACAACAAGTACCCCCCGGTTCCTTGAAATCATGTAATGTGAAAGGAACCTATTCTAATTCTACGATCAGAGGTTTAATGTTAACCCATCCTGGTAACTATATCTTGCTTCAACATTGTATATCCAAGCCTATATGAGCTAGCTCGGTATAGGAAACAGGACATAAAATATCTTCAGCTTGATATAATCTTGAGTAAGCTTCCTTTGTATTAAGGAACCTGTTATCTCGCTATTTTCTTTTTCTTACTTCAGCTCTCGAAATCATCTTGATGCTCGCTTGTCACTCAACTCCACATTTCTTAAATTTAATAATTTAAGAAGAGATAATGGTTGGTAAGCAGGAGATAATTCAAAATTCGAATTAAACTTATCACTTACCAAAGCCGCAGTTAATGTATGAGTTCCCAAGGTTCACACGCCTCTAATGCGTGTATCTCTTTAATTACTGCCCAGTAGATTGCTGCCACGTGTTCACTGCTGTCTCCTATTTACCTCGATTATATAAACACATGAATGGCCTCATCTTCATTTTTACCTTTACCAAATATTTTTTTTTAAAAACCCTTGGAGAGAAAAAAAGAAGGAGTCCGACGGTCATCTGCTTAATCCAAACCCTTTGTCGCCATTTTCTTCAATCCAAGGTATGATTCTGAATTCTTTCTTTCTGTTTTTTTTATAATCTCGATTGCATTTTTAACTATCTGATTACTTCGATCTTGCATGCTGTCTTTTATCTGATAAATGTTTGTATATGGTCTTCATATCTCACACATACAACCATTCATAATACCTTCTCTACTGGTAGTTCCATCACCGATTTGTGGTTTCATCACTATGATTTTACTGAAAGCTTTTGACTGTCTATTTGTCTTCTATCTCAATTTGTTTCGTATTCATGTCATAGTCCATACTTATCTCTATGAATATACAACCTCCATATAACTCTTTAAAAAACTTACTTGACATAATCACAGTAGTTCAATCGTCTCTAGACCACAGGTCTCCCTTTAAGAATTCCAAAGTCTGACCTTTCTTCGTCTGTTTCTTGCAGATGTCTTCTGATTCAACACATTCTGACCACCTCTATTCCGTATAACCTGTTTTTGTCGCATCTGTAGGTAATAGAACTAGGTCTAGGGTCTTGATTCCCGACACTAGTGATCCTCAAGATATTCTGATGAGACCTCCAAATGCTATTGATCCCTTAAGGCCTTTAAGCTTAATTGATTTAGGAGATGACTGGTCTGATAATGAAGAGGTATCAAAACCTGAATTTGAACCTGAGTCCTTCCTAGAACCCGACTTTCAAAGTGAGATATCTGTAGAAAGAGAACCATTCAAACAAGAGATTGTCCCTTTTTGTGAAAAATCTGATTCCATCATGACCTCAATTAAACTGGAAAGACTATTCGAGGAATGTCACCGCCCTGTCTGTAAGATAACAATCCCAGAACCTGGTGAAAGAGCTCACAGGTTTGATTTGAAAATCCCAAAAAAGGTATCCCCCATGCTGTCATATCTGCCGCTTTCTTGAGGGTAGGTGTTTCCATGCCTCTTTATCCTTTCTTACGAGAGGTTCTTGACTTTTACCAATTAGCACCAATGCAACTCACCCCTAATTCTTATCGGTTAGCCATCAGCACTTTTATACTATATTCCAGCAAGTTTACAGTTCCTTTGACAGCCCCTGAATTGGGCTATTTCTTCAGACTGAAAGACACTGGAAGAAATTCTGGTTGCTTTTACCTTTCAGCCTGGCCTTGTCACCAGGGTCAGTGCATAAAAAATGTTAAACAAAACTTTGAACAATGGCCGGAACAGTTTCTTTATTGCTATGACTGCCCCTACGTTAGATATGAGTTTAATCGTCGTCCCAATATCCCTAAGCAAACCGTTCTTACGGGAGTCTGCTTGGAAAGAGCAACTGAGATTTTGAAACTGTCAGCCTCCACTAGAGATTGTCTGGTCTTAATGACCCCTGATAACCTGATGACTTTAGGCTTTGTTCCTTCGACTTCTGGTAGGAGTTTCTTTATAGTGATGCCTTTCTTATTCTCTATATTTGTACAATTTCATTCGCTTACTTCATATATATACCTCTAACCTTAATCTATTGGCTTATGCAGACATGGCTCCAAAAGTTCCTTCATTTGTGAAAAGATCTAAAAATGTGGAAGAAATTTTCAAGGTTGATGACAATGTAAAGGAGGTTCCGCTTGATGCAACTCCAATTAACCAAGTTCCAACCCCTGTATCTGTCCAGACTCAACCATCAGGTTCCTCAAAACGTAAATTGGCTCAGACCACACTTGACTTATCAGGGAGCTCCCAAACCAGGTCCATGAGGAAAAATAAAGCTGTGAAGGCTGATCCTACCGCTGCCCAGAACCAGTTTAAGGACTTGATTGACACTCATGTTCCTGCTGAGACTATTACCGGCTGGTCGAAAATGGACTCTACTGAAGCTCTGGAAGCTATGAGGTTCTCTGCGGCCCAGAACGCCTTCTTTACTCTTAGGTTCTGTGATGATTTTACCTTGAAGATCCAATATGACCTCAGGCTACAAGGAGAGATCTCGAAACTCAAAGAGGAGCTGGCTGCTAAAGAGGAGAGTGTGAATGTTGCCACTGCTGCGGTAAGGAGGGCTAAAGCTGTTGAAACCTCACTGAAGAATAGCAGGGATGAACTTCAGGAACAGGTGAAGAGTTTGCAGGATGAGAAATTATCCATGCTAGAGAAAGTCAATGAACTGAAAGCTCAGGTTGATGCTTTAAATGCTGCCGCCGTTACTGTCAAATCATCTCTGCTCATCCAGGAAAAAGCTAGGTATGATGAAGGTTATGACGAGGGCGTTCGTGACTACATGAGATCCATGTGGGAAAAAATGCCCGAGCTGAACTGGTCTCTCCTAGGCGAGGATGTAGTGGGGATGATCAAGGATTTTGGGAATGAAGCTGCTGCTGCGACCTCTGTACCTCCCGTGAAAACGGTTGAGAGGTCTCCAGGTGTCAACCTTGAGACTGCAGAGGTTCCCACTCCTGAAGTTGTTCAACCTATCCTTTCAACTCCTCCTGTTGCTTCCAAGGGTTCTGGTGAGGTTCCTCCTTCATAGTTTCAACAAAATTCTTTAAGAACTTTTGATAACTTTCGATGAGGTCGCGGGCTCCTTGTAACGCCTCGCAATATGTAACTTTAAATTTGGTTTCCATGGCCTTCGTGCCATTAACTTTTATGTTGGTTTTCTGGGTCTCTGTACCCATAACCCTCTTTATGATTTATGATATTTGCTTTTGCTGCATACTTTTCTTCAAAACCTTATGAAATACTACGCTGTTATGCCCTAGAGAATAATTCAGCTTCCTTATTCATATGGTCAAGCTTACGTGGGCTAACCCATTGTAAGAAACAGAACACATGCATATTTCCACTTGTTTATTCTCAAAATAAATGCAACAAACTACAGCTGAATTGTAAAACCTGGAACCTTTGTGTTTATACTTTGTACCGATAATCTAAACCGTAGCCTTCTTTAATAACTTCTTCTTCATCAATACCAGGTTCCTCGAGTATTAATCCTGCAAAATAAACATAAAACAAAAAACAGCTAACATTAGTAAAATCTTTCTCTTGTTTAATTCGGGTCATCTCTTGGAAAGGTTGCCTGCTTGGCTTCCAATCCTAATCTCTAGGTCCCAACATGCCTCGAGGCATGTTGGTTCCTTTTTTCTCTTGGAAAGGTAACCTGCTTGGTTCCCAATCCTATTCTCTAGGTTCCAACATGCCTCGAGGCATGTTGGTTCCTTTTTGTGCCTCGAGGCGAGTCTAGGAACCTGTGTGCCGTTCTGGGAGTCCACACAGATTCCCCTTCTCCATGTGTCAGGCTAGACATCTTATGAAGGTAAATGCTAAGGATTTTATCCCTTCTTCCCATGTGCCAAAGGCGGTTCCACATGAGGGAGAGCTTATTAAGCTTCTCTTTAAGGTGCCTTTTGTCAGGACTTTAGGTGCCTTTTGTCAGGACTTTAATTCTCATGCTCAAGAAACTTGAGGCTTTTGGCAACAATGTCGTGCTCAGTCAGCTGAGGCTTTTCAATCTCATTTGCTCAGGAAGCTACCTGAAGCTTTTCTCGTGCCCAGGAAGCTACCTGGGACTTTTTCTCAATGCCCAGGAAGCTACCTGGGACTTTTCTCGATGCCCAGGAAGCTACCTGGGACTTTTGCTCGATGCCCAGGAAGCTACCTGGGACTTTTGCTCGATGCCCAGGAAGCTACCTGGGACTTTTCTCGATGCCCAGGAAGCTACCTGGGACTTTTGCTCGATGCCCAGGAAGCTACCTGGGACTTTTCTCGATGCCCAGGAAGCTACCTGGGACTTTTGCTCGATGCCCAGGAAGCTACCTGGGACTTTTCTCGATGCCCAGGAAGCTACCTGGGACTTTTCTCAATGCTTGCTCGGGAAGCTGCCCAAGGCTTAATACTTTGCTCAACACAATCTGTCTACAAGCTAATTCTGATCAATCAATCATAGTCTGCACATTCTGTCAATTCATATTCATACTTCACACATACTGTCAATGCTACAGGAACCTGTCAGCTTAGGTAACCTGCAAAATGCAACACAATGCTACGGGAACCTGTTAATCTAGGTAACCTGTTTCAAAAATTTCAAATTGGCATATGAAATATCAAATCATAGCATGTGCAATACTGTCTAAGTAGGAATACTACCCCCCAGTTCTTTTAAGTAATGATTATTACGTAAAAGAACTATTAAGGAGCTATAGCTGCAAATAATGCACTCAAAATATTCAACGTAGAGCTATACATCGCTCAATACTTGAAAAAATTGTCTTGCAAGTAGGGAGGTTCACATCAAATACCCCCCGAGTACATGCATAATTAATTACTGAAATCAAAATGGTGGTCAGCTATAACTAATAAACTGCCTTTATTCTTGGGCTGAAAGAGCCTTACTTTTCTTAAGAAAAACACATAAAAGAATTACTGATAATACTTCTTGAGATGTTCTGCATTCCAAGCTCTCGGAATGAGGTTCCCATCCATATCCATCAAGTGGTAGGTTCCTTCCCAAATGGCTGACTTTATCTGGTAAGGTCCCTCCTAATTTGCTCCAAAGGCTCCATGCGCCAGAACCCTAGTATTTGGCATGACTTTCCTCAAAACTAGGTCTCCAACCTTAAAAGGTCTTGCCTTCACCTTTTTGTTGTAATATCTTCGAACTCTCTGTTGATATGCTGCTAACTTCACTTGCGAATCTGCTCTCAACTCTTCGACCATGTCCAAATACAGTCTATGATTGACCTCATTGCTTTCGGGATCAAAATACTTTCTTCTCAAGGAACCTGTTCTAACTTCCACAGGTACCATAGCTTCACAACCATAAGTGAGGGTAAAAGGAGACTCACCAGTTGTAGTTCTAGGCGTGGTATTATACGACCACAAGACTCCGGGAAGCTCTTCTGGCCAGCTTCCTTTCTTATCTTCAAGTCTTGTCTTCAAAGTGTGCTTGATAATCTTATTCACTGCTTCAGTCTGTCCATTACTCTGCGGATAATACACTGCTGAAAATGCTTTTTGGATTCCAAACTGCTCACATAATCCTCTAAGCTCTCTACTATCGAACTGCTTCCCATTGTCAGAAATCAGCTTCTGTGGAATGCCAAACCTGCATACAATGGCTCGAAACACAAACTCAGTCAATTTTGA
The DNA here is from genome assembly GCA_037693485.1 of Kitagawia praeruptora. Taxonomy (NCBI): domain Eukaryota; kingdom Viridiplantae; phylum Streptophyta; class Magnoliopsida; order Apiales; family Apiaceae; genus Kitagawia; species Kitagawia praeruptora. The sequence goes on along the minus strand of CM075351.1, from coordinate 123,740,394 downwards.
CGCTGTAATCTTAGCAAGTGGTTCTGCTTCTGCCCACTTTGTAAAGTAATCGACTGCAACCACTGCGTATTTCACTCCTCCTTTTCCTTTCGGGAGCTCTCCAATGAGATCTATTCCCCAAACAGCGAATGGCCAAGGGCTAACAATCGGTTTAATAGGGGCTACAGGACGACTATCAAAATTTGCAAACCTCTGACAATTGCTGCATGCCTGCACAAACTTTGTAGCATCCGCTTTGATGGTTGGCCAATAATATCCTTGTCGAAGGACTTTCATGGCTAAAGAATTACCCCCCGAGTGATTTCCACATACTCCTTCATGAATCTCCTCGAGGATATACTTGCATTGTTCTCCAGCTACACACTTGAGCAAAGGCTGATTGAATCCTCGTTTATACAGAACTCCATCATAAATTATATACCTGGCTGCATGATACCTCAGCTTCCTGATATCACTTTGATTGGGAGGTAGCTCCCCTTTGTCCAGGTAACGATGTATTGGGGTCATCCAGGAATCTTCAACTGGAAATTCAATGTCCATTACCTCTTCCTTGAAAACACTTGGTTGCTCCTGGATTTGAAGTGGAATTACCCCCAATAACGTGGATTCTCTCTATGACCCTAGCTTGGCCAATGCATCTGCTTTGGTATTCTTTCCTCGAGGTACTTGATCTAGCTTCACCTCTCTGAACCTTGCGATCAACTCCTGGGAGTATCTCAAATATAAGTCTGTTCTTGGCCCTCTCGCCTGAAAACCACCACGAATCTGCCAAACTACTAACATCGAATCACTAAACACTCTGATATTCTCTACTTTCATCTCCAAAGCCAACTTGAGGCCTGCAATCAATGCCTCATATTCTGCATCATTGTTCGTGGCTTTAAAAGCAAAATGAATCGAGCTATAGAGTTGGTGCCCTTCTGGACTAACTAGTTCTATGCCTGCACCTGCTCCACCACTGTTAGCAGCTCCATCTACATACAGTGTCCACCAAGGTGCACAGTTGTCATTGTCTGCCTGTTTTTCCACCACTTCTTTTGGCCCCTCTTGGCCAGTAACCTCTACATAAGGTGGAAACTCGATTAAGAAATCTGCTAAAGCTTGAGCTTTGATTGCTGTCTTTGGCTTATATTCTATGTCGAACTGTCCTAGCTCCACAGCCCACTTTAACATTCTTCCAGAAGTTTCTGGCCTATGCATCACTTGCTTAAGTGGATATGAGGTTCTCACCTCAATCTTGTGAGCTTGGAAATAAGGTCGCAGCTTCCTGGAAGCCAGAATCAATGCGAAAACCAGCTTCTCCATTCCTGTGTACCTCGTTTCTGCATCAAGTAACCTTTTACTAACATAGTAAACTGGGCTCTGCTGTCCATTCTCTTCTCGAACCAGAACTGCACTAATGGAATACTCTGACACAGCCAAATAAAGTATCAATGTTTCTCCATCCACAGGTTTGGCTAACAGTGGGGGGCTCCCCAAATGCTCCTTTAGCTTTCCAAACGCTATCTCACATTCTGCGGTCCACTCGAATTTGTTTCCTTTCTTTATAGCTTTAAAGAACTCCTGACACTTATCAGTGGACTTCGAAATGAATCTATTCAAGGCTGCAACCCTTCCTGTAAGAGACTGAACCTCTCTCACAGTTCTCGGAGACCTCATATCAATCAATGCTTTAATCTTGGCTGGGTTGGCTTCGATCCCCCTGTGGTTTACCATGAAACCCAGAAACTTTCCTGATTCTACCCCAAACACACATTTTTGAGGGTTCAGCTTCATTCTGTACTTCCGCAAGATTCCAAACATTTCTTCTAAGTGCTTCACATGGTCAACAGCTTCCTTAGACTTAACTAGCATATCATCCACATATACTTCCATAGTATGGCCAATTTGGTCTTTAAACATCATATTCACTAACCGTTGGTATGTGGCTCCAGCATTAATCAATCCAAATGGCATGCATACGTAGCAATAAAGACCTCTATCCGTAATAAAAGAAGTATGCTCTTGGTCAGGTTCATACATAGGGATTTGATTGTAACCTGAATATGCATCCATGAAGCTGAGGAGGGCATGTCCAGCTGTTGCATCCACTAACTGATCAATCCGTGGCAGTGGGAAGCTGTCCTTCGGGCATGCTTTGTTGAGATCTGTGAAGTCTACACAGGTTCTCCATTTCCCATTAGGTTTCTTTACCAAAACAGGGTTTGCCAACCATACTGGGTAGAAAGATTCTTTAACTAATCCTGCATCCAATAACCTGTCCACCTCTTCTTTCAATGCTTGAGCTCTTTCTCCACTAACTGGTCTTCGCTTCTGTCTCACTCCTTTCTTTTCTGGATCAATATTCAACTTATGACACATGACCCTTGGATCTATCCCTTCCATATCTGCATGACACCATGCAAACACATCCAGGTTCTTGCCCAAAAAGGTAATGAGAGATTCCTTTAAGGCTGGATCGAGTTGAGCTCCAATCTTCAACACCTTTGTACCATCTTTGTCATTGATCTTCACATCCAGAGTTTCACCAGCTGGTCCAGCCTTAACCATGGTTTCCGGCATTCGAGGGTCTAAGTCTACCTCCATCCCTGTGGTTGAGTCCTCTTGAGGTTCCTGGACGGTAGACGGTTCCTGCACTTCGTGCATGACATTCCTTCTCTTTGATGCTGGCTGACTGTCTTCATTACTTCCATTATGTTTCAGTTTTCGGGATTTTTCTTCATCCAATCCTTCTACCATACACACGTCACCATCCTTGACTGTAGGGGGTGCACTTTCTATCAGTAAGTACGGGGTATCTGGTCCCCGAAAAACTGGAATCTCAGCATGAGGTTCCTCTTCTATGATCTCTTCAATTCTTATAGCTCTACAGGATGCTGACACAAAACCTTCCAAAGGCGAACCGCGCAGGTCGACCGTTATTTTGTCTGGGTTCTTTCCTGGAAAACTATCAGGAACCTCGTCCATAGGTTCAGGCAATTTAGCAGCTCTAGCAGCATGTTGCAAAGCTTTGGTGTAACACTCTCTAGACTCATACTGACATCCTCGAACTATACCAACTCCATTTGGTGTCGGGAACTTCATAGTGAGGTGGTAAATGGAGGTTATTACCCTCATCTCCTTCAAAATGGGTCTTCCCAAAATAGCATTGTAATTCATATTCTCTTCTATAACGATGAATTCTGCCAACTGTGTAATGCAACATGGTTTATCACCCAAAGTTACTGGCAAACGAATCTTACCTTTGATAGGAACCTGATTATTAGTAAATCCGTACAAGGTATCGTTTGTTGGAGTTAAATCCTTATCCAGAAAATGCATCTTCTTGAAAGCTGTGTAAGATAACAAGTTTACAGAGCTTCCATTATCAACTAGCACTCGATGAACCTCATAAGACCCAATTCCTGCCTCGACAACCAAAGCATCAGTATGGGGATGATGTACCCAGGAAGCATCTTCTTCAGTAAAAGTAATATCTGCATCCTCTCCTTCGAACAACTTTGGGGACCTCTGTGACAGATTGTAAATACTGGTTAAAGGACGTTCTTTAGCCTCACGGGTATACCTCTCCATGGCATTCCTGCTGCTTCCTCCAATGTGGGGACCTCCTATAATTGTGCGTATGCACCCAGCCTTAGGTGGTCCTTCCATCACGACAGGTTCCTGTGTCTGTGTCTTCTGAGTCTTCTCATCTCTATACTTTTTTCCTTCCTGAGCCACCCATTCACTCAATTGCCCTTGTCTGATTAGAGTTTCAATTAAATCTCTAAGGTGATGACAATCTGCAGTATTATGCCCATTATTATCATGGAAGTCACAGTATGGGCGTTCATTCTTATTCCCTGGGGGACCGGTTCTGAAAGGCTTCTTAAACCATGAGGACTTCTCATTCACTGCGTAAATATGATCAATCAGGGCTACCAAAGGGGTGAAAGTTTCATAGACAGGTCTCTCATGTTTATTGTTGTTATAGGAAGCTGGTGGCGGTACCTGACTCATGACAGGTTTAGTAGGATTCACAGCTTCTGGCTTCACCTGGGATGTGCGACTAACCACCTTTTTATTGTCTCGACCATTGGGGCTTCTTTGTCTCGACCTCTTGCTTCCACTTTGCCTTACAAAATCTGGATCCTTCCTTAATTCAGCTAGAGACTCCTCCACCAGTCGAAAGGGTTCTACCTGGGCATAAAAATCTGCCAACGTCTCTGGTTCTTTTCCTTGCAGTGCTTTCCAAAAATCTGAGCCTCCTTTGACTCCAGCAATTAAGAAATTCTTTATTGTTTCCTCAGATGCTTTCCTAACTTTAGGAACCTCCGCATTAAACCTCTTGAAATATTCTGTCAATGTCTCACTAGGTCTTTGCTTGATATTGGCTAAGGTATTGGTTGGTGGTGCGAATGCAACAGATGCTCTAAATTGAGTGACAAAGAGCTTCCCCATACTTGCCCAAGAACCAATCGAATCTGCAGGTAACCTTTTGAACCATTGATGGGCTCCGCCCTGTAGAGTTGCAGCCAGTAACCTGCACCTGGTGGCTTCCTTCACTTGATAAACATCCATCTCTATGTCAAAACGACTAAGGTACTCAATGGGGTCAGTAGTCCCATCGAATTTCAACTCATTCGAAGGCCTATAAGACCTAGGCAGAGCCGACTTTCGAACCTTCTTGGTGAAAGGAGAAGCCGTTATAGGGTTCACAGCAAGATTCTTTTCGTCCTTGAGTTGAGCCAAAATTTTCTTGACATCTTCCGCTGTCACCTCCCCAATAGCTTCCGCCTTTGTCTTCTTACTCGTTCCTTCTTCCTCTTGCGACTCTGCAGCGCTTGATTCTTCAGTATCCTCATCTGAATCCGTGCTTTCTTCTTCAATTATCTCGACAGATGGGTCTTTATCTTTCTTCTTTTTCTTTGAGGAACCTCCAGTCTTGGTTTTCTTCTTTTCCTTGGACCCTGTACGGCCCTTGCTACCAGTTTTACTCTTCTCAGGATTCTCCATATCTTCCTCACCATTATCTTGCTTCGGTTCTCCACCATCGTCTGGAACCTCCTCTCCATTCTCAGATTCTTCAAAATTCAACTGTTTCGGAGTAACCTTCGACTTCTTGCTTTTCTTTGCCTTCTTTTTCTTCTTTTTGCTTGAAGCCTGCTCCAAAGTCGACAAACGTTCTCCCACAGTCTTTAAGATTTCCATCATGGCTGCTTTAGTAACCTTCGGTGCTCTGGGAGGAGATGTGTTCCCCTCATGAATCTGTCGTTCAGAACAGGTTGCTTCGCTATCCGAGTTGCCTGACATCTTTTCCACTCTTAAGATATTAACTAGCCCCTCCTTCTAGCGCCAATGTTGATGAGTGGATTTCGTAATAAACTTATGTGAGGTTTACAGGTAGTTGTATAGGCTAGCGATCAACTGTTCTATGAAAAGGTTTGGGTTGTGTTTGTGGGGGTTGAGCTGAGCTCGAGGGTATCTCCAATAATCTCAGGTGCCTTTAGAGAAAATCAGAGAACTTAATGCGTCGTACCCTGAGGTGCCTACGTACCCTTGTATTTATAGGGATCAAGCTCACGTAGTTCTAATATGATTCCGTCTCTTACTGGAATAGCTGTATTCGGTCATCTAGTTCGTGTTGGACTCAGGTTCCTTTAGAGCCTTTCACGAACTAGTTTGGCTAAGTAGAGTAGAACTCGAGTTCATACCCCACTTATGATTCTCTCATTGGTTAGAGTTATTCTAGGATCATCTGCGCCCTAGAATTATACTCAGATACCAATTCGTTTATCTTGTTCTAGATGACTTCTAGAACTTTCTGTTGGCAACTCGTAGGAACCTGGTGCTCAGGAACCTACATTTCAGGAGCCTGTTTCTCAGGGACCTCCTTATTTCGGGACATATCACTTAGGGACCTCCCTTTTGGTGTTAGTACCTGCACAAATAACAAACTAGTTAGACTGGATCACTCTTCATATGCTTTTATCATCTCTATGGCTGTTGTTATGCTAATTCGAACTCCTCGGCTGGGAGGAACCTGGTCTTCGAGTGTTCAGCTCAGCTTCATGACCATTGGGAACCTCCTGATATTCGTACTTCTTTAGTCATTTCTTCTATTTGATCTTCCTGGCTCGTATTGAATCAATCTTCTAACTTGTATGGATCGGACCCTATTGATGAATGGGCCTAAATCTAGTCTATGGAAATTTTGGGCACAACATGCTCCATCAAAATAGAGCACCCAATACTCCTTCTGATCAGGTACAAGTTCTTCATCCTTACTCTCAACTCCAGGGGTGGTTACTATCTCCTGCCCCCCGACTTCTTGGTTGCCAATGGTACATTCAACCACGAAGTCAGCTAATGCCTGAGCCTTGATGGCTGTCCGAGGCTTATATGCAATGTCAAATTCTCCGAGTTTGATTGCCCACTTAATTAGCCTTCCACTGACCTTCGGGCTATGCAGGATACTTCTCAATTGCTGGTCCGTCAGGACTTCAATCTTGTGTGACTGAAAGTAAGGTCTTAGTTTCCTTGAAGCCGTTACCAATGCTAAAGCAAACTTCTCAATGGTGGAATAGTTCAACTCAGCTCCATGCAACACCTTACTCACGTAGTAGATAGGTTTCTGAACCTTGTTCTCTTCCCGTATGAGGACGGCACTCAATGCTTGCTCAGATACCGCCAGGTATAGGTAAAGAGTCTCTCCGATGCTAGGCTTGGCCAACAACGGGGCTTCAGCCATGTATTTCTTTAATTGTTCAAAGGCCTCTTGGCTTTCAGGTGTCCATTCAAAATTCTTTACCTTCTTTAATGTTTGAAAGAAAGGCAAACACTTATCACCAGACTTGGAGATGAACCTCCCTAAGGCTGCTACTCGGCCTGTCAACTTCTGCACATCTCTTATAGAACGTGGTGGCTCCATGTCTAAAATCGCCTTGATTTTGTCAGGATTGGCCTCAATGCTTCTCTTTGAAACCATCAGCCCTAAAAACTTTCCAGATCCAACACCAAAGGCACACTTAGCGGGATTCAACATCATCTTATGGTGCCTCAGCACTTCAAATGCCTCTTCGAGGTGTTTAATATGATCAGCCTTGAGTAGGCTTTTGACTAACATGTCATCAACATACACCTCCATGGTTTTTCCAATCAGATGGGCAAATATCTTGTTCACCAGGCGTTGGTAAGTAGCTCCTGCATTCTTTAGACCAAACGCCATAACAAGATAACAGAAGACACCAAAGTCAGTTATGAAAGATACCTTAGGGATGTCATCTTTGTGCATCTTAATCTGATTATAGCCGCTGAATCCATCCATGAAGCTTAACATCTCATGTCCAGCTGTGGCATCTATCAACATGTCAATCCTTGGAAGGGGGAAACAATCCTTTGGACATGCATCATTCAGGTCAGTGAAGTCTATACACATCCTCCACTTCCCATTCGCCTTTTTGACCATCACAGGGTTTGCTAACCATTCGGGAAACTGAATCTCTTCAATAAAACCAGCTTCCAAGAGCTTATCCACTTCTTGCTTAATGGCCTCTTGCCTCTCCGGAGCAAAGTTTCTCTTCTTCTGCTTTATTGTCTTCCTCTTGGGGTCAACATTCAACTTATGAGTTATAAGTTGGGGGTCAATCCCTGGCATATCAGCTGCTGTCCAAGCGAACACGTCGCTATTCTTTTGTAAGAATTCTATCAACTTGCCCTTCAAGGGTTCTTTCAGAGATGCTCCAACATAAGTAACTTTTTCAGGATCATTCGGCTCTAGGGGTATGGTAATCAAATCCTCTGCTGGCTTCCCTCTATGCTCTTCATCGTCACGGACATCCATGTCTTCAATTGGAAGGACCTGCCCCCCGACTCCATCGGCCTTCAAAGCGGCTACATAGCAACTTCTTGCCATCTTCTGATCACCCTTTTGTTCTCCGACACCATTCCGTGTCGGAAACTTAATCTTCATATGATAGGAAGAGGCCACAGCCTTAAACGCATGTAATCCAGTCCTTCCAAGGATTGCGTTGTATGTTGAAGCTGCCTTAATCACCAAGAAATTCAGCATCTGAGTCGCCTCCTTAGGCTCCTGCCCAATAGTCATGGGCAACTGAATAGTCCCTTCAACGTTGGACTCCACTCCATTAAATCCGTATATAGGCATGTTTACAGGGGTCAACTGAGAGTCGTTGTATCCCATCTTCACAAACGCATCATGAAACAAAATATCCACAGAAGCTCCATTGTCTATCAAGACTCGTTTTACTTCTGAATTTCCAATCACAGGAGTTATGACCAGTGGGTCATCATGGGGGAACTTCACCCCTTCCAAGTCTGAATCATCGAAACCAATTACCATCTCAGTTTTGGCACGCTTCGGGGCTTCTCCCACAATGTGCATTACTTCTCTTGCGTATGCCTTTCGAGAGTTTCGAGTTGTACCGGCCGCTGTCGGGCCTCCCCAAATCATGTTGATAACTGGCCCTCGGGGCTGCGTGCTACGATCACAATCATTATCCCTTCTGTCATTGTTTCTCCTGTTGTAATCCCCTCTTTGGGTTCCATGGTCTCCACCCTTTGTGAAATTGTTCAGCTTTCCTTTACGGATCAAGAATTCAATCTCGTCCTTCAACTGTCTGCAATCATCCGTGTCATGTCCTACATCTCGGTGGAACCTACAGTACTGATCCTTATTCCTCTTTGTGGGGTCTCCCCTGAGTGGCTTCGGCCATCGGAAGTCCTTATCCTTCTCAATTTCCAACAAGATTTGACTTCTAGGGGCATTCAACCTTGCATAGTCAGAGAACCTTGGTCCCAAGTTCTTTTTTGGTGGCGAATCAGAGTCTTTGCTAGTTCGGGGATACTTGTCCCTAGCATCGTACTCCTGCCCTTGCTTACGCTTTTTTGTATCATTGTTTCCCTGACCATTGCCTAATGTGACTTCCTTCTTCGTGCTATCCTCGGCCTTGATGTACTTATCAGCCCTTCGTTGGAGATCAGCCATATTCTCCGGGGGATACTTTGCCAATGATCTCTTAAAGTATAGGTCGGTGGTACCATGCTCCAAGGCTACCATTGCAACCTTATTGTCCAGATCAGTGATGTTCAGAGTCTCCTTGGTGAACCTCTTAAGATAGTCTCTCAGACTTTCGTTCTTCCCTTGTACCACATACATAAGAGATGCAGAGCTTTTCTCATGCGTTCTTCCGCTGATAAATTGACTAATGAAAGCAGCACTCAACTCCTTAAAGGAACCAATTGAGTTTGCAGGAAGCCGACTATACCATCTTTGAGCCATGCCTGACAAAGTTTGAGGGAAAGCCCTACACTTCAAAGCGTCGCTTGCAGGCTGCAACAGCAGTGCGTTTGAAAACGTTCTAACGTGGTTTGCAGGATCACCCATTCCATCATAAGCTTTGATTGTTGGCATCTTAAACTTCTTTGAGATACGAGCATTCATCACGTCCTCAGTAAACGGAGGTGTGGGATCATCAGGGTCCCCAAGTGGCATCAGATCCTTGGGGTTGCTTTTAGGGGTTTCCACCCTTGTAGTTCTTTCAGGTGGGACGGTAGTCCTTCTTTGCCTCCTTGGAGGCCTCTCCAGATCTATGAAGGGAATCGGTCCTGACGTGGGAGGTGGCAAAATCTGATTTGATCTGGCTTGCTCCCTGGCCATATCTTCCTTTAACTTTAAGATCTCGGCTTCATAAGCCTTAATCCTCTCAGCAGCTGTTGAAGGGAGTCCATCATGGATAGTTCGAGTTCTCCCCATAGGCTCTTTACTTGCACGTCGCCTCCTCGGAGCTTCATCACGCTCGTAATCATCGCCAGAAGATGATTCATCTGAATAAGGACCAGAAAAATCGCGATAATCTCGATCTCGAATATATAGGGCATGACCACTCGGTCCAGCTCCGTAATTGGGCATCCCATACATTGGATTGGTGCTTATGGGGAGATCCGTGGTGTGGATCTGAACCCCTCGTGTAGGGTTGTTGGGGTCTACAATCAGGGAAGAAATCCCCGGGTTAGTCCCTGGAATTGTGTGGACGATCGGAGGTAGCGTACTCTCAACATGGGTAGTCGTCCCTAGGGGTTGAGAAACTTGATATGGAACGATAGTCCCGGATGTTGGAGGTACTTGCTCAGATGTCGGTAGCACTTGTTCAGTAAGGGGCGGAGCAGAGCTAAGAGGTAGAGCCTCGGTAGCGATTGGCTCCGTAGTGCTTGGTGCAGTTCTTCGTGTTTGAACCATGGTTGATGTCTCCTTCCCACAGACGGTGCCAAATGTTGTGGAATAAAAACTAGGTTATTAGGTTGCGGCTAGGGTTTGATGTATTTAATGCTAAGGTATGTGAGCTTCGTGCTTTAATGGCTGCTTCTGCGTTCGAGACTTAAACGGTCCTCACAGAATGCCTACGTATCTCTGTATTAAGAGAATCAAGCCAATAAAACGTAGTTCTGAGATGAGGGGTCTGACCCTTTATATAGGCTGAGAAGCCTTAGAGTTGTATTAGGGTTAGGTGACTTGGTGGGTAAGTCAGCCTAGAGGAAAGTTCTAGACTCCTACCTTGTAGGAGTCTATTTCCTTGTAGGAGTCTGTTTCCTTGTATGACTGTGTGGCTTGGAGGCTACTCTTTGTAGAGATAATGTCCTTATCTGACTTGTATCTCCCAGCTGTTAATTATCCCTAAATATTAATTACGAAATTAATATTATAAATAGGGTTTGGGCCTACCTGGTGGGCCCCACGTTTAGACCATTCTAGGTCTAATTAATGTCATATTAAATGTGTCTTTAGGGCTTACTTTTAGCCCATATCACGTAGCCTAAATAATATGTATTAATATTAATATGCACCACATACACAAATATGATAATTCAAAATACAACTATAATAATTCAAAATATAAGCAAAACCTGGTATATTTGATTTGATACTCTTTTTTTTGTCACTCTTTTTTTGGTCACTCTTTGGTTTGGTTAAATCTCTATTATTAATAAAATTAAAAAAAAAAACACACATAGCCTAAATAATATGTATTAATATTAATATGCACCGCATACACAAATATAATAATTCAAAATACAACTATGATAATTCAAAATAAATAATTTTAATAATATTTATATACATGGGATTATAAAGTTATAAATTATTTTATTAATAAAAATATATATACAACTTAAAACTTTAATAATAAAATATAATTAAAAAATTTACAAGCAACCGTGCATCGCACGGTACTCTTTTTTTTCACTCTTTTTTTGTACTCTTTTTTTGTTCACTCTTTGGTTTGGTTAAATCTCTATTATTAATAAAATTCAAAAAAAACACACACACATAGCCTAAATAATATGTATTAATATTAATATGCACCGCATACACAAATATAATAATTCAAAATACAACTATGATAATTCAAAATAAATAATTTTAATAATATTTATATACATGGGATTATAAATTTATAAATTATTTTATTAATAAAAATATATATACAACTTAAAACTTTAATAATAAAATATAATTAAAAAATTTACAAGCAACCGTGTATCGCACGGGTTATAGGCTAGTATGGTATTACAGTAATACATTCTTTTCCGCCTTAATGCAACCAAAAATGTGATTAAATTATATCTATACTATATACTATTATAAGCGAAATAGGGTATATTTGATTTGGTACTCTTTTTTTTGTCACACTTTTTTGGTACTCTTTTCTTGGTCACTTTTTGGTTGGGTTAAATCTCTATTATTAATAAAATTAAAAAAAAAATACACGGTAGGCACTCTTTTTAAATACATTAAATCTTTATTATTAATTGTTAAAAAAAACATACGTCTCTAATTAAACACTTCAAAAGTCTTAAGTAAACAGAACACTCAAAACACATCTAACACAAACACTACAAAAACATCCACATCCATTTTTAACACTTCAAAAGTCCTAATAGAAGCTCCTGTATCATTTTGATGCTCACGCCATTAAGCGAAATAATATATATTTATAATATTTATAATATATTAAGCGGAATAATATATTTATAATATTTGAATTTCGCTTATAATATATTTATCTATCTATACTTCTATACTATCTATCTATACTATAGTATTATAAGCGAAATAGAATATATTTTGTTGGTAATTTGGTACTTTTTTATGGTACACTCAATAACAACTGTTTGTTTTTGAGACAGATTAATGAGAACCATGTAATGCAAAAAAAATATTCTTTCTATAATATATAAAATACTTCTATAGGTTCAAGGTTCAAATCTCATAAACAACATATTATTATTAAACATTTATACCATCTTAAAGTAATATTTATATACGTATTAATACGATAATATTTATATACATGAGATTTCTAGAGCAATATTTTAATAATAAAAAATATATATAACTTAAAATTTTAATAATAAAATATAATTAAAAAATTTACAAGCAACCGTGCATAACACGGGTTATAGGCTAGTATTTATATATAACTGGAATAAATGTGATTAAATTATATATTTATATATAACTGGATTAAAGGAATTATTCAGTATGTTTTGGTATGGTCCCAGGTCTCATAAAAGTTAAAAAAATAGTATGAAATATAATTATTATTTAAAAGTTGATTTAATGCAATTAATTTTATAATTAAAATAAAATATATTTAATAATATCACAATAACATGGCATGAAAGAATAAACATATATTATTGTAAAATATGTATTTTTAAAATACATAACATTTTTTTGAAAAGACACTATGATTTTAAAGAATTAAAATATTAATAAATTTATATAAATATTATATTTATAAAATATTTCGTATATCGAACACATATAGAGCTAGTACTAACAAATTGTTAACTTTCTTTAATTAAGAATTAAGAAACATCTCGAACATTTTGGATCTATCAGTGGTAGGTATTTCACTAGTCCGATCCTAATCCAATCCTCGTCTAGTTCGGATTGAATATTCAGGAGGGGAATGGGAAATATATAATCTTCTTAAAAGACTGTCTCAACATTTTATATGTATATAAATAAATTATTATAGATAAAATTATTATTTTAAAATTATGTGTTATTATTATATTAAATTCATTTCAATTCACAAATACAAAAATTTGTTAGTAAAATACAACTTATTTATAATAATTTAACATATATTTTATTTTTAGTATAAATAAATATCAATTTGGATTCTTTTTAAAAATACAAGGTTAAATTTAAAACGTATATTACATATCATAATTTAATAAATTAATTTTATTATATTATATATTTGAGAATATATAATATATATATATATATATACATATATATATATATATATATATATATATATATATATAGGCCTTTGCTCCATAAAGAACACTCTTATATAAAGAACAATAAAAAACACTATAAAATCATTTATTCCAATAGATCCATTGGCCCCGCCAGGGGCACCCAATACAAAAAGTTCTTATTTTTTTAGGCTCTATCCATCCAGCAAAAAAAAAAAAAAATTGAAAATTTTACTGTTCATGATGACGTCATATATATATATATATATAGGCCTTTGCTCCATAAAGAACACTCTTATATAAAGAACAATAAAGAACACTATAAAATCATTTATTCCAATCGATCCATTGGCCCCGCCAGGGGCACCCAATACAAAAAGTTCTTATTTTTTTAGGCTCTATCCATCCAGCAAAAAAAAAAAAAAAAAAATTTGAAAATTTTACTGTTCATGATGACGTCACTGATGACATCATCAATGAACAGTAAAATTTTCAAATTTTTTTTTTTTTTTTGCTGGATGGATAGAGCCTAAAAAAATAAGAACTTTTTGTATTGGGTGGCCCCGCCAGGGGCAATGGATCTATTAGATATGAGGTGTTCTTTGTTGTTCTTTATTTAAAGTGTTCTTTATGGAGTCCAACCCTATATATATATATATATTACAAAATTTCTAATTATTCGCGGGATCCCCGTTTTTCGTTTGAGACGGGATTCCAGAAGTGAATGAATCCTTGTTTAAGAATTAGAACGGACTAGCTTATATCTCGTGCAAAGTACGGGTTACTTTTATTTTTTAATAATTTTTTGTAGTATAATATAATATTATAAATATTAATTTTAATATGTTATTAGAAGAATTTGAACTATAATATTAAATATAAATTAATCCTCTTTTCGCTTATTATAATATGGTATAGTATTTGTAATATTAATTAATAAAATTATTAGTAATAATAATAGTTATTCAATAAATGACATATATTTACTAAATATCTAACTATTATTATTATTTTAAGATTTGGTTGAATTAAAGAATCAAACTATCAATTATTCCCTAATTTTTTAATTATATATTAGTATAGATTCGAAAAATGGATACGAAGGATCGAGAAGAACTTATCCGATGCCCATCCTTAATATCTACGAGCATTAACCACCCCGAATACACTACACAACTACACACAGAAACTACAAATATTCTTTGCGAAAAGTTTCTATCAAACTAACGCCACAAATTTATACTCATTCGGTCTCTAAATATGTTTCCTATTTTTTCTGTACACGTTTGCCAATGCACATTTTTAATCATTAATATCTTCAATTTCGTATTAGTTTTAAATATAAAAACTTCACTGTATTAAAGTACTCATAAATACGAATTTAACAAGATCATTCATGACTATATTTGGTCTTATAAATTATGCGTAAATTAGTAATTTATCTCATGTCATGAACAGTACCGACATATCAAATGAACAACTTAAAAAAAAACAGAGGGAGTACAAAGAAAAATGTTAGTTATGACTATTTTATGGTTTGTTATAAGGGTCCTAGTGATAGAAATTCTAACAAAGTAAGCTAACTTTAATTACATCATAAGTTAATGGACACATCATTTACATCTTTAAAATGAGGGACCGAGAAAAAAAGTACATTTTTAAAGTGCTTATCAAATACTCCTTCGTCTTTTCATTTCTTTACACTTTTTATTTTGGATTATGCATTTCATTTCTTTACATTACTAAAAGGCTCCCGGTCCCTGGCAAACGCATGCCAGGGACGGTTTATTTAACATACGGCTTTTAAGCCGTTGGATCATTGATCCAACGGCTGTGATTTAAAAAAAAACAATACCGTACCGCATAAACTTTATGCGGTACGGAGTAATTACCAAAATGCCCCCCTGTTTTCATATAAAAAATCTACTGTTCACCGTACCGCAGAAAGTTTCTGCGGTACGTGAACAGTAAGGACATTTTGGTAATTACTCCGTACCGCATAAAGTTTATGCGGTACGATGCGAATTTTTTTTTAAAATCACAGCCGTTGGATCGTTGATCCAACGGCTTAAAAGTTGTATGCCAAATAATCCGTCCCTGGCATGCGTTTGCCAGGGACCGGACCCCTTACTAAAAATAGTAATTTTTAACAATAAAATACATTATTACATCCACTACTTCACTCCACTTTTTCAACACTTTACACTATTACACCCACTACTTCACTTATTTTAACAATAAAATCACTATTATACCCACTACTTCATTATTTTAACAATATTACACCCACTGTCTTAATCTTCATGCAAAAAGCAAATGATAACAATTCCTACCCCTACATGGAATCAGCCCCTAGGTTCGTGGAATCTTTGTAAATGGTTTCACTTGATAGAAAAAGTCATTGTATAGTGTCAAAGGTTCCGCCAAGACCATCTTCAACCCAAAATATCAAAATAGTATTCTAGAAACATTATATTGATAACAAAATTACATTATTCATAAAATGCACTCTAACCCATGATCACTATACTTGACACTAAAAAAAAAATTCACCAATAAATAGAATATTCTAACTTTGTTCAATTTTTACATTATTAATAGCTATTATATTTTAACTTTGTTTAAATTAGATTTATCACTATGATGTTATTTTTATAATTAAATTTGGTGTGTTATTTATAATTCATGATTAAGAATTTTTTTCAATATTTTGTGTGAAAGATTAAATTTTTTTTTTTGGAATTAACAAGAGCTAAGAAGAAAATAAGTTTCAATTGATAAAAATTTAAAGTTAAAAATTACGAGAACAAATAGAAAGTATAATAGGACATAGATGGAAAAAAAATTGTTTTGTTAACAAATATAGAACATTGTTGAAATTTTGAAAGTCACCAAATCTGATGACCAAGGATCACCAAATGTACTTTGTCACCAAGAAGTAGTTTTGACACTATATCCACATCACTATTATAGTGATTTAGTGTTGAGTTGGAATTGCTTTGAAGAAAATTAAGTTTGTATTATTTGCTTGACAAGGTGTGTTTTTATTAATTTTTACTAGTAGTTTGATATTTCACATATTTAAGTGAAATGATAGTGAAATTTATGTCAAGTACACATGGCATCGACACTTGAAAATGAAATTTAATACACATTAGTACACATGGCATGACATTTGAAAATGAATTAATCAAAATAAGATAAATCAATATATCATACAAATAAAATATATATTCGTGCTTGAGTTTTATATGTATTTTTAATAAAGAGTTTACATGTGTAAATTATGTGGTCAATTCAGTAAATTGTACGAAAGGAGAAGAATTTACAAGTGTACAATATTGACTCGTTCTTCATGTCATTATGTAAAATTTCCCATGGTTTGTATACAAATAATTGGAGCCTAGCAGTTGTAATTAAAAATAAAAAAGGTATCTTGAAACATGTCAAAATCAGAATGCTGTAGCCCACAGATCATAAACTGGTCTACACAACACTTGATTGTATCCCACTCTACTAGTCTTCTCACTTGTGTGTATATATAATTAGCACCACCATTGCTAATTTTCTTCCCACAATCACCAAATCCTCCCTTCCTTCCCTCACCCTGACCCTACACATCAGGCTTATTTTAGCAGCTCCACACAAACTATGAAATCTGCTAGGCTATCTTACACTGGTTTTGAAGATTCCCATTTTCTTGAATCTTGTTTTCTTTGCAGAAAATCTCTTCATAACTGTGACATCTTCATGTACAGGTAACTGTTTTTTAGCCATTTACCATGTATTTGTTAAATTAAAGATTCTTGATTTTGATGGGTATTTTTTTTATTATGTACTAATTATTGTTATGGGATAATTGCAGAGGAAACACACCATTTTGTAGCCAAGAGTGCAGGCAAGAACAAATAGAAACAGATGAAGGGAGTGAAAGGAAGTGGAAAGTGTCATCTTCAAAGAGATCAACAACCAAGAAACCATCAAGCAAAACTGTGCAGACAGGAACCATAGCTGTGTCCTAATATCCTATGAAACACATATATATATATATATAAACACATGTCTTATATATATTTTTTATGCTTTTGGTAAAAATCTTGAAAATGAACATTCCTCTCTTTTGGGAACTTGAAGATCTAGTAAGCAAGAGAATCTTGGTTTTGATGATCTGTATAAATGTTGTGAGAAGCTAGAGGACATACAAAAGATGTCCCAAAAAAGAAAGTCACAAGAGAAAAAACGTATGGGAGAGGAGATTTGGCACCATACAATTTTGGTTGTCCCTTTTTAATCTTGTTTATTAGTACGGAGTATATATTTATAGATCTGGTTTTGGTTCCTGGATCAGTTTTTGTTTGTTCTTTGTGTGTCTGCCTAAATGAATGAACATAATTATATTTACTGTATTACATTGAGAACCTCATATTGGTATTTGGTAGTACTCAGAATCTCAGATTAAACTTTACAAATGAATTTAGGAACATCAAGAGAAGATTGGATTTAAATTCCAGCTACACAAGCTTTATTGTTCATACTCCATAATAAAATTTTAAAATCAACAGTATTGTAATCATGTCTAACACAAAGTAGTTTAAAATACAGTATGTTAAGATTTAAATTAAGCAAGGCTTGCGAAAAAAAAAAAATGTACTCGGTGAAGCAGATTGGTAGAATTTTTTTCACTCGATATACTAAGCTTAATTTGTGTGAATATACTAGAAAATAAAATTGAAAACATGAAAAAGTGTTTATTTCTATTTGAACTCATCCAACTATAACTAGTTGTGAACTTTACCCGGAGAAACCAAGGCTTCCTTCCTCCTCTTTACAAAAGGCAAAACCAAAGCTTCCTTTTTTAACAAAGTACTTAAAGTTAAAACAAACCAATGTAATGTTAGAAAAACATCATGTTTTTTTCAAGGGCCTTCAATTTCTCATCACGAAAAGGAACTTGTGCCAAAAAATTAATTTGATTTAAGTAGGTACACATACATAACTGTGTTTAAAAAATCAAATTTTTAACAAACACATTCCCATTCTGACTCGGTTGAACTCTCGACCTCCAATAAAAGAAGTGAAAGAAAAAACATTGGCCAATAAATTCAAACAGCTTTGGAAACAACTATTTACACTAAAATTGTTAATTTATACAACACTAGCCGACACTTTTACAAATTGTAACAGAAAATTCTAACTAACTTTCAAGAGAGATGAAATGTAAAGATGAATATTATTTCATTAAGCTCAAAATGATTTATAGAGGTGTAGTATATATATACAGATGGAGAGAACATTCTAGATATACATTGCTTGCTTGTAACTAACTTTGCTGTAACTAACTTTGACAGCTAGCATTGCTGACATGTCCAGTTCGTTACTATCTATTACTGCTGCTTATTCTTTTTACTTAACTCACTGTTACTTGATTCATTCAAGTATGTATCTGCAACATCCCCCTCAAGTTGGAATGTTGAAACAGATTAGCAACACCCAACTTGGAAGTTAAGAACTGTAATTGAGCGGAAGATAAGGCCTTAGTAAAGATATCTGCAGGTTGAGAGGTGGTTGAAATCGAAGCAGTGTTGATGATCCCCAGCTGTAGTTTTTCACGAACAATGTGACAATCATGTTCTATGTGCTTTGTGCGTTCATGAAACACAGAGTTTGATGCAATGTATAGTGTAGATTTATTGTCACAATACAATGTAATAGGAGTAATATTGTAGAATCCAAATGTGTTAAACAAGCTGATGAGCCACACTAACTCACAACATGTGTCTGCCATGGCTCGATACTCGGCCTCAGCAGATGATTTAGAGACAGTATGTTGCTTTTTACATTTCCAGGAAATAAGCCAAACCTAACACAAAAACCTGTAAGTGAATGTCGAGTAGTTTGACATCCACCCCAATCAGAGTCACTAAATACAGTAAGAACAGGTGGGGAGTTTGCAGAATAAAACAAACCCTGACCTGGAGAACCTTTGAGATATCTGAGCACCTTATAAGCAGCATTAAGATGATCTATCCGAGGTTTGGCCAGAAACTGGGACAAGACTTGAACAGGATATGAGATATCTGGTCGAGTAATTGTTAGATACAATAGACGACCAACAATTCTTCTATAAGTGGAACCATCAGAATCAGATAAGAGAACACTATTATTCTTTTGTAGAGTATGATTATGATCCATTGGTATTTTTGACGGTTTACATCCAAGTAAGCCAGTGTCATTAAGAATATCAACTGTGTACTTTCGTTGATGAAGATTGTTATAGCCAAAATTCGGCTCAGGTATTTTCGAGATGGATTCAGGTCAAATGCATGTTAAATTGGGGGAATTCTAGTATTAATTAGGGTTTTAGCAGAAATGAGAAAAGTCAGGCCGCGCCCTCTCTTTCTCAATAAAGAGGGCGCGCCCTAAATATAGAATATGGAGACAAATTGATTCAATGTAGTTTTTTGAGAAGATATTAGAGAAATTTTTCTTAGGATTCTACTCGAAAAGAGGATTCTATTTAGGTGGGATTCTACTCAAGCTGGAATTCTAGAATTTGAAGAATTCCCTCCTGTCGTATCTCAGGAGGGGGATGTCCGTCGCAGAAGGCCTCCAGGGGTTTGCCTGGATATAAGAATGCTGTAGCCCACAGATCATAAACTGGTCTACACAACACTTGATTGTATCCCACTCTACTAGTCTTCTCACTTGTGTGTATATATAATTAGCACCATCATTGCTAATTTTCTTCCCACAATCACCAAATCCTCCATTCCTTCCCTCACCCTGACCCTACACATCAGGCTTATTTTAGCAGCTCCACACAAACTATGAAATCTGCTAGGCTATCTTACACTGGTTTTGAAGATTCCCATTTTCTTGAATCTTGTTTTCTTTGCAGAAAATCTCTTCATAACTGTGACATCTTCATGTACAGGTAACTGTTTTTTAGCCATTTACCATGTATTTGTTAAATTAAAGATTCTTGATTTTGATGGGTATTTTTTTTATTATGTACTAATTATTGTTATGGGATAATTGCAGAGGAAACACACCATTTTGTAGCCAAGAGTGCAGGCAAGAACAAATAGAAACAGATGAAGGGAGTGAAAGGAAGTGGAAAGTGTCATCTTCAAAGAGATCAACAACCAAGAAACCATCAAGCAAAACTGTGCAGACAGGAACCATAGCTGTGTCCTAATATCCTATGAAACACATATATATATATATATATAAACACATGTCTTATATATATTTTTTATGCTTTTGGTAAAAATCTTGAAAATGAACATTCCTCTCTTTTGGGAACTTGAAGATCTAGTAAGCAAGAGAATCTTGGTTTTGATGATCTGTATAAATGTTGTGAGAAGCTAGAGGACATACAAAAGATGTCCCAAAAAAGAAAGTCACAAGAGAAAAAACGTATGGGAGAGGAGATTTGGCACCATACAATTTTGGTTGTCCCTTTTTAATCTTGTTTATTAGTACGGAGTATATATTTATAGATCTGGTTTTGGTTCCTGGATCAGTTTTTGTTTGTTCTTTGTGTGTCTGCCTAAATGAATGAACATAATTATATTTACTGTATTACATTGAGAAATCTTCATGCATGATGCATCATATTGGTATTTGGTAGTACTCAGAATCTCAGATTAAACTTTACAAATGAATTTAGGAACATCAAGAGAAGACTGGATTTAAATTCCAGCTACACAAGCTTTATTGTTCATACTCCATAATAAAATTTTAAAATCAACAGTATTGTAATCATGTCTAACACAAAGTAGTTTAAAATACAGTATGTTAAGATTTAAATTAAGCAAGGCTTGCGAAAAAAAAAAATGTACTCGGTGAAGCAGATTGGTAGAATTTTTTTCACTCGATATACTAAGCTTAATTTGTGTGAATATACTAGAAAATAAAATTGAAAACATGAAAAAGTGTTTATTTCTATTTGAACTCATCCAACTATAACTAGTTGTGAACTTTACCCGGAGAAACCAAGGCTTCCTTCATCCTCTTTACAAAAGGCAAAACCAAAGCTTCCTTTTTTAACAAAGTACTTAAAGTTAAAACAAACCAATGTAATGTTAGAAAAACATCATGTTTTTTTCAAGGGCCTTCAATTTCTCATCACGAAAAGGAACTTGTGCCAAAAAATTAATTTGATTTAAGTAGGTACACATACATAACTGTGTTTAAAAAATCAAATTTTTAACAAACACATTCCCATTCTGACTCGGTTGAACTCTCGACCTCCAATAAAAGAAGTGAAAGAAAAAACATTGGCCAATAAATTCAAACAGCTTTGGAAACAACTATTTACACTAAAATTGTTAATTTATACAACACTAGCTGACACTTTTACAAATTGTAACAGAAAATTCTAACTAACTTTCAAGAGAGATGAAATGTAAAGATGAATATTATTTCATTAAGCTCAAAATGATTTATAGAGGTGTAGTATATATATACAGATGGAGAGAACATTCTAGATATACATTGCTTGCTTGTAACTAACTTTGCTGTAACTAACTTTGACAGCTAGCATTGCTGACATGTCCAGTTCGTTACTATCTATTACTGCTGCTTATTCTTTTTACTTAACTCACTGTTACTTGATTCATTCAAGTATGTATCTGCAACATCCCCCTCAAGTTGGAATGTTGAAACAGATTAGCAACACCCAACTTGGAAGTTAAGAACTGTAATTGAGCGGAAGATAAGGCCTTAGTAAAGATATCTGCAGGTTGAGAGGTGGTTGAAATCGAAGCAGTGTTGATGATCCCCAGCTGTAGTTTTTCACGAACAATGTGACAATCATGTTCTATGTGCTTTGTGCGTTCATGAAACACAGAGTTTGATGCAATGTATAGTGTAGATTTATTGTCACAATACAATGTAATAGGAGTAATATTGTAGAATCCAAATGTGTTAAACAAGCTGATGAGCCACACTAACTCACAACATGTGTCTGCCATGGCTCGATACTCGGCCTCAGCAGATGATTTAGAGACAGTATGTTGCTTTTTACATTTCCAGGAAATAAGCCAAACCTAACACAAAAACCTGTAAGTGAATGTCGAGTAGTTTGACATCCACCCCAATCAGAGTCACTAAATGCAGTAAGAACAGGTGGGGAGTTTGCAGAATAAAACAAACCCTGACCTGGAGAACCTTTGAGATATCTGAGCACCTTATAAGCAGCATTAAGATGATCTATCCGAGGTTTGGCCAGAAACTGGGACAAGACTTGAACAGGATATGAGATATCTGGTCGAGTAATTGTTAGATACAATAGACGACCAACAATTCTTCTATAAGTGGAACCATCAGAATCAGATAAGAGAACACTATTATTCTTTTGTAGAGTATGATTCTGATCCATTGGTATTTTTGACGGTTTACATCCAAGTAAGCCAGTGTCATTAAGAATATCAACTATGTACTTTCGTTGATGAAGATTGTTATAGCCAAAATTCGGCTCAGGTATTTTCGAGATGGATTCAGGTCAAATGCATGTTAAATTGGGGGAATTCTAGTATTAATTAGGGTTTTAGCAGAAATGAGAAAAGTCAGGCCGCGCCCTCTCTTTCTCAATAAAGAGGGCGCGCCCTAAATATAGAATATGGAGACAAATTGATTCAATGTAGTTTTTTGAGAAGATATTAGAGAAATTTTTCTTAGGATTCTACTCGAAAAGAGGATTCTATTTAGGTGGGATTCTACTCAAGCTGGAATTCTAGAATTTGAAGAATTCCCTCCTGTCGTATCTCAGGAGGGGGATGTCCGTCGCAGAAGGCCTCCAGGGGTTTGCCTGGATATAAGGACCCTTCTTAGACGCTAAGGGAGGCATCCGTGCGCCCTAAGGTGGAAAGATGGGGACTTTCTGGTGTGTGCTCTGGGAGCTCTGTTCCTGTAGCCAATGGGCGCGTCCTCATTGGGGAACTTTGGAGTAATCCTGCACTTTGCACCCAAAAGCTCTGGATCACCTGTCCTGCTATCTGGTGGGTGCTTCTCATTCGGGGGACAGGGATGCGTTCTGCACTTGGGATAAACCACGGCTATACCTGCATCCTTGAAATCAAGAAATAGCTGGTAGCGGATAGGACTAGTCCTCGACGGGGGAAGTTTCCTTATCCGTGAAGTCTTGAGATCTTGGATGAGCCTTGGGCCTTTTGTGGTTAGGCCTCATAGTAGAACATTCCGGAAGCTGGT
The DNA here is from genome assembly GCA_037693485.1 of Kitagawia praeruptora. Taxonomy (NCBI): domain Eukaryota; kingdom Viridiplantae; phylum Streptophyta; class Magnoliopsida; order Apiales; family Apiaceae; genus Kitagawia; species Kitagawia praeruptora. The sequence continues at coordinate 123,716,904 of CM075351.1, read as the reverse complement.
CCGTTATCTAAGCCCATTTGGGTTTCTTGCTCTCCAAGAACTACGTATGGCTTGATCCCCTATAAATACCGGGGTACGTAGGCCGATTGAGGGGTTGGAAGTCGAGAGCTCTGAATAGCCGCCACTAACCCTATCAATCTCAGCCACCACTCACAAACAGCCACTACACGCCACCACTCTTTTCGGCAAAAAACCACCGCTGTAGATCTTGTTTCCGGTGAAGTACCTCGAATTTTGTTGTTACTAAATTCCTCCGTCAACAAATTGGCGCTAGAAGGAGGGGAACCAATCAAGATCTTCATCTTAGGAGGAAAAGATGTCTCACAATCAACGCGGAGGTTCTCACGAAGAGGATTATTACGATTCTGAAGATAGCTTGGGGGGTAACCAAGCTCGTCACGAAGCTTATGTTCCGGAGGAAATCCCTGTTCCTCCACACCACCATGGAACTCCAGCCACCGGTGGTGGCCAGCCGCCCGTTCTTATCAGTAACGCGGCATTAATGGAACAGTTGTATCGTATGGGAGATGCCATAAATAATTTCGGAGCCAGGTTGAGTTCTGTGGATGAAGTGCAAGAATCTAGGAGAAAATCTCGGAGTATCCCGCGAAATCATCGCCGATCAGACAAATCCCCTCAGATTGAGGAAGATTTCCGGAGGGAGGAAAATCAGGAAAGGAGATTTCAGCTGATCACTCCTAGAAGGTTAGATTATTCTGATCCGATTGTTGAATATCCTAGTGAAGATAATTCTGAGCGCAGGTTGTCAAATCCTCAAGATTGGGCGCGCCCTCATCCTCATCGTTCGGGACGCACTCCTGGCGAAATTCAAAGGGATGAGGAGCAAATAGCCAGAGAAAAGAAAGATTATGCCAGCCTGAAGGAACGCCTTGGAATAAGGCTTAATGACGACGATTTAAGGATGGTACTCCTTGAGCAACAGAAGAAAAGCAAATACTTGGAATCACGGCCTCATGATCCACAGCGCGCGCCCCCTGACAACAGGTCGAGGCCCCTTGGACATGAGCGAGCCCTTGCACGGAGTCATGAGCCACAACGCGTGCCCCCTGACAACAGGTCGAGGCCCCTTGGACATGAGCGATCTCTTGCTCGCAATAATAATCCACAGCGCGCGCCCCCTGTTCACAACAGGTCGCGGCCCCTTGGATCTAAACAAACTTTTCATCGCGACAACGCTGGAGTAAGAGGAAACCGTGATAACGGTGATAAAAGAAGGGATTGGAATCAAGGAGATGGGCACCCCCATCATCAGGGCGCGCCCTCTGGTAGAAGATCTCCTCGTATTCATCAAATTCCAAGTACTTCTGATGAATCTAGATCGAGGACGCGCCCTCATTCTGGAGAACAATATCAGGGAAATTCTCAGGGGAATCCGCAACCTCATGGAAATCCAGAGGGTCAGCAAACGCAAACTCAAACTCAAGAGGATGTTGTGATTCAGCCACAAGCAGGGAATCAAGGAGAGGTGGAGACAGCGGCTCCACCTCCACCTCCACCTCCAGGGGGTACTCAAACTGTGGCACAACCAAATATTCAGAATGTTCCCGGGGTTGGAACTTTCAATGTGGATGATTTGAAGAAGCTCCTTGCTCACTTGGATGGAGGAAGAATATCTGCTACTGCACAAACTTCCTCTCCATTCTCAACTGAAGTAAGGGAGGCGCAGCTTCCTACTGGGTATAGATCTATGACAAATGATTTGCGCTTTCATGGAAATGCAGATCCTGTTGAATTCCTTGGACGCTTTGATATCGAGATGGATGTCTATCAAGTGACAGAGCTGGCTAGGTGTCGATTGTTGGCAGCAACTTTCAGGGAAAGTGCTCAGCAATGGTATCAGAAACTTGGCCCGGGAGTTATTACATCTTGGCAGGTGATGAGGAATTTGTTTTTGACGAAATTCCAGGCAGCAGTGAAATACGCTCCTCCCGTCACAACTTTGGCCAATATCAAGTAGAGGGAAGGAGAAAGTTTACAATCTTACTTCAAGAGGTTTAACTCGGAATCAACTCTGGTGAGAGGAGCAACTGATGAAACACTCAAGAGTTTTCTAATAGCTGGATTATCAGTGGGAACCGATTTCTGGAAACATCTCCAAGGACGAGATCCACCGACATTAGCTGATGTGTTTGCACAAGCTGAATCTTTCAAGATTGTGGAACAATCTTTGGTAGATAATCGAAAGACCGATAATCAAAACAGTTCTAAGGTAAAGATCGGAAAGAGGAAGGATAGGTCTCCCAGTCCAACTCGCCGGATAGCAACTGGTGCCAATCGTGTGAACTTAACTGAATCTGGCAGAAATTGGGGTCCCCCGGATACTTACACATATAATCAAAGGCCGGGTAGTTATACACCTCTGGCAGCCTCCATTGAACATATTTTTGAAGTAAACAAAAATAAAGGATTCTTCAGAAAGCCAGAGCCTCTCTCTTCTTGGCAAAGTAAAGATAAGAGAAAGTATTGTGAATTCCATGAGTCTTCTGGGCACAATACTCATGAGTGCCGTCAATTGAAGGATGAGATTGAGGATCTAATCAAGGAAGGATATCTAACAGAATGGATTGTCAGAGAGGTGAAAAAACATAGGGAGAATCCTGATAAACAGGATGAAGGGCGCACCCCCCATGTGGATGGTAGGCCTGAAGAGAAGAAGTTTGTGAAAGAAGGAAGTATTCACACTATCTTTGGTGGACACCACCTGGGAGGTGACAGCAATCATGCTATGGAGAGATACACTAGAGAAGCAAGATATCGACCTCTTACAAATGTGAATAGTCTGGAGTTGAGGCCGCCTAAATTGTTCAGAGGGGAATTTGCTGATATCACTTTCACTGAAGAAGAGGCAAGATGGGTGCACCATCCTCATAATGATGCTTTGGTGGTAGCAATTCAGATTGGGTCCAAGAATGTACATCGAGTTTTTGTTGATAATGGAAGTTCGGTGAATATTCTGTATTACAGTACTTATCAAAAGCTGGGACTTCTAGATAAGGATATGATTCAGGATAACGGGTGGATCTATGGTTTTTCGGGCGAATCCGTAAAGGTCATGGGAGCTATCAAGTTACCGGTAACTCTCGGGGAAGGGACTCTTTCTGTAACACAAATGATGGATTTCATGATTTTGAATGTGGAATCATCACACAATGCTTTGGTGGGACGTCCCTTGTTGAAAGAAATGAAGGTTGTGACCTCCATCTATCATCTTGCAATGAAGTTTCCTACGCCAAATGGTGTGGGAACAATTCGAGGATCCCAGCATGACTCGAGAGATTGTTATCATAAGGAAATTAAAGGGTTCAGGAGACAGCAGGATGGAGGGCGCGCCCTCAGTGAAAATAGTTCTGGAGTTATGAGTATTGCTCTTGAAGAAGTGAAAGTCCATTATCTTGTTCAAGAGACAGAGGAAGAAACGCCTTGTTATAAGGCGCGCCCTGAGGAGAGTATTCCAGTGTTGAATGATCTTCAGGATGGAATTCTGGAGGAAATTGAAGAAGACTCAGAGGAGGTAATTTCAATTAATATCAGAGGAGAACAGGTTGAAGGGAGGCGAATGTTACTTGAGAGATTGGTGCATACCCTTGTTGAGGAAGACTTCCCTCTTAAAGAGGACGCGCCCTCCAAGGACGCAGCACCAATCGAGGATCCTCGAAGTTTTGATTTTGATCTTGATCCGAGAACACCACAATCTGTGGAAAAGACTGGTCCTGCAGAGGATACTATTTCAATTTTGGTGGATGAAAAGGATTCGAGTAAGATTTTGAAAGTTGGATCTCAACTGAATTCTGAGTTGAGAGGAATGCTCACTAATTTTCTCTTGAATAACTTGGATGTATTTGCTTGGAGTCATGCTGATATGGTGGGAATTGATCCAGAGGTTATGTGTCATCATCTGAACATAGATTCCACCAAGAAGGGAATTCGCCAGAAACGTCGACCTGTGAGTGGAGAAAGAGCTATAGCATTAAAAGAGGAAGTTGATAGACTTCTAGATGTTGGTTTGATCAAGGAATCATATTACCCCGATTGGCTGGCTAATCCTGTTCTTGTCAAGAAGCCTAATGGAAAGTGGAGAACTTGTGTGGATTTCATGGACCTGAACAAGGCTTGCCCTAAAGATAGTTTTCCTCTCCCTCGAATTGATCAGTTGGTGGATGCTACTGCTGGCCACGCTCTTTTGAGTTTCATGGATGCTTATTCGGGCTACAATCAAATTCCCATGTACGAACCTGATCAAGAACACACCTCTTTCATCACAGATAGGGGTTTGTACTGTTACATTGGAATGCCATTCGGTTTGATTAATGCCGGAGCCACCTATCAAAGGTTGGTAAACAAGATGTTCAAAGATCTGATTGGGAAAACTATGGAAGTGTATGTGGATGATATGCTTGTCAAATCTTTGAAGGCAGAAGATCATGTGAAGCATTTAGAGCAGATGTTCGAGGTATTGAGGAAGTTCAGAATGAAGTTGAATCCTCAAAAATGTGTGTTTGGAGTGGAATCCGGAAAGTTCTTTGGATTTATTGTTAACCATCGTGGGATTGAGGCGAATCCAGCTAAGATTAAAGCTTTACTTGATATGAAATCTCCATCTACTGTGAAGCAAGTTCAGAGTTTGGCTGGGATGCAGAGAATTCTTCAAGGCGATCAAAGGAGCATCCAAAGATTTTGTGTGGACTCCTGAGTGTGAAGAGGCTTTTCAGAAGATCAAAGAGCAGTTGGGGAATCCTCCACTCTTAGCCAAGCCCGTGGAAGGGGAAACTTTGATATTATACTTTGCAGTTTCGGAATACTCCATTAGTGCAGTATTGGTAAGAGAAGAGTTTGATCATCAGTCCCCGGTTTACTATGTGAGCAAGCGTTTGCATGATGCAGAGACCCGATATACCAGTATGGAAAAGTTGGTTTATGCTTTGATCTTGGCGGCAAGAAAACTTCGTCCTTACTTTCAAGCTCATAAGATCGAGGTTCGTACTGCTTATCCATTGAGGAGTATTCTTCACAAACCGGAAGCTTCTGGAAGAATGTTGAAATGGACCATCGAATTAGGGCAGTTTGATTTGGAATATACTCCAAGAACAGCAATTAAAGGTCAGGCTTTGGCAGATTTCATCTTGGAGTTTGATTCAGAGACTGAGGAGAAGTCAATTGTTTTGGCGGAACCTGGAATTCCTTCTAAGAGGGCGCGCCCTCTTGAGGAGATTCCTCAACCTTGGTGGAGGTTACACGTAGATGGAGCTGTTAATAACGGACGGAGGAGCTGGTGCAGGAGTAATTTTGATTACACCCGAAGGAAATCAATTCATGAGTGCAATTCATTTCAAATTCGAGGCAACAAATAATGATGCGGAGTATGAAGCTTTGATTAACGGATTGAAGATGGCTTTAGAAATGAAGGTAGCAAATTTGATCGTATCAAGTGATTCGGAATTGGTAGTCAGACAGGTTAAAGGAGGTTTTCAGTGAAGAGGTCCAAGAACAGAGCTTTACATGAAGTGTGCACAACGATTAATTCAGAAGTTTCATGAAGTAAGATTGGAATGCATTCCTCGAGATGAAAATTGCTCTGCAGATGTTTTGGCCAAGTTAGGATCCCAGAAGGATGCTATGTTGTTAGGAACAGTACCTCTACAAATTCAAGAAGTGCCAAGTATTCCAGAAGTGGAAGTTATGGAAGTAGAGAATGCTCCGTCAGTTACCTGGATGACTCCTATTCTAGAGTATATCCGTAAGGGGATTCTCCCAAGCGACAAAATTGAAGCAAGGCGTCTTCGATATCATGCTGCGAGGTTTGTGGAGTATGATGGGATTTTGTACAAGAGAGGTTTCAATCAACCGCTTCTGAAGTGCATAGATGGAGATGAATGCAATTATATCTTAAGGGAGGTACATGAAGGAATTTGTGGCAATCACTCGGGGGGTGGTTCGTTGGCAATGAAGGTGTTAAGGCAAGGTTATTATTGGCCTACTGTGAAGAAGGATGCCTATGAGTTTGTCAAGGCATGCGATAAATGCCAGAGGTTTGCCAATTATTCAACAATTCCTGTAACCACCTTGACTTCTATGATGAGTCCTTGGCCATTTGCTATGTGGGGAATTGATCTTATTGGAGAACTCCCTAAATCTAAGGGAGGAGTAAAGTATGCTGTTGTTGCAGTAGATTATTTCACCAAATGGGCGGAAGCAATGCCCTTGGCCACAATCACAGCGAAGAAAATCAAGGATTTTGTGTTCAACTCTATTGTGTGCAGATTTGGGATTCCTTACAAGCTTGTTTCAGATAATGGGAAACAATTTGATAGCAAGGAATTGCGAAAGCTGTGCGAAGACTTGGGAATCAAGATGGAATTCACAGCTGTGTATCATCCTCAGAGTAATGGGCAGACTGAAGCTATCAACAAGATAATCAAGCATACCTTGAAAACCAAGTTAGAAGAAAGTAAAGGGAATTGGCCTGAGGAACTTCCTATGGTCTTATGGTCTTATAACACAACACCAAGGACCACAACTGGGGAATCTCCTTTCATGCTGTCTTATGGATGCGAGGCAATGGTGCCGGTGGAAGTTGGAGCAGGGTCATTCCGAAGGGATTTCTATGATGAAGAATTGAATATGATAAATCAAAAGCTAAATCTTGATTTTCTAGAAGAGATGAGGGCAAATTCGCAGTTGAGGTTGGCAACTTATCAGCAGAGGGCTGCAAGGTACTATAACAAGAAGGTGAAGACTCAGCCTTTCAAGGTAGGTGATCTAGTTCTGCGGAAAGTCATGCCTAATACAAGAGTAGCAGCACATGGAGTTTTTGGTCCCAACTGGGAAGGACCTTACAAGATCAAATCTATCATCTGGGAAGGAACTTATCAACTAGAAGACTTGGATGGCAACATAATCCCAAGAGCATGGAATGCAGAACATTTGAGAAAGTATTATCAGTAGGGCGCGGCTTTGACCCTCTATTGTATGAAGGCTTATATTTAAGTTATAGACTAGTATAAATAAATATTCTCCTAGTCTAGGGGGGTAGTACATATACGCCTTCTTTAGTTCTAGTTGAGACTTGCTGTTTTTTCCACATTTTTTAGAAGTTTATTCTCCTTAGCTCGGGGGGTAGAACATGTATACCTTCCCTTGTTCTGCTGAGATTATTTGAAGATTAATAAAGAATATCAAGACATTTTTTGCAAGAATTTTGAAGACTTTTTGATTGAAGTATAAGAGGTCGCGCCCATTTCTTAGGGCGCGCCCTCAGCATGTATGAAGATTTGCTATGTAGTAGTTGACAAGTTAAAGGAATCCTGAAAAGGGTAATGCCCTAGGGTGTGCCCTCAACATGTATGAAGAAAAGGTTGTGCCCATGTTAAGGGCGCGCCCTTGTTAGAAAAATTTAATAAGAAAAGTAAAGACATGGAAAAATAATAAGCATGGTAAAGTTCAAAAGGCATTAAAGGTTTAAACGTCAAGGAAAGCGGAGATTAAAAGTTTACAACTTGCAAGGTTTTACAGAGGGCCTGCACCTCAGAAAATTTGAAATAATACCCAAAAGTTTAGAATGAGTGAAATATAATATTCAGGGCGCGTTTTTAACAGGGGACGCGTCCTTAGATGAAGGTTCTTTATCAGTATTCTCAATGCCTTCAACATTTTTGGTGTTTTCAATATTTGCAGCAGGAGAAGAGTTATGATGATCCTCTTGTTCCTCAATAGGAGTAAGAATTTTGTCTTCGGGAATAGGCGTCCCATCAGGGGACGCGTCATCATCTGCTTCAGGTAACTCGAGGCCAAGAGAGATTCTCTTTGCTTTGATCTCATCTGCTTCATCAATTTTGAATTTTTCAATCCAATCAACTGTCTCTTGACCAAACTTGGAGAAGTCATACTCTGGATCAACAGCAAGAAAGCCAGAAGCATAATTGCGAAAGCCTCTAGAAAAAGATGACTTTTGTAAAGCTTTTTTCTCAACGGCCCATCCATTATTTTTATCTTCTTCAAGAAGGGAATTGGCTTTAGTGAGCTTATCAATGGACTCAGTCATTGACTTAATTGAATTGTTCAGATTTTAAATTTGAGTGTCTTTGGCGGACCTCATTTTCTTGAATTGATCATCTTTTCCCTTCAACTGCTTGGACATGTTTTTGTTCTCGGTTTCTAGCTGAGAAAGGCGCGTCCTCAATTTTTGATTGGATTCCTTGATATGATTAGCATGGAAGTGAAGCTGTGCGGCTGAAGAAATTAAAACATTTTCAATTTGTTCATCAGGTCGAGAAGCCCAGCCTTTAACCTCTTCCTCTGAGAAGAATTTAGAAGATGCAGCCCCAAGAAATGTCTGCACAGTTGGGTCAGTAAGCTCAGTGATTTTCGGGCGTTTCGAGGACGCGTCCTCTTTGCCTTCATCAGTTGGTTTTCGTTTTGGTGACTTGATGGGAGGAGGCACCTTCTTTGTATCTCTGCGTGGAGGGCGCGCCTTCCCAGGCTTTACCACGATAGGGTTGTCTACATCAATTCCAAAACCCTTTGGAAGATCTGCCATGCCTGAAAATATAAAGTAGCAATTGAGAGTAACATAACAAATATGAAGTAATTACAATGCAAGGGATAAGAAATTATAATTAACAAATGATCTACCAGCATTAACAGACGCGCCCTCACTTGGGGCCGCGCCCTCAGTATAAGAATTATTATAATCATCAAGGGTTCCTTCTGAGTCATCAATTGTTGTGGATTTTATAGGTATACCCTTCCTAAAGCGTTGGAAAGGGATGATTGATCCAACTTCTTTTGAGAGTATCCCAACTCTTTTCAAGTTTTCTTCAGTGACAAGGATGGATGTGTCAAAACTCCCAGGGGGAAGATTTAAAACAGCTTGGGCACGTAGTAAAGGCGCGCCCATAAGTTCATCAACTACTCTGCGAGCTGAATACAAGGAAAGGGTTTTATTAAAAGAAGAACATCTAAGGATAAAAGGAGAAATGACGCGTCCTTACTTGGATTGTAGTTAAAAGAAGTTTTAATTCTCATAACATCCCAAACATAGAAGAAGGGATCCTTCCAATTTTTGACGTTGCTGATTCTTCCCTCAGAAAATCCTTTCTTATTGTGTTTCTTGTTAACCACAAAGTAAAAGTATCCTTTGCCAGATTTACGGATACTAAAGAAATAGCTAAACTCTTCCATGGTTGGCATTCCAAGGTTGGCATCATGAAAGAGAATGAAAAGTGCTGCGGCTAGGGTATAACTATTGGGAGATAACTGAATGGGTGCCACATCATACCATTCAATGATTCTTTGGTAGTATGGGTGTAAGGGCGCGCCCACTCCTAGGGCAATTAGTTTGGGGGTTAAAACTGTTAACGGAGGAATTTGGTGATAACAAATTCGGGGAGGGTTGCTGGAATTGTAGTGGTGATTGACTGTGGTGATTGGTGTAGGATGATTAGGGTTAGGGTTTGTGATTTGGGAATGGCTGAGATTGTATGATGTGATTATTGCAATTTAGATCGAATATTGTATTCTCTCTTTTTCGCAAGGGTTTGCATCGTGTCATACAATGTGCCTACGTACCGTATTTATAGGGATCAAGCCAAACGTAGTTCTTGGGGAGCAAGTAATCGTAATGGGCTAGGTTTCCTTATTTAGAAAGCCCATTGGATCAGTACCACCGCCTTTGGTAATCGTCATTATGGACCTAAAGCCCAGCTATTTTCTCGGAACGTAATGGTTAAGCTATTGACCCGGTATTTTCGGGGTCAACGCCTTCCCTAATTCACGGAGAAAAATAACTATATGACAGTCCGGAGACCAAAGGGCGACATCCTTAGTAAAGGGGCGAGATCCTCTCGTAAGGGCGAGATGCATTAATCTAAGGACCTAGCCATTAATCTAAGGACCTAGCAAACGGTCCATCACCTTCCATATCCATGATTGTTGTCATTAGGGCGAGGTATCAGAGAAATTGGGCCCAACCGTTTTAACAGGGCGAGATCATGCAAATGTGGGCGAGATCTCCAAAGCGAGCCCAAAATAGACGAAACTATTTTCAGGTATAACAACTACCCCCCAGTTTCTTGCAATAATAATTTATAAGAGAAACTAATTCTTTCTTCTCATTTTTCTCTTTTTTTGTTCCAAAATTAATTCGTGTCACGTGCCAATTTTCCAATCACTCCTATATAAACTCCAAACCTTCACTCTCCTCAATTTTTATTCTCAGATATATCCACGAAGTGCTGTCAATTCTTCCTTTTGGCTTGGGCGAGATTTACAAATCTGTGGGCGACATCTCCTTTTTACAGGCGAATTCAACTAGTTTTACAGGCGACTTCTTTTCTTTACAAGGTACCGCCCTTCTCTATAACTCAATTCATGATTTCTTTTTACATAACATTTGTTAGAAATAGGAACAGATAATAACACTTTTATACGATAGCTTTACCCTTAGGACCGTTAAATTTTTAGGAAGGCGAGGACTCTTTTCTTGAATCCCTTTTTCCCAATTCTTATCCTCAAAATACAATCCTAACAACGTCCTCGCCTTCTCTTTCAGATGTCAAAAGAGTCCTCGGTGTCAAATGAGAACCTGGCGTCGCCCTCCAACTATGATCTCCCTCCTCAGGACGAGATAGATAAACATCTAGACCCAAACCAAATCATTTCTATTTCCGACGACCTTTCAATGGGCGAGAATGCTGAAGACTTGGCTAGCACTTATCATGCTCAAAACTTAGGTGAAAATGAAGAAGATTTATACGACCTTTTTGCTGAGTTAGATCCTCAGGAACCTGGCCCGTCTAGATTAGGGAAAGGACGAGGCAAAGATCTCGCCAAGTACAAGAGGATATTAGATGGCCTTTCTAACCCCTCTAGCTCTAATGAAGAAAATGAGGTTGAGGATATTGATGAGGGCGACAATTACGATGAATATGAAGAAGATGTTGAAGTTGAAGATGGTGAGGAGGCATTGTCTGTCTCGCCTATAAGATATGCAATGGAAATGCCATCTCCCTCAAATAAACCATATAAACAACCCGTCCGAACTTGTGACCTCGACCTAGATTTTGCAGACGACGTCCCCGAGCCCCTTAGATCTAAACACAGATTCGATCAAGGTGTTATTTCCTGTGCTGGCCTCGCCTCCACAATTTCTTCCGAAGAAATAATGTTTCTAATAGAATATTACAATTTAGAAGGGAAGTGGTTGAGACCTCGTTCTTTCATGAGGATGCATGTTTTTGACGTTGCTGGACTTCCTACTCCTAGAATGGTGTTGACCAATAAACTAGTAGAACTTGGGTTTGGCTCGCCCATGCATGAATTCTTGAAACAGATCATAACTTATTACAACATCGCCCCCATCCAATTATCCCCAAATAGTTACAGGGCAGCAATTGGCTTATACATGATGTATAAAAATGCGGGGTATAGTGCACCTTCTATGCCTGAACTAAGTCACTTTCTATCATTAAGACGATGTGGAAACGATATTGGTTTCTACTATCTCGCCTATTGGTCCACGCATAACAGAAAAGGTTTCATTACCGGCAATCCAAGCAACATGAAGATATGGAAAGACGAGTTCTTCTACCAGTTTGACGTCCCTAGGATTAGAACGCAATTCAACCTGTTCCCCTGTAAGTATCTCACCCTTTTTATATTATATCTCGCACTCTGTTGAATACCTTCCCCTGTTCTTACTTCTTGCTTATTCATTAGACAAACCTTCCCAAACGAAGCTAGTTGGCGATGCTGCATCTAGGGCTGAGGCCATCTCTAAACTACCTAGATCTGAGAAAGACCTCGACCTTCTAGTGACGCCTGAGAATCTTCGTGCCCATGGTTTTTATAACAAAGGTTATGGGCAGATTCCGTATGTTAAATTTAAAAGAGGGACTAAAAGAAGTACTCGTAAAAAACAAATTGAAGGAAAACTTTCGGGTAAAGGTAACTCGCCTTTTGAAAATAACTCGCTCCCTTTCGAATATAACTGATATATATTTTTTAATCATTTGACTCTTCTTTTTATATGCAGGTCAAATGGCGAAACTCCCCTTCGGGAACAATCCTTATGCTGATGTAGAGCCAACTCCCTCTACCACAGTCAACATTCCTCGCCCTTCCCCTTCAACCATCTTGAACATACCTCGCCCTACTCCATCCAACATCATTGCTAGCGAAAAACAAGACAAAAATAGGAAGCGGGATGATTCAGCTAAAAACCAACCACACAAAAAACTGAAAGGGGTTACGGCTGAAGAATCGCCCTCTGACTCAGTTGTTTCAACATTTGGCTCCGTTGCTGCAGAAAACTTCTCTGAAAGTGAGGTTAAACTTCTGAAGAATCGTTCTACTGAGGAAGCTGAATTCAGTTTTAGGGCGGGACTCGGTGATGCTTTTTACCATGGCCTAAAGGTTCTCGCCCAAAAGAACTCGATCATTAAAGATCAGGAGAGATCTTTGAAGAAATTAAGGGGCGAGGCTTCTTCTCACACAACAAAAATGGCTGAGGCTCAGAAAAAACTTGATGGCGAGATGAGAGCTAGGAAAGACGATGTTGACAGGCTCCAGCTGGCATTAGACAAGGCAAACTTCGATCTCGACTGTTTAAAGAGAACTCACGAAGACGAGGTTGCCAAGTTAAGAAGCGAGAATGAGTTGCTTTTGGCTAGTACAAGGAAAGGACAAAGCGAGGCTTATAATGCCGGATTCTTAGATTACCTCCGCAACTTCCTAGCAGCCGATCCCAACTACAATTGGTCTACTCACTTCGCCCCTTCCACCCCTGGCTATATGCTCAAATTCCAGGACGACAATGCTGACCTTATTGCTGCTGCCAAAGAAGAACTTCGGCTGAAAATCGAAGCCGAGAAAAAGGCTATGGCTGAGGCAGAGGCGAGTAAGAAAGAGATAGCTGGGGGAGAAGCAAACTCGCCTTCTCAAACCATTGGAACATGACTGCAGGAACTTTTGATTATTGCCAAGACAATAGGAGTGCGGGCCCTCCTCTAATGGCCTCGCCCTCTGTAATTTTTTCTTTAATCAAGTTAAATTATTTCGAACTGATTGGAGTGCGCGTCCTCCATTTAAAGACGTCGCCCTTGTAATAACTTGGTTTATCCTTTTATAATTATGTCCTTAAATCTTTTTGCATATTCCTCAAGCTTATTCACTGACAATCTCGCCTAGATATAAGATTCTCGCCTTTTCTAAACTGTTGGAAGTTGACTGCATGAACTCTATCTTCTAAACGGTCTCGCCCTAATTTGAAGGTCGTAGGTTAATTATGTCTTCATGTCTATCTTCTATATCTCGCCCTTTCTTAACTCCTGAGCTTTAATTAAAATCTAATTAATGAACTTTAATAAATTTCTCACTTCAAAGGTAACAACTACCATGTCTTCTCGAGGGTATCTCCCTCTAAGAGAGTCATTTTCCTCAAAACTTAACAAATTTTATGATACTCTCCTCAAAGGAGATCATTTCTCAGCTCAGAAATACCCTCCTCACAGGAGGTGGATTTTCCGAATCTCGAACCCTGATGAGGCGCCGGAAGTACGGACATCCCCCCCGGAAGTACGGTTTTTGCAAGGATTTGATAATTTGGGATACCCTCCTCACAGGAGGTCGTTCCCCATTCCAGAAATATCCCTCCTCACAGGAAGTGGATTTCCCGAAGTTCGTGCCTTGATGAGGCGCCGGAAGTACGGACATCCCCCCCGGAAGTACGGTTTTTGCAAGGACTTTGATAATTTGAGATACCCTCCTCAAAGGAGGTCGTTCTCCATTCCAGAAATACCCTCCTCACAGGAGGTGGATTTTTCGAAGTAAATTTTTTTAACTCTCCTCAAAGGAGACCATCGTTTCATAAATCTATGAAAATCCTCCTTACAGGAGGTCATCTATCACAGAATTTAAACGAAAAACAATCAAGAAAAACAAGCATGTTTTATTCATAAATATATAAATCCTGGCTAAGGAAGAGTACATGCACTACCCCCCTAGACTTTCATGAAAATAATAATTAAAGGAAAGTATAACAAAAGTAGAACATACATTACTGATAATATTTCTTCAAGTGTTCCATGTTCCAAGCTCTCGGAATATGCTTCCCCTCCATATCGGCCAGATAATAAGTTCCTTCCCATAAGACTGCTCTCACTCTATAGGGACCTTCCCAATTAGCGCCAAATACTCCATGATTCTGAATTTTTGTGTTAGGCATCACCCGTCGGAGAACATAATCGCCCACCGTTAAAGGCCTCGCCCTAACTTTTGAATTGTAAAACCTTGCCACTCTTTGCTGGTAAGATACCAACCTAGCTTGAGAGGTGGTTCTGAATTCCTCTGCCAAGTCCAAGTAAAGACGATGATTAACCTCATTTACTTCTGGCTGGTAATTATCTCTTCTAAAAGATCCTGCGCCCAACTCCACCGGAACCATGGCCTCACATCCATATGTCAAAGAAAAAGGAGTTTCTCCTGTGGTAGATCTAGGTGTCGTGTTATAACTCCATAAGACATTAGGCAATTCTTCGGGCCAACTCCCCTTACTGTCATCTAACTTTGCCTTGAGCGTGTGCTTGATTATCTTATTCACTGCCTCCGTTTGGCCGTTTGTCTGAGGATGGCTAACGGCAGAAAAACTTTTCTTAATTCCCAAATTATCACACAGCTGCCTCATTTCTTTACTGTCAAATTGCTTCCCATTGTCGGATATCAACTTGTAAGGTATCCCGAAGCGACAAATGATGGACCGATACACAAAGTCCACCAACTTTTTTGCCGTAATTGAAGCTAGAGGCTCTGCTTCCGCCCACTTGGTAAAATAATCAACTGCCACGACAACATACTTCACCCCTCCTTTCCCCTTAGGGAGCTCTCCTATCAAATCAATCCCCCACATAGCAAAGGGCCAAGGACTCGTCAAAGAAGTGAGAGGGGCTGCAGGACTGTTCACGTAATTGGCATACCTCTGACATTTATCGCAGGATCTAGCAAAAACCATTGAATCCTCCCGAAGAGTAGGCCAGAAATATCCTTGACGTAATATCTTTTGCGCAAGAGAACCACCCCCCGAGTGATTTCCACAGATTCCCTCATGTACCTCACGTAGGACATAATTGCATTCCTCTCCCGCTATGCATTTCAATAGTGGCTGATTAAAACCTCGTCTGTAAAGAGAACCTCCAAAATCCACATAACGAGCTGCTTTGTATCTGAGTCTTCTAGCCTCAATTCTATCATCTGGTAGAAGTCCTTCCTTCAGATATTTCTAGATTGGGGTCATCCAAGTATCACTCACAGTTACATCGACCTGCATTAATTCAACCTCCGGGACACTGGGCTGCTTCTGGACTTCCAAGGGGATAACTCCTAAAAGAGTGGCTTCCTTTTGAGAACCTAACTTAGCCAGAGCGTCTGCCTCCTCATTACCATTTCTAGGAAGTTGCTCCAATCTCGCCTCCCGAAACAAACTCATCAATCTCTGGGTACACTTCATGTATAGCTCGGTACGGGGTCCCCTAGCCTGAAACCCCCCATTAACCTGATAAACAACCAGCATTGAGTCGCTCATGATGTTTATATTTTCCACCTTCATCTCGAGGGCGAGCTTCAAACCCGAGATCAAAGCTTCATACTCGGCATCATTATTTGTTGCATGAAAAGCAAAATGAATCGCACTCCTCAGATGATGTCCCTCAGGACTGATTAAGACAATTCCCGCACCTGTACCTTCATTATTTGATGCACCATCCACATACAAATTCCACCATGGTGCCGAAGTAGGCCTTTCCTGAATCAACTCGGGCGGAGGGCTAGGTATCACGGCCAAGGCATCGCCCTCGTGTGCCAGAGGAAATTCCAAAATAAAATCAGCAAGAGCCTGTCCCTTTATAGCACTTCTTGGCTTATACTCGACATCAAATTGCCCCAATTCCACAGCCCACTTCAACATTCGCCCAGAAGTCTCAGGTTTATGCAATATCTGCCTCAAAGGATACGATGTCCGGACCTCTATTCTATGTGCCTGAAAATAAGGTCGCAATTTCCTGGAGGCCAAAATCAGAGCATACACCAACTTCTCCATATTCGAATACCTTGTCTCTGCCTCCAACAACCTCTTACTAACGTAATAAATAGGATATTGGACTTCATTTTCCTCTCGTACGAGAACCCCGCTAACGGAATATTCTGAAACAGCCAAGTACAAAATAAGGATCTCGCCCTCGAGAGGTTTTGACAGCAGTGGAGGAGACCCCAAATGATTTTTCAATGCCTGAAAAGCTTCCTCACACTCAGGAGTCCATTCGAAATTCTTCCCAACACCTTTGATAGCTTTGAAGAATTCTCTGCACTTATCAGAAGACTTGGACACAAAACGATTCAATGCGGCAATTCTCCCAGTCAAACTTTGAACCTCCTTCACTGTTCGTGGAGATCTCATATCAAGAAGAGCTTGTATCTTTGCAGGATTCGCTTCTATCCCCCTGTGATTCACCATAAATCCTAAAAACTTCCCAGATTCCACACCAAACACACACTTCTGTGGATTAAGCTTCATACGAAATTTCCTAAGGATTTGAAACATCTCTCCCAAATGCCGGATATGATCTTCAGCTTCCTTTGACTTTACCAACATGTCATCCACGTAAACCTCCATTGTTTTCCCGATCTGATCTTTGAACATCCTGTTTACTAACCTCTGATAAGTCGCCCCTGCGTTGAGTAGCCCGAAAGGCATCCCAATATAGCAATACAACCCCCTATCTGTGATGAAGGAAGTATTTTCCTGATCAGGTGCATACATTGGTATCTGATTGTATCCTGAATAGGCGTCCATGAAACTGAGCAAAGCATGCCCCGCAGTAGCATCCACCAACTGATCGATCCTAGGTAAAGGAAAGCTATCCTTCTTACATGCTTTATTCAAGTCAGTGAAGTCAACGCAGACTCTCCACTTTCCGTTGGATTTCTTTACCAAAACCGGATTCGCCAACCAATCCGGGTAAAAGGATTCTTTAACTAACCCGACATTTAGCAGCCGATCAACCTCCTCCTTCAAGGCAGTAGCCCGTTCACCACTGACTGCTCTTCGCTTCTGCCGAACACCCTTCCTAGATGGATCAATGTTGAGATGATGGCACATTACCTCAGGATCAATTCCTACCATGTCAGCATGACTCCAAGCGAAAACATCCAGATTTTCCTTTAAAAAGCCAACTAGCCTCTCCCTTAAGCTTGACTCTAACCTCGCTCCAATGTACAATACCTTGGACGAGTCTCTCTCGTCTACCAGAACCGGCACAGTGTCTTCCGCTGGACCCATATTCTTCTTGGGCTCAGGTAACCGAGGATCCAAGTCAAACTCCACCTCCTTTGTTCCACTGGACTCACCCACTTCTCGAACAGAAACAATCTCATCCCCTGACGATTTTAGTCCTTCTCTCCCAATTGTTGGATCATCTGAAAATTCAACCACCGGAGTGTCTCCATACTCCATAACGAATTTTCCTTTTTTGGCCCTAAGACTTCTTTGTTCCTCTTCTTCGTCAGTGACATCCTCAACAATCCCTTCCCGAAACTGATTTTGACTGACTAGAGGAGGAGCCCCAATCATCAACACCCTATGCCTTGTTCTGTTAACTGTGACTTCTTCCCCAAATGCAGCCTCCGCCTCTGAATTTTCCATAGTAACTTCCACAGTCTCCCCCAGAGTAGGCGGCGCCTCTAACAGAAAGAGCGGGGTACTCTGCCTGACTAATGTCTCATAACTAGCCAAGTCATCGTCGCCGGGAAACTCTACTGTATAAACCAAATTAGTGACTGGCCTAGGTTCGAATGATTTCAAGGTTTCCTGAGCACTTTCCTCTTTGAAGTCCAGCATCTCCTCTCGTTGTTTACCTTTTGAAGAAGACTTCATCATCTTGTTGTAACACTCCCGGGAGTCGTATTGACATCCCTTCACACATCCGATACCCGCTGGAGTAGGAAACTTCATTGCTAAATGATAAATTGAAGTCACGACCCTCATTTCCTTCAATACTGGTCTTCCAAGCAATGCATTATAGCATGTAGGTTGATCAACTACCAGAAACTCGAACATTTGAGTAGCCGAATAAGGGTCTTCCCCTAAGGTGAGCGACAACCTCACAGTCCCTTTAACTCGTACAGAATCTCCTGTGAAGCCGTAAATGTGGGTCGTTCCATGAGTCATTTCTTTATCAAGAAGCCCCATCTTCTTATAAGTTCCGTAGTAAAGAATATTCACTGAACTTCCATTATCAACAAACATCCGATGAACACTCCTTGCGCCGATTCTTACATTTACCACCAAGGCATCGCTGTGTGGGTGATGAACCCATTTAGCATCTTCCTCTGAAAAAATTATCTGTGTATCCTCCCCCTTAAACAGCTTAGGAGGTCTTTCTGATAAATGATTTACATTCGTCAGAGGAGGGTCCCTTGCCTCGCGGGCATATCTCTCCATAGTATTTCTTCCATTTCCGCCAACATGAGGCCCGCCAAAAATAGTGTGAATGCTCGCCTCTTTCACAAATGTTGTCTTCTTCTGATTATCCGACCTATCTTTGTCTTCGGGACCATCCCTCTTAGTCTCCTCCCGAGGAGGGACGTCCGCTTTCACTTTCCTAACCCATTCGGTCAACTTCCCATTCCTAATGAGCAATTCAATCTCCTCCCTCAATTGTCGACATTGATGAGTATCGTGGCCATGAGATTCGTGATAAGTACAGTATCTCTTTTTGTCTCTTTGAGCATTCTTCGAAAGGGGGAGGGGTGTTTTATACAATCCCTCCTTTTTTGTTACCTCAAAAATATGTCCAATAGACGCCACCAGAGGTGTGAAGATACTGTTCTGGGGATGACCCTGATCTTTCTGAGAATATAGGGGTGGTGGAGGATACCGTGGCGGGCTAGGTGACCTTGATCGGTCTGACTCCCAAGTATCAACAATATTGACATCAACTCTACCATTCCTCCTCGCATCTCCTTTTGGGCTTGGAGACCTATCCTTGCGTTTGCCCCTACGACTAGTTTCAGGATAATCACTTCTCTTCAAGGCTTCCTCCTCCCTCTTAAAGGGTTCAGCTTGCGCGTAGAGATCTGCAAGAGTCAATGGCTCTTTTCGTTGAAGCTCTTTCCAAAAATCCGAGTTTACTCTCACCCCAGCTATGAGAAAGTTCTTGATGGTCTCATCTGAAGCTCCTCGAACAGTGGGGACCTCAGCATTGAATCGTCTGAAATAGGATTGAAGAGTCTCCCCTTCTCTCTGCTTTATATTGGCTAGAGTCGTGACAGGAGGAGCGTAGACAATAGAAGATTGAAACTGAATTAAAAACATTCTCCGCATTTGATCCCAAGAAGTAATTGAGCCCGGTCCCAACTTTTGAAACCACTGATGAGCATTCCCCCGCAGTGTTGAGGCTAGCAATCTACACTTTGTCAGGTCCTCCACCTGGTAAAGCTCCATCTCCGTATTAAACCTCGCAATATACTCAGCCGGGTCAGAACTTCCCGTGAACCTTAGATCTCCCACCCCCCTGAAAGATGGTGGAAGGGGTGCTTCCCGTACCGCCAAAGAGAAAGGAGACGGGGCCGGCTCAAACATAGCCCCTGCCTGTCCCTCCGACTGTGCCAACAACCTACGCAAAGCATTTAAGTCCAAATCTTCAAACCCAGGAATTCCATGATGGACCTCCTCGCGTCGCTGTTGATTCATTATCTCTTCGAATCTATAACGATCTCCAACGGTAGAATTCTCCGGACGGGAAAAATTATAACCGCGAGAGGCCATCAGATCTCTCTCCAAGTTAGATTCTATGGGTCCCCTCCGGTTCCCCTCTGCTTGATTGAAGAGATTGGCATAGGACCTTCTCTCCCCATACCCTAAGCTGTACTGGTTCTGGGTTCCCATTTGAGGATTATGGTTCCTGGTTCGAGCCATTGTGAACGCCGCAGGATCAGGGTCTCCCGTAGTTTCGTTCTCATGATGAGAACGGCGCCTTTCTTGTTCCAAGATCCTCTGACCACCAGCTCGAACTCCTTCTACTTGGCTTGACTGTCTGGGGTCCTCTCTATCTGGAGGGAGTTCAACATATGGATCACCAAAAGTTAAAGCTCTGGGAGTGACAGCCCGGAACCTTTGATTCCCTCCAATCTCCCCAACAACTCGAACATCCCCTTCGAAAGGAATCTCCCTGTATAGGTTACGCTGGTAATTCATGTCGAATTCTCTCCCAATGCGTCGATCTCCGACTGGTGTTCGATAACTCGCCTCCCAACCACGGTTTGGGCGTCGCCCCTCCTGATTCAGGCGAGTTTCTTCGAGAAACTGCCTTTCCCTTTCCATTGCATCCATTCTTGCCCCCATTCGATTGATCGTATTGCCCATATAAGTGATCTGGTCAAAAAGCTCAGTATTACTCATCAGAACGGGAGGATCTCCACCTATCCGCGGACTCGGTCGTCTATTAGGAATCCTAGGCGTTACCGACCTCCGGTGCGAACCCCCTGAATGATTGGGATTCCCCATCCCAGAACTCCTTGCGACAGAATTATTCCTTGGCGGCGGCGGAGGCAGATTTTCTCTGGTCCTAACCTCTTCCATACGTCGATTATCCACACGCTCACGGTTTGATTGGGACATCCTTCCTCCTAAGATGTCAAAAAGCCCCTCCTTCTAGTGCCACTTGTTAACGGAGGAATTTGGTGATAACAAATTCGGGGAGGGTTGCTGGAATTGTAGTGGTGATTGACTGTGGTGATTGGTGTAGGATGATTAGGGTTAGGGTTTGTGATTTGGGAATGGCTGAGATTGTATGATGTGATTATTGCAATTTAGATCGAATATTGTATTCTCTCTTTTTCGCAAGGGTTTGCATCGTGTCATACAATGTGCCTACGTACCCTATTTATAGGGATCAAGCCAAACGTAGTTCTTGGGGAGCAAGTAATCGTAATGGGCTAGGTTTCCTTATTTAAAAAGCCCATTGGATCAGTGCCACCGCCTTTGGTAATCGTCATTATGGACCTAAAGCCCAGCTATTTTCTCGGAACGTAATGGTTAAGCTATTGACCCGGTATTTTCGGGGTCAACGCCTTCCCTAATTCACGGAGAAAAATAACTATATGACAGTCCGGAGACCAAAGGGCGACATCCTTAGTAAAGGGGCGAGATCCTCTCGTAAGGGCGAGATGCATTAATCTAAGGACCTAGCCATTAATCTAAGGACCTAGCAAACGGTCCATCACCTTCCATATCCATGATTGTTGTCATTAGGGCGAGGTATCAGAGAAATTGGGCCCAACCGTTTTAACAGGGCGAGATCATGCAAATGTGGGCGAGATCTCCAAAGCGAGCCCAAAATAGACGAAACTATTTTCAGGTATAACAAAAACCATTCGAGGGATTTTGAAATCCGAATCATAATTAAAAATATGAGGCCGCATCATGGAAGGGGGGCATCCCCATATGCCATTCATGTTGTAATATTTCATACACCACTCAATTTCCTCTACAGAAGCTGTGCTTGACATACCGACACAATCAACCTTCCCAGCGTTTTTTCGCAATATATTTTTCTCTGCTTCAGTTAGTTCTTCTTCGTAGGTGCTCCAATCAAGGTCAACTTCAATTTTCATGACTGAGGGGTGTACATATGGAACTGGGGATGGAAGAGGAGAGTAAGGGTTTTTGAAGCTCTCTTCAGTTGAAGAAGCGCCTTCACTAGAGGACGCGCCCTTAGAAGGATGGTGGGTTTCATCATTGACATCGTTCTCAGTAGGAGAAATAGTTTTGTTTTTATGAGAAGTTTGTTCAATGTCAGTATTCTCCATTAAATTGTCAATGATGGGTTGAGGAGTGGATCGTAAGGAGACATGGTGGAGAGAGTCAATAGAAGAGGTGGACATGGCGTCAAGTTCAGACATAATATACGGTATATCTTCAGGAGGTATAGGACGAAATGTAGGGTGCTCTGGAGGAAATGAAATGGATGGGGGTGAATATGTGCCTAATCTTCTGTTAAATTCTTCAAATGGATGGAATGGGGAGGACGCGCCCGAATGCTCCAGCTGAAAAAAGATGGGTATAAATATGTAAAGGCGCGTCCTGAACAGATATGGTGAAATGTCATCTAAAAAAAAAAAAAAACAAAAGGGAAATTTTCATGATTACATTCTTAAAGTCTATGGCTAAAAAACTTAAAAGGTTTGAGGCCTCGCCCTTAGTATAAGGCGCGTTCACAAGGTAGCTATCCTATGGGAAGTGCGAAAGTCAGTTAACAACTTTTTACTTTTGAATTGGGTGAAAAGCAGATCAAATCATGATATATACGAATATACATACAGACAAAATGAAGAACACGAACGGTACAAAATGGAGATCTCGAGTATAGGCAAAAAACATGCTAAAACACTTGAAATAAACGGATAGGAACGTACCTTGAAAGTTATCGATCAAGTTTTGTGGAAAGCAAGTACTGAAAATGACTGACTTGGTCGGATTTTCGCCGGAGAGGAAGAAAATCGCCAGTGGTGGGTTTTAGTGCAGAGATAATAGTGAAAAAATGAAAGTGGTAGTGATGAGCTGGTATTTATAGGGATTTGGAAAAGTAGTGGATAACAGCTGTAAACCGTTTGGAATTCTGAGGACGTGCCCTCCTCCAAGGCGCGCCCTAATGAACTACTGTGAGAATTTTGTATTTTTGAAGAAAATTCCATATTTTATCTCTGATTTCATATGGAATTGGGGGGTAGTTGTTATAGCCAAAATTCGGCTCAGGTATTTTCGAGATGGATTCAGGTCAAATGCATGTTAAATTGGGGGAATTCTAGTATTAATTAGGGTTTTAGGAGAAATGAGAAAAGTCAGGCCGCGCCCTCTCTTTCTCAATAAAGAGGGCGCGCCCTAAATATAGAATATGGAGACAAATTGATTCAATGTAGTTTTTTGAGAAGATATTAGAGAAATTTTTCTTAGGATTCTACTCGAAAAGAGGATTCTATTTAGGTGGGATTCTACTCAAGCTAGAATTCTAGAATTTGAAGAATTCCCTCCTGTCGTATCTCAGGAGGGGGATGTCCGTCGCAGAAGGCCTCCAGGGGTTTGCCTGGATATAAGGACCCTTCTTAGACGCTAAGGGAGGCATCCGTGCGCCCTAAGGTGGAAAGATGGGAACTTTCTGGTGTGTGCTCTGGGAGCTCTGTTCCTGTAGCCAATGGGCGCGTCCTCATTGGGGAACTTTGGAGTAATCCTGCACTTTGCACCCAAAAGCTCTGGATCACCTGTCCTGCTATCTGGTGGGTGCTTCTCATTCGGGGGACAGGGATGCGTTCTGCACTTGGGGTAAACCACGGCTATACCTGCATCCTTGAAATCAAGAAATAGCTGGTAGCGGATAGGACTAGTCCTCGACGGGGGAAGTTTCCTTATCCGTGAAGTCTTGAGATCTTGGATGAGCCTTGGGCCTTTTGTGGTTAGGCCTCATAGTAGAACATTCCGGAAGCTGGTCCGTTATCTAAGCCCATTTGGGTTTCTTGCTCTCCAAGAACTACGTATGGCTTGATCCCCTATAAATACCGGGGTACGTAGGCCGATTGAGGGGTTGGAAGTCGAGAGCTCTGAATAGCCGCCACTAACCCTATCAATCTCAGCCACCACTCACAAACAGCCACTACACGCCACCACTCTTTTCGGCAAAAACCACCGCTGTAGATCTTGTTTCCGGCGAAGTACCTCGAATTTTGTTGTTACCAAATTCCTCCGTCAACAAAGATATATGCCAGAAGATGATCTGTAAACTTCAACTCCTAGAAAAAACTTTAAGGCACCCAAATCTTTAACTTTAAATCTTGAACTTAAAAAATCAATACCTTGCTGAATAAGAGACTTCTGAGTGCCAGTAATTAGTATGTCGTCAACATACACCAACACAGCTAAAAATTGGGCACCATTCTGTTTTGTAAAAAGACTATTATCAGCATGAGACTGAATAAAGCCATCCTCTTTCAGAGCAGTAGCAAATTTAGTAAACCAGCACCTAGGTGCTTGCTTCAATCCATATAATGACTTCTTTAGTTTACAAACCCAATTCTCTGGATCAGTGATTCCATTCAGCATAGGTATGGAAGATAATTTAAAGTATCCAGGTGGAACTTTCATGTAGACTGTTTCATTCAAATCACCATGCAAAAATGCATTAGTAATATCAAGCTGAGTTATATGCCAATTTTGACATGCAGCCACAGCAATAAACAACCTCACAGTTGTCATTTTTGCCACAGGGGCAAATGTTTCAAAGTAGTCTAGACCAAATGTCTGTGTGAATCCTTTAGCTACAAGTCGAGCTTTATATCTTTCAACTGAGCCATTGGGATTGAACTTGACCTTGAATAACCACTTACAGTCTACAATATGTTGATCTGGTGGTTTAGGAACAAGTTCCCAGGTATGATTACTCTCAAGAGCATCTAGTTCAAGTTTCATAGCTCTAAGCCATTTGGAGTCTTTGGCTGCCTGTTTATAAGTATGAGGTGTAGTAATGGCAGTAGTAGCACACAAGTAATTAACATACCGAGGACTGAAAGCTGTATAGGCCATGTACTTATCAATGGGATTTTGACAAGTAGAATGAACAGTATTGGAGATAGGTAAGCCAGTATAGTCCTTGAATTTAAGTGGAATAGTTTTATTTCTAATAGGTTTAGACTGTGCCAATGGAACAACAGTCTGAGTATCAACAGTCTGAGTAGGTTGACAGCTAGTGGCTGGAGGTAACTCAGTAATAGATGACTGAGTAATAGGTGGAGTATGTTGAGTTGATGTAGGTGACTGTATAGGTAAATCAGTGTTAGAACTATCAGTAATAGGTGTGTCAGGAAAAATGTAAGAATTAGGTGAAGACTTGACACTCTTAGAATCATGAAATGGAAAACAGGTTTCCTAAAAAATAATGTCTCTGGAAATGTAACATTTCCTAGTAGCAATATCCATAACTCTGTAGCCTTTTTTATTAAAAGGATAACCAAGAAATATGCATTTCAAGGACTTAGAAGCAAACTTGTCATGAGGAGAATATAAATCAGAGATATAGCATAAACATCCAAATGCTCTAAGTGAGTTATAGTCAGGTGGTTTCTTGAGAAGAATTTCATATGGGGATTTAAACTGAAGAACAGAAGAAGGAAGCATATTGATTAAGTGAGTTGCTGTCAACAAACAATCCCCCCAGAAAGAAAGACGTAGATTGGCTTGAAATCTCAATGACCTTGCAACATTAAGTAAATGCTGGTGTTTTCTTTCAACAGTTCCATTCTGTTGAGGTGTATGAGAACAAGAAGTTTGATGTATAATGCCTAGATTCAGTAAATGAGTAGTAAGATCAGAGTTTACAAACTCTGTGCCATTATCTGTTCTCAAGACTTTAACAGTTTTACTGAATTGAGTTTTGACATACACCAAAAACTGTTTTACAAGAGTTGACACTTGAGTCTTATCTACAAAGAGAAATGTCTAAGTACATTTGGAACAGTCATCAACAATAGTTAGAAAATAAGAACATTTTCCATGAGTACACTGTTTATATGGACCCCAGACATCACAGTGTACTAGATCAAACAATTCAGTAGAAACAGAATTACTAGAAGGGAAACTGAGTCTAACTTGTTTAGACATATGACAAATGTCACAATTCTGAGTAGAGTCATTTTTGCAGACAGAAATGTGCTTTAGAACTGTATCAGATGGATGACCCAATCTCCAGTGCCACTTGTTTGTATCAGATAGACCAGTATGTGCTGTGAAGAAACATACATTTGACTGCAACTTAAGAGTAGATAGCTTGTAAAGACCCTCATCTAACTCACTAATCTCTGTCTCCATCTTCTATGCAGGGGCCTGTAGAATACATTTAGATGCACAAAATAGAATTTTACATGGAACAGAGAAGGTTAGTTGAGGTACAGATAACAAGTTGCACTGGAAATTTGGAACAACCAGTACATCTCTCAAAATAAGTGAAGATGTCAAGGTGACATTGCCTATATGACTGACTATAGATATGGCACCATTTGGAAGATGAAGTTCAGAGTTGACAGATATTTGATTGTCAACTAGATCAATAAATGGAGTAATATGATGAGTTGCTCCAGAATCAATTATCCAAGTATGTTTAGATGCATTAAACTGAGTATGACTGGCAAACACAACAGAATTAATTGATGAGTTTATACCTGCACATTGACTACTAGAATTTGTAATCCATGGTGCATAAGCAGAAACATTGTTGCTAGACATTTTAGACGGCAGCATCTGTATAAGTTGATGACATTGAGCATCTGAGAGATTGTCTGAAGTACTACTAGACTGAGATTCAGTTTTCTTTTCTGTAGTTACAGATGATGACACATTGGCTGCAGACTTGTTCTTAGCAGAAAATCTAGGTTTAGGCTTGGGTTGACCATGAAGTCTATGCCACTCTGGATAGCCATGTAATGCAAAGCACGTATCTCGCGAATGTCCAGTTCGAGTACAGTAATCACACACAACAGAAGCATCAGTAGATTTCTTGAATGTATTCTGAGATTTAGTCTTGTTATTAGAGAATGCACCAATTCTCACATTCATAGCCATAGAATCAGTACTTGCAGAAGGATGAACAACACGTTGATTCTCTTCTTGCAACAACATTGCATATGCTTGACTTACATCAGGTAGAGGATTCATGAGTAGAATTTGACCTCTAGTATTAGTGAACTGTTCACTAAGTCCCATAAGAAATTAACTTAACTTCACATCTGTTCATATTTGTCTGACTTCTGAGTATTATTACAAGTGCACAAATCAGCAGCACAAGTACATCGAGGAATTGAAGCAAGATTATCTAATTCATCAATAAGACCTCGAAATTGAGTGAAGTATGCAGTGATTGATTTGGTTCCTTGAGTAAGAGAGGCAAGTTCTTTACGCAGATTAAACAAACGAGGCACATTGTTTTGAGAGTAACGAAGATGAAGCTCATCCCAAATTTGCTTAGCAGTAGACATGTAAACAATACTCTTCCTAATTTCAGGAGATACAGAGTTCAAGATCCAGGAAATTACCAGATCGTTACTGCGCATCCAAAGTGATAACTGTGGTGAACTTGCATCAGGCTTCAATTGAGTTCCATCGATAAAACCTAACTTCAACTTTGCAGAAAGAGCAATTGATACAGATAGACTCCAGTGATGATAGTTGTGATCAGTAAGCATATCACTAACCAAAGATAGACCTGGATGATCAGAACTACTCAAGTAATATGGATGATTTATATCGATAACAATATTGTTTGCCATAGATTGTGATGAAGACGATGCAGTGTTAGCTGAGATCACAGCAGCATAAGACCGCATTCTCAAAGATACAATCTTTGACAAAACAAGAAGAGAGATCGAGAGAGATCACTCGAGAGAGAGAGATCTGTGGAGAGAGATTATTTCTGATACCATGACACTTTTACAAATTGTAACAGAAAATTCTAACTAACTTTCAAGAGAGATGAAATGTAAAGATGAACATTGTTTCATTAAGCTCAAAATGATTTACAGAGGTGTAGTATATATATACAGATGGAGAGAACATTCTAGATATACATTGCTTGCTTGTAACTAACTTTGCTGTAACTAACTTTGACAGCTAGCATTGCTGACATGTCCAGTTCGTTACTGTCTATTACAGTCCGTAAAGCACGGTTTATTTTTAATTTTTATAATTTGTTTATAGCGTAGTATAATATTATAAATATTAATTTTAAAATGTTATTAGAAGAATTTAAACCTTACATTTTTTTATGTAATAAATTTTAGTATTAAATATAAATTAATATTTTCTTGGCGGGAATCAAACCTTATACCTTTGTATATAACAACTTTTAGTATTGTTATATCTAAGGTCAAGATCTATTTGAGTTGAAGATCTAACAGTTATGAACGAGTTAACCAAAAATAGGGGATAACCAAAAAATGGATTAACCAAACTACAAATTATACCTAGGCCTCTTCGATTATTTTAGTATTGTACAGTTAAACTTCGATAAATAAATACGCTCGGAATCGGAAATTTTTATTCATTAATCGAGATTATTCATTTATTGAGATAAAAAATACATTGTTTCTATTATGTCGGGATTGAAAAAAATTATTCATTTGACAAAATTATTCGTTTATCAAATATTTATTTATCGAGGTATAGATGTCATGTTAATTAATCCTACATAAAATAATACTCCCTCCGGTCCATTATATAAGGCATTTGACTTTTCTACACGTAACTTTAGGTGCTTTGACTACATAGCTAAAATAATTATTTTTTAATTTTTCTTTTTTTGAATAAAAATATAATATTTTAATTTTTATTTAGAAAAATAAATTTTAAAAAATAATAATTTTAACTATGTATTCAAAGCACCTAAAGTTACGTGCAGAAAAATCAAATGACTTATATAATGGACCGGAGGGAGTAATAGTCTTATCCAACAAGCAAATGTTTTCCTAATATTACAAGGACGATGGCCCAAAGTTATTTCGCAAAACGAAAAAAACACTGGGCCCAATCTATTAAAATCAACATGACAATATCATTTTCGATCATTTCAATTCTTTCTTTCCCTCCGTAACAAATCCACCGCTCACTTGACCAAACGCCGTCGTTTCCCCGCCGCCGTCCGCCGGAAAATTCGCCGCCACTCTATATGTCTGCTATCGTGCGTCGTGCGCACACTATCAATCAGGTTCTTCATCTAATTACACATCCCCAATTTCTCTCACTACAATACACACATTATACATACACATCAATTAGATATATATCAACTCATTCATCGTCAATTAATCAAACATTTGATGTGCTTTCGCAATTTGCGCCACTTAAAAACTTGTCGAAAACTTCAAACACTGTGATTAACTCCAACGAAAGGCGAAAAATCATGTTAGGGTTAGGGAGGATGATTAAAAGGGAGGAATGTGAGTTTTTGAACTTGTTTTCGATGAATTTTTGTCCGTATTTGCTCGTAAAGATATTGAGGTTGTTAGGTGATCGAGAAACTGCGTTTTCGTTTTTTAAGTTTTCGTTTTGTGATGATTCAGAGGAGAGTGTGCTTTCGTGTTGTTTAGCGTGTCATGTTTTAGCGAGGGAGGGGAGTAGGTATTTGGCGCAAGATATGATTACGTGGATTATTTTGAAAATTGGAGGGAGTAGGTGCGGGGAATTGGTTGAGTGGATGTGGACAGGGCATTGGGAATACGAGTCGGATTTTTCGGTTCTTGATTCGCTTATGCGTGGTTTTTTGAATGTGGGGATGGCGGAGCAAGCGGTGGAGATTGTTGGGAAGATGAGGGAGGTTGGATTGGTGCCAAGTTTGTCGGCTATTTCTAGTTTGTTTAGGTTGTTGTTTAGAGTAGGAGGATATTGTAGTGTATGGAAGTTATTTAGGGATATGATTAGGAGAGGTCCTGGGCCTTCTAATTATGTATTTAATACGATGATACTTGGATTCTGTAGAAAAGGTTTTTTGAGTTCGGGAGAGAGTTTGTTACATGTTATGGGAAAGTTTGGATGTGAACCTGATGCTGTCAGTTATAATATCGTGATTAATGCATATTGCACTAGGTGTAGAATTCCGGAGGCATGGAATTGGGTGGATTTGATGGTCAAAAGGCAATGTCCCCCGAGCATGGTTACGTTTAGCACGTTAATTAATGCCTTGTGCAAAGAGGGAAATATTGTGGATGCAAGAAATCTTTTTGATGGAATGCTAGAGATTGGTCTTGTTCCAAATACTACTATATACAATGCTTTAATGGATGGTTATGTCAAGGCTAGAGAAATTCGTCAGGCAAATGTGCTTTATCTGGATATGAGAAACAAGGGTGTAGCTCCTGATGGTGTGACTTTTAATACTTTGGTTGGAGGTCACTACAAGTACGGGAAAAAAGAGGATGCGGACCGTTTGTTTAGGGAGTTTTCGGAATCAGGAGTGGTTCCAGATCATTCGTTCACTGATGTGTTGGTTGCAGGGTTTTGTTGGGCGGGAAGTTTACACGAGGCCACTAATTTCTTGAAGAATATGCTTGAGAAGGGTTTACCTCTTAGCGTGATAGCTTTTAACTCAATTATTACTGCTTATGGCAAAGCAGGTTTGGAAGACAAAGCTTTTGAAGTCTATGGTATAATGTTAAAATTTGGCATACCTCCTTCATCTTCAACATGTAATTCTCTACTCATTGGTTTTTCAAAAATGGGTAGGCTAAAAGAAGCTGAAGGTATAATGGATAAGATGATACAGAATGACTTCCCTGTCAATAAAGTGGCGTTCACTCTTCTTTTAGATGGCTATTTTAAAAGAGGGGACATGGTGAGCGCTCAGAGCTTGTGGGAGGAGATGGTTAGGATAGAGGTGGCACCTGATGCTATTGCTTTTTCCGCTTATATCGATGGACTATCGAAATCTGGTTTCATAGATGAGGCATATAATGAGTTTCTAGAAATGTCTAGGAGAGGGCTGATACCTAATAACTTTACTTATAACTCGTTGATTGATGGGTTCTGTAAATGTGGTAAATTAAACGAGGCACTGAAATTGATAAGACAGATGAGGCAAAGAGGTCTTCTTCCTGATATATTCTCTATCAATATCATAATTAATGGGTTTTGCAAGCAAGGAAGAATGAAGGCTGCCGTTGACACTTACATGGATATGTACCGGTGGGGGTTAGAACCAGATATTGTTACTTATAACACGTTGCTCAGTGGATACTGCAAGGCATTTGACAATGTTAATGCAGATAATCTTCTAGATAAATTGTACACTAGCAGGTGGGACCCTGATATTTTCACCTATAATATACGAATCCATGGTTTTTGTATTAGTAGACGAATAAATCAAGCTGTGATGTTGTTAGATGAACTTGTTACCTGCGGAGTAGTGCCAAATACAGTGACATACAACACTATGATTAAAGGTGTTTGCAACGATATTCTAGATCGTGCCTTGATCTTGATTGCAAAATTGCTCAAAATGGCCTTTGTACCAAACATTGTTACGACAAATTTGTTATTATCTCAAATTCGTAAGCAAGGGCAACCAGTGAAGGCATTGATGTGGGGGGAGAAACTGATGCAGGTTTGCATTGAATTCGATGACATTACATATAATATACTGGAGAGAGCATATCGTGATTCGCAAGAAGATGCTGAATTTATAGAAGTGACACCAGATAATAGTCTCTTGTCAGATGTTCTTATGTACATTACTTATGATTATCTCTGTAGAAATAGGCCTCGTAATAAATTAACCGACTATTCTTTGAAACTGATTGACAACCAATCTGCTGGATCCTTGAAGTACCTAAAATAACAAGCTGAAAGCTTCCTAGTATTGTAGAGTGACAGTCTTTTGTTGGTGAATTGACCAGTAATTGAGACTGAAGTTGTTAGAAGCACGGACAAAATACTGATCCGTTCACATTCAGGGTTGCATTGTTCGCCAATCAATCATCTGGATACCAGATAAAATGGTAAATCAAGTCTGTTGTTGGTGGAATCCGGAATGCTTCAGTCAGGTGTTTGTTTTCATCTTAGTTGCCAAAAAATCTTTTTGTGTGAATTTAGTATTCCTGGTGGTGCTTTTGATACATTCAGGATGTATAAAAATTTAAAAGGCATTTTGCACTGTTCATGATTTCATAGAGTATGTTCTAGTTACTCCGGAGAAATGCCATGTTCAAGTTTTATCTGTATACGCTTTTTTCCTTGCTGGAACTTGGGTACATAAAGCAAAAGAAGTATTATGATTGAGTCAAAAGGTTGCAGGCAAGGAAAGAGGGTGTAGATATTGCCCCCATGAAAAGCAGAATTTTTCTTCCGCTGCAGATGTGAATGATGGAGGATACCCTGTAGTGCTGGCAAATGCTGAATTCTGCCTGAACGAATTCATCTAGGTGCTGAAATCTTTTGTGCTTCAGTACGTTTGCTGCTATATCCTACAACTGAGAAGTTCTCTTGATCATTACAGAATTTTATTTATAATTGAGTCATGAGTGCTAGCAATGTGATTTGGCATTCGGTTCTAAATCAATGATTTAACATACTATATATATTGGATATGTGATGCTTCAGTGATTTTAAATTTCAGACAAAATTGTGGAATGCGTATATGAACTACAAGCCGTGGAAGCTCTTACTTCTCATTTTCGGGGTTGATTTGCGTGCTTTCTTTATGATATTGATACTTATTTGCTATGAAATTGTTTAAGATGGTGGCTGAGTTTTTTATAAGATACACACAACTTTCAAGCTGAATCATGTCCAGCCATGAGCCATCAATAAGACTGAAAGTCTGACGAAGTAGGTAATTTTTGGTTTCTACATCTGAAGAGGTTATTTTTGTACAGGGTAGGACTAACCATCTAAATGTAATTTTATATGGGTATTATGTCATCTTCCTAATTGATGAATCTATGTTGTGTCAGACTCATAGCCTAATTGCATCATACTCGCAATCTTCTATGCCAACCAACATATCACAACTTCTGCCTATCAAGCCTGCAAATGAAGTTGATCCAGAAGGTACTGCTAATTCTGTTGTGGATTGGTTCTTGATTTTTTAAAAAAGAGGGAATCAAAGTGTTTTATTGTTTACATTTCCCTATTGACTTGTAAGATAAATTGACAATGTAATTAGGTGTAACGGCATGTAGAGTGTTGATAAAGCTAGATAAAATGGATAACTTTCTGTAAGGTTACTCCTCCATGGTTTGTAAACGCTCACAAGATGATGTAAATAACATATCTGACATGATGTTTGCAAGGAGGAGATAGTGAGAATACTATGCTAGAAGTTCCGAGTACGACACTTGGCCAGTAAAATGGGTTCTGAAAAGATTTCCGTTGAAGTTGTTCTTCAATTGGTACAAGTTTTTTATGGTAAAATGGGTTCCTTCCTTTGTTTAATATATTATCAACGAGGAAAAAAGAAAATTATATGCTGAAATTTTGGTTAGGAAGTTGATCATGCCTTACTCTTTTTTTTTTTTGCCACAGTGATTCTATTATTTTAGTATCTGTTCTGTTCTGATACATGCGGTAGGGGAGAATCGAACCTTGGTGATTCGACAAGACATAGTCCTTGTTTAATACATGAGCTACACCATCACCCCTTTACAGTGTCTTACTTTAGTTTCTTCAGTCCTTGTGCTTTAATGGTTTTAAACTCATAATTAGTTCAATAAGTATAAGGCTTTAGAGAAAAACTTTTTTGTTTGTAATTCAATCATTATTTAGCTTCTCATTTTCCTTTAAAATTCCAACCAAGTGGCATTCACAGCTCTCTTTTTGAGAAATCCATGACTGAATGTTTTTTTAATTAAAGACTAATTCGCACTTTGCATCCCATAACTTTCGCCCAATCTCAGTTAAGGTTCTGTACTTTTAACTTTAACAGTTTGCACCCTAAACTTAGGAAACGCTGTCAATCAGCATCCCTTAACATTAAATCAGACTTTAACGTTAATGTTCAGAGGGGGTATTTTCGGTAATGAATATAAATTTCAGTTTGCATCCTAGAATTTTGCTCGAATCTCACTTTAGATCTATAATTAATATTTTTTTATTTTTATAATGATTACTATTATACTTTCTTTGTAATTCACATTATCAAAAAATAATCTACTTATATTGTTCTTTTATGTTGACTTTAAAATTTTAAAATTGAACCATTAATTAATTTTAGCTAGGTTATATAAAGTTTTGACGCATAAACTTTATAATTCTAGCTATATGTTGTGCTCTAAAAGTTCGATTTACAAAATTAAAAGTTTTGGTGTCAATTATTTTAACAGTTTTTAACAAACGTTAATGAATTCACCTCTTATTTTTTTTATTATTATAGTTTGATGGCTAAAATTTTTGTTGTTTGCACAAAAAATAATAGTTATTTTTATATAAAAGAGTTCTTTTGTGTAAAAAATAATAGATGAGCCATCAAAGTACAATAATTAAAAAAAATTGAATTCATTAACGTCCGTTAAAAAAAATTTACGAAATGAAATCATCTATTAAAAAATAATAATTTAGTACATAAAAGATCAACAATTATAAAAGAGTCATTTTTGTGCAAAAAATAGTAGTTGTGGTCATCAAGCTGCAGTTATGACTTGTGAAATCATCACTAAATATAATGTTATTTTGTGAGTTTCGCGTGAGTTGTAAAATTTTGTAAATCGGACTTTTAGAACACAAGATATAGCTAGAATAATAAATTTATGCGTCAAAACTTTATATAACCTAGCTCAAATTAATTAATGGTCCAATTTTAAAATTTTAACGTCAATACTCAATATAAAGAACAATATAAGTAGATTATTTTTTGATAATATGAATTACAAAGAAAATCTAATAGTAATCATTATAAAAATAAAAAAATATTAATTATTGATAAGAACAATATAAGTAGATTATTTTTTGATAATGTGAATTACAAAGAAAATCTAATAGTAATCATTATAAAAATAAAAAAATATTAATTATAGATTTAAAGTGAGACTCGAGCAAAATTCTGGGATGCAAACTGAAATTTATATTCATTACCGAAAATACCCCTCTGAAAATTAACGTTAAGTTCTGATTTAACGTTAAGGGATGCTGATTGAAAGCGTTTCCTAAGTTTAGGGTGCAAACTGTTAAAGTTAAAAGTACAGAACCTTAACTGAGATTGGGCGAAAGTTATGGGGTGTAAAGTGCGAATTAGTCTTAATTAAATAAAGATATCTTTGCTTTCTTCTTCAGAGGCTTCTGAAACTCATTATACTGCGCTGGTGCCATCAGTCTTCCATGGTGAAGGTTATCATGTCTGAGCTGCAAGGATGGAGGCTCATATGGAGGCTAGCGCCCTAATAGAAGCTGTGAAGGAAGTTTCTCCACTACCTGCAAATCCACAGATGAAGAATTACTTGGAGAAGTCAAGAAAATGGAAGACAAGAGGTATATTATTTGCTGCTGTCTTTTCTGAAATGTTTATGGGAATCATGAATATGAAATAAGCTTTTGAAGTTTGGGATTTCCTGAAAAAGAAGTATGAAGGAAATGAGAGGATTAATGGCCTGTTCCCGTTCCCCGAATTTTTAGAAGATTACAAGCTGAAAAGGAGAATAGACGGGAACTGGAAAAATGTTATTTTTGTTTATTCGAGGAGGAAGGAACTGATATGTTTGTTAAATAATAAATATAAACTTTTTAATTCCTTCAAAATTATCCCATTTGTGGAAGAAGTTGGACAAAATCTTTAATGCATTTCTGTTCTCTTCTTTTCTCCCCGAAAAGAACTTGGGACTGCTATCATCACTTTTGGGAAGAAGATTTGGAGAGCAGTTGGATCAAATCTTCCATTATTTTCTTGTCTCTTCTCTTCTAAAAGATCTCAGCATGCCTTTCCTTTTCTTTTTAAATAGTAATTTAGGAACACACTGTACAAAAACAAAATCCTGAACATGATAGGAGACTTTGAGCTACAGAAGATTAAGGATTATGAGACGGTGAATAGTACTCCGACAAATAGGTAGGTAGCACAAACAAGTGGGTTGTGAATTTTTTGACTTCAGATTATTTTAAAATATTTGAACTGTTTGTGAAAGATAAAGAATACAAAGATTCCAAATTTTTTGTCAAGGTTAGTTTGGTAGAGTTGCTGAATGCTTTGCAGGCACAAGAACAGGGAAGGCTTGTGAAGTCTGAAGGTGCATTACTGCGAAACCTTAGTCGAGTCGAAGAATAATGGTAGTAACAGGTGAACAGTGAAAGTCCAGGTTTTAATTCTCAGTAGTAATAAGGTAAAAAAAAATGATTATTGCTTGTTGGAGAAAGCTAGACCAGTAATGTAAAATTTGTCAGAAAATGGTACATCGTCAAGGAATTTCTGAGACCAACAATCAAAATACAGCGACACAAGTAAAGTTTGAGCAAAAGATTGTTGCCTAAGTTGTTAATGAGGAAGAGGAGCAACTCTTTTATAGTCTATTGCCTTACAGTATCTAATCACAGTGAGAAATGCTTCACCGACATTGGTTGTACTGATCTTATGACTGAGAGCACATTTTTGCATTGCAGTAGAGCGAAATGGCAGTGGCAATTGAAAACATTTCGCATTGCTAATTCGTGATGTGATTTAAAAAATTTGTTGTGTTGGTCAGTTGATGCAAAAACCTTCTGTTAGGAATAATTCATAAGTTGTGATGTTAAGAATAGAATTTACACATTATACTTCTTGTAATCCTGATCTTATAAAGGATTTAGCACTATATATAGGATTTATGTGTAAGACAGTTATCTGTACAGTTTAGTCAGGAATGAACAGTGTATCGGAGACTACATGTCAGGAAAAAAGAGCAAATCCTGATGACGGTCTAATACTGATGATAATCAAATACTGATGCAAGATGAAATCCTGATATCAGTCGTGCTACTGATGATGTCATTATGGATGCTACAGAAACTGGCAAGTGCTATAAAACAGGATCGTTGTTTGAAGAACAAGCAAGAAGATATTATGAAGGAAAGAGTTTTCTATTGAAGGAAACTATCGACTAGAAGGCAGAACATTGTCATGTATAGATTATATCCTTCTGTTATTAGTTGATAGGTAGCCTTATAAATACTCTCTCTATATCATTGTAAAAAGAGTCGAACAAGCGTGTGTTGTGAGTTCGTGTGCGTAGCTCTGTATAAGGTTTGTATTCGAGAGTTCGAAACAAACAGAGAGAGATTTGTATTGTCAGCAGATGCTAAAGGTATTGTACACCTTTGGTAGAGTTTGTATTTGATCTTATTAATACAAACAGAGTTTGATTCATTCGTTTATTCTTGTTCATATAATCAAGCAAAAATCAGACACGATTATATAACTTGTATTCAACCCCCCCTTCTACAAGTTATTCGAGTTAACAATTGGTATCAGAGCAGGTTGATTTCGAATAATCATAAAGATCTGCAATCATGTCTGGTTACAAGGATGGGAATACTAAGATTCTTATGCTCAAGAGAAACGAATATACTCTATAGGAAGTAAAGATGTTGCATCATCTGGAAGCAACAGATCCTGATTACCTTGACAAAATCAGAGATGGACCTTTTGTTCCAACAAAGGTCGTTGGACAAGCAAATGTTGATGGTGTGGTTGTTCCAGAACATACAGCAGAGAAGCCTAAATCTGAGTGGTCAGACAAGGACAAGGAGAATGTTCTTAAAGATGCTAAAGTGAGAAACATATTATTCAACAGTCTTGATTCTGTTCTCACTAACTATGTTCTCTCTTGTAAAACTGCTAAGGATATATGGGACAATCTTAAGGTTCACTGTGAAGGAACTAAGCTTGTCAGGAAGAATATGAGGACATTACTTATACAACAGTATGAGTACTTTGAATCCAAGTCTGGTGAGTCACTTACTGATACCTTTGATAGGTTTACAAAACTCATCAATGAGATGGCCATGCATGGTAAATATTATGACTTGGAGGATATGAATACAAAGTTCATGAAAGCTTTGCCTGATTTCTACAATGAGAAGATATCTGCGATTGAGGAAGCTAATGATCTGAATGAGATTTCATTAGAGGCAGTATATGGAAAATTGAGAGCTTATGAACTTGACAAGCAGCAGAAGAAGAGCAGGAGTGAAGGAAAGATGAAGACTATTGCACTTACTGCTCAATCTGAAGTAAAGAAGCTTCCTGAAGAACAGCATGAAGAGATTGCTGTAAAGAATTCAAGGAAGAAGAAAAGCAAAGAAAGTTCTGAGTCAGAGACTACTGATATGGACTCTGACAACAATGATTCTGAATCTGAGATGCAGGAACTCTTTGCTATGTTTGCTAAAGCCTTCAAGAAAGGAATATTCAACAGGAGAAGATTTAGCAAAGGACCTTTTCAAAAGAAGGAGGAGAAGAAGAGTGACAAAGGCAAAGGTACAATTGTCAAGCTTGATAAGG
Organism: Kitagawia praeruptora; assembly: GCA_037693485.1. Classification (NCBI taxonomy): domain Eukaryota; kingdom Viridiplantae; phylum Streptophyta; class Magnoliopsida; order Apiales; family Apiaceae; genus Kitagawia; species Kitagawia praeruptora. The sequence goes on along the minus strand of CM075351.1, from coordinate 123,678,850 downwards.
CCAAGATCAAGTGCTTTAACTGCAGCGAGCTTGGACACTTTGCTAGTGAGTGTAAGAAGCCTAGGAATTCAGGAAAGGGTAATGTACTTATGGTCACACAGAAGGATTGGGCTGATTCCAGTGATTCTGAAGATGAATTGGATTATGACAACATTGCATTGATGGCAAATGTCTCAGATAATCCTGGATCTCCAAAGAAAACTTCTCCATCCTCTGTTAAGGTATCACTTCACTCTCTTGATTCATTTGATAGCTTAAATTCTGATGAAATTAGAACTATCCATGCCGAGTTTAAGAATCTTATGACTAATTTTAGAATTCTTACTTGTGAAAAAGATGAACTTAAGGTTAAGAATGATAAATTAGTTGATAGAAATAATTTTCTTGAATCTGAGTTAATTCAAATGGAAGAATACAAGTTAAGTTCTGATAAAGCTAAGCATGATTATAGTGTTATTCTTGAGGCTTATGACTATGTCAGAAAAGAACTAGAGGAAGAGAGAGATGTGATTAAGACCATTAACAATTCCAGTAAAAAGACTATAGAAATCTTTGAAAGTGGAATTCGTGGTAAGGTTAATGGTTTAGGTTTTGATAAGGCTAGACAAGAAGAAAAAGTAGCTATTGTCAATGATGATAGTAAAATAGAACCTAGCACATCTAAATCTGAAGGTAAAAAAATTGTTTCTGAACCTAATCATGTTAAATTTGTTGATTCAAAAGGTACCCCTATTGTACAAAAAAAGATTAACAATAGTAATTCAGATGAGAAAGTGTTAGAGAAACCTAAGAATGTAAACATAGGGTTTCTGTCTAAGTCTCAGTTGAAACAGAGATTAGATGGTCTTTCAGAGTCTAGCAAGATCAAAAGAAATAGGAATGGAAAAAAAGGTATTAACAAAGAGAATAATTACAAGAATGTACCTGATGCACCTAGGAAAAAATGCTATAAATGTGGAAATCATAATCATTTGGCCCTAGACTGCAATAAAAAACCTTCTTGGAAAACTGAGTCCAGATTCCCCAAGACTCAGAAAATTCAATACCAACCACAAAAAGCTTGTTATCATTGTGGTAGTTTACTTCATTCCATTTACATGTGTAGAGAATATCATGAACTGTATTATGACTATTATTCCTTGAAATCTGAAACTCCTAGTCACAAACAGTTTGTGAAATTAGAGTCTAAAGTTCACTCTACAACAGGTAAAGTAAAGACAAAATTCTCAAAGCCTGTTGTTTCTAAATCTAGTAAGAAAGGATCCAATCAAAGTTGGGTCCTAAAAAATTCTAACTAGTTACTTTTTGTTTGCAGGGCACAGGAAAGAAGCATTCAATTATCTTGGACAGTGGATGCTCTGGACATATGACTGGAAAGAAGTCCCTGCTTATAAAGTTTGAGAGGAAAGCTGGCCCAGTAATATCTTTTGGAGATGGCAACAAAGGAGAAACTCTGGGATATGGCTCAATTGTTTTGGGGAATGTCATCATAGAAAATGTAGCACTGGTTGAAGGCTTGAAACATACTCTTTTAAGCATAAGTCAACTGGGTGATAAAGGTTACAAATCAATCTTTGACAGAGAAGGATGCAAAATCTTGAATATGCAGAATGGAGACATTGTTCTAACTGGTCAAAGACATGGTAACATATATGAAGCCAGCTTAAGTGATACATCTAAAGGAATTGTTAGATGTCTCTACAACAAAGCAACAAGTGATGAAAGCTGGAATTGGCACAAGAAGCTCTCACATCTTAATTTCAAGAAGCTTAATCAACTTGTTAAGCACAATCTGGTGAGAGGCCTACCTCAGGCAAATTATGTGCAAGATGGACTTTGTTATGCATGTCAGCTTGGAAAGCAAAGAAGAACCACTTTCAAGAGCAAGACTGAAAATTCGATTACTGAACCATTTCACATGCTACATTTTGATCTGTTTGGTCCAGTAAACATTATGTCTATCAGCAAGAAAAGATATGCTCTAGTGATAGTGGATGATTTCACAAGGTTTACATGGGTGTTCTTTCTACACAAGAAGGATGAAGCTCCTCAACAAATCATTGAACTTGTAAAGAATATTCAGAATAACTCTGAGTACAAAGTTAAAGTACTTAGGAGTGACAATGGTACAGAATTCAAGAATTCTACAATGGAGGGGTTTTGTGAAGACAATGGAATCACTCAACAGTTTTCTGCACCTGGTATACCTCAGCATAATGGTGTAGTGGAAAGAAAGAACAGGACCCTCATAGAGGCAGCAAGAACCATGCTTGCAGATGCAAAACTTCCAACCTACTTTTGGGCAGAAGCTATTAACACTGCATGTTTCACTCAAAACTGTACCTTGGTAAATAGTCATGGAAAAACTCCCTATGAGATGATCAAAGGAAAGAAACCAAGTGTGAAATACTTTCAAATCTTTGGATGCAAATGCTATGTCCTAAAAGTTCATCCATAACAACTTGGGAAATTTGAAGCCAAATCGGATGAAGCAATTTTTCTAGGATATTCAGCATCTAATGCCTTCAAAGTTTATAATCTCAGAACTCACATTGTTATGGAATCAATTCATGTTGCATTTGATGATAAGAAATTTGGAATTCTGCAAACTGATGAAAGCCATGACAAATTGGAATTTGAAAATCTGAAGAATTCTGAGATACTCTCCAGTGATGATGAAGATTCTCCAGAAGGAATTTCTATTGCTTCTCAAAGGAATGCTACTGTTGAGGGGGAACAAATAAATCAAAGAGAACATAGTGATCATCAGAAGCAGACTAGCTATTCAGAGTCTACTCAATCAGGAATTGACTTTTCAGAGTCTACTCCATCAGGAACTGATCTTTCAGAGTCTACTGAGGAAAGATCAGTAACTAGCAGCAATATGGAATCTACTGATTCTATTGATCAAAGGAGAGTTTTTGAAGGTAGAGAGAATTCTTCTACAAGAGATACCACTAACTTAGGGGGAGAGACTAGCAGAGTTAATCTACCACCTGTTAGAAAATGGACAAAGGATCATACTGAAGATTTGTAATTGGTGATCCAAAGAGTGGTGTTCGAACTAGAAGATCAATTCAAAATGAATGCTTGTATAGTTGCTTTCTCTCAAAGAATGAACCTAAGAAGGTTGAAGAAGCCTTATAGGATCCTGATTGGATAATTGCAATGCAGGAGGAGTTAAATGAGTTTGAGAGAAACAAAGTCTGGAAACTAGTACCAAGACCTAAAGATAGATCTATTGTTGGTGTAAGATGGGTTTTCAGAAACAAGCTAGATGAATCTGGTATGATTGTAAGAAACAAAGCTAGACTGGTGGCCAAGGGTTATTCTCAGGAAGAAGGCATTGATTATGATGAGACCTTTGCACCTGTAGCAAGATTGGAAGCAATCAGAATGTTTCTTGCATTTGCAGCTCATTCAAAATTCAAGGTATACCAGATGGATGTAAAGAGTGCTTTTCTAAATGGCAAACTTGATGAGGAAGTGTATGTGGAACAGCCACCTGGATTTGTTGATCCAAAGTTTCCAAATCATGTCTACAAACTTGACAAGGCACTCTATGGACTAAAGCAGGCACCAAGAGCATGGTATGAGACTTTGTCTAAATTTCTTCTTGAAAATGGTTTCACAAGAGGTACAATTGACAAAACTCTATTCTTTAGAAAGATAAAAGGTGAATTGCTTTTAGTTCAAGTTTATGTTGATGATATTATTTTTGGTTCTACTAATGAAAAGTTGTGTGCTAAGTTTAGCAAGCTTATGCAGTCTAAGTATCAGATGAGCATGATGGGTGAATTAAATTATTTCTTAGGCTTGCAGGTCAAACAGACTGAGACTGGTATTTTCATTAATCAGTCAAAGTATATCAAAGATCTTTGTGGATAATACTAGTTATAGAGGCATGATATGCTCATTGTTATATCTAACTGCAAGTAGGCCAGATATAATGTTTTCTACCTGTTTATGTGCTAGATTCCAAAGTGATCCTAAGGAATCTCATTTAATTGCTGTGTAGAGAATTTTTAGATATCTCAAAGGAACTCCAAATCTTGGTTTGTGGTACTCTAGAGAATCTGATTTCTTTCTAATTGGCTATTCAGACTCTGATTATGCAGGGTGTAAAATAGACAGGAAAAGCACTACAGGTACATGTCAATTCTTGGGAAACAGATTGATTTCTTAGGCAAGCAAGAAGCAACAATCTGTCTCAACCTCAACTGCAGAAGCTGAGTACATAGCAGCAGGTAGTTGTTGTGCACAGCTCCTTTGGATAAGAAATCAGTTGATGGATTATGGTATGACACTTAGTAATATTCCTATGTTTTGTGATAATACTAGTGCTATTAAAATTGCAGAAAATCCAGTTCAACATTCAAGGACTAAGCACATTGATGTAAGGTATCATTTTATTAGAGAACATATTGAGAATGGTACTGTGGAACTTCATTTTGTTCCTACTGACAAACAGCTTGCAGATATTCTAACTAAACCACTTGATGAGACTACATTCAGTAGATTAGTAAGTGAGTTAGGAATGTTAAATTTCTAGATCTTTAACATCTGCAATAGTAGCAAGGTATGTTGTTTTTAGCTTATAGACTTGATATTCTTGTCAGGATCTATATTTGATTGTTAAATGCTTTAGCTATAACACTTTGCCTTGATAAATTTCAGTATGATAGACTTGTTAATAATCATCAGGATTAGATTTGTTATCAGGATGCTGACGTCATCAGTATTGTGTCAGTATCAGGATTGTGAAAATTGTTTCAAATCCTGACGTTTACTTTGTGTAGTAATCTAATTCTGTGATGTGTTAAGTCTATGCTAGCAAGTTTTAATATTTGCATACTGATAATTTATACATCATTCAATAATCAAAAGACAAGTAGATAACAAGAAATTGTATTTTCATTAATTGAAAGCATTACATATATGGAAATGAAATACAACATCTTTTTGTCTAATTTCTACTGATAATTCTATACTTGTTTATTGATATGAATTCTGAGGTACAGGACAAGGAGTATCTCAAGAAATCCATCAGGGGATTGAATAGCCTCGTCTACTCTTGGATTCCTTGTCTGGGCGACTTGAATGAGAGCAGCTAAATTAAATGTATAGCATTCCTGTTGTGGAATAAAAACTAGGTTTAAATTATTGCGGCTAGGGTTTGTGTATTTAAGGCTAGGGTTCGTGAGCTTCGTGCTTTTATGGCTGCTTCTGCGTTCGAGACTAACGGTCCTCACAGAATGCCTACGTATCTCTGTATTAGAGAATCAAGCCAAGAAAACGTAGTTCTGAGATGAGGGGTCAGACCCTTTATATAGGCTGAGAAACCCTAAAATCGTAGTAGGGTTAGGTGACTTGGTGGGCAAGTCACCGCCTCAAGGAAGGTTCTAGACTCCTTCCTTGTAGGAGTCAGTTTCCATGTTGGAATATGTATCTTGGAGACTAAGTCAGGCAAGAATAATATCCTTATTTGACTCTTACTTGCTGGGCTGTTTATTACCCCTAATATTAATTACGAAATTAATATTATAGTTAGGGTTTGGGTCCATCTGGTGGGCCCCATGTTTGGACCATTCTAGGTCTAATTAATGCCACATTAAATGTGTCTTAGGGCTTACTTTTAGCCCATATCATTTGCCCCCCAACTTCTAGGAAAACTGATCAGGTTTTCCTTGAAGTTATAACGGCCTTATTCGAGACTTGGGTCAGGGTTTATTGCTCTTACGCGAGTATTTTCAACAATATCATCTTGATGTAAAGCGTGGAGCGACCGACGCATTTACGATGACGTTGAACGACACTAATCAGTGTTAAACGGCACTACACAGCGCTAATCAGCCTTAAACAATGTTTAAATAGTGTTAAACAATGTTAGGTGGCATCAAATGGCACTAACGGCACTAATCGGCGCTAAACAGTGCTAACCGGCACTAATCAGTGCTTAAACAGCACTAAACGGTGCTAATCGGCACTAAACTGTGCTAATCTCAATCTCTTTTCATCATTAACAATCATCCAAGATTTGCTGAAAAAGTCGAGATTTAGGTTTAAAAGTTCACTGAAAAAGTAGGGATCCAGGACCAAGAACTGAACCTGGACCGGGGGGATCCAGGTTCAGAAGCTGGTCGGCTGGACCCCCTGAAAATGAGCTGGTCGGCCAAAAGCTGGTCGGCTGAGACCTGGTCGGCCAGAAGCTGGTCGGCTGGCCCTCCTCCAGGGGAGCTGGTCGGCCAGAAGCTGGTCTTCCGGGACTTGGTTGGCTGAAATTCCTCTTCTAGGGCTAACTAGTCAATAATTGGCCTAAAAAACTTGAACTTAGACTCCTTCTTGATTTCAATAGAGAGTGTGGATCTAGGATCAGAAACCATCCATGGTCCTAAGGATCCATAGTCTTGACCTTGATTACGAATCGTCAGTATGGTCGCTTGTGACTTCATGGCTAACTTTGGCCTTCATGACTCATCTTGGCCTTCATGGCTAACCTTGGCCTCTCTTTAACATTGATAATCATCTGATATTCGCTGAAAAAGTCGAGAACCATGTCCAAAATCATTTGCTGAAAAAGTAGGGATCCAGGACCAAGAACTGAACCTGGACCGGGGGGATCCAGGTTCAGAAGCTGGTCGGCTGAACCCCTCCAAAGTAAGTTGGTCGGCCGGGACCTGGTCTTCCGGGACCTGGTCGGCTGACCCTCCTTAAAATAGGTTGGTCGGCCGGGACCTGGTCTTCCGGGACCTGGTCGGCTGACCCTCCTTAAAATAGGTTGGTCGGCCGGGACCTGGTCTTCCGGGACCTGGTCGGCTGACCCTCCTTAAAATAGGTTGGTCGGCCGGGACCTGGTCTTCCGGGACCTGGTCGGCTGAGGCCCCTTGTGCGTCGCGGTCGATTGCTTCTTGGCTAGCTAGTTAACCCAGACGTGAAAATCATTAATGATCTTGAGGATCAAAGACTTTGATCTGAATCTCAAACCATCATTTTGGCCATTCATGACTTTGTTATCTTCAGGATCAAGGAACTTGACCTTGATCTTGGATCGTCAGTTTGGTCACTCGTGACTTCCGACGATATTATTCAAACATCAGCTATTTCTTCTTTGGCATATTTGAATTTTAACGATCCTTTCTGTATAAAACGAGCAATTTCTGTCCTTTTTTCATCTTTAAACGATAGATGACCTGTAAACGCGAACCAGACTGAACTTCAACCTTTTACAGCAGGTCCTACTTCTTTTATAAAAGAAGTGTGGTAGCTTTCATTTCATTCACTTCTTCTCTTCTGGGTTTTCAAATTCTTAAGCTCTCTAGCCTTCAAGTTTCAAGATCAAGTTCCAGCTTTGTAATCAAGATGTCAGAAGGTAACCGGCCAGTGGCTCCCCCTGTATCCATGATGGAAGCCATGGCAAAGAGGAGTAAGATGAGGACAGCTAAAGGTAAGGAAGAAATCAAACCTTCTTCATTCGTTGATCGTAAATTTGAATCCTTACTAGATCTTCTTAATATTATGAGGGACACATTCCCGAACTGTGCTAGTTTAGATGCTTTTAGCAGTCCCAGTAAGTTAAACGAAAAAGATGTCCAGAAAATAAAGGACTCATATCACTTTCCGAGTGCTATCAAAGTTCGTCTCGCAAAACCATCAGACAGGACCTGTAACTGGCACCCCGAGAGGCTTTGCGTCCACTGGGGTGCTCTGGATGCTGGGTTCAGATTCCCCGTTGATAACTTCATCATAAGATTGCTGGCAGAGTATCAGATTCATCCCTGTCAGTTGTATCCCAACTCTTGGAGATATATCTCTATATTTTTAATAAGATGTCGTCAATTGGAGATTCACCCGACTACTACATTATTTCGAAGTATCTTCATAGCCAGTAACTCTTCCGACCAAAAGAAAGGATGGGTCAGCCTCAAGCACAGGGCCAAAATTCCACACATGGTGAACCCTTATTCTTTACCAGATTCCCAACATTTCTGGGAGAGAGAGTTTGTAATTCTTGAATGGAAAGGCGGTGATTGGGGTAACTTCTTCGTCAAGAGATTCGGAGTTGTGCAAGATAGTAAACACTTCATTTGCGACCTTGATGATTCGGAGTTACAGGATCGAGATTGGCTTCTGGCCGATGATGGCAGTACCCATTATAAAATGTTTCTGAATGAAAAGAACCTTATCGAAGCTGGCCTTAGCTTTCTTTCCGTTGAGGGTAATTTCCTTACTTAAGCTTCTTATGAACTCTGTTTGTTCTTATATCTGTGTTTTCTCTTTGTGTTTCAGCTGCGGAGGAGATTGACAGCCGTCCTCAGAATCAGCCGTCTGTGACTCAAAGAATGAAGAAAAAAGCTGAGGAGCTTTTGAATCCCGCTAAGCCTCGGATTCCCAACTTCTTGGAAGGTTGCTCTCAAGGCGGGAAAAGATCCCGTGGAAGTATCAGAACCCCCTTTATGCCATCCTGGGGTATATGCGAACAAGACTCGGTTTCTGGGAGTCCTGAACTATCCCTAGATTGGTCGAAGCTTTCTGTTACCCCTCCTGATAGACTGTCCTTACTTGCTGGGGACAAAATGAATGAGAATCAACTTCTGGGCTCCCAAGCCTTGTATCAGGTAAGATACTTTTCCTACCGATTCTGGTATGATTTACCTCTTTCACATTCCTTATGCTTTGTGAACTTTGGTTGTAGGCTAATGCCTTCTTCCAAGCTGTCTGTACCCAAGGCCTGGCTTTCAGGGATGAGAATATATCCTTGAAGACTGACTCAGCTAGGTTCCAGGAAGAGATTGACGACCTGCATTCTCAGGTTACCCATGCCGAAGCGGATGCCTTATCCTCCCGAAAGCAACTTGCCTCCTTGGCTCAAAAGAAGATGAATGATGCTAATAAATTGATTAAGGCATATCATAAATCTGAAGAGTTTCTAAAGTTCTTTGATGATCATGATGATGAGGTACGTCCTTACAAAATGTCTGTTGGTTGGGACAAGGCAATCAGTGCTGTAAGTAGTAAACATCCCTCAGTGGTTATCCCCTCTGATTTTCCTTGCCCTTTCTGGACTGCGGGTGACGAGGACCGTGCAAACCTTGCCTCCGGATCGGGAATCAAGATTGTTCCCCAAGCATCAGGTTCAGGCTCTAAAGGTAGCCGTAGATCTTCGGGATCCAGGAGGCGTCCTCCAGCTGCTAGTCAAGACTCAAGTTCTTCGGGATCCCGTGGAAAGAAGCCCCCGCCTGCCAGGAAAGTTGGAGTTGTTCGACAACCGATCCCAGGCAAGAGGGTGATCCGTAACGAAGACAGTTCGACTTCATCCTCTGGGGAGGAGGAAACCGAAGATGTGGAGACTACTACTCAACCTATGGCGGTCGTTGATCAAGCCGAGGAAGAAACTTCAGGTGAAGAGTCCGGCGAAGAAGAGGATTCAGGTGAGGAGGAGTCGGGCGAGGAGAGCAGCGAGGAAGAATCCCCAGCTAAGTAGGATGGGTTCCCTTATGGCCTTGCATGGCCCTTATCTAGCCGTTTGTGGCTTTATTTTATCATCTTTCAATTAATGTCCTTCGGGACTTAACTTTTATTTGTGTGTTGTAGCTTAACTTAAACCATGGCCCCTCGGGGCGTTTAATTTATGCATCTGTTTCCTTTATTCATATGCTTATTTACTTTCAGTACTTGATCTTTCCAGACTTGCACTCAACAGGTGCTTGGTACATAAACAAAACATAGAATCATAGAATGGAAAACAGATTTGCATTGATATCTTGAAAGAGGGTTCAACCCTTACATTGATACTATGGTCCTACTCGGGGTACTAGTCCCTGGAATGGTTTCATCGAACCTTATTTCTACTTTTATTTATAAATAGCTAAAAGCCAAGTCCTTATTAGGAAGGCTTATACATAATAAATCTTCAAGTTCAGAGCATGCCAAGTCCGGGGCACTTCATTCCCATCTAAGGTCTCCAACTTGTATGATCCTCGTCCTAGCGTCCTTCTGACTCGATATGGTCCTTCCCAGTTGGGGGCTAATTTCCCTTTCTGGCCAACTCCAGAAGCTTCAATCTTCCTGAGAACCAAGTCACCTTGCTGAAAGAACCTCTTCTTAACCCTGTGGTTGTAATAGAAAGACGCTTTCTTTTGATGCTCCGCATTTCTGGCGTTTGCCTCATCTCTAACTTCATCAATCAGATCTAGAGCGAGCCTCATGCCTTCTTCATTAGCTTCAGGTTCATATGCCTCAACTCGAGGTGATGCCTGCATGATTTCCAGCGGCACAACAGCCTCAGCTCCATAAGCTAGCAAAAACGGGGTTGCTCCGGTAGTTACTTTACAAGTAGTGCGATAAGCCCAGAGTATAGGTAGCAGCTCATCCACCCAAGTGTTTCTTGAGCGCTCGACCCTTTTCTTTAGTCCATCCAGGATAATTCGATTGGCCACCTCGGCCTGCCCATTCGCTTGCGGATGTGCCACAGAGGTAAAACGAAGCTCAATAGCATTTTCCTCACAATACTTCTTGAATTCCTCATTGTTAAATTGTGTCCCATTATCTGTCACAAGAATTCGCGGGATTCCATATCTACAAATTATGTTCTCCCAAAAGAACTGGGAAACTTGTTTGGTGGTTATCTTGGCTAAAGGTTTAGCCTCAATCCACTTGGTGAAGTAGTCAATGGCGACTATCAGAAACTTCCTCTGTGCCGAAGCCATAGGGAAAGGACCTAATATGTCCATTCCCCACATTGCAAACGGGATGGGAGAATTGATCGAAGTTAACATCTCAGGCGGCTGCCTTACAATTGGAGCGTGCTTTTGACATCTGTCACACTTCTTGACATAGTCCTGGGCATCCGCCAACATCTCTGGCCAATAGAATCCCAGGCGGGTAATCTTGTGAGCTAGGGCTCTGCCCCCCAAGTGCTGCCCACAGATCCCTCCATGAACTTCCTCCAATGCTTCTCTTGCCTCTTGGGGCCTTAGGCACTTCAAGTACGGGACGACAAACGATCTCTTGTATAAGATGCCTTCAATCAAGGCATATCTCAATGCTCTTACTGACAATTTTCGTGCCTCCAAGGCATTGTCTGGAAGCCATCCAGCTTCTAGGTGAGCTTTAATAGGATCTATCCAACAGCTTCCCACATCGATAGGTGCTATCAACTTAGAGTTGATGGTCGGGGCCTTCAAGACCTGGAAGTAAACACTACCTGCATAGTTCTCAATTTCAGAAGAAGCAAATTTAGACAAGGCATCGGCCTTAGCGTTCTCCTCTCTCGGAATGTGTTCCACATAGCATTCTTCAAACTGAGTCATAACAGCCTTCACGACTCTTAGGTATTTTGCCATAGTCTCATCCTTGGCTTCAAACTCGCCATTCACTTGGGAGACCACCAGTCTCGAATCTCCACATACTTTGAGATTCTTGACCCTCATGATTCTGGCCAAGCCTAATCCGGCTATCAGGGCTTCATACTCAGCTTCATTGTTGGTCGTTGGAAAGTCCAACTTCAAAGCGTACTCAACTGTGAACCCATCGGGGCTTTGCAGAACTAAACCTGCACCACTAGATTTTGTTTTTGATGCTCCATCAAAATAGAGCACCCAATATTCCTTCTGTCCAGTTATAAGTTCTTCACCTTTATCCTCGTTCTCAGGGGTGGTTATCATCTCCTGCCCCCCGACTTCTTGGTTGTCAATAGTGCATTCAACCACGAAGTCAGCCAATGCCTGAGCCTTGATGGCTGTCCGAGGCTTATACTTGATATCAAACTCTCCAAGTTCTATAGCCCATTTGATCAATCTTCCACTTGCTTTCGGACTGTGCAATATGCTCCTCAACTGTTGGTTTGTCAAGACTTCGATTTTGTGAGCCTGAAAATACGGTCTCAATTTCCTTGAAGCAGTGATTAATGCCAATGCAAACTTCTCAATGGAAGAGTAATTCAATTCCGCCCCATGCAACACCTTACTCACATAGTAGATGGGTTTCTGAACTTTCTTTTCCTCTTTGACTAGAACAGCACTCAATGCTTGTTCGGATACCGCCAGGTATAGGTAGAGAATCTCTCCAGGATTAGGTTTGGCCAACAACGGGGCTTCAGCCATGTATTTCTTCAACTGTTCAAAGGCCTCCTGGCTCTCTGTGGTCCACTCAAAATTTTTCACCTTTTTTAATGCCTGAAAGAAAGGCAAGCATTTGTCACCAGACTTGGAGATGAACCTTCCTAAGGCCGCAACCCGGCCAGTTAATTTCTGTACATCTCGTATTGAGCGGGGTGACTCCATGTCCAGAATAGCCTTAATCTTGTCCGGGTTGGCCTCTATGCCTCTCTTGGAAACCATCAGCCCCAAAAATTTTCCCGATCCAACACCAAAAGCACACTTTGCTGGATTTAGCATCATCTTATGGTGCCTTAGCACTTCAAATGCCTCTCTGAGGTGCCTTATATGATCTGCCTTGAGTAGGCTCTTGACTAACATGTCATCAACATAGACCTCCATGGTTTTTCCAATCAGATGGGCGAATATCTTATTCACCAATCGTTGGTAGGTAGCTCCTGCATTCTTTAGACCAAAAGCCATAACAAGATAGCAGAAAACACCAAAGTCGGTTATGAAAGATACCTTAGGAATGTCGTCCTTGTGCATCTTAATCTGATTGTATCCGCTAAAACCATCCATGAAACTTAACATCTCGTGTCCAGCTGTAGCATCTATTAGGGTATCAATCCTTGGTAGAGGGAAACAATCCTTTGGGCATGCATCGTTCAAATCTGTGAAGTCGATGCACATTCTCCATTTTCCATTCGCTTTCTTGACCATGACGGGATTAGCCAACCATTCAGGGAACTGAATCTCCTCAATGAACCCAGCTTCCAAAAGCTTATCAACTTCTTGCTTAATGGCCTCTTGCCTTTCAGGAGCAAAATTCCTCTTTTTCTGCTTTATTTTCTTCCGTTCAGGATCGACGTTCAACCTATGAGTTATAAGTTGGGGGTCAATCCCTGGCATGTCTGCTGCTGTCCAAGCAAACACATCGCTATTCTCTTGCAAGAACGCTATCAATTCGCCCTTCAGGGGTTCCCTCAGAGATGCTCCTATGTATGTAACCTTCTCCGGGTCGCTCAGCTCTAGAGGGACGGGTATTAAATCTTCTGCTGGCTTTCCTCGCTGTTCATCATCACTACGGACATCCATGTCTTCAATTGGGAGTACCTGCCCCCCGACTCCATCAGCTCTTAGGGCGGACACATAACAACTTCTTGCCATCTTCTGGTCGCCTTTCTGTTCTCCAACCCCGTTTCGGGTTGGAAACTTAATCTTCATGTGATATGTTGAGGCAACAGCCTTGAACGCATGAAGTCCAGTCCTTCCCAGGATTGCGTTATAAGTCGAGGCTGCCTTAATTACCAGAAAGTTTAGCATTTGAGTAGCTTCCTTAGGTTCCTGCCCGATTGTCACGGGTAACTGGATAGTACCCTCGACCTTGGACTCAACCCCATTGAACCCATAAATAGGCATGTTAGTCGGAGTTAGCTGAGAATCGGCATATCCCATCTTCACAAACGCATCATGAAACAGAATGTCAACAGAAGCTCCATTGTCTATCAAGACTCGTTTTACCTCCGAGTTCCCAATCACAGGGGTTATAACTAATGGGTCATCATGGGGGAATTTCACCCCTTCCAGATCAGAGTCATCAAAACCAATCACGGTTTCTGTTCTAGCACGCTTCGGGGCCTCTCCCACAATATGCATCACTTCCCTTGCGTATGCCTTTCGAGAATTGCGGGTTGTACCGGCCGCTGTTGGGCCTCCCCAGATCATGTTGATAACTGGCCCTCGGGGCTGCGTGTTGCGGTCACGATCGTTATCCCTCCTGTCATTGTTTCTCCTGTTGTAATCCCCTCTTTGGGTTCCATGATCTCCACCCTTTGTGAAATTGTTCAGCTTTCCTTTACGGATCAAGAATTCAATCTCGTCCTTCAACTGTCTGCAATCATCCGTGTCATGTCCTACATCTCGGTGGAACCTACAGTACTGATCCTTATTCCTCTTTGCGGGGTCTCCCCTGAGTGGCTTCGGCCATCGGAAGTCTTTATCCTTCTCAATTTCCAACAAGATTTGACTTCTGGGGGCATTCAACCTTGCATAGTCAGAGAACCTTGGTCCCAAGTTCTTTTTTTGGTGGCGAATCAGAGTCCTTGCTAGTTCGGGGATACTTGTCCCTAGCATCGTACTCCTGCCCTTGCTTACGCTTTTTTGTATCACTGTTTCCCTGACCATTGCCTAATGTGACCTCCTTCTTCGTGCTATCCTCGGCCTTGATGTACTTATCAGCCCTTCGTTGGAGATCAGCCATATTCTCCGGGGGATGTTTTGCCAATGATCTCTTAAAGTATAAGTCGGTGGTACCATGCTCCAAGGCTACCATTGCAACCTTATTGTCCAGATCAGTGATGTTCAGAGTCTCCTTGGTGAACCTCTTAAGGTAGTCTCTCAGACTTTCGCTCTTTCCTTGTACCACATACATAAGAGATGCAGAGCTTTTCTCATGCGTTCTTCCGCTGATAAACTGACTAATGAAGGCAGCACTCAACTCCTTAAAGGAACCAATCGAGTTTGCAGGAAGCCGACTATACCATCTTTGAGCCATGCCTGACAAAGTTTGAGGGAAAGCCCTGCACTTCAAAGCGTCGCTTGCAGGCTGCAACAGCAGTGCGTTTGAGAACGTTCTAACGTGGTTGGCAGGATCACCCATTCCATCATAAGCTTTGATTGTTGGCATCTTAAACTTCTTTGAGATACGAGCATTCATCACGTCTTCAGTAAACGGAGGTGTGGGATCATCAGGGTCCCCAAGTGGTATCAGATCCTTAGGGTTGCTTTTAGGGGTTTCCACCCTTGTAGTTCTTTCAGGTGGGACGGTAGTCCTTCTTTGCCTCCTTAGAGGTCTCTCCAGATCTATGAAGGGAATCGGTCCTGACGTGGGAGGTGGCAAAGTCAGATTTGATCTGGCTTGCTCCCTGGCCATATCTTCCTTTAACTTTAAGATCTCGGCTTCATAAGCCTTGATCCTCTCAGCAACTGTTGAAGTGAGTCCATCATGGATAGTTCGAGTTCTCCCCATAGGCTCTTTACTTGCACGTCGCCTCCTTGGGGCTTCATCACGCTCGTAATCATCGTCAGAAGATGATTCATCTGAATAAGGACCAGAAAAATCGCGATAATCTCGATCTCGAATATACAGGGCATGCCCACTCGGTCCAGCTCCGTAATTGGACATCCCATATGTTGGATTGGTGCTTATGGGGAGATCCGTAGTATGGATCTGAACCCCTCGTGTAAGGTTGTTGGGACCTACAATCAGAGAAGAAATCCCCGTCTGAGGGGGGTTAGTCCCTGGAACTGTGTGGATGATCGGAGGTAGCGTACTCTCAACATGGGTAGTCGTCCCTAAGGGTTGAGAAACTTGGTACGAAACGATAGTTCCGGATGCCGGAGGTACTTGCTCAGATGTCGGAAGTATTTGTTCAGTAAGGGGCGGAGCAGAGCTAAGAGGTAGGGCCTCGGTAGCGATTGGCTCTGTAGTGCCTGGAGCAGTTCTTCGTGTTTGAACCATGATTGATGTCTTCGTCCCACAGACGGCGCCAAATGTTGTGGAATAAAAACTAGGTTTAAATTATTGCGGCTAGGGTTTGTGTATTTAAGGCTAGGGTTCGTGAGCTTCGTGCTTTTATGGCTGCTTCTGCGTTCGAGACTAACGGTCCTCAAAGAATGCCTACGTATCTCTGTATTAGAGAATCAAGCCAAGAAAACGTAGTTCTGAGATGAGGGGTCAGACCCTTTATATAGGCTGAGAAACCCTAAAATCGTAGTAGGGTTAGGTGACTTGGTGGGCAAGTCACCGCCTCAAGGAAGGTTCTAGACTCCTTCCTTGTAGGAGTCAGTTTCCATGTTGGAATATGTATCTTGGAGACTAAGTCAGGCAAGAATAATATCCTTATTTGACTCTTACTTGCTGGGCTGTTTATTACCCCTAATATTAATTACGAAATTAATATTATAGTTAGGGTTTGGGTCCATCTGGTGGGCCCCATGTTTGGACCATTCTAGGTCTAATTAATGCCACATTAAATGTGTCTTAGGGCTTACTTTTAGCCCATATCAATTCCCATCAAGATCAACCTCAGACTCTCGGCCAAATTCTTCATCCTCAAGTTTTGAGGAGGTTAGGGGAAGATTGTATCCAATAGATGGATGTTCTAGGAGAAACCTCTGGATATTATCGGAAACCAATCCATCCATGATTAGTTCGATGAGAAGAGTCGTTTTTTCAAAGAGTTGATCAAGAACAGGATGTTCATCGACTGTGAAAAATCTAAAGAATTGGTTTGAATGGAATTTTGGTTTGAGAATCATTGTTGAGAAGAAAAGAAATTGAAAGGTTTATGGAGAAAGACATAAGGCGTCTGTTTCTTTTAAAGAAAGACGTGAGAAGCTGAACAGTCACTTGGAAGTTTTAATGAAGTCAGATGCTAATTATTGCGTGTGACTGTATTTCTTGTTTTCAAGAAATGTCGAATATATCTAACCAATTGATTTTGTTCAGATTAATTGTTTATTTCTTTTTCAGATAAAAGAAAGATGCCACGCGGAAACTCCATATTAAGTCTCTGGAATCAGGATGATATTGATCAGGATTTCAAGTGTGACCATCAGGATTTGAGAAGTATTATTATTTTAATGGAGGTCACAACAGGAAAAGGAAGCTGATCAGTATTGATTATTTATACCCTGATTTATTTCATGAAAATCAATTTTGAATCTTATTTTCCAAAAATTGTGGGTAACCGCACTTTTCAGGGACTGACACTTGTCAATCTACGTGTCGACGTGGGATAGTGGTCTGAAAGATTTGTGAAATATATTTGTTTTGAAACTCTAATCGTGTAATTGCTTTCTCTAATTTCACATTCTCTAAAGCAAAAACACTCTCTAGTTTTCAAAATCAACTAATCCATTTCAAGAATTTTTCAAGTTATTTTCAGATAAAAAATTGGCAGCTCAAAGAAGATTACCTAAGTAGCTTTCAAGTTTGGTGACTTTGATTTTATGACGAACAATCATGTAGCAGCTATCACCAACAAGGAAGTAGTATTAACTGATTTTCATCCAATCATGGACTTTCTGGCGTATGGACCATTAAGTTATGCATTGACAGCATCTCCACAAATTAATCAAGCAGCTGTCACACAAGCTTGGGAGAATGCTGAGGTAATTGATTATACTCAGAGTCAATCAGGTAAGATTGTTCTACATTTAGGACAAGATTCATTTGATATTACTGAATCTGTTGTTAATTCAGTACTTCACTTACCTGTTAGTTTGATTTATGAGAATGTACCATCTGATGATAATGTGAGAACTATGTTGTCTGAATTAGGTTATAGTGGACCTCTAGACAACATGAGCCAGTTGAATAGGTCTTTTCTTAGAAAGGAATGGTCTTTCTTCTTTGATCTGTTACATCACATATTGCTTATAGTTTGCTTTATGACAGAGTAATTAACATTAGTCACATTATCTTATGTCATATGAGTATTAAACTTGGGTTAAGAGATCAAAACAGGAAAATGGTTTATTATCATAGATTTATGCAAATGTTTATTAACCATTTTATTCCTGATGTTGAAGCTAGATTTGGTAGGGAACATTGTGTTTCTTCTTATGAACAGCAAAAGAGAATTTTCTCTGACATTATAAAGAAGGACAATGAAAAGAATCTAGATGAAATACCTGCAATTCATTATCCACATCATTTTCAGGTAATTCTTAAAACTCATCTTCCTACTCTCTACAATTCTTCTTTCTTTTGTGGTGAAATGACTCAGGAATCTCATTTGGAGGAGAACCCACCTGTGTCTACCCAAGTAACCCAAAACATTATAGTCTCTGAAACAATTCAAGAACCAAATTTTGATCCACAGCCTATTGTTTCAAAGAAACCAACCTCTGGTGTTTCTCAAAAGACATCAGTCGTAAGGAAGAGAAGATTTGTTGTGTCAAGTAGTAGTAATTCTAGTGAAGATGATGATGATTTAACTCTTGCTGAGAGAACAGAATTGAAGGCTGCAATTCAACTTTCTCTATTAGCACAAAGAGATGAAAAACCTAGCCACAGCCAGGCTGCAGTCTCCCAAAAGGCTGTAGTACTTAAAAAGGGAAAACAGTTACTGGATACTGTCTCTCAAAAGACTGTGTCTATTGAACAAAGATCTCATCCCAAGATCACTTCTGTGTCTACACCTCTTGAGTCTTCTCAGGATAAATTTTTTGCTCACTATACCAGGAGAACAAGGAGAAAGATTCAATTGTCACCTACACACACAGAGTCTAGTCCAACTAACATTATGCAGGTTTCTACACATCAAGATACATCTATGTCAGTATCTGACAAGAGAGATCTGGATATTGATTCTTCATGGGAAATTACATTATCATACAGACTGGCTATGGAACTAATTTCTCTCAAAGTGAAGTTGTCAAAGCCTGTTCTAGATTTTTTGGTTGAAAGAGTACCAAAACTTTTATTTCCAGCTAAATATGGACTTCTACATCAAAGACTTGACTTAATGAAGATGTATTTCTATGTATCTGTCAGATACAATTAGTCAAGAAATTTGGACTCTCGAAGCATGTTGCACTTCAATCACTTCATGCATATTTATTTGACAAGGATGTCATTATTGAAGATGCTTCAGCTCAAGGTGAACAACTGGAGGAAGTAGATAGAGGAATGAAGTCAACAGAAGATACTATTGCACCAGTGATGAATAGTAGGAAAGATCAGATCACAGTCACTGCAACACAAGAACCATCTAGTCAGAGGTTGGATGACTCAGGAGCTGTGATAGCTGATGTTGAAAGGTCTTCTGTGATGACTGAGAACAAAACTTAAAGACGGTGATGTACTAACTATGGTGTCTAATGAAGTATTACTGAAGACATCAGAGTCTAGTAAAGAACCTGAAAGTGGTATACTGGAGCCTGTAGTCTCTGGAAGGAAAGAAGATGATTGTAAGGGTTCAGAGATTATAGCAGCTCACTCCTTGGAGAAAACCTCAAGCCCCTTGCCATATGAGGAACCCTCTCTCCATGTGAGTTCAGGTATAAAAACTCCTTCTAAACCCTATTTTTCTGTAGGTCATGAGAGCACTTATCCAAATTTGAGTGATACACTTGAAAAGATGGATATTGATTCACAAACTGAGCGGCTGGCTCCTGACCAAGCAAAAGGTGAGGTAGAAAGAGTGTTGACTTTAGTAAGTCAAAGTGAGAATGAGGGTATGGATGATCAACTCCATAGTGAGGGAGAGAAAATTAGGAAACCATCATTTGATTTCTAGGATCAGGTTTTTCCTGAATCTTGGTCTGAAAATTTGGGTATGGATGCTGGTACTTATTCATTCATCAAAATGTATCAGAAGAATGACCTAGCACATCACAATGCAAAGCCAGAAGTTAAAGCTCAGAAGCAAAAAGAGAGGCTTGCAGGAATCATTAACAGAAGAGGTGCCAGGATAAAGCAATCTCTTGATACATATGTACCAGATGAAGTTCCTAATGATCCTAGTGTTCCTTTGTAAGTACTTCCAATATCAGCTAGAATTGAGACATCTATAGTCTCTGATCACTCTAAGGAGGAGTCAGGATTTGAAGATATTAGTACACAGAATACTGGTGAAGGAGATGATGATCATGTTTCAGCTCCAGATCAGAAAGATGAAGATGTTGATACTTCTAATCAGGTTTTATTACTTGAATATAATACAACACAAGCAACTTCTTCTACAAGACTTGAAGATACAGTTCTTTCTGATTCTGATTCTGAAGATACTAGAAGCACTTCCAACATTGAAGTTCATTCTGATGTTTTGAAAGATATTCAGAATTCTCAAATTGCTATGCAAACAAGACTTCAATCACTTGAAGATAACCAAGTCACAATTATGGAAAATCAAGCAGTTCTGATGAATAACATTTGTTCTATTTCTGAATCTCTTGGAATTAATGTTGCTGATGTAAAAAAGGGGGAGATAATGACGATTCAAAGACAAAGACAACAACAACACCAGACTGGGGGGACTGGGGGAGATAAAGAACAGACAAAGGGAAATAAAAAGAAGAACTAGTAGTGACAGTGGTGAATCTCACCTAGGAAGAGGTAAAGGAAGAGCAGCATTAATAGTTAAAATTCTTTCTTCTAAGTACTAGATAAACGTGTACATCTGGGAAGGAGGTACTTAACTTCATAAATTTATATTCATAAATTCTATTCTGGTTGTATTGTTATATGTTTTGACATCCACAACTTAGATTTATGCTTCAGATTTTAAAGCATAAATAGGGGGAGATTGTTAGGAATAATTCATAAGTTGTGATGTTAAGAATAGAATTTACACATTATACTTCTTGTAATCCTGATCTTATAAAGGATTTAGCACTATATATAGGATTTATGTGTAAGACAGTTATCTGTACAGTTTAGTCAGGAATGAACAGTGTATCGGAGACTACATGTCAGGAACAAAGAGCAAATCCTGATGACGGTCTAATACTGATGATAATCAGATACTGATGCAAGATGAAATCCTGATATCAGTCGTGCTACTGATGATGTCATTATGGATGCTACAGAAACTGGCTAGTGTTATAAAACAGGATCGTTGTTTGAAGAACAAGCAAGAAGATATTATGAAGGAAAAAGTTTTCTATTGAAGGAAACTATCGACTAGAAGGCAGAACATTGTCATGTATAGATTATATCCTTCTGTTATTAGTTGATAGGTAGCATTATAAATACTCTCTCTATATCATTGTAAAAAGAGTCGAACAAGCGTGTGTTGTGAGTTCGTGTGCGTAGCTCTGTATAAGGTTTGTATTCGAGAGTTCGAAACAAACAGAGAGAGATTTGTATTGTCAGCAGCTGCTAAAGGTATTGTACACCTTTGGTAGAGTTTGTATTTGATCTTATTAATACAAACAGAGTTTGATTCATTCGTTTATTCTTGTTCATATAAGATAGCAAAAATCAGGCACGATTATATAACTTGTATTCAACCCCCCCTTCTACAAGTTATTCGAGTTAACACCTTCAAACAGATCATATGTTTAATCAAAGATGCAAAAGGCCGCTAGGTATATAAATCCATGCCTAAGCATGACACAAGCAAAGTCAGGTAAGCTGATTCATTAGAGCATTGATATTTCGAACAAGCAAAGTCATGCAATTAACAAGCAGAATTATTTAATTACTGAAGAAAAATGTTATTTCACCAGCGAAGCAGAGTTCTACTATAGGTTATCACATAGAAAGTACTTGATTTCACCAAGTATTTTAGAAAAATTAGTCTGTTATAATTTCAAAAAAATGTAGTTAGAAGTTATGCCATTGAACTCCAGGAATTTTGAAGAAGCAAATAGCAGGAGAGGAATTTGAGAAGTAGCAACCTACATAAACAAAACTAGTTAGTGTCCAAATGAAAGTTTTGCAGAACGTCAAACGCTCCACACCAAAAACAAGACACGCAAAACTATAACATGGAAAACGTAGATAAATGCCAACGCAAATCCTATGTCTCTGTCTCTACTGTGGTATAATACTTTGAAGTAGCTTTAGATAGAAGATGCCTGTTTGTACACAGCTTTAAATCATGGATCAAATACTGAATTAGAAGTTTAGTACAAGAAACCCAGCATCGCTGAATTAGTAAAAGAACTCGTCATCGCGTTCAGGTTAGTAGGGATGGTCCTAATGCTCACAACTCTACCTTCATTTCTATTAAAGAGGTTTGTTTTGAACAACACGTCAAGTAGAGCTAGAAAAAAATTCAAAAAATCCGATATTCGTCCGAAATATTTGTATTCGTATCCGGAAAAAAGCGGATATTATTCGTATCCGGAATCAACCGGTGTTAGGAATAATTCATAAGTTGTGATGTTAAGAATAGAATTTATACATTATACTTCTTGTAATCCTGATCTTATAAAGGATTTAGCACTATATATAGGATTTATGTGTAAGACAGTTATCTGTACAGTTTAGTCAGGAATGAACAGTGTATCGGAGACTATATGTCAGGAACAAAGAGCAAATCCTGATGACGGTCTAATACTGATGATGATCAGATACTGATGTAAGATGAAATCCTGATATCAGTCGTGTTACTGATGATGTCATTATGGATATTACAGAAACTGGCAAGTGCTATAAAACAGGATCGTTGTTTGAAGAACAAGCAAGAAGATATTATGAAGGAAAGAGTTTTCTATTGATGGAAACTATCGACTAGAAGGCAGAACATTGTCATGTATAGATTATATCTTTCTGTTATTAGTTGATAGGTAGCATTATAAATACTCTCTCTATATCATTGTAAAAAGTGTCGTAGTCGAACAAACGTGAAAATTGAGTTCGTGTGCGTAGCTCTGTATAAGGTTTGTATTCGAGAATTCGAAACAAACAGAGAGAGAGATTTGTATTGTCAGCAGCTGCTAAAGGTATTGTACACCTTTGGTAGAGTTTGTATTTGATCTTATTAATACAAACAGAGTTTGATTCATTCGTTTATTCTTGTTCATATAATTAAGTAAAAATCAGACACGATTATATAACTTGTATTCAACCCCCCCTTCTACAAGTTATTCGAGTTAACAATTGGTATCAGAGCAGGTTGATTTCGAATAATCATAAAGATCTGCAATCATGTCTGGTTACAAGGATGGGAATACTAAGATTCCTATGCTCAAGAGAAATGAATATACTCTATGGGAAGTAAAGATGTTGCATCATCTGGATGCAACAGATCCTGATTATCTTGACAGAATCAGAGATGGACCTTTTGTTCCAACAAAGGTCGTTGGACAAGCAACTGTTGATGGTGTGGTTGTTCCAGAACATACAGCAGAGAAGCCAAAATCTGAATGGTCAGTTAAAGACAAGGAGAATGTTCTTAAAGATGCTAAAGTGAGAAACATATTATTCAACAGTCTTGATTCTGTTCTCACTAACTATGTTCTCTCTTGTAAAACTACTAAGGATATATGGGACAATCTTAAGGTTCACTGTGAAGGAACTAAGCCTGTCAGGAAGAATATGAGGACATTACTTATACAGCAGTATGAGTACTTTGAATCCAAGTCTGGTGAGTCACTTACTGATACCTTTGATAGGTTTACAAAACTCATCAATGAGATGGCCATGCATGGTAAATATTATGACTTGGAGGATATGAATACAAAGTTCATGAAAGCTTTGCCTGATTTCTACAATGAGAAGATATCTGCGATTGAGGAAGCTAATGATCTGGATGAGATTTCATTAGAGGCAGTATATGGAAAATTGAGAGCTTATGAACTTGACAAGCAGCAGAAGAAGAGCAGGAGTGAAGGAAAGATGAAGACTATTGCACTTACTGCTCAATCTGAAGTAAAGAAGCTTCCTGAAGAACAGCATGAAGAGATTGCTGTAAAGAATTCAAGGAAGAAGAAAAGCAAAGAAAGTTCTGAGTCAGAGACTACTGATATGGACTCTGACAACAATGATTCTAAATCTGAGATGCAGGAACTCTTTGCTATGTTTGCTAAAGCTTTCAAGAAAGGTAGATTTAACATGAGAAGATTTAGCAAAGGACCTTTTCAAAAGAAGGAGGAGAAGAAGAGTGACAAAGGCAAGAGTACAATTGTCAAGCTTGATAAGGCCAAGATCAAGTGCTTTAACTGCAGCGAGCTTGGACACTTTGCTAGTGAGTGTAAGAAGCCTAGGAATTCAGGAAAGGGTAATGCACTTATGGTCACATAGAAGGATTGGGCTGATTCCAGTGATTCTGAAGATGAATTGGATTATGACAACATTGCATTGATGGCAAATAGTTCAGACAAACCTGGATCTCCAAAGAAAACTTCTCCATCCTCTGTTAAGGTATCACTTCACTCTCTTGATTCATTTGATAGCTTAAATTCTGATGAAATTAGATCTATCCATGCTGAGTTTAAGAATCTTATGACTAATTTTAGAATTCTTACTTGTGAAAGAGATGAACTTAAGGTCAAGAATGATAAATTAGTTGATAGAAATAATTTTCTTGAATCTGAATTAATTCAAATGGAAGAATACAAGTTAAGTTCTGATAAAGCTAAGCATGATTATAGTGTTATTCTTGAGGCTTATGACTATGTCAGAAAAGAACTAGAAGAAGAGAGAGATGTGATTAAGACCATTAACAATTCCAGTAAAAAGACTATGGAAATCTTTGAAAGTGGAATTCGTGGTAAGGTTAATGGTTTAGGTTTTGATAAGGCTAGACAAGAAGAAAAAGTAGCTATTGTCAATGATGATAGTAAAATAGAAGCTAACACATCTAAAGGTAAGAAAATTGTTTCTGAACCTAATCATGTTAAATTTGTTGATTCAAAAGGTACCCCTGTTGTACACAAAAGGATTAACAATAGTAATTCAGATGAGAAAGTGTTAGAGAAACCTAAGAATGTAAACATAGGGTTTTTGTCTAAGTCTCAGTTGAAACAGAGATTAGATGGTCTTTCAGAGTCTAGCAAGATCAAAAGAAATAGAAATGGAAAAGAAGGTATTAACAAAGAGAATAATTACAAGAATGTACCTGATGCACCTAGGAAAAAATGCTATAAGTGTGGAAATCATAATCATTTGGCCCTAGACTGCAATCAAAAACCTTCTTGGAAAACTGAGTCCAGATTCCCCAAGACTCAGAAAATTCAATACCAACCACAAAAAGCTTGTTATTATTGTGGTAGTTTACTTCATTCCATTTAAATGTGTAAAGAATATCATGAACTGTATTATGACTATTATTCCTTGAAATCTGAAACTCCTAGTCACAAACAGTTTGTGAAATCAGAATCTAAGGTTAACTCTGTAACAGGTAAAATAAAAGCAAAATTCTCAAAGCCTATCGTTTCTAAATCTAGTAAGAAAGGATCCAATCAAAGTTGGGTCCTAAAAAATTCTAACTAGTTACTTTTTGTTTGCAGGGCACAGGAAAGAAGCATTCAATTATCTTGGACAGTGGATGCTCTGGACATATGACTAGAAAGAAGTCCCTGCTTACAAAGTTTGAGAGGAAAGCTGGCCCAGTAATATCTTTTGGAGATGGCAACAAAGGAGAAACTCTGGGATATGGCTCAATTGTTTTGGGGAATGTCATCATAGAAAATGTAGCACTGGTTGAAGGCTTGAAACATACTCTTTTAAGCATAAGTCAACTGGGTGATAAAGGTTACAAATCAATCTTTGACAAAGAAGGATGCAAAATCTTGAATATGCAGAGTGGAGACATTGTTCTAACTGGTCAAAGACATGGTAACATATATGAAGCCAGCTTAAGTGATACATCTAAAGGAATTGTTAGATGTCTCTACAGCAAAGCAACAAGTGATGAAAGCTGGAATTGGCACAAGAAGCTCTCACATCTTAACTTCAAGAAGCTTAATCAACTTGTTAAGCACAATCTGGTGAGAGGCCTACCTCAGGCAAATTTTGTGCAAGATGGACTTTGTGATGCATGTCAGCTTGGAAAGCAAAGAAGAACCACTTTCAAGAGCAAGACTGAAAATTCAATTACTGAACCATTTCACATGCTACATCTTGATCTGTTTGGTCCAGTAAACATTATGTCTATCAACAAGAAAAGATATGCTCTAGTTATAGTGGATGATTTCACAAGGTTCACATGGGTGTTCTTTCTACACAAGAAGGATGAAGCTCCTCAGCAAATCATTGAACTTATCAAGAATATTCATAATAACTCTGAGTACAAAGTCAAAGTACTTAGAAGTGACAATGGTACAGAATTCAAGAACTCTACAATGGAGGGGTTTTGTGCAGACAAAGGAATCACTGAACAGTTTTCTGCACCTAGTACACCTCAACAGAATGGTGTAGTGGAAAGAAAGAACAGGACTCTCATAGAGGCAGCAAGAACCATGCTTGCAGATGCAAAACTTCCAACCTACTTTTGGGCAGAAGCTATTAACACTGCATGTTTCACTCAAAACTGTACCTTGGTAAATAGTCATGGAAAAACTCCCTATGAGATGATCAAAGGAAAGAAACCAAGTGTGAAATACTTTCACATCTTTGGATGCAAATGCTATGTCCTAAAAGTTCATCCAGAACAACTTGGAAAATTTGAAGCCAAATCGGATGAAGCAATTTTTCTAGGATATTCAGCATCTAAGGCCTTCAAAGTTTATAATCTCAGAACTCACATTGTTATGGAATCAATTCATGTTGCATTTGATGATAATAAATTTGGAATTCTGCAAACTGATGAAAGCCATGACAAATTGGAATTTGAAAATCTGAAGAATTCTGAGATACTCTCCAGTGATGATGAAGGTTCTCCAGAAGGAATTTCTATTGCTTCTCAAAGGAATGCTACTGTTGAGGGGGAGCAAATAAATCAAAGAGAACACAGTGATCATCAGGAGCAGACTAGCCTTTTAGAGTCCACTCCATCAGGAATTGACATTTCAGAGTCTACTCCATCAGGAACTGATCTTTCAGAGTCTACTGAGGAAAGATCAGTAACTAGCAGCAATATGGAATCTACTGATTCTATTGATCAAAGGAGAGTTTTTGAAGGTAGAGAGAATTCTTCTACAAGAGATACCACTAACTTAGGGGGAGAGTCTAGCAGAGTTAATCTACCACCTGTTAGAAAATGGACAAAGGATCATACTGAAGATTTGATTATTGGTGATCCAAATAGTGGTGTTCAAACTAGAAGATCAATTCAAAATGAATGCTTGTATAGTTGATTTCTCTCAAAGAATGAACCTAAGAAGGTTGAAGAAGCCTTACAGGATACTGATTGGGTAATTGCAATGCAGGAGGAGTTAAATGAGTTTGAGAGAAACAAAGTCTGGAAACTGGTACCAAGACCTAAAGATAGATCAATTGTTGGTGCAAGATGGGTTTTCAGAAACAAGCTAGATGAATCTGGTATGATTGTAAGAAACAAAGCTAGACTGGTGGCCAAGGGTTATTCTTAGGAAGAAGGCATTGATTATGATGAGACCTTTGCACCTGTAGCAAGATTAGAAGCAATCAGAATGTTTCTTGCATTTGCAGCTCATTCAAAATTCAAGGTATACCAGATGGATGTAAAGAGTGCTTTTCTAAATGGCAAACTTGATGAGGAAGTGTATGTGGAACAGCCACCTGGATTTGTTGATCCAAAGTTTCCAAATCATGTCTACAAACTTGACAAGGCACTCTATGGACTAAAGCAGGCACCAAGAGCATGGTATGAGACTTTGTCTAAATTTCTTCTTGAAAATGGCTTCACAAGAGGTACAATTGACAAAACTCTATTCTTTAGAAAGATAAAAGGTGAATTGCTTTTAGTTCAAGTTTATGTTGATGATATTATTTTTGGTTCTACTAATAAAAAGTTGTGTGCTAAGTTTAGCAAGCTTATGCAGTCTAAGTATCAGATGAGCATGATGGGTGAATTAAATTATTTCTTAGGCTTGCAGGTCAAACAGACTGAGACTGGTATCTCATTAATCAGTCAAAGTATATCAAAGATCTTTTAAGAAGGTTTGACTTTCAAGACTGTGCAGTTGCAAAAACACCCATGGCAACAGCCACTAAACTAGACTCTGATCCTAAAGGGAAGAGTGTGGATAATACTAGTTATAGAGGCATGATAGGCTCATTGTTATATCTAACTGCAAGTAGGCCAGATATAATGTTTTCTACCTGTTTATGTGCTAGATTCCAAAGTGATCCTAAGGAATCTCATTTAATTGCTGTGAAGAGAATTTTTAGATATCTCAAAGGAACTCCAAATCTTGGTTTGTGGTATCCTACAGAATCTGATTTCTTTCTAATTGGCTATTCAGACTCTGATTATGCAGGGTGTATAATAGACAGGAAAAGCACTACAGGTACATGTCAATTCTTGGGAAATAGATTGATTTCTTGGGCAAGCAAGAAGCAACAATCTGTTTCAACCTCAACTGCAGAAGCTGAGTACATAGCAGCAGGCAGTTGTTGTGCACAACTCCTTTGGATAAGAAAACAGTTGATGGATTATGGTATGACACTTAGTAATATTCCTATGTTTTGTGATAATACTAGTGCTATTAAAATTGCAGAAAATCCAGTTCAACATTCAAGGACTAAGCACATTGATGTCAGGTATCATTTTATTAGAGAACATATTGAGAATGGTACTGTGGAACTTCATTTTGTTCCTACTGACAAACAGCTTGCAGATATTCTAACTAAACCACTTGATGAGACTACATTCAGTAGATTAGTAAGTGAGTTAGGAATGTTAAATATTTAGATCTTTAACATTTGCAAATGTAGCAAGGTATGTTGTTTTTAGCTTATAGACTTGATATTCTTGTCAGGATCTATATTTGATTGTTAAATGCTTTAGCTATAACACTTTGCCTTGATAAATTTCAGTATGATAGACTTATTAATAATCATCAGGATTAGATTTGTTATCAGGATGCTGACATCATCAGTATTGTGTCAGTATCAGGATTATGAAAATTGTTTCAGATCCTGACGTTTACTTTGTGTAGTAATCTAATTCTATGATGTGTTAAGTCTATGCCAGCATGTTTTGATATTTGCATACTGATAATTTATACATCATTCAATAATCAAAAGACAAGTAGATAACAAGTAATTGTATTTTCATTAATTGAAAGCATTACATATATGGAAATGAAATACAACATCTTTTTGTCTAATTTCTACTGATAATTCTATACTTGTCTATTGATATGAATTCTGAGGTACAGGACAAGGAGTATCTCAAGAAATCCATCAGGGGATTGAATAACCTCGTCTACTCTTGGATTCCTTGTCTGGGCGACTTGAATGAGAGCAGCTAAATTAAATGTATAGCATCTCCATCAAGATCAACCTCAGACTCTCGGCCAAATTCTTCATCCTCAAGTTTTGAGGAGGTTAGGGGAAGATTGTATCCAACAGATGGATGTTCTAGGAGAAACCTCTGGATATTATCGGAAATCAATCCATCCATGATTAGTTCGATGAGAAGAGTCATCTTTTCAAAGAGATGATCAAGAACAGGATGTTCATCGACCGTGAAAGATCTAAAGAATGGGTTTGAATGGAATTTTGGTTTGAGAAGCATTGTTGAGAAGAAAAGAAATTGAAAGGTTTATGGAGAATGGCATAAGGCGTCTGTTTTTTTTAAAGAAAGACGTGAGAAGCTGAACAGTCACTTGGAAGTTTTAATGAAGTCAGATGCTAATTATTGCGTGTGACTGTATTTCTTATTTTCAAGAAATATTGAATATATCTAACCAATTGATTTTTGTTCAGATTAATTGTTTATTTCTTTTTCAGATAAAAGAAAAATGTCACGTGGAAACTCCATATTAAGTCTCTGGAATCATGATGACATTGATCAGGATTTCATGTATGACCATCAGGATTTGAGAATTATTATCACATCGTATTTTGTGATTATTTTGATGAGAGGTCAACAGGAAAAGGAAGCCGATCAGTGTTGATTATTTATACCCTGATTTATTTCATGAAAATCAATTTTGGATTTTATTTTCCAAAAATCGTGGGTAACCGTAGTTTTCAGGGACTGACACCTGTCAATCTACGTGTCAATGTGGGATAGTGGTCTGAAAGATTTGTGAAATATATTTGTTTTGAAACTCTAATCGTGTAATTGCTTTCTCTAATTTCACATTCTCTAAAGCAAAAACACTCTCGAGTTTTCAAAATCACTAATCCATTTCAAGAATTTATCAAGTTCTTTTCAGATAAAAAATGGCAGCTCAAAGAAGATTACCTAAATCAGTAGCCTTCAAGTTTGGTGACTTCGATTTTATGACGAACAATCATGTAGCAGCTATCACCAACAAGGAAGGAGTGTAAACTGATTTTCATCCAATCATGAACTTTCTAGCGTATGGACCATTAAGTTATTCATTGACAGCATCTCCACAGATTAATCAAGCAGCTGTTACACAAGCTTGGGAGAATGCTGAGGTAATTGATTCTACTCAGAGTCAATCAGGTAAGATTGTTCTACACTTAGGACAAGATTCTTTTGATATTACTGAATCTGTTGTTAATTCAGTACTTTGCTTAACTGTTAGTTTGAATTATGAGAATGTACCATCTGATGATGATGTAAGATATAATGGACCTTTAGATAACATGAGCCAGTTAAGAAGATCTTGTCTTAGAAAAGAATGGTCTTTCTTCTTTGATCAATTAGCTAAATGCTTTATTGGTAAATGTAGTTCTTTTGATCAAATTACTTCTGTTACTTCACATATTGCTTACAATTTGCTTTATGACAGAGTAATTAACATTGGTCACATTATCTTAAGTCAGATGTGTATTAAACTTGGGTTAAGAGATCAAAACAGGAAAATGGTTTATTATCATAGATTTATGCAAATGTTTATTAACCAATTTATTCCTGATGTTGAAACTAGATTTGGTAGAGAACATTGTGTTTCTTCTTATTTACAGCAAAAGAGAATTTTCTCTGACATTACAAAGAAGGACAATGAAAAGAATCTAGATGAAATACCTGTAATTCATTATCCACATCATGTTCAGGTAATTCTTAAAACTCATCTTCCTACTCTCTACAATTCTTCTTTCTTTTGTGGTGAAATGGCTCAGGAATCTCATTTGGAGGAGAACCCACCTGTGTCTACCCAAGTAGCCCAAAACATTATAGTCTCTGAAACAATTCAAGAACAAAGTTTTAATCCACAACCTATTGTTTCAAAGAAAGCAACCTCTGATGTTTCTCAAAAGACATCAGTTGTAAGGAAGAGAAGATTTGTTGTGTCAAGTAGTAGTACTTCTAGTGAAGATGATGATAATATATCTCTTGCTGAGAGAGAAGAATTGAAGACTGCAATTCGACTTTCTAAGCTAGGACAAAGAGATGAAGCACCTAGTCACAGCCAGGCTGCAGTTTCTCAAAAGATTGTAGTACTTAAAAAAATAAAACAGTTACTGGATACTGTCTCTCAAAAGACTGTGTCTATTGTAAAAAGATCTCATCCCAAGATCACTTCTGTGTCTACACCTCTTGAGTCTTCTCAGGATAAATCTTTTGCTCACTATACCAGGAGAACAAGGAGAAAGATTCAATTGTCTCCTACACACACAGAGTCTAGTCCAACTAATATCATGCAGGTCTCTACAAATGAAGCTACAATCAAGTCAGCAAATGACCATAGAGATCTGGATATTGATTCTTCATGGGAAACTACATTATCATACAGACTGGCTATGGGACTAATTTCTCTCAAAGTAAAGTTGTCAAGGCCTGTTCTAGATTTTCTGGTTGAAAGAGTACCAAAACTTTTATTTCCAGATGAATATGGACTTCTATATCAAAGACTTGACTTAATGAAGATGTATTTCTATGTATCTGTCAGAAGAAAATTAGTCAAGAAATTTGAACTCTCGAAGCATGTTGCACTTCAATCACTTCATGCATATTTATTTGACAAGGATGTCATTATTGAAGATGTTTCAGCTGACGGTGAACAACTGGAGGAAGTAGATAGTGGAATGCAGTCAACAGAAGATACTATTCCACCAGTGGTGGATAGTAGGAAAGATCAGATCATAGTCACTGCAACACAAGAACCATCTAGTCAGAGGTTGGATGACTTAGGAGCTGTGATAGCTGATGTTGAAAGGTCTTCTGTGATGACTGAAATTGCAAGTGAGAAACCCTATGATATGGGAGGAATAACTTTGACTGATTTTCTTGAAGATCAAACAAACATTGTTCAGTCAGAGTCTATCCACCTTGAGGGTGAGTCTCAGCAAACAACACTTAAAGACGGTGATGTACTAACTATGGTGTCTAATGAAGTATTACTGAAGACATCAGAGTCTAGTAGAGAACCTGAAAGTGGTATACTGGAGCCTGTAGTCTCTGGAAGGAAAGAAAATGTTTGTGAGGGTTCAGAGATTATAGCAGCTCACTCCTTGGAGAAAACCTCAAGCCCCATGCCAAATGAGGAACCCTCTCTCCATGTGAGTTCAGGTATAAAAACTTCTTCTAAACTATATTTTTCTGTAGGTCATGAGAGCACTTATCCAAATTTGAGTGATACACTTGAAAAGATGGATATTGATTCACAATCAGAGCGGCTGGCTCCTGACCAGGCAAAAGAAGAGGTAGAAAGAGTGTTGACTTTAGATAGTCAAAGTGAGATTGAGGGTATGGATGATCAACTCCATAGTGAGGGAGAGAAAATTAGGAAACCACCATCGTTTGATTTCTGGGATCAGGTTTTTCCTGAATCTTGGTCTAACAATCTAGGTATGGATGCTGGTACTTATTCTTTTATCAAGATGTATGAGAAGAATGACTTAGCAAAGCACAACTCAAAGCCAGAAGTTAAAGCTCAGTTGCAAAAAGAAAGGCTTGCAGGAATTATAAACAGAAGAGGTGAAAGGCTAAGACAAACTTCTACACCATCAGTACCAGACGATATTCCTAATGATCCTAGTATTCCTTTGTTTGTACTACCAATATCAGGAAGAATTGAGACATCAACAGTATCTGATCAATCTAAGGAGGAGTCAGGTTTTGTAGATGTTAGTACACAGAATACTGGTGAAGGACAAAATGATCATATTGCAGCTTCAGATCAGAAAGATGAAGATGTTTGTAACTCTAATCGAGTTTTATTACTTGAATATCATTCTACACAGGCAACTTCTTCTACAAGACTTGAATCTGAAGATATTCCAAACACTTCCAACATTGAAGTCAATTCTGAAGTTCTACAAGATATTCAGAAATCTCAAGTTGAATTTCAATCAAGACTTCAAACACTTGAAGATAACCAAGTCACTATTATGGAAAATCAAGCAGTTCTGATGAATCTCATTTGTTCTGTTACTGAATCTCTTGGAATTAATGTTGCTGATGTCAAAAAGGGGGAGATAAAGACAATTCAAAGACAACAACAACAACCGACTGGGGATAAAAGAAGAACTGGGGGAGATAAAGATTGTGACAGAGGTGAATCTCATCATGGAAGTGGCAAAGGAAAAGAAGCATCAAATAGTTGAATTCTTTCTTCTAAGTACTGGATACTATGTCTATATCTGAAAGAGGAGGTACTTAACTTCATGATTTTTGAATTCATAAATTCTATTCTGATTATATTGTTATATGTTTTGACATCAACAACTCAGATTTATGCTTCAGATTTTAAAGCATAAATAGGGGGAGATTGTTAGGAATAATTCATGAGTTGTGATGTTAAGAATAGAATTTTACTTATACTTCTTGTATATCCTGATTTATAAAGGATTTAGCACTTTGTATAGAAAATATGTATTAGACAGTTATCTGTAAAGTTTAGTCAGGAATGAACAGTGCATCGAGTACTACATGTCAGGAACTGAGATTGAATCCTGATATGTCAAGTTAACTACTGATCAAGTACTGATGGGATGGTCAGATCCTGATGTAAGATGAAATCCTGATATCAGTCGTGTTACTGATGATATCATTATGGATGCTACAGAAACTGGCAAGTGCTATAAAACAGGATCTTTGTTTGAGGAACAAGCAAGAAGATTTTATGAAGGAAAGAATTTTCTATTGATGGAAACTATGAACTGGACGGCAGAACATTGTCATGTATAGATTATCTTTCTGTAATTAGTTGATAGGAAGCATTATAAATATTCTCTCTATATCATTGTAAAAAGTGGACGTGAGTTCAAGTCGTAGTTCGTGTGCGTAGCTCTGTATAAGGTTTGTATTCGAAAGATCGAAACAAACAGAGAGAGAAATTTGAATTGTCAGCAGCTACTAAAGGTATTTGTACACCTTTGGTAGAGTTTGTATTTAATCTTATTAATACAAACAGAATTTGATTCATTCGTTTATTCTTGTTCATATAACCAAGCAAAAATTAGACACGATTATATAACTTGTATTCAACCCCCCTTCTACAAGTTATTCGAGTTAACAAAACATATGCACCAGTTGCCAAAATGACAACTGTCAGGTTATTAGTAGCTGTTGCAACATCTCAGTCTTGGCATATTACACAGTTAGATGTCACCAATGCATTTTTGCATGGTGACTGTTGTGCCCAAAATCACCATGAGCTGAATTTAGGCCCACTAGGCCTTAGTGTTCAATCCGTACGAGCAAGAAGATAGATCCAGCACAAGACATGAGGACCAGATATGAAGAAATGAGTATCAGACAGAGAAATGACCAAGCATCTAAGGAAATCAGAAGGTTTCTGAAGGCCTGGGAACAGATCAGATTACCAAAGGACCAGCTTCCTCCTAGTAGAAGAGTTCGAATTATTATAGCTACAACCACGAAAAGAGGTAAGAACGTGCAAAGATATTAGATAAGTTATCCAGCCTAACATGTTTGTTATTTGTGCAGGTATAGATATCTAGAAAGAGGTTCCTGAGCAGTATGTCCCGAAATAAGGAGATTCTTGAGAAACAGGCTCCTAAGATATAGGTTCCTGAGCACCAGGTTCCTAAGAGTAATTGACAGAACGTTCTAGAAGCTATCTAGAACAGATAAACGAATTATTATTGGAGTATAATTCTAGGCCACACATGATCCTAGAATATATCTGATATACGAGAGAATTATAATGGGGACGAACTCGAGTTCTACTCTATTTCACCAACTAGTTCGTGAAAGGCTCTAAAGGAACCTGAGTCCTACACGAACTAGGTAATCGAATACAACTATTCCAGCAGAGTCAGATTCGCATTAGAACTACGTGAGCTAGATTTCTATATAAAGGATACGTAGGCACCTTGAGGGTAAGACGAATTCCGCTCTCTAATTTTCTCTAAAGGCATCTGAGATTGTTGGAGACACCCTCAAGCTCAGCTCACCCCCACAAACACAACCCAAATATTCCATTGAACAGTTGATCATTAGCCTTACAACTCATCGAGAACCTCACAAAAGTTGTTACGAAATTCACTCATCAAGATTGGCGCTAGAAGGAGGAGAGTTAACATCTTAAGAGTGGAAAGATGGAAGGTGATTCAGATAGTGAAGCAACCCGTTCTGTGGAGAAAACTCATGATGATGATGAACATACTCATCAGGGAAAGAAGGTTACCTCAGCAGACGTGTTGGAGGTTTTGAAGACTTTTGGAGAACGATTGTCAACCCTGGAACAAGCTTCAAGCAAGAAGAAAAAGAAGGCCAAGGAGGGGAGAAAGTCGAAGGTTACTCCAAAACATTTGGACTTTGAAGAAAAGAACTTGAACCTGAAAATGTATCTGAAAAGGAGGAGGAAGAACCAAGTCGGGATGGTGATGATGAAGAGCTAAAGAATCCTGAGAAGAATAAAACTCCTACCAAGAAAGTGCAATCCCAGGTTTGTGCTGAGTCCAAGGGAAAGAAGAAAAATAAAACAGGAGGTTCCTCGCAGAAAAAGAAGAAGGACAAGGAGCCATCTATTGAGATAATTGAGGATGATGAGATAGTTTCAGAGAAAACCAGTGAGGAATCTAGCACTGCAGAGTCACAGGATGACGAAGGAATGAGTAAACAGACAAAGTCGGAAGCTATTTCAGAGGTAACGGCTGAAGATGTTAAGAAAATATTAGCTCAACTCAGGGATGAAAAAGAATCTTGCTGCTAAACCCATAACTGCTTCTCCCTTTACCAAGAAGGTTCGAAAGTCAGCTTTACCTAGATCCTATAGACCTTCGAATGAGTTGAAGTTTGATGGAACCACTGACCCAATTGAGTACTTAAGTCGTTTCGACACGGAGATGATGTTTATCAAGTGAAGGAGGTAACTAGGTGTAGGTTACTGGCTGCAACTCTGCAGGGTGGAGCTTATCAATGGTTTAAGAGATTACCTGCTGATTAAATTGGTTCCTGGGAAAGCATGGGAAAGCTCTTTGATACTCAGTTTAGAGCATCTGTCGCGTTTGCACCACCTACCAATACCTTAGCTAACATCAAACAGAGACCTAATGAGACGTTGACAAAATATTTCAAGAGATTTAATGCAGAGGTTCCAAAGGTTAGGAGAACATCTGAGGAGACTCTAAAAAATTTCTTAATTGCTGGAGTAAAAAGAGGTTCTGATTTTTGGAAAAATTTACAAAGGAAAGAACCTGAGACATTGGCAGATTTCTATTCTCAAGCAGAGTCTTTTCGTTTGGTGGAGGAATCTCTAGCTGATTTGAAGAAAGATCCAGATTTTGAGAGGCAAAGTGGATGGTCAGGAAACAAGAGGTCAAGGCCCAGAAGCCCTAACAATCGAGACAATAAGAAGGTGGTTAGTCGTACATCTCAAGTGAAGCCTGAAGCTGAAGCTGTGAATCCTACCAGATCTGCTATGAATCAGGTTCCACCACCAGCTTCCTACAATAACCCTAAGAGGGAAAGACCTGTCTATGAAACTTTCACCCCTTTGGTTGCCCTGATTGATCATATCTATGCTGTGAATGGAAGTCTTCATGGTTTAGGAAACCTTTCAAAACTGGTTCTCCCGGAAATAAAATTGAGCGTCTGTACTGTGATTTTCATGATAACAATGGGCATAACACTGCAGACTATCGCCATTTGAGAGATTTAATTGAAACTCTAATTAGGCAAGGGCAGTTAACTGAATGGGTAGCTAAGGAAGGAAAGAAGTATAGAGAGGAGAAGACGCAGAAAGCACCAGAACCTGTGTTAATAGAAGGACCACCCAAAACTGGATGCATACGAATTATTATAGGAGGTCCCCATATTGGAGGAAATGGCAGAAACGCTATGGAAAGGTATACGCGTGAAGCAAAGGAGCATCCATTGACCAATGTTTGCAATCTATCTCAGAGGTCTCCCAAGTTATTCGAAGGGGAAGATGCAGATATTACTTTCACTGAAGAGGATGCTTCTGGGTACATCATCCCCACACAGATGCTTTGGTAATTGAAGCAGGTATTGGGTCTTATGAGGTTCATCGAGTGCTAGTGGATAATGGAAGCTCTGTTAATCTATTGTCGTATTTAGCTTTCAAGAAGATGCATTTTCTGGATAGGGATTTAACTCCAACGAAGGATACCTTGTATGGCTTCACCAAAAACCAGGTCCCCATCAAAGGTAAGATTCGTTTACCAGTGACTTTAGGTGATAAGCCTTGCTGCATTACACAGTTATCAGAATTTATTGTTATAGTGGACAACATGAATTATAATGCTATCCTTGGGAGACCAATTTTGAAGGAGATGAGGGTGGTAACCTCAATTTATCACCTGACTATGAAGTTTCCAACACCATGTGTTATTGGTGTAGTTCGAGGTTGTCAGTATGAGTCTAGAGAATGCTACACAAAAGCTTTGCAGCATGCTACTAAGGCTGCTAAGTTACCTGAGCCAGTGGATGAGGTTCCTGATGATTTTCTGGGGAAGAATCCGAATGACATAACAGTTGATCTATGTAGTAAGCCATTAGAGGGTTTTGTGCCAGCATTGTGTAGAGCAGTGAGAATTGAAGAGGTCACAGAAGAGGGACCTCATGTTGAGATTCCAATTTTTTAGGGACCAGATACCCCTTACTTGCTGTTAGAAAGTGCACCCCCTATGGACAATGATGGTGATGTGTGTATGACAGAGGAATTGGATGTTGAGAATTCTCGAAAATTGAAGCACAGTGGAAGTAGTGAGGATAGTCAGCCAGTGGCTAAGAGAAGGAATGTCATGCAAGAAGCACATGTACCACCTGCTGTGGATGAACTTCAAGAAGATTCGATTGCAGAGATGGATATAGATTGGAGCTCACCTAGAACCAACTCTAAAGGAATCTCTTGTTTCTTTCTTGAGTAAGAATCTGGATGTCTTTGCTTGGTTCCATGCGGACATGGAAGGAATAGATCCAAAGGTTATGTGTCACAAATTGAATGTTGATCCAGAGAAGAAAGGTGTGAGACAGAAGCGAAGACCAGCTAGTGGAGAGAGAGCTCAAGCATTGAAAGAAGAAGTGGATCGGTTGCTGGTTTGGTCAAGGAATCTTTTTATCATATATGGTTAGTGTTGATGAGTGGATTTCGTAACAACTTTTGTGAGGTTCTCGATGAGTTGTAAGGTTAACGATCAACTGTTCAATGGAAGATTTGGGGTTGTGTTTGTGGGGGTGAGCTGAGCTCGAGGGTGTCTCCAATAATCTCAGATGCCTTTAGAGAAAATTAGAGAGCTGAATTCGTCTTACCCTCAAGGTGCCTATGTATCCTTTATATAGGAATCAAGCTCACGTAGTTCTAATACGAATCTGACTCTGCTGGAATAGCTGTATTCGATTACCTAGTTCGTGTTGGACTCAGGTTCCTTTAGAGCCTTTCACGAACTAGTTGGTGAAGTAGAGTAGAACTCAAGTTCGTACCCCATTATAATTCTCTCTCGTATATCAGAGATATTTTAGGATCATCTGTGCCCTAGAATTATACTCCAATACTAATTTGTTTATCTATTCTAGATAACTTCTAGAATGTTCTATCGGTTACTCTTAGGAACCTGGTGCTCAGGAACCTATATGCCTGCACTGTTCTCCAGCTACACACTTAAGCGAAGGCTGATTGAATCCTCGTTTATATAGGACTCCATCATAAATCACATACTTGGTAACATGATATTTCAGTCTCCTAGCCTCATCTTGATTAGGAGGTATCTCTCCCTTTGTTAAATAGTTAAAGATGGGAGTCATCCATGAGTCTTCAACTGGGAATTCAATGTCCATCACCTCTTCTTTGAAAACACTAGGCTGCTCTTGAATATTAAGTGTAATCATACCCAGCAATGTGGACTCTCCTTGCGAGCCTAATTTGGCTAATGCATCGGCATTTGTATTTTGCCCGCGGGGTATCTGATCTAGCTTTACCTCTCTGAACTTTGCAAGCAACTCTTGGGAGTACCTCAAATACAAGTCTGTTCGTGGACCTCTTGCTTGGAATCCACCACGAATCTGCCAAACTACTAACATCGAATCACTAAACACTCTGATATTCTCGACTTTCATCTTTAAAGATAGTTTGAGACCTGCAATTAATGCCTCATACTCTGCATCATTGTTAGTGGCTCTGAAAGCAAAGTGAATTGAACTATGCAGCCTATGCCCCTCTGGGCTTACTAGCTCTATGCCTGCACCTGCTCCATTACTGTTAGCAGCTCCATCTACGTACAATGTCCACCAAGGTGCACAATTATCATCCTCCATCTGTTCTTTCTCCAACTCTCTCGGTACCTCCTGGCCAGTAACCTCCACGTGAGCTGGAAACTCAATCAAGAAATCTGCTAAAGCTTGGGCTTTAATTGCTATCTTGGGCTTATATTCTATATCAAACTGCCCCAATTCCACAGCCCACTTCAACATTCTTCCTGAAGTTTCTGGCCTATGCATCACCTGTCTAAGTGGGTATGAGGTTCGCACCTCAATCTTATGCGCCTGGAAGTAAGGTCGCAGCTTCCTGGAAGTTAAAATCAAAGCATAAACCAGCTTCTCCATTCATGTATACCTCGTTTCTGCATCAAGCAACCTCTTACTAACGTAATAGACTAGGCTTTGCTGTCCGTCTTCTTCTCGAACTAATACTGCACTGATAGAATACTCTGACACAACTAAATAGAGTACTAACGTCTCTCCATCAACTGTAGGGTTGATCATTTGGTCGGTGCGGTTAAAAACCGAACCGAATAATAAAAACCGAATAACCGAATTCTTGTTTTTGTAGAACCGAACCGAATCGTTTTAACATGCAAAACCAAACCGAACCGAAATAAAATGGAGCGATTTGTTCGGTTCGGTTTATTATAAAACCGAAATTTTCAGAAAAATCCTGTGTTAATACAGCATGAGTCCTGACAGCCTCTGTTTACACTTTACATTCAAAAATCAAAAATAGAATTGAAGCAAATTATTAAGGCAGTATAAAGAAAATTATTAAGGCAACTTCCCAGAAGAGAAAAATCTATGCAGCAAAACAACTATAACATAGAATTGAAGAAGATCAATGTCACCTATTCTGAAATGCAGAATAATATCTATTTAATTTACATGACCACCAGAACACAGAACACCAGAAAAAAACACCAGAACAGATCAGAAATATATGAAAGAATAATAATTATAATTAAAAATATATGTATATATAACTCGGTTAATTCGGTTTTTAACCGAACCGATATTCTAACAGACCAAACCAAATCGATATTTTTTCAGTTTTAACTGAAAAACCGAAATAACCGAAATTTTCAGAAAAATACAATCCAAACCGAACCGAAATTTTTCGGTTCGGTTCGGTTTTTCGGTTTCGGTTCGGTTTTGCTCAGCCCTAATCAACTGGTTTGGCTGACAATGGAGGGCTTCCCAAATGCTCTTTCAGTTTCCCAAAGGCTATCTCACACTCCTCTATCCATTCGAACTTACTTCCTTTCGTTATGGCTTTAAAGAACTCTTGACATTAGTCTGTAGACCTCGAGATGAATCTATTCAAAGCTGCATCTCTTCCTGTAAGAGACTGAACCTCCCTCATAGTCCTTGGTGACTTCATATCAATCAATGCTTTAATCTTGGCTGAATTTGCTTCTATACCTCTGTGATTCACCATGAACCCTAGAAATTTCCCAGATTCCACCCCAAATACACACTTCTGGGGGTTTAACTTCATTTTGTATTTTGGTAGGATTCCAAACATCACTTCTAAGTGCTTCACATGGTCAGTAGCTTCCTTGGATTTAACTAACATATCATCCACATCTACCTCCATTGTTTTGCCAATTTGCTCTTTAAACATCATGTTTACTAGCCGTTGATATGTGGCTCCAGCATTAATCAATCCAAATGGCATGCATACATAACAATAAAGACCTTTATCTGTAATAAAAGAAGTATGTTCCTGATCAGGTTCATACATAGGGATTTGATTGTAACCTAAATTTGCATCCATGAAGCTGAGTAAGGCATGTCCAGCTGTTGCATCCACTAATTGGTCAATTCGTGGTAGTGGGAAGCTATCCTTTGGGCATGCTTTGTTGAGATCTGTGAAGTCCATACAATTCCTCCATTTTCCATTGGGCTTCTTTACCAAAACAGGATTTCCTAACCATATAGGATAGAAAGATTCTTTGACCAAACCTGCATCCAGCAACCGATCCACTTTTTCTTTCAATGCTTGAGCTCTTTCTCCACTAACTGGTCTTCACTTCTGTCTCACACCTTTCTTCTCTGGATCAACATTCAATTTGTGACTCATGACCTTTGGATCTATTCCTTCCATGTTCGCATGGCACCAAGCAAAGACATCCAAATTCTTACTCAAGAAAGAAACAAGAGATTCATTTAGAGATGGTTCTTGGTGAGCTCCAATCTTCAACACCTTTGTACCATCCTTATCATTTATCTTCACATCCAATGTCTCACAAGCTGGTCCAGCCTTAGCCACTATTTCTGGCATTCGAGGATCCAAACTTATATCCATCTCTACAACCAAATCTTCTTGAGGTTCCTCCGCAGCAGGTGGTACATGTGCTTCCTGCATGACATTCCTTCTCTTAGACACTGGCCGACTATCCTCACTACTTCCACTGTGCTTCAATTTTCAAGAATTCTCAACATCCACTTCCTCTGTCATACACACATCACCATTATTGTCCACAGGGGGTGCACTTTTTAACAGCAAGTAGGGGGTATCTGGTCCCTGAAAAACTGGATTCTCAGTATGAGGTTCATCTTCTGTGACCTCTTCAATTCTCACTGTTCTGCACGATGCTGGCACAAAACCCTCTAACGGCTGGCTACATGGATCAACTGTTATGTCATCCGGATTCTTCCCTGGAAAATCATCAGGAACCTCATCTCTTGGCTCAGGTAACTTAGCAGCCTTAGCAGCATGCTGCAAAGCCTTTGTGTAACATTCTCTAGACTCATACTGATAACCTCGAACTACACCAATACCACATGGTGTTGGAAACTTCATAGTTAGGTGATAAATTGAGGTTACAACCCTCATCTCCTTCAAAATTGGCCTCCCAAGGATAGCATTATATTTCATGTTGTCCTCTATAACAATAAATTCTGATAACTGTGTAATAAAGCAAGGCTTATCACCTAAAGTCACTGGTAAACGAATCTTACCTTTGAT
Organism: Kitagawia praeruptora; assembly: GCA_037693485.1. Classification (NCBI taxonomy): domain Eukaryota; kingdom Viridiplantae; phylum Streptophyta; class Magnoliopsida; order Apiales; family Apiaceae; genus Kitagawia; species Kitagawia praeruptora. The sequence continues at coordinate 123,636,617 of CM075351.1, read as the reverse complement.
GGGGACCTGGTTTTTGGTGAAGCCATACAAGGTATCCTTCGTTGGAGTTAAATCCCTATCCAGAAAATGCATCTTCTTGAAAGCTAAATACGACAATAGATTCACAGAGCTTCCATTATCCACTAGCACTCGATGAACCTCATAAGACCCAATTCCTGCTTCGATTACTAAAGCATCTGTGTGGGGATAATGTACCCAAGAAGCATCCTCTTCTGTGAAAGTAATATCTGCATCTTCCCCTTCAAACAACCTGGGAAACCTCTGAGATAGATTGCAAACATTAGTCAACGGTCGTTCCTTAGCTTCATGAGTATACCTTTCCATTTCGTTTTTACCGTTTCCTCCAATATGGGGACCTCCTATAATAGTTCGTATGCATCCTTCTCCTCTCTATATTTCTTTCCTTCCTGAGCTACCCACTCGGTTAACTACCCTTGTCTGATTAGAGTTTCAATTAAATCCTTCAAGTGGCGACAGCCTGCAGTGTTATGCCCATTGTTATCATGAAAATCACAATATGGATGCTCATTTTTATTTCCAGGAGGACCAGTTCTGAAAGGTTTCCTAAACCATGAGGACTTCTCATTCATAGCATAAATATGATCAATCGGAGCTACCAAAGGGGTGAAAGTTTCATAGACAGGTCTTTCTTTCTTAGGGTTATTGTAGGAAGCTTGTGGCGGCACCTGATTCATATCAGATCTGGTAGGATTCACAGCTTCCACCTCAGGTTTCACTTGAGATGTTCGACTAACCACCTTCTTATTGTCACGATTGTTAGGGCTCCTGGGCCTTGACCTCTTGTTTCCTGACCATCCACCTTGCTTCTCAAAATCTGGATCCTTCTTCAAATCAGCTAGAGATTCTTCTACCGGATGAAAAGATTCTACTTGAGAATAAAAATCCGCCAGCGTCTCAGGTTCCTTCCCTTGCAAATCCCTCCAGAAATCAAAACCCCTTTTAACTCTAGCTATTAAGAAGTTCTTTATAGTCTCTTCAGATGCTTTCCTAACCTTTGGAACCTCTGCATTAAACCTCTTGAAATATTCTGTCAATGTCTCATTGGGTCTCTGATTGATGTTGGCTAAGGTGTTGGTAGGTGGTGCAAACGTGACAGACACCCTAAACTGGTTAACAAAGAGCTTTCCCATGCTTTCCCAGGAACCAATTGAATCAGCAGGTAACCTCTTAAACCATTGATGAGCTCCACCCTGCAGAGTTACAGCCAGTAACCTACACCTAGTGGCCTCCTTTACTTGATAAACATCCATCTCTGTGTCGAAACGACTTAAGTACTCAATAGGGTCGGTGGTTCCATCAAATTTCAACTCATTCGAAGTTCTATGGGATCTAGGTAAAACTGACTTTCGAACCTTCTTGGTAAAGGGAGAAGCAGTTATGGGTCTAGCAGCAAGATTCTTCTCATCCCTGAGTTGAGCTAGTATTTTCTTAACGTCTTCAGCAGTTACCTCTCCAGTAGCTTCTACCTTTGTCCTTTTACTTACTCCTTCATCATCCTGTGACTCTGCATTACTAGATTCCTTACTGGTTTCTTCTGAAACTGTCTCATCATCCTCAATTATCTTCACAGATAGCTCCTTGTCCTTCTTCTTTTTCTGCGAGGAACCTCCTGTTTTATTTTTCTTCTTTCCCTTGGACTCAACACGAGCCTGGGATTGCACCTTCTTGGTAGGAGTTTTATTCTTCTCAGGATTCTTTAGCTCTTCATCATCACCATCCTATTTTTGTTCTTCCTCCTCCTTTTGAGATACGTTTTCAAGTTCAGTTCTTTTTCTTCAAAGTCCAACTGTTTGGGAGTAACCTTCGACTTTTTCCCTTTCTTGGCCTTCTTTTTCTTCTTGCTTGAAGCTTGTTTCGTTCTCCAAAAGTCTTCAAAACCTCCAATACGTCTGCTGAGGTAACCTTCTTTCCCTGATGAGTATGTTCATCACCATCATGAGATTTCTCTACGGAACGAGTTGCTTCGCTATCTGAATTGCCTTCCATCTTTCCACTCTTAAGATGTTAACTCCCCTCCTTCTAGCGCCAATGATGATGAGTGGATTTCGTAACAACTTTTGTGAGGTTCTCGATGAGTTGTAAGGCTAACGATCAACTGTTCAATGGAAGATTTGGGGTTGTGTTTGTGGGGGTGAGCTGAGCTAGAGCGTGTCTCCAATAATCTCAGATGCCTTTAGAGAAAATCAGAGAGCTGAATTCGTCTTACCCTCAAGGTGCCTATGTATCCTTTATATAGGAATCAAGCTCACGTAGTTCTAATGCGAATCTGACTCTGCTGGAATAGCTTTATTCGATTGCCTAGTTCGTGTTGGACTCAGGTTCCTTTAGAGCCTTTCTTGAACTAGTTGGTGAAGTAGAGTAGAACTCAAGTTCATACCCCATTGTAATTCTCTCGTATATCAGAGATATTCTAGGATCATCTGCGCCCTAGAATTATACTCCAATACTAATTCGTTTATCTATTCTATATAACTTATAGAATGTTCTGTCGGTTACTCATAGGAATCCGGTGCTCAAGAACCTATATCTTAGGAGCCTGTTTCTCAGAAACCTCCTTATTTCGGGACCTACTACTCAGGAACCTCTTTCTAGGTACCTTTACCTGCACAAATAACAAACATGTTAGGCTGGATAACTCATCTAATATCTTTGCATGCTCTGACCTCTTTTCGTGGTTGTAGCTATACTAATTCGAACTCTTCTACTAGGAGGAACCTGGTCCTTTGGCAATCTAAGCAGTTTCCAGGCCTTCGCGAACCTCCTGATTTTCCTAGTTGCTTGGTCATTTCTCTGTCTGATACTCATTTCTTCATATTTGGTCTTCGTGTCTCGTATTGGATCTATCTTCTTGCTCGTATGGATTGAACCCTAAGGTCCAATGGGCTTAAATTCAGCCCATGATGATTTTGGGCACAACAGTTAGCAAATCCTATTTTGGTAAAGAAGCCCAATGGAAAATGGAGGACTTGTGTGGACTTCACAGATCTCAACAAAGCATGCCCAAAGGATAGGTTCCCACTGCCACGAAATGATCAGTTAGTGGATGCAACAGCTGGACATGCCTTACTCAACTTCATGGATATATATTCAGGTTACAATCAAATCCCTATGTATGAACCTGATTAGGAACATACTTCTTTTATTATGGATAGAGGTCTTTATTGTTATGTATACATGCTATTTGGATTGATTAATGAGGGAGCCACATATCAACGGCTAGTAAACATAATGTTTAAAGAACAAATTGGAAAAACCATGGAGGTATATGTAGATGATATGTTAGTTAAATCCAAGGAAGCTACTGACCAAGTGAAACACTTCGAAGAGATGTTTGGAATCCTACGAAAATACAGAATGAAGCTAAACCCCCAGAAGTGTGTATTTGGGGGTGGAATCTGGGAAATTTCTAGGGTTCATGGTGAATCATAGAGGTATAGAGGCAAATTCAGCTAAGATTAAAGCATTGATTGATATGAAGTCACCAAGGACTGTGAGGGAGGTTCAGTATCTTACAGGAAGAGTTGCAGCTTTGAATAGATTCATCTCGAGGTCTACTGACAAATGTCAAGAGTTCTTTAAAGCTATAAAGAAAGGAAGTAAGTTTGAATGGACAGAGGAGTGCGAGATAGCCTTTGGGAAACTGAAAGAGCATTTGGGAAGCCCTCCATTGTTAGCCAAACCAGTTGATGGAGAGACGTTAGTACTCTATTTAGCTGTATCAGAGTATTCTATCAGTGCAGTCTTAGTTCGAGAAGAAGACGGATAGCAACGCCCAGTCTATTATGTTAGTAAGAGGTTGCTTAATACAGAAACGAGGTATACAGGAATGAAGAAGCTGGTTTATGCTTTGATTTTAGCTTCAAGGAAGCTGCGACCTTACTTCCAGGCGCACAAGATTGAGGTGCGAACCTCATACCCACTTAGATAGGTGATGCACAGGCCAGAAACTTCAGGAAGAATATTGAAGTGGGCTGTGGAACTGGGGCAATTTGATATAGAGTATAAGCCCAAGACATCAATTAAAGCTCAAGCTTTAGCAGATTTCTTGATTGAGTTTCCACCTCATGTGGAGGTTACTGGCCAGGAGGTACCGAGAGAGTTGGAGAAAGAACATATGGAGGATGATAATTGCGCACCTTGGTGGACATTGTATGTGGATGGAGCTGCTAACAATAATGGAGCAGGAGTAGGAATAGAGCTAGTAAGCCCAGAGGGGCATAGACTGCATAGTTCAATTCACTTTGATTTCAGAGCTACTAACAATGATGTAGAGTATGAGGCGTTGGCGAAGGAATTAGCTTATTACCTTTAAACTAGTTTTTCGCTAGTTTCTTAGTCTTCTTATGTTGATCCAGTTATTGTGGATTTTATTTGTTATTGGTTTTTGATGTCTAGTTTTTCTAGTACTCCTTGTTGTTCCGTTGGATTAGTGTTTATTTCTCGCGGGGTATGCCCCTAGATATGTAATCACTTGTCTTTGGTATAAAATTTAATTAGCAAAAAAAAAAGTTCAGAGAGGTAAAGCTAGATCAGATACCCCGAGGGCAAAATACAAATGTCGATGCATTAGCCAAATTAGGCTCGCAAAGAGAGTCCACATTGCTGGGTGTGATTCCACTTCAGATTCAAGAGCAGCCTAGTGTTTTCAAAGAAGAGGTGATGGACATTGAATTCCCGGTTGAAGATTCATGGATGACTCCCATCTATAACTATTTAACAAAGGGAGAGATACCTCCTAATCAAGATGAGGCTAGGAGATTGAAATATCACGTTGCCAAGTATGTGATTTATGATGGAGTCCTATATAAACGAGGATTCAATCAGCCTTTGCTTCAGTGTGTAGCTGGAGAACAGTGTAGGTATATTCTTGAGGAGATTCACGAAGGAGTGTGTGGAAATCACTCGGGGGGTGGCTCTTTAGCTTTGAAAGTTCTCCGACAAGGATACTTCTGGCCAGCACTCAAAATAGATGCTTACAAGTTTTTGCAGGCATGCGGAAATTGTCAGAAGTTTGCAAATTTTGATAGCAGACCTGTAGCTCCTATTAAGAAGATTGTCAGCCCTTGGCCATTTGCAGTTTGAGGGATAGATCTCATTGGGGAGCTCCTAACAGGAAGGGGTGGAGTAAAATATGCAGTGGTAGTAGTTGATTACTTCACAAAGTGGGCGAAGCAGAACCACTTGCTAAGATTATAGCATCAAAATTGACTGAATTTGCTTTTCGAACCATGATTTGCAGGTTTGGTCTTCCCCAGAAGTTGATCTCTAACAATGGGAAGCAGTTTGATAGTAGAGAGCTTAGAGGATTGTGTGAGCAGTTTGGAATTCAGAAAGTATTTTCTGCAGTGTACTATCCGCAGAGTAATGGATAGACTGAAGTTGTGAACAAGATTATCAAGCATACTTTGAAGACGAGGCTTGAAGATAAGAAAGGAAGCTGGCCAGAGGAGCTTCCTGGAGTCTTGTGGTCGTATAACACCACTCCTAGAACTACAACTGGTGAGTCTCTTTTTACTCTCACTTATGGTTGTGAAGCTATGGTACCTGTGGAAGTTGGAACAGGTTCTTTGAGGAGAAAGTATTATGACCCCGAGAACAATGAGGTCAATCATAGACTTTACTTGGACATGATCGAAGAGTTGAGGACAGATTCGTAAGTGAAGCTAGTAGCGTATCAACAAAGAGTCCGAAGGTATTACAACAAAAAGATGAAAGCAAGACCTTTTAAAGTTGGAGACTTGGTTTTAAGGAAAGTCATGCCAAACACCAAAGTTCTGGCACATGGAGCTTTTGGAGCGAATTGGGAAGGCCCTTACTAGATAAAGTTAGCAATTTGGAAAGGAACCTACCATTTGATGCATGATCTCATTCCAAGAGCTTGGAATGCAGAGCATCTCAAGAAGTATTATCAGTAATTTTCTTTTACTATGTTTTCTTAGGAAAAGTAAGGCTCTTTCAGCCCAAGAATAAAGGTAGCTTATTAGTTATAGCTGACCAGAATTATTGATTTTAGTATTTAATTTTTGCATGTAACCGGGGGTACTTGATGTGAACCTTCCTATTTGCAAGACAGTTTTTAGTATTGAGCATTGATAGCTCTGCGTTGAATCTTTTGATTGCAGTATTGATGATTGTAGCTTCGTGATAGTTCTTTTGCGTAATAATAATTACTCAAAAGAACTTGGGGGGGGGGTAGTATTCCTACTTAGACAATATTATGCATGATATGATTAGCTATTTCATATGCCAATTTAAAAATTTTAAGTGCTTGTTTTAGTACTTGTATTGTGAAATAGGTTACCTTAATGAACAGGTTCCTGTAGCATTGACAGTATATACGAAGTTGATTTGATAGAATATGCAGATTACGATTGATTGATACGAATTGAGCCTTGGGTAGCTTCCCAAACAGGCATCGAGAAAAGCCTCAGGTGGCTTCCTGAGCACGAGAAAAGCCTCAGGTAGCTTCCTGGGCCGATTTGAATGAAAAGCCTCAGCTAACTGAGCACGATATTGTTGCCAAAAGCCTCAAGATCCTTGAGCACATGACCTAAAGTCCTGACAAAAGGCACCTAAAGTCCTGACAAAATGCACCATAAAGGAACCTGTATGGAGCCGAGACTGGCATACAGGAACCTAAAACTATATGTTTCACCTCTCCGTGGAGCCGCCACTGGCACCAGAGGAAGTGAAAACTTGTGTGGAGCCTAGACCAGCACACTTGTTCTTAAAGAGAAGCCTAATAAGCTCTCCCTCATGTGGAACCGTCTCTGGCACATGGGAAGAAGGAATAAGTTCCTTAGCATTTACCTTCATAAGATGTCTAGCCTGACACATGAAGAAGAGGAATCTGTGTGGACTCCCAGAACGGCGCACAGGTTCTTAGAATCGCCTCGAGGCAAAAGAAAAAAAGGAACCAACATGGAACCTAGACTCGCATGTTGGGACCTAGAGTTTAGGATTTGGAACCAAGCAGGTGACCTTTCCAAGAGTTGACCCGAATTGAGCAAGAGTAATTTTACCAACATTAACTGGTTTCTGTTTTATGTTTTTGTTTGCTTTGCAGGATTAAACAGCCGTTCAAGAGGAACCTGGGTTAGATATTCAGCAACGGAAAGATAATAGAGATGAAGCAGTTCACATCCTTATATAGTCAAGGTAAAAAGGGAACAGCCCCGTACACGTGGCAGAGAACTACTGGACCGGTAAGTGATGAGATGCACGCGTGAGAGGCGTGTGAACCTCGGGAACTCACACATTAACTGCAGCCTTGGTAATTGATAAGAGTAATTCGAATTTTGAATTATCTCTGGAAAATATCTACTACTCATCTTTATCATTCTCTATGAATTTTTAAGATTACAAAAATTTAAAGAGACGTGATTCCCTAGGAAATTAAATGCAGGTATTGAATTGACTTCGAGTAACAACCATTTAAAGAAAAAGATATGAGAACAGGTTCCTTGCTAGGAAAGGGAGTTGACCAAAGATGAACAAGCTGAAAATATTTTATATCCTGTTTCCTACACCGAGTTAGCTCATGTAGGCTTGGATGTATTATATAAAAACAAGGTATTGTACGTGAGAAGACAGATTTAGCATTGAACCCTTAGCCAGAGAGCAAAATAGGTTCCTTTCACATTACATGCTTTCAAGGAACCGGGGGGTACTTGTGCCCAAAATCACCATGAACTAAATTTAGGCCCACTAGGCCTTAGGGTTCAATCCATACGAGCAAGAAGATAGATCCAGCACAAGACATGAAGATCAGATATGAAGAAATGACCAAGCATCTAAGAAAATCAGGAGGTTTCTGAAGGCCTGGGAATAGATCAGATTACCAAATGACCAGGTTCCTCCTAGTAGAAGAGTTCGAATTAGTATAGCTACAACCACGAAAAGAGGTAAGAACGTGCAAAGATATTAGATAAGTTATCCAGCCTAACATGTTTGTTATTTGTGCAGGTACAAATAACTAGAAAGAGGTTCCTGAGAAGTATGTCCCGAAATAAGGAGATTCCTGAGAAACAGGTTCCTAAGATATATGTTCCTGAGCACCAGGTTCCTAAGAGTAACCGACAAAAAGTTCTAGAAGCTATCTAGAATAGATAAACGATTTATTATTGGAGTATAATTCTAGGGCGTAAATGATCCTAGAATATCTCTGATATGCGAGAGAATTATAATGGGGTACGGACTCGAGTTCTACTCTATTTCACCAACTAGTTCGTGAAAGGCTCTAAAGGAACCTGAGTCCTACACGAACTAGGTAATCGAATACAGCTATTCCAGCAGATTCAGATTCGCATTAGAACTACGTGAGCTTGATTTCTATATAAAGGATACGTAGGCACCTTGAGGGTAAGACGAATTCTGCTCTCTGATTTTCTCTAAAGGCATCTGAGATTATTGGAGACACCCTCAAGCTCAGCTCACCCCCACAAACACAACCCAAATCTTCCATTGAACAGTTGATCGTTAGCCTTACAACTCATCGAGAACCTCACAAAAGTTGTTACGAAATCCACTCATCAATAGTGACCTTCATGAGGAGGCGTTCATGAGGGTTTCCCCTGGTTACTTCAAGTTAACTTCAATTCTAGTTATTAATGAAATCACTGACACATCTGCTTGGGTCTACAAACAAAGAAAATCCATTTATGGTCTTCGTCAAGCTCCCAGATGCTGGTTTACTAAACTTCATCATACTTTGATTCAATATGGATTCATTCAATGTCATGCTGATAATAGTCTGTTTACTTATCATTAAGGTTCTCAATTTATTGTTGTCCTTGTCTATGTGGATGATATTCTCATCATTGGTACCAGCAAAGAGTTAATTTAACATGTCATCTCTCATATGGCTTCAGCCTTTAAAGTCAAGGAAATGGGATCTCTAAAATATTTTTTAGGCATTGTGGCTGCTAGATCTCCCTCTGGCATTTTTTTGCATCAATGAAAATACACTCTTGACATACTTATCGATACTAGTCTTACTGGTGCTCATTCATCCAAAGTTCCTTTGGATCAGAATCACAATTTACATGAATCTACCAGTTCTTTACTGTCTGATACCGATGTCTTTGTGTTTAGACGTCTAGTTGGAAGGTTAATATATCTCACAGTAACCAGACCTGATCTTGCATATGCAGTTCAAGTCTTATCTTAGTTTATTTCTAAACCTCGTTTTGATCATTTCAAACTACTTATAAGGTGGTTCGTTATATAAAAGGATCACCAGGTCAGGGTCTGTTTATGGCTGCCAATTCAGTGCCCACATTAACTACTTTTTGTGATTCAGATTGGGGTGGTTGTAAAGCTACACGCTTATCTCTTACAGGGTACTGTGTTTTATATGGCTCCTATCTTATTTCATTGAAAAACAAGAAACAACACACTGTTTCTCGTTCTTCTGCTGAGGCAGAATATAGATGTATGGCTGACACATGCTGTGAAATCTCATGGTTACTCATACTTTTTCAAACATTTGGTTACTTTGATCTCACTCCTGTTACCTTAGCTTGTGACAGTAAATCTGCATTATACATTGCCTCCAATCCAATTTTTCATGAACGGACAAAATATATAGAGATTGATGTTAACACAAAATCACGCAAGCGTACGTGGTCACAAGTACTATAGAATTAAGTTGAGTTCGTTCCCATAGAGATCTGGTTTAGGTTTCAATTCAGTTAATGCACCTATGCAACAATGTATGGTTTATATTCACTGGTAAGATAATTAACAAATTTGAGGTTTTGATTAAGTAAATTTAACTAAGATGCAAATTAACAAACTAAGAATTAATTAACGAATAAGAATTGGAATCGAATTACTTATATGAGAATAAACATGGGATCCTAACTTCATTAAATACTTCGCTTAGAATTGATGCCTTTAATCAATGCATGTGATGGTTTTGATATCTGATTAGACAACACGAAACAAGTATAGGCTACCTCTTAGTATACGAATACCAAACTATTCATACATCCACAAAAGAGATAGAAGATGGGTAGACACCAATTATGTTTAGACCCTATATCTCTATAAGATTTGAAAACATAACGGTTTAAGCACAAGTTATCCATATTGATCATATAGGTCAGCATAATATATCTCTATTTACGCTATAAATCATGATGTCAAACATACATCAAATTATCCTATGCTAGCATGGCAAGTTCTAAATCTCAAGATCCACTATCGCTTCACAAGAGATTAACAAAAAACTTAGATGTTAGCTACACATCCAAGAAGAATAAGCACAACCATACCATGATATCAAGAATTCATCACACACAAATCTTTAAAGCAAACAAACTACTAAACTACATAGATAAATCCGTTAGAATCCCATGACAATGATTAGTTCATAATTGAACCGCTTATCATCATGGAATCTGATGAAACCATGATAATAAACAACGTCTGAATAATAATAAAACTAGAGTGATAGAGTTAAGAAAACAAATCCCAAAAACATCCAAGAGTATCGCCTAATTAGAGAAAACAAAAGATGAAGTAGATCTAGACCTCCGTTGCTTGTCACGAGCTTTGGAATCCTTCTCCGATTATGTTTCTCTGTCTCTCGGCTCTCTCTCTGTGTTATGTGACGTGTTCGTACGTTCAAGGATGATAGGATGTGTTTATATAGGCCCTAGAAGACTTTTCCAGCAAGAAAAGACCCAAAAATACCATTAAATTCGAAATAGGATAAAAAATCAGCACTTTTCCAGGATCCCGGGTGCTGCCAGTGCTAGTTTTTCTGTTTCCAGGCGCTACCAGCCCTGCTAGGCGCTGCTTGCGCTGCTCAAACTGCAAAGAGTTTTGATTTTACTTAAAAAAAAATTCATCTTCTTCCGAGATTTCCAACGACTGCTTACGGGCCTCAAACGGACTTGTAGAACTCCAGATATGGCAAAAACAGTGGAGACTGCGCAACCTCCCCGGAAATCCAAATTTTCCACAATTTGCTCATTTCTCCTCCGTTTCCTCTTCCGATTCTTCCGCCACTTCCCGTTCTTCAATTCTTGAACGTTATGATCTTCATGGTAGCCTAGGGAAATACGCCATCCTTCATTCCATTGCTCAATTTCAACTCCAAGATCAATGAAAACCACCAATCCTATCCGATAATTGCAATCCTGCACAACTACACAAAACACATAAAAAATGTGACAAACTTGAGGCCAAGTGAATCAATTTAAGCCAATATGGAACGCTCCAAGTGGATATAAAGTCCACTTATCACACCCCCAAACTTAAACCGATGCTTGTCCTCAAGCATAAACAAATATAACAATATACAACTAACTTGTACCACTTCCGTAGGTGATCACGGTTGTTTTTGGCATATGCAACAAGCCCTTTAAACCCCTAGGTAGCCCTAGTGGACGAGTGAGGTCTCGTGAGGGCCTATAGCGAATATACCCACAAAATCCATCTAACTAAACAATGCAAAAACAATGCAATGCATGAATGCAACTAATATGAAAATGCAACGATCCCCTTAAACTAACCAAAACCAACTAGCAAGCAAGTATCTCAAAGAATGTAACTAAATCCAAATAAAGCTCAACCAAGCCCCCGTATACTAACAATACATGAACAGAAACGTGCGTGTGTACGATGCTCATCAGAAATACTCCTAACACTAGATCAAAATCATACCCATTCTTCGCCAAGACAATCACAGGTTTATAAATAGAATAGACGGTAAACACTTCATAACCTAGGATCACCTCCATCATCATTTGAGTTAGACAGGAATTCATGCTTTATTACTAAACAACTACGACACATTATACTAAACACAACAACAGATGCTTATTTAACCGTGCAATGGATGAGACCCCAAAAGGCTTATACAATAATACCCATGTAGCGAGTGTTAGGTTAGTGGATCCCAGACTATAAAAGCCTTAGGTCACTAGGCACAAAGTCCCCTAGAACTTAATTGATCGAGTATTAAAGAGCTCACCCTAGTTAATTTTGCATATAAACATTCACATAACTTTTTTTTCTCATTTTTTTCTGATTTTTTTTCTTTAATTTTTTTTTCACACACCACTAACTTGGAATGAGTGCGTTTTGCTCCATCTCATCCAACCCTAGACTACTCATAAAAATATGAGTCGGCTACTAGCCATTAGACGCCTAACCATTATTAACAACTAGCATGAAACCCCTAGTTTCCCCCAAACTTAGACTTTAGTGCTCCTACGCTATCAAGGGAATAACGAAAATTCTAAAATATAAATAGGTGATTAAATCTAAAACAACCAATTAAGCATGACCTCAACCTAGCCCAAAAGCAAACGATGAGATTGTGAAACGATTTTTTTTCTGAAACATGCACGTCAATTACTAGGAACTATAAATCAACCCTCTATTCATCATTACCACACTCAATAAGACATCGACCTACCAATCAGAATTAGATCGTTCTACGGGATCATGAAATATGCATGCCATGCAAATGCAACTATAATGGACTCACATGGTATAAAAACCCAATAACAAAATGTCCTATATGAAACAAACATGCAATAAAACGAGACGAGCAAAACATGAATGAATTATTTCTAATATGCAACATATGATATCTATATGAACACAATGACTCACAAATTGTTATTCCCAGATTACACACTTGTATAATTGTAGAAGGGGGGGTTGAATACAATTCTTGATAGTTATAAAATTTCTGATAAAAACCATAGAAATCTATAAAGAAATAATTGCTGAATAGAAATAGTTCACAACCACATAAAAATCAGGTGGTTGAATGTACCACCTGAGACTTTTATTCGAAGAAAACCCTGTGATACAAATGTACACAGCTTCTGTGTTTACAACTCTTTGCTTCTTCAGATATTCAAGAAACCCTAAGCAAATATGTATGTTTTCTTACAATCTAAAGAGTTGCTACACTTGGTTATATATTCCAAGTTTACAAGTGCTACAGGAATAAGATAATATTAATCTAATTCAAGTTGACTTGCTACTCCACTCCAAATCCACATGTAGCCGAAAGGTTGTCCTTGTGAATAGATATGTCCCCTGCACCTTTCTTGTATGTACTGTGTAAATGGAATGCTTCTTTCTTCTGTGTTTCCAAAGTATGGCTGCCATATTGCTTTTTATACCTACTATCAACCCATGTGATCTGTCAGTCAAACCTGTCCTTATCAACTGCTAATTCCTAGCATAGGATAAAGTGACAATGATTATCCGTTGATGTTGTGCCTACTTATCCGTTGATGGTAGTTTGAGCTGTATCCGTTGATCGAGTAGATTTGAGTTGTATCCGTTGATAGAGCCCTGTTCTCATCCGTTGATACATTTTCACTTAGACAGAATTACATAGCATAGCTTATTTACAATTGGCTACCCTATTCTGCCTATCCATTGATGGTCAACATGACTCTGAATAAAGACACTATCAACTGATAAATAGAGATATTGCAGTATGCTATAAAACCTCATCCGTTGATGAGCTACCTGTCAACGAATAGAGTTATAAGGTCTTATCCGTTGACAGTTACAAAACTTGACTTATACAATTTTGCTTGAATGTTAAGTTATCATCAACTACAACATATTCCTAACAATCTCCCCCAATTTATACTTGATGGCAATAAAGCATAAATTCAGAACCTTGATGATAACAAAACATTCCTAACGATATATACACACTACAGTATGCAAACATTGTATTAAGCTACAAAAATTAAAAACAGAAAGCTTTAAGAAACTTATCAGAGATGTGCTCCTTTAGATTGAGCAGATTAATGAGGTTTCCTCTCTCTGGTTGGCTGCACCCTTGACTTTCCTTCCTTGGCAGAGTTGGACTCAATTTGCACTTGAAGTTGCCTATAGAAGGTATCTTCTTCAACAACTTTTGGATTTAGCTTTAGTTGTAACCATCTCAGGTAGTCAGAACTAGCCTTTGACAGTTGGTCTTCTAACCTGAAGAATCTCCTAGTGCCCTCATCATCCCTGAACTCCATCATCCAAAAGGGTTGAATGTGGATTTTCTGTCCATTATAAGGGATCTTCATTTTCTTTGGTAGACTTGAGGGTGAGTTCCATTCTCTCCTTATTTCTTCTATTCTGCTAATTATCTCCCTTCTGGCTATCTCAGAGAACCCTGTGTGTCTCTTGAATGCTGAGAACACTTTGGTCAGTGTATGATAATTCTCTCCAAGAACCTTCTTTAGTGGCCATGTCCTCTGACTTCCTCCCTTGTAGACAAACACTAATCTCTCAGGCTGATTCTTGTACTTGTCAATTCCTCTTACTTCTGACAGTTCATCCAAATATAGATTCATGTCAGAGTATTCTTCAATTTCTGCCTGATAGATAAAGTCTTCTTTGTTTTCCAAGATTGCTTGTTTGACAATGGCAGGTACCCTAGCAACTTGACCTGGTCCCTTTGAAAGTTGCTTCTTTGGAGCCCTTTTCTTCTGTTTTGGATTTAGCAAGAATGAAGGGACTTCAATTGAATCAAAATTCACTGGTTCCTCTTTAGGCCTTATGGGGTCACCATGAAAGTTTACAGTTGGGTGGATTACTGTTGCAGACATAGGTACTGGTGAACCAATTGTTTCTTTTTCTGGAGGGGGTTCTGGAGAAAGAACCCTCTTGGTTTTAGCTTTCCTTCTTCTAGGTTTGATTTTGGGAACTTCCTCAGGTTCCTTCATTTCAACCTCTACCTCATCCATTAACTCTTGAGCTAGCCTGGCTTGCTTCTCTTCTGAGTTTTCATGTTGATTTTCTGTACTTGGATGGGCTTCCCTTTGGATTCTGGAGACTTCTTCTCTTTTAGCTTCCACAAATCTAGGATGACTGTTGGATATATTTAATACTTTTCCATTCCTCATGATTACAGCCATCCAATCTCTTACACTCTTATTTGTCTGAACTTTGAACTCCATAATTGTTTTTCCCATTAGCTTTTCTTCATCATTCTTGGGAAATGGGTAGTCCAATTGAAGCTTGTTCTTCCCATTTTCCTTTGGTGGTGAGTAGGCTCTGGTTTTGATAGCTGGTTCAAATTCTTTGACAAATGATGGCTCAGCATCATAGAATGTAGGAGCCACAACCCTTGGAGTGAGCACCTTCATGATTGTGGTTGATATTGTTGGAGCAGAAGATTGAGCATTAAGGAACAGAGATGATGCAATTGATTCATTGATCATCCTCTCTGTCCTTAGAATTCTTTCATTAGCCTCCTTGTTTATCTTTTCCAAAGCTTCTATCCTGGCTTGCCTTTCACCATCTGAGATGTCTTCTAAGCTTTGAATCTCAGGCAAAGCCACTTGTTTCTTCACAGGGGAAGCCTTTATCTCAAACTCTGTTGGATTGACCACTACAAATGGATGTTGCTCCCCCTCAATCTGTGCTATCTCACTACTGGTAGCTTGAAATTGGCCAGTAGATGTTGCAGCCTCTTCTGTGCTTGTTCCCATTTTCTCCCCCTTTTTGTTAGCATCAAGGGTTGGGGTTGAAGCTGCAAGTAGCATTTCCAGTAGTTGAGTTTGTTTTGTTTGATTGGCAATGATGGTGTGCAATTGAGATTCCATACTATCCACCCTTGAGGAAAGAAGCTGAACAGACTTAGCCAGGCTATCTTCTTTGAGAAGTTTGCTAGAAAGCACCTTCTGAGTGGTAGTAGGAGCTAGTGCCTCAATCCTGGCATCTAGTGCTATTTTCATATCTCTAATTGCAGACTGGACCTCCTCTTGCTGTGTTCTTTGAATAACAGATTGCATCTTTTATAATTTCAGGGAGGCCATTACTTGCTCAAGAACAGTCTTTCTCTGTGGTTCTGCAGTTTGGTGCTCAGCCTTAGCAGATTGGTATTGCTTCATGATTTCCACATTGAGATGCCCAAGTTCAGTGGCATTGGAAAACATCCATCCTGGAGTTTCATCTTCATTTATTTCTTCACCATCTGAACTTTGACTGTCATCACTGCCAAACTCTTCACTTCCAGCATTTGGAGACAGGGTTTGTAAAGCTTCTTTTGCTCTTTGAAGAGATTCTGAGGTGTGCACTAGGTGCATTGCCTCCTCTGCCTCCACATTGCCCTGTTGTGCCATGACTTGATAGGCAGAAACAAGATGAGTAAAGGTTTCAGGATCCAAAGAGATGGAGTCAATAACTGACTGATATTCTTGTCTAAATTTCATCTCTTTGGAAGCTTCATTAACCTCCATTAACTCACTTGCAATGGCTGATTCTTCCTGCCTTATTTCTCCTGTAGTCCCTTCTCTCCTCTCATCTCTCTTTTCTTGCATCAGGGGCTCCCCCTGGCTCACACCTCTCACACCCTGAAAGGTAGAGTGTATTAACTTGTAACACTATAACTGATGTAACTCAATTAAAAGAAAAGATACTTAACCAGAAGACAATCAAGAACAAGAAGTCATAAGAAATCAACACTAAATGAAGACAAGGTAATTGATACAATTGAACATGTTAACTATGATCAAGCCAAGAAGAAATCATTGAGAGAAGTTCAAGTCAAAGTTGTTCAGGCCTCAGTGATTTGAGAAATCGAGAATCAAGATCATAACTATCAGTATCAACAAGACCAATTGATTTCAAGTGAACAAGAAGGAAAGCAAATATTGGAAAGCCAAGTTACTAAGTGAATATGGTAATTTATTCAAGAAGCAGAAACACTATCAAGACTAGTCACTTATGAACCAGACCAGTGCATCAAGTGTCAGGACATTGATAGCAAGTTTATGTCAGTAATAAAGATCCATGTTCAAGAGCTTGCTGAAGAATAAAGAAGACATGAAGATATCACAAGCTCAAGATGTGCATTGAAGTTTCAAGTTGAAGACCAGAATATTTTCTAAGTACCAAATGTTCTGGATGGCCAAGTAGAATATTTCTAAGTAGAAGTTCGACTTAGAAATTTCGAGATGGCTAAGTAGAAATTCTCAAGTAGAAGTTCTACTTAGAGTGCAGCTTCAACATGACACATGGCATCTTCTGATTGGCAGATTTCCAAGCTTTCAAGTTAAGACAAGATTTGTGTGGACATCATTGGGCCACGTACATCTTAGTCTTTGAAGACTACAGGACATAGACTACATGTAGTATAAATAGAAGCACTTGTGTAATGTTTTAGTTAGTGAGCAATATTGAGAAAAACACAAGAAAAAGAGAGAGAGTATATTCACAGAGCTTAGAATCATTCACTTCTCTCTGAACTTCTGTTATACTTTGTAATGAATGTTGTAGCAACCTTTTCAAGTTATATATAAAGAAATATATTCCTTGAATCTGTGTGTTCATTTATTGCATCGTATTTATTGCTTCTCAAAATCGAAAAGTTGTATTCACCCCCCCTCTACAACACATTTGGACCTAACAATTGGTATCAGAGCGGATGTTTAACATACAAAACATAGATCCTTGTGTTTGGTAGAAGAATCGTGAGTTTTCATTTTCTAGATCTACTTTTCATTTTTTCGAAAAGTGTGCTTTAATTCGTTTCCAGTGAAAACTCATCCGGGAAAAATTATTTAAATACTCCAGGTGTGATTATTTGGCTTGGGCGTATTTTAATTAATTTTTCTGAATTAATCTGGGTTCATTGATATTTGGTGTTCTTGAGTGTTCATCATCTGTTCTTATCAAAGAAGATAACCCAACAACTTTTTTATCTCCTTTTTCAAACAAATAAGATAGTCAAAAAAGGTGTTTTTGTACTTTTGATTTGATTATTATTCCTTGGCCGAAAGCAAAAGAAAGTGTACTCAGTGCTTAGCAAGTGGGTTAGTCACTTTCGGTGTGTAAAGTAATCAAAAGTCAAAAAGGGTGTTAAAGTGATAATATTGTTTATTCAATATTAAAAGTAATCTGCAGAAAATTATTCTAAGGACAAAAAGTTCTACATAGAATTTCTACTTGAGATTTTCTACATAGAATTTCGACTTGGACAATTTCTACTTGGTGAATTTCGACTTGGACAATTTCTACTTAGAGAAATTTTGACTTGAGCAAAATTTCTACTTAGAGAAATTTCGACTTGGCAGAAGTTCTACATAGATATTCTACATAGCCTAGTCTTGGGTACTTAGAAATTTTTAGTGACAAGATTTGAAATGGCTCCTAAAAATTCTTTCAAGATCCCAATGTTCAACCGAGATCACTATGAAGAATGGGTTTTCAGAATGAGACTCTACTTAGAGACTATTAATCCTGAGTATCTGGAAGTCCTTGAAAAGGGTAAATTTGTTCCAATGAAAGCTATTCCTGAGCGTACGGAAGGAGAGGAGGTTATACCTGCTCGGTCTGAGCCCAAAAAGGCAGCGGACTTTACGGATGCTGACAAGGAGCAAATAGCTTATGATACTTCTGTAAGACAAACCTTGATGGAATCCCTCGATCATGAAATGTTCAATATAGTCAAAGGTTTGAATACAGCAAAGAAGATTTGGGACAAGATAGAAGTTGTCATGGAAGGATCTGCAGAGGTTAGAAGCAACAAGACACTTATACTCAAGATGGAGTATGACACCTTTAGAATACGAAAAGGAGAAAGCATAACAGACGTCTATCTACGATTCAGTCAGTTGGTATTAGATTTGAATCTGAGAGGTGTAACTCTCCCCATGGTTGAAACCAATACGAGATATCTGAGGAACCAGCCAAAGAGCATTGAACATAGGGTCTACGCAATCAGAGAAACCAGAGATTTGCATACAACTTCTCTGGAAGAATATTATGGAATATTAAAGACCTATGAGCTGGAAACACTTCAAGATCAAGCATGGGACAATGATTCAAAAGGAAAAGAAACTGCATCAGGATTAGTTGCTGATGAGGAAGAGTCTAAGAAGGCAATGGTTGCAGCAAAGCCTAACAGTGATAATGATGACGAGTGCGCATCTAACAGTGATGATGACTACTTCACCCAAGAAGAGCTGGACAACATGGACGATAGTGTCGTGGCAAACATGGCAAGGAAGTTCAGCAACATGAGATTCAGAAAGAGCAACCGACCACAGAGAAATTCTTCATCTTATTATCGGGCTGCTAAGGGTGGTGGTAGTTCGTCAGGCTACCAAGGTAAAGGCAAGAGTACCAGCTACAAATCTCCCTTGGATTTCAAAATGAAGTTCAAATGCTATAACTGTGGAGAACCTGGACACTTTGCCTCGGACTGCAAAAAGCCTAAACAGACTTATCCAAAAGAGACATTTGAAGCCCTCAAAAGCAAGTATGAATCGCTGGTGAAAGAAAAACATGGTAAAAGAGCTTTAGTAGTAACAGAAGGAAGAGCTTGGGATGATTCAGATGATGAAGATGTTACTCATGTAGCAAACTTTGCGCTCATGGCTGAGACATCAAAGGAACCAGAGGTACCAGTTCTAACCCTTAAAGTAGAAATGTCCATTGATGATTATAAGGAACAGAACGGGGCTCTTAGCGAAGAGATCTACATGTTGTGCAAAAGCCTAGACACTTCTCAAAAGGAACAGAAAACACTTGTCGCCAAAAGCAGAATGCTTGAGGCAAAAGTGGAAGAGTTAGAGGCTGCTTGCACTGTAGATACTTCTCTAAGAGATTTTATTAAATCTTTGGAACACAAGCTCGTCCTTAAGGAAGAAATAGAATCATGTTTAAGGAACAAACTAGCTGAGTTAGAAACTAAATGTGAAGCTTACAAACTAGCTGCTAGTAAAGTGTATGTAGATAATGACGTATATAAGAAGATAACTGGAGTAGGTGTAGGACTTGATTATTCTAATCTTTCTAAGAAAGATGGAAAGAGACATATAGACACTACTTCCAGTGACCTTAAAAATGATATTCCTAGCATTTTTAAATCTTCTGTCAAACCCATCTACAAACACCTTGTTCCTAGAATAGAAGAAGAAGAGACTGAATTGATAGCTAGATATGAGATTGAGATGGAAGATCGCCAGAAAGCACAACCTATAACTCCTATTAAACAAGTTAAAATCAATTTCCCTAGTGATGAATCTAGACTAGGAATAGGAGCTAAGGCTATTAAACAACAAGGGAAGAAAGGCATAAAAGAGGTTAAGGCTGAACGAATAAAGAAAGCATGTTATCACTGCAAATCTACTGAACATCTTTCTTATGCATGTAAAGCTAACATAAATGTTCCTGCTGCACATGCCATGCCTGTCACACACACAATGAATAATCTGCATCCGAATCATGCACAGTGTGGTCAACCTAATTGTATGCCATGCACTTTTAACGTCATGCAAACTTTTGTGAATTTAATGAATGCATCTAGCCAGTCATGCTCAAATACTGCTGCTAGTTCAAACATCAAGAAAAAGCATGTGAGAGCTAAGACTGTCAGTCCTCCTAAAGTTAGGAGTGACAAACCTTCTCCTAGGACTGATAAATATGTCAAGTCTGAGAAAGGAAAGGAGAAAGTCGAAAGCTCTAGTAATGTTAAGAAAAGTGCATCTCCTGTTGTTAAATCTGTTGATTCTAAATCTTATCGAAAAGCCGGGCCCAATCAAAGTTGGGTTCCGAAGAAAGTCTAATCAATCTGTCATTGCAGGGCATTAAGCAAAAGAGAAATAAAGTCATATGGGTGCTGGATAGTGGAGCATCGAGGCATATGACAGGACACAAGTCCCTGCTTACAGAGTTGGTTATGAAAGCTGGCCCTTATGTTACCTTTGGAGATGACAGCATAGGTGTGACAAAGGGATATGGCAAACTGAAAACTGGCAATGTCATCATTGAAGATATTTCCTATGTTGAGGGATTAAAGCATAATTTGTTGAGTATCAGTCAATTCTGTGACAAAGGTTACGAAATTGTCTTCAACAAGAAAGGTGTATCAATCACTCACATCAAGGAAGGCTCACTGGCTTTGAGAGGAGTTCGAAAGGCAGATCTTTTTGTTGCAGACATGGATTCAGCAAATCAGAATGAAGTCACCTGTTTCTACAGCAAAGCTTCGGATGATGAAAGCTGGTTATGGCACAAAAAGTTATCTCACTTAAACTTCAAAACGATGAATGCTCTCGCGAGGCGAGAATTGGTGAGAGATCTACCTCAATTGGAGTTCGCTCCGAAAGGACTCTGTGAAACCTGTGAAATGGGAAAGTCGAAGCGAGCCTCGCATAAAAGCAAAGAAATTTCTAGTATCACTGAGCCTCTGCAACTTCTTCATATGGATTTGTTTGGCCCAGTGAATGTCCTATCTTTGTCTAGGAAAAGATATGCATTGGTAATTGTGGATGACTTCTCCAAGTATACATGGGTATTGTTCGCAATGACGAAAGACGAAGTACCTTTCCTAATCATTGATCACATCACTCAAATTGAGAATGTTTCAACACTTACTGTGAAGACGATTAGATCAGACAATGGCACTGAATTCAAAAACGCAGTGCTAAATGACTTCTGTGTATCTAAGGGAATACGTCGTCAGTATTCAGCCCCGAGAACTCCACAACAAAATGGAGTAGTTGAAAGGAAGAATAGAACATTGGTTGAAGCAGCAAGAACTTTGTTGTATGATTCGAAACTTCCTCTGTATTTCTGGGCAGAAGCAGTGAGTACCGTGTGTTACACTCAAAATCGATCCTTGATCATAAAAGATAAAGAAAAGACACCATGTGAGCTAATGAACGGAAGAAGACCAACAATCAAATACTTTCATGTCTTCGGAGCAAAATGCTATGTACTTATAGATGATGAAAATCTAGGCAAGTTTGCAGCAAAAGCTCGTGAAGGAATCTTTGTTGGTTACTCCACAGATGTGGTAGCAGCTTATAGGGTATTCTTAGTGAATGATCGAAAAGTGACTGAAAGCTACAACGTCAGATTCGACGATACCAAACTCTCATCAATTTCAAGAGATTCTAGTGAACCTGAGTCCCTAAAATTTCAGAATCTGGACTTAGAAGAACTTGAAGATGAACCTGAGTTGGTTGTCCCATTAAATGTTCCAAGTGTACATGAAGAACCTGAGTCTAGTGAACAAGCTAATTCTACAAGATCAGGAGAGACTTCTTCAGTACGAACCGGCAACAACTCAGGGGGAGTAAATAGCAGCTCAAGGACTACTGTTCAAGGCTCGAGTCGAGTTGACTCTAGTTCTGTAGGAGCTGGTACTAACTCAGGGGGAGTTAGTGAAAGTAATCAAAGTAGTCAGCACCACAACTCAGAAAGTCATGCTGAATCATCAAGACAATTTCCAAGAGAACGGGTATGGAATAGAGACCATCCGTTTGAATTAATTATTGGTGATCCAGATGCTGGTGTGTCTACTAGAAGAAATGCAAGAGCTGACCTGGCTAATATTTGCTTATATTTTGGGTTCTTATCCAAGCTTGAACCTAAAGAAATAGAAGAAGCTCTTGGTGATGCTGATTGGGTGATTGCAATGCAAGAGGAACTCAATCAGTTTGAAAGGCAGAAAGTTTGGAAACTGGTACCCCGACCAAAGAACAAATCAGTAATTGGAGCTAGGTGGGTATTCAGAAATAAAATGGATGAAAACGGACTTGTAACACGAAACAAGGCTCGTTTGGTTGCAAAAGGTTATTCTCAGCGAGAAGGAATTGATTATGATGAGACCTATGCACCAGTTGCAAGACTTGAGGCAGTCAGGATGTTTTTGGCATTTGCAGCACATAAGAACTTCATGGTTTTCCAGATGGATGTGAAAAGTGCCTTCCTGAACGGAGAGTTAGAAGAAGAAGTGTATCTGGAACAGCCGCCTGGCTTCATTGATCCAGAACTTGTAGATTTTGTGTATCTTCTCTTCAAATCTGTCTATGGCCTCAGGCAATCCCCAAGATGTTGGTATGAAACCCTATCCGTATTCTTAATTGAAAGTGGTTTTACTAGGGGAGTAATTGACAAAACATTGTTCTATAAGAATGTGAAGAATGATTTAATACTTGTTCAAGTCTATGTGGACGATATTATCTTCGGGTCATCTAATGAGCGCTTGTGCGAGAAATTTGCTAAGCTAATGCAAGACAAATACGAGATGAGCATGATGGGAGAGCTGTCTTTCTTCCTTGGATTACAGATCAGTCAGAGAAAAGATGGTATCTTTATCTGTCAATCCAAGTACGTCAGAGATTTACTCAAGAAGTATAATCTAGAAGATGCATCAGCAGCCAAGACTCCCATGGCAACAGCCACGAAGCTTGATGAAGACAAATCAGGTAAATCAGTTGACATCACAAGCTATCGAGGTATGATTGGCTCACTTCTCTATTTAACTGCAAGTAGACCCGATATAATGTTCGCGACTTGTTTATGTGCAAGGTTCCAAGCGGATCCTAGAGAATCACATCTCATAGCCGTCAAAAGAATTTTTAGGTATCTCAAGGGCACACCAAATCTAGGAATTTGGTACCCAAGAGATACAGGTTTTAATCTAATTGGCTATACGGATTCAGACTATGCAGGTTGCAGGATTGATAGGAAAAGCACATCTGGTGCTTGTCAATTTCTTGGCAGAAGATTGGTGTCCTGGCAAAGTAAAAAGCAACATACAGTATCTACTTCTACTGCTGAAGCTGAGTACATTGCTACTGGAAGCTGTGTAGCTCAAATACTGTGGATGAGGAACCAATTGAAGGATTATGGCATGGAGCACAAGAAAATTCCAATTATGTGTGACAACACAAGTGCCATTGCCATAACCAACAATCCTATAGATCACTCAAGAACCAAGCACATCGACATCAGGTATCACTTCATAAGAGAACATGTCGAGGAGGGGACTGTGGAGCTACATTTCGTGCCCACAATGCAACAAATTGCAGATATATTCACCAAACCTCTTGATGAAGTAACATTCAATAGGTTGGTTGGTGAATTGGGAATGCTTAACACAAGTTAGTAAAGCCTTCTATCTGTAAAATCCATGGTTATGTTTGTATATGCAAGCTATTTAATCATTATGTGTTTAGACTTTAAAATGCCTAATTAATGATTATTATAGGGTGCATATAGTGTGATTTTGCATGAATTCAGTGTGTTTTAAGTGTCTTTTATAGCACAAATCTTTGAATTTATGCTTGTTAGATTGCATGATCATAGGGGGAGTTAAATTCATAATATTCTAAATTTTGCATGATTTTTAGATGAATTTACCTGTGTTTTTCATGTAATTAGAGGCCTTAGAATTATCAAGGAATGTTTTAATTATGTCATATATTAAAAATCCTTGAATTGATATTTATATTAATTTGGCAAAATTAATTGTTGAGTTTTTCAAAGAAAAATTGTCAAATTATTCTAAGTATCTTCAAAATTTCGAGTTAGTTTCTATCTCGAAACTCATCTAGAAATTCGACTTGAATTTCGATTTGAGCTTCCAGAGTGAAGTTTTGAAAATTCTAAGTCTGGGAAGAATTTCGAGTTAGCCTCTATCTCAAAATTCAACTCGAAATTCGACTTAGAGTTCGACTTAGAGTTACCAGTGTGCCTATTTATTTATTATCTTGAAAATATTCGAGATAAAGTCTATCTCGAACTCCATCTCGAAATTGAGATGAGGTTTCCATTTTTGGGGATATTTTGAAAAGAATTGAGAATAACTTCGAGTTAATCTCTATCTCGAAGTTCAACTCGAAGTTCGACTTAGAGTTTGACTTAGAGTTTGAGATTCTCAATTAGTTAGTTAAGGGGATTTTTCGAGTTAACTCCTAACTCGAACTTTATCTCGAATTTCGACTTAGAATTTCGAGATAGATTTCCTTGTTGGTTTTTGCTGTAAAATGGCTAAGTGCTAAATGTTCAAGTTGACACCTATCTCGAACTTCATCTCGAACTTCGACTTAAACTTCGAGATAGAGTGTTCCCTGTATGTACTTAGAGTTTTCATATTTTTTAACAGGGACACTTTAATCATTTCACATTAATGTCTATATATACATCTCTAACTCGATCTATTTTTTCACTTTTCCCTAATTGAGTTTTAAAGCCGCCCCATATACATACAGGCGATTTCATACTTACAATCACTGATTCGTGATTTTTGTGACTAATCTCATACGGACAACGAATTAATGCCCATTTTTAGACTGCTATCATCTGTGTGTTATCATTAATCTCTGTTCTTGTGTGTTTGTATAACTGTTCATCTTCATTGATATATACACACACGTATATACACACAAAAGTTCACAGATCTGTACAAACACGATTTCACACCCAATCACTTCACTGTTAAAGCAGATTTAATCATTGGTTTGAAATTTGCCTTTCATTAACTGTTAATTTGATCCCGTAGTTTAATTTCTCAAAAAGAGACTTTTGGGTTCTTGATAAATTAAAAGGGATATAACGGTTCATTCTAAAATTAATTGTTTTTCCTAAATTAAAATTAATTTTCACATCTTTTTAAAGAAAAACTTTTAATTAAAATGGCTCACCAATTTTCACTTGCCAAAAACAATTTTTATAATATTTCTACGGAAATTGGTGATCAACTCCCGCGCTTTAAGTCTTGGATACGATTCCTCAATTTGTATTCCAAAGCTAGCGATGCTTTTACTGCTAAACCTACACTAGTACATGATGCTTTACAGCAATTATGGACTAGTGCGGTTTCTTTTGGGAGCAAATCAACCCCCTTTGGTTTCAGGTTTACCTTAGCGGGTCAGGAATATGAGGTGACTGAACAAATTGTCAACAAGGTTCTGGGATTCCCCATTAAAGATGCTTATGATCCAGAACCTACAGCTGCAGAACGCCTCAGATTCTTTGAAGAAATAGGGTGTTATCCTCCGACTGGCCGGATCACTGGAAACATCCAAAAACAATTTCTTCATGTGGAATGGAATTACTTTTTCGAGGCCATCACAAGATGTTTTCGGGCACGAGAAAGCGATTACCATCAAATTTCCATTCCCATGCAAAACCTCGGAATTGCCCTAGCGAGAGAGCTGGATATAAATTATGGACGAATAGTTCTCTCTGAGATAGTGGCTGTGATGGGATCTCCTGCAAGCAGAGACCTCAACACCACAGATGTTGTCTGCTGGTTTCCTCGGTTCTTACAGATGCTGATTACTCATTTAATACCGAAGGATGCCCTTGCAGTTAGACAGAGTTTTGCCAGAAGTCAAACATCTGCACCACTAGGAATGGGCACTAAGTCACTTTCAACAGTTGAAAATCAGAATAAACATCATGGAAAACCGATGTCTATTCCTGATACCTTACAACAGTGGCTTACATATGATGAGGGAGTTACCACTTTGATGGAATTCTCGCAAGTTTTATCACATGCTCAGAATCGGTCTGCTCATGCTGAGGCATTTGAAGAGATTCCTGATGAGCAAAGCGGTGACGAACAAGGTAATGAATCAGGTAATCTCTCTCTACATTCTACTCATTCCTCTTCCTATGTTTCTGATTCCCAGACCCAAGAGACTGCTAGCCCGCAGGATCTATCCCAGGGTGAGAGCTATATTTCTAATTCTATATCACCCCAGTCACCGGAATCCAAACAGCCAGCACAAGTAAATGTAGGATATGATGAGGAGAGTGAACCCGAAGAGCAGCAACTTATTCGAAAGAAACCCAAATTTTCACATGCTGCTACTTCTAAACTTCAGTCAAACCCTAGCATGTCACACGCAACCACTCCACCTCACGAGAGTGGTTTACCCCTTGAACAATCTGCACATAGGGATTTTGATGATGATTATGTACCTCTTGAAGATACTGTTGCTTCAAGAGGACATGAAGCTTTAAAAACTTCAGCCGTACCTTCACCAGTACGTACTGATGCTACAAAGAGGATCGGTTCTGATGTCGTACAAGAACACTTTGTAGCCTCTCAGCCTGAGATTCCAACTCAGGAACAAACAGAAATTGATCCCATAACTGCAAATTATATTGCTTATCCAGTTTCTGCAGGTACTGCTTCATATTTTGGATCATTTATTGAAGATATACATGAGCGTGAGACAGGGAGTGTGTGTGAGAGGTTAGGGAGAGAGGGACCTTCATTTTTAAGGCCCAAAACCGAGCGCCAAATACCAACAGAACGAGTATTAGAGCGAGGTCACCTAAACCAAACACCGTCCCTTAATACTGAAAATCTTGATAATCGTATGTCTTCTATGGAAAATCAGATGAAGCAGTTTGGGCAGTCAATGGGGCAGTTAGGGATGAACGTTGGAAACAATCAAAGGGCTCTTGACGACTACGCAGCACGAATGGCAAGTCAAGCTACAGCTTTTAATGATTTGACAAATAAGGTAAATGACTTGGGCCATGCTGCTGGTGTCTTGGGAAACACCCTGAATGACAGAATGGGAGCAATGGAGCTTACAATGGATAATCTGGCTGTGGAGATAAGCAGAGTTATGTACGCAATCAGAAGTTTTGTGCCCCAGGAGTGTTTCGCGCCGCAACAACCTCCCCCCGATGCTGGTACAGGTGGTACTAGTGGAGCAGGACCCTATGGTTCTGGTTTTGAAGATTCTTACGTAGCTGGTGGATCTGGAGACCAGGGTGGAGTTCAGGATAACTCACCTAAGGGGGAGAGTATAAAGGAGACGAGACAGCAGGGAGTTCAAATCGAAGAAATTCAAGAACAAGCTGATCTTGTCAAAGAAATTGAGCCGTCTATTGATGAAGAGGCTCTGAGAAGGAAAAAGGGTAAGGCCATAGCGATTGAGCAAGATGAGCCATTCGTTGACCTGAGTTATCAAGAAAAAGTACAGGTGGTACTTGACTCAGATTCCGATATGGAAGACGCACCTTTGAAACATGCTATAAGGAGATCATTGAAAGATCAAGGTGGAGGTGCTGGGATGTCTGTCGGAAGGCCTGAAGAAATTACTGTTGATGAGGAAACCCTTAAATCTCAAAAGTTAGCCTTGGAACAAGCTGAGTTCTTTAAAATGAAGGCAATGCAAGATCGTGCTGCGTTTCAGGAAAAGAAAGCGGAGCTACAAGGGAAGCAGTACGATTATGAGCTTGCAAGGCTAGCTGATCCTCAAATTGATCTGGACAATAGAAGGATAGGGCAGAAGTGGGATGACGCAAGGAAGATATTGATGGGACCATGTACAAAAGGAGATCATAACAAGGAGGCAGATGATCTGTTCTACAACCTAAATTTGCAGAATCCAATGGCTGCTGACTACATAAGTGCTTTAAAGAGATTAATTTCTAAAGTCAGGGTTGGATACAATTCAACGCAAAAGGAGTGGCAGGTTATCTTATCTTTGACAGAAGGAGTCCCAATGTCTTTCATGTATGTGGATGATCAATTCATGACGAGAAGATCTGCATCAGAGTTGTTCTTGCTAGCAACAAAAATTCAATATTCTCATTCTGAGAATCTAAGCATTCTGTATAGGGATCAGTTAATGCGGCTAGCAGAGGACAAGGGTCCAGAATTCTCAGCATATCCAAATGTTGTCCGGATGGTGGTTGACAGTAAATTGAAGAGGGTGAGCTTGGAGGAAAAGGACTTAATGGAACTTTCAGTGGAATCTCTTAAAGCCGTCTGTAGACAAATGATGGGTAAGGGATTCG
This sequence comes from Kitagawia praeruptora, assembly GCA_037693485.1. NCBI lineage: Eukaryota > Viridiplantae > Streptophyta > Magnoliopsida > Apiales > Apiaceae > Kitagawia > Kitagawia praeruptora. Next base: position 123,608,045 of record CM075351.1, on the reverse strand, counting down.
CTTCTGAGCTTAAAGATAAATCAGTGAAGATCATTGAAAGTGTCATACTCAAGAAGAGCAATGAGGTGTGGAAGTGTGATGTCATTGCTCCAAACCCTCTTGATAATGTGAAGATTGAACCAGAGCTGATAGAGAGGAATTGGAATATTCTTCAAGCAATGAAGAATGTTGATGAAGCTCTGAATCTTCCTTCTGGAGCACTTGAACAAGGAGAGATAAGGGAGGCAGTTGGTGTTCCAGGAAGAGATAGTGTATACTGGATACACTCTTTTGCTGATAATACAGCTGATGCCTTAGTATTCATAGATGCAGACCAGAATCAAACACTCTTGCATATGAGTAGACAATGGCTGAAGCAGACTCAAGATGCTGCATTTCTGGAGAAAGTGTTATATGTGTTCAAATGGGAAGATGTGGAAGTTAAGTATGTGAAAGAAAAGCAGAGACTCGTGAGTTACCTATCTGATGTAGTAGTGGAAAAGAAGCGATTGGAGCAAGATGCGGCTAGTGTCCACAATACTAACCGTGTCAAGGGCTATCCCAAAATGATCTATTGTCATTTTAAAGCTGATAAAACTCATAGGAAACCTCGGCTTATAATGAAGAAATTTGAGGAAATTCCAGAGATCAGGACTACTCAGGAGGTGGACAAACTCAGAAGGCTTTTCAAACATCCTTACCCAGAACCCAGGAACCCTCTAGAGATGGAAGCAGTAAGTTTGTTGAATACTAGGTGGATGCAACTTCATGATCCAGTATATAAGAAACAAAAGCAGCAGGAGGAGAAGCGCAGAAGGCAGAAAGAAGAAAAAGATCAAGCTGCTGAAGCTAGGAAAAGGAAACGGAATTAGGGTTAAAGGTCAGAGTGGTGTGAACTTGAAGTTGGAAAAACTTCATGTCTTTCGGTTGCTTTAACTCACTTGAGGAAAATTCATCTTAGAGTGAATCCAATAAGGTGATATAAGTTTGACTAAAAGATATGAAATAATCCAGGTGATAGGAATCATTCAAATGATCTTTAATTCGAGGTTCGAATTCTGTTTCTAGTTTAAGTTCTGTGTATTGTTTTCAAGTACTTTTCAATTGTATATTTTTCAAGAATGTAATGTTAATTATCTTTTCTCGTCTCATTGTTTAGTTGAGTTATCCTTCATTAATTTGAATGTCATTGTTAGACAATCAAATTGGGGGAGATTGAAAGGCAGAGTGTATTAACTTGTAACACTATAACTGATGTAACTCAATTAAAAGAAAAGATACTTAACCAGAAGACAATCAAGAACAAGAAGTCACAAGAAATCAACACTAAATGAAGACAAGGTAATTGATACAATTGAACATGTTAACTATGATCAAGCCAAGAAGAAATCATTGAGAGAAGTTCAAGTCAAAGTTGTTCAGGCCTCAGTGATTTGAGAAATCGAGAATCAAGATCATAACTATCAGTATCAACAAGACCAATTGATTTCAAGTGAACAAGAAGGAAAGCAAATATTGGAAAGCCAAGTTACTAAGTGAATATGGTAATTTATTCAAGAAGCAGAAACACTATCAAGACTAGTCACTTATGAACCAGACCAGTGCATCAAGTGTCAGGACATTGATAGCAAGTTTATGTCAGTAATAAAGATCCATGTTCAAGAGCTTGCTGAAGAATAAAGAAGACATGAAGATATCACAAGCTCAAGATGTGCATTGAAGTTTCAAGTTGAAGACCAGAATATTTTCTAAGTACCAAATGTTCTGGATGGCCAAGTAGAATATTTCTAAGTAGAAGTTCAACTTAGAAATTTCGAGATGGCTAAGTAGAAATTCTCAAGTAGAAGTTCTACTTAGAGTGCAGCTTCAACATGACACATGGCATCTTCTGATTGGCAGATTTCCAAGCTTTCAAGTTAAGACAAGATTTGTGTGGACATCATTGGGCCACGTACATCTTAGTCTTTGAAGACTACAGGACATAGACTACATGTAGTATAAATAGAAGCACTTGTGTAATGTTTTAGTTAGTGAGCAATATTGAGAAAAACACAAGAAAAAGAGAGAGAGTATATTCACAGAGCTTAGAATCATTCACTTCTCTCTGAACTTCTGTTATACTTTGTAATGAATGTTGTAGCAACCTTTTCAAGTTATATATAAAGAAATATATTCCTTGAATCTGTGTGTTCATTTATTGCATCGTATTTATTGCTTCTCAAAATCGAAAAGTTGTATTCACCCCCCCTCTACAACACATTTGGACCTAACACACCCTCACCTTCACCTACTAAGGTGGAACTCTCTAGCTCTCCTTTTGCCTGACCGGAAGAAATGGTCAGCCTCTCATTGATTTTCTCTCCTTTTGCCTGCTCACAAGGCAGCCTCTCACTCCCTTCTCTCATTCCTAAAAGTGTTTCAATTACTACAAACTCCTCCACAGTTGACATAGGAATGTCACATTTTGCAGTGGTAGAGAGAGTTGTCAACGGACAAGGTGTATCCGTTGATGTAGTAGTTATTACTGTCAACGGATAGTTAGTTGAAGACATATCCGTTGATGGTGAAACACTTGTCAACGGATGAAGGATATCCGTTGATGAAGGTAAACGAGTATCCGTTGAAGTGAAAACTAACACTGAATCTGTGGTGATTGATTTTAAGGAAGAGGCCATAGATAGTGTTGTGAATTCAGGAATGGAAGATTGATGGCCCAACAAATCATCTAAAAGAGGATGACCACTAATTGTTGAGTGGGGCTTCTCCATGAATTTTAAAGATGGAGAATCAGGAATTGATGTAGATATCATATCCACATCCAGAGATGGAGTTGGTGATGGTGGATCAAAATGTGTATCGATTTGAAGGTTAAGATCAAGGGGCTGTGACTCCACATTTATTGAAGTCACATCAAACTGAATTTGAGAAGGTACAGTTTGATGTACAGTGTGTGCACCCTGTGATTCCCCAATGGTTTTGGATTTTACCCTTCTACCATAGGTTTTTGAGTGAGAGCTATCTGTGTCCCTTGCCCTTTTGTGCTGTGTTCCTGAAATGGAACTTAAATTAGTAGTCACACCCTGTTGAGAGGATGTAACTAGAATTTGGCTTGTAGGTTCATTAACAGTCTTTTGAGAGACTGAAATGTTGGTTGCACCTACCTTACCTTCCTTATCCTTAGGGCTTCTTTGATGTTCACCCTGTCCCTCACCACTCACTACCACCTTCACACTCCCCTCAAGAGCTTTGGTAGTTTTTGCAACAGATGCCTTTTGAGAGACACCTGAGGTTTGTCTTTTAGATTGTGGTTTAGGAACTTTGGATTTGGTCACTTTGGTAGGAGCCTGTTTGGTCACAGTCACAGACTCCATTGTGACACTAGAAGGCAAAGAAATTTGGGGGTTGGAGATAGGAATTTCAGGGTTGGAAACAGTTACCTGAACAATTGGTAGATATACCAATTGTACTTCTGCATTTAGGTTCATTCGAATCAAATCACTTAAGACTCTCTTCTCCTGAACAAAATAATTGAACTTGCTATCCGGGTTAGCAATGGATAGCTCCTTCTCAGATACATGCAGTGCTAGGAGCATTAAAAATCTAGCAAAATAAACATTCTTGCTCCTAGTTTCCTTTTTACCTAATTTAGCTGCTATCTCATACATGACTAGTGTGCCAAAATTATAGAATTTATCAGTTAAAAGCATACATAGCATAACTAGCATGGAGTTGGTAACAGCATCAAAGTTACTAATCTTGCCAGAAAAAGTTTTAATGAAGGCATCACAAAGATGATAAGTGGATTTTATATCCACTTGGAACATTCTAAATCGGCTTAAATTGATTGTTTTGGACTCAAGTTTGTGTAGTTTTGATGTGTTTTGTGTAGTTGTGCAGGTTTCCAAGAATATCTAAGCTTTTGTCGTTTTTGGAGATTTAATTGATTAAAATTCGGATTTTCCGGGAAGGCTGCGCAGCTTATACTGTTTTGGCCATATCTGGAGTTCTAGAAGTCCGTTTTCAGCGATCTTACTGCCCACGCGAAGCTTGAGAGATTTTCTACAACCTGGGATAGGAAATAAGTGCAAGAAACATACTGATTAAAGGCGCGCACGTTTCTTATAAAAAGAAGGCCATGAATTTACTGTTTTGCCCTTTTTCTAATTCTAATTGTATTCTGGGCAGTTTTGGGTACCTTCTTTAAATCCTAATTGTAATAGAAGGCAATTTCTTTCTAGGCAAGATTTGTAGAGCCTATTTAAACACATCCTACCATTGTAAATCATAACACTTGATAGCTTGTAATCGTATCAAGGTACTTTTGATTTTCAATTCTTTCTTCAATATTATGTTTTTATTCATTATCATTATTATTTTGTTTTCTTCTTTAATTATGTGTAACTAATTCTCTAATCTGAGGATTGGGTAGTATTCCTTGGTATTCATGCATGCTTGATTACGTGATTTTCTGCTTTGCTGATCTGTTAATGAGATCTTAACACAATTAGGGGAGTCATGAACCTTTGATTGTATTCTAGGGATTGTAATAAGCTTGGGAGAGAAGTTGCAATCTTAGTACATGATTTAACAGACATAATTTGAATATTAGATCGGGAGATTAATAGGAGAATTGTGAGACATATAATTCTTGGCACTTAACAGTTTATAGATATACTTTGATTGTATCACGGGAGTGACAATTAGGGTGTAGCTGTAGGCACTATATATTAACCTGGGAGGGTGCAGTATAACTTTAGAAGAATTGTTTTCAGCAAGGTAGGAACACAGATATCACATTAATATTGAGCATGTATTGAGACCAAGTGAAGAACCCCAGTTCTTAGATTGTTTTCCTATATATTTGAATCTCAGTTTAAAATCAATTCTTAGTGCTTATAATTAGTTCTTGGTTAATTTAGTTAATACACAAACCCAAAATTCTTCTCACACACTTCTAGACGTAAAGAGATAAGAAACCTGAACTTTGATATTACAATTCAGTCCTTCCCTGCGAACGAACACATAAAAACACTACTAACAAATTGGCGCCGCTGCCGGGGAAGGCAGTATAGTTGAGTTTAGGTTAATTGTTTCTTGTAGTTTGGATTTTATCTTTGTATATATTTTTCTTTTCTTTCTTTTTGTATTTCTTTCTTTGGTTTTGAGGAGAGAGACTAGATGGAGTACAACTTTGGTTGGAACAATGCTCAGAATTTCTACAACAGTCAAGAACGATATCAAGACTTCAATCCTTACCCACAATTCAATGCTTATGAGGATTGTAATGCATATCAGGTGAATTCGTTCTATTCTGAGAACTCATTTTATGCTCCATATGCCCCTAGCAATGATTATTCATATTCGTTTGAAAATCAATATCATGATGATCTTAATCCATATATGTGTAATGATGTTGATACGAGTTTAACTCAGTCTAATCCTTCTTTACTTGCTGATTGGGAGATTGCGCTGAATAAAATTATTCAAGGAACTCAGTCTAATCCTCCTTTACTTTCATTGGGAGTTGTTGATGAACCAACTTTAGAAATTGCTAGTGACAATGATATTCCATGTGATTCAATAGCTTGGTACGAGGAGAATGCTAAATTAAATAATTTTATTTGGGAAGTTCGAGCAGTGTGGTATGAAGGTTGCTATAGAACTCCTCCTTGTGTCAATTTTCCTCTATGCCATGATTCTTGTTTAGCAATTGATGATAATGTTGTGTCTGATGAGTCTACTTGTGTAGTTGATAATTGTCCCATGCGCATTAATGATAATTTGGATGCAATTGAAATTCTACCAAATCTAGAAAATTTTGAGCTTAATACATTGGTAGACGAGATTAAAATTGATGAGTGTCCAATTATAGAAGAGAAGGAAGTTAAGATTGATGAAATTGAAAATCTTGCTTTAGAGTATAAGGATCCGATTTGGGAGGAGTATATGAGTCGTACTTATAATGATTATTCTGACGACTTTTCTAGCTATTTTGATGTTTCCAAGTCTCTTGAGTATGATAGGTTCTTGAAAGTTTTCGTACCTTTCAATGAATCTAAGGTTTATTTGCACAATATGCTTATATTAGAAATTCGTAGATATGTGCATCTGTTTGCTTTTTCTGTTCATTGAAGTTTGCAGGTAGAAATACGTCAAGCTATTGACGTTAAAGAAGCGCTTCGTGGGAGGCAACCCACGCATTAGTGTAGGAAGAAAAAAAATTTTTTTTGAGTGTTTTTTAGAAAAAAAAAAAAAAAAAAAAAAAAAAAAAAAAAAAATCGAATTTTAGCTATGTAACGCAGGCTGCGCCTGCGTTTCTGTATTTCAGGCAGATTGCGGGGCTGTAACGCAGGCTGCACCTGCGTTACTGTATTGAGAGCAGGCTGCTTCCCTAACGCGCAGTCTGCGCATGCGCCACTGACTTCAGAGCAGTCTGCTCCATACGCGCGCAGCGTGCGTTTGTGCAGGAGAATTCAGAAAAAAATTGTGCTGTTCACTTCTAATGTCTGTTTGTGCGCCTGTGAATATAAAAACAATTTCATCACCCCAAATCTTTTTATACTCCCATATTTCCCCTAAATATTTTCCTATTTCAAATCCAAAACCCCTCATCTCTCCTACAAAATTTCAAATTCCTATTTCTTTTCTAATTCTTTTTCTTTTCTCCATTAAATATTTTTTCTATCCTATATCAAATTCCAAATTCCACCCAAATTTTTTCCTTTTCACATTAAAATTCTTATATTCATCCTATCACTCCATGGCCTATATATACCCATCCATACACACCCAATTCATTATCTTCCTCCTCTACATCTCTTAAAAATTCAAGTTTGGGGGAAAATTATTACAAGTTCACCTCTTTGATTCGTAGTGGGATTTCTTCTCTATTTTATTTTATTACGGATTTGTGTTCTTGTAAATTGGGGTTTTTGTATTATTCTTATTACTTGGGTATTTGTGGTGTGATTTTTCTTGGTGGTTTTTGGTGGGATATTTCTTGGTGGTAATTGGTGGTGCTATTGTTGAGTGGGGTTTTGATTATTATGGCGCCTAAGCGAATGAGGGGTGGTTCTATTAGGGTGGAGAGATTTTCTTCTCCGGATGCGGAGGTTGAGTATAATCGGTTATTGTTAAGGTCAGTGGCGAAAGAAAAGGGATTTTTGCCAATTCGTCACTATGGGTTGGTTGATGTGATTAGTGAGTTACGTTGGGGAGATATTTGTAAGGCACCTGCTCCGGTTCCGGTGAATATTGTTAGGGAGTTTTATGCTAATGCTAAAGGTGAGCCGGATGAGATGTGTATGGTTCGAGGTAAACAGGTGGATTATAGTATTGATGCTATTCGTGCAATTTTGGGGCAACCACCTAAGCTTGTGGGGGATGAAGATTGGGCAAAGAAGACTAGTAAGGATGTGGATTTGGAGGCAATTGTTCGTGAATTATGTGTTCCTGGTACAGTTTGGAAGTATAAATTGGGAACCACTGAGCCGATTAATTTTCTGTCTTCTGCACTGAATAAGTTTGCGCGAGCATGGTATTTATTTATCTGTGCGAATATTATGCCTACTTCTCATACGGGTGAGGTAACAGCTGATAGAGCGATTCTTCTTTGGGGCATTCTAAAGGGGAAGTACATTGATGTAGCTTCTATTGTTCATCAGAATATTATGCGGTTTTTAAAGTCTACTGCGATGTCATCAATGCCCCATGCTTCTATTATAGCTGGTTTGTGTAAGGATAGTGGTGTTATATGGGGTGCGGAGGAGGAGTTGCAGTCACCTTTGGCTACCATTACTGATGTGACTATTGATCGAATGCCTGACTGGCAAGGTGGGGTTCCACATCCGAGGGGGCTTGGTTATATTGTTGATGATGTTGGTGCTAGTGGTCATGGAGCGGGCGCTCAGCCACGTGTTTCAAGAGTACCGAGAGTTTTGGATGCCCACTTTAGGCGTTTGTATAGGCGGATGGATGCTATTCATGCTTGTAACAGGGAGTATGCTCAAGATATGGCTGCAGCTTTGAGAGATGCTGGTATTCAGGCAAGGTGGCCAGTCTATGGAGCTCGTACGCAGTATCCACCTCCAGATTCTGATTCCTCCGAGGAGGAGGACGAGTAGGTATGTTTTCTGCTATCCCTTGTATTTACTTCCATTCAATGCGGACATTGAATATTTTAAGTTTGGGGGTGGTTTGAGGGATTAGTAGTTGTTGTTGTATTATTTGTTCATGTAGGATTTCATGCTTTGCATATTAGTAGTAGTAAATTATGCATTTATGTTTGTGTTATCTACGTTTGTTTCATATAGGACATTCTGTTTTTATGTTTGTATATCATGTGAGTTCATAATAGTTTGCATTTGCACCCATGCTTGATAGGAATTTTGTGTTGTTGACGCTTTTGTTTGAGAAGTGATATGCTTTGTTCTTGTGCACACACATACACTAGTAAGTTGAAGCTAGTAGACTTATTGAATGTTGTAAGTGATTAGAAGGACATGAATATGTGCAAGATGATTTAGTTTGCATGCTTTGAATACAAGTTGATGCGTTAGAGAGATTTTTTGCTTGGGATTGAGTATGTTTTTTCCACCAAGTGAGATTTTGAGCCATATTGCATAATTTTTGCAATTTATTCGTTTGCTTGAGTGTCCACGGATTGTTTGCATTGCTAGCAGTTGTTTGAGGTCTTTCTTGAAACGCATGACATTATTTGACGATTAAAATGATAAAGGCAATTAGGAATAACCACATATTTTCCCATATTACCACACCATGTTTACATGATCAATTAGTTAACCCGTTGAGCTTAATCCTATTTTTTCGGTGACACACCACGTTACTTGCCATATATCCTTTTTCTTGTATTGGCCTTACATTAATTTGAACCCAATTGTCAAAGGCTAGTATAGTGCTTAAGGGAGTAATAAGGTGTGCATAGAGGGGTTATTGTTGGTCATACTTTTGGGGGAAATATTAAATATTGGGTTTGGTTGTTTACTTGATAGTCGGCATATGTAATAAATTGTGGGATCATTTGTTATTGTTTATATTATTGTTTTATTTAGCTCTCGAAAAAAAAAAAAAAAAGAAAAAAAAAAAGAAAAAAAAAGAGAAAAGAAAAAAAAAAGAATAGAAAAAAAAAAAAGAAAGAAAAAAATATTATGAGAGCATGTTTGTGTTTGTTATGATCCTATTTTAGTCGACTAGTCGAGTGTTCTTAGTAAAATTTATGTGGGGGGAAAATAGGGTGTTGTGAATGGATCATTATGGTACTTACTAGCTTTTGACACTTCACCTGTTTTGGCTTATTTGACATACCTTGTCCCTAGCCCACGTTACAACCCAATTAAAGACCTTTTGATTATCGTCATTGATGTATGTTGTGTTAAGAGTTAGATTGATACCAAATGTCAAGCATGTTTATGATTTTGTTGGAATTGAGTGATACACTTACCCTTGTTCTTGAGTGAATATTCTTTTGTGAGTGGATTGTGAGTGTTTGCTTGTTTTTGCGTATGAGATCCCGAGTTTTGTCTCAAAGATGTACTCTTGTAGGCTTAGCATGTTTACTAACTTATTCTTACACTTGACATGGACTTGTGAGAACTTATGCATGTTCATTGAGTAGACTATGTGAATACTTGCACTTTCGACACCAAGACATTGCGTATTTACTTTGATTCTTAAGTTGATATGGCATGAGAGGATTTGAAGGTATGGTAGGCTAGATTAATTGCATTTTTCATATTAGTTGCATTCATGCATTGCATTGCATTAGGTTAAATGGATTTTGTGGGTACATTCGCTATAGGCCCTCACGAGACCTTACTCGTCCACTAGGGCTGCCTAGGGGTTTAAAGGGCTTGTTGCATATGCCAAATGCAACCGTGATCACCTACGGAAGTGGTACTAGTTAGGTAGTTATAATTGTTTATGCTTGAGGACAAGCATCGGTTTAAGTTTGGGGGTGTTTGATAAGTGGATTTTATATCCACTTGGAACATTCTAAATCGGCTTAAATTGATTGTTTTGGACTCAAGTTTGTGTAGTTTTGATGTGTTTTGTGTAGTTGTGCAGGTTTCCAAGAATATCTAAGCTTTTGTCGTTTTTGGAGATTTAATTGATTAAAATTCGGATTTTCCGGGAAGGCTGCGCAGCTTATACTGTTTTGGCCATATCTGGAGTTCTAGAAGTCCGTTTTCAGCGATCTTACTGCCCACGCGAAGCTTGAGAGATTTTCTACAACCTGGGATAGGAAATAAGTGCAAGAAACATACTGATTAAAGGCGCGCACGTTTCTTATAAAAAGAAGGCCATGAATTTACTGTTTTGCCCTTTTTCTAATTCTAATTGTATTCTGGGCAGTTTTGGGTACCTTCTTTAAATCCTAATTGTAATAGAAGGCAATTTCTTTCTAGGCAAGATTTGTAGAGCCTATTTAAACACATCCTACCATTGTAAATCATAACACTTGATAGCTTGTAATCGTATCAAGGTACTTTTGATTTTCAATTCTTTCTTCAATATTATGTTTTTATTCATTATCATTATTATTTTGTTTTCTTCTTTAATTATGTGTAACTAATTCTCTAATCTGAGGATTGGGTAGTATTCCTTGGTATTCATGCATGCTTGATTACGTGATTTTCTGCTTTGCTGATCTGTTAATGAGATCTTAACACAATTAGGGGAGTCATGAACCTTTGATTGTATTCTAGGGATTGTAATAAGCTTGGGAGAGAAGTTGCAATCTTAGTACATGATTTAACAGACATAATTTGAATATTAGATCGGGAGATTAATAGGAGAATTGTGAGACATATAATTCTTGGCACTTAACAGTTTATAGATATACTTTGATTGTATCACGGGAGTGACAATTAGGGTGTAGCTGTAGGCACTATATTGTAACCTGGGAGGGTGCAGTATAACTTTAGAAGAATTGTTTTCAGCAAGGTAGGAACACAGATATCACATTAATATTGAGCATGTATTGAGACCAAGTGAAGAACCCCAGTTCTTAGATTGTTTTCCTATATATTTGAATCTCAGTTTAAAATCAATTCTTAGTGCTTATAATTAGTTCTTGGTTAATTTAGTTAATACACAAACCCAAAATTCTTCTCACACACTTCTAGACGTAAAGAGATAAGAAACCTGAACTTTGATATTACAATTCAGTCCTTCCCTGCGAACGAACACATAAAAACACTACTAACAAAAGATAACTCCATTCCTTAACCATACCTTTCCTAACAATTTTCCCTAAGTTCTCAGTACTAAGGGTATAATTTATGGAATTAAGCATGGTAACAATTTCAGCATTACTGGGTTCCTTCAGACAGTTATTCTCAGGCAATTTTAAACAAGCAGTTAACACATCAGAATTAACTACATAATTTTTACCCTTTAAAGAAAAAGCAAGTGTACCGTCTATGCCATTGTACTCAGCAGATGCCCACATCTCTTCGATAACCTCATGGATTAGAGGAGTGGTGGCAGTCATAGCATATGACAGTTTGCATTTCTTCACGAAGTTCATCATGGTGTGATATGCTTCTGGAGCGTTCACAGTATCAACAAAGGCCGCAAAATTGTTCTTCTCATAGGTAAACCCGGTGGAAGACATCATCTTAACAATAGGCGCCATTGGAGTGTTTGAGCTTTTGTTGCAGAGAGAGATTTAGTGAAGAAGATGCAGTTAACTAATGAGACTCTTGAAAATGAATAAAGGTGAAATGTGAGGATACAAAACAGCCTTTTATATATTCCAAGAATTAAAAATGAAATAATTAAAAGTAATTACCCCATTGGTCAAAAGTAACTGTCAGACAATAAATGAAAAGAAAAGAAGTACAGCCGTGACTAATTATACACGTTTATCAACGGCTATATAAAAAGAATATGTATATCAACGGATAAAGATTGGACGGTTGAGAAAACAGTTTATCCATCGATGACGTGGACAACCTGTTATCCGTTGACATACGAAAATCTAGTAATGTGTTTACACTACCAACGGATAAAAGGATATCCGTTGATAAGCAAATTTTGCCTTAGACAAAATTTCTGCTGAGAGTTATTCTGAGAGTTTTTAATTCTCAAGTAAATCAAAACACATTTCTAGCTGCAATACAGTATTATTAGATACCACTAGGAATTATGAAAAATTAAGCATACCTAGTTCACCTACCAACCTTGTGAATGAAGATTCATCAAGAGGCTTGGTGAAGATATCTGCAAGCTGCATTTCACTTGGCACAAAGTGCATTTCTACTGTACCATTCATCACATGCTCTCTGATGAAATGGTATTTGATGTCAATATGCTTGGTTCTCGAATGTTGCACTGGATTTTCTGTGATGGCAATAGCACTAGTGTTGTCACAGAAAATTGGAATCTTCTCAACTTTTAGACCATAGTCAATAAGTTGATTCCTCATCCAAAGAATCTGTGCACAACAACTTCCAGCTGCAATGTACTCAGCTTCGGCTGTAGAAGTGGAGACTGAGTTCTGTTTCTTACTGAACCATGACACAAGCCTATTCCCTAGAAACTGACAGGAGCCTGTAGTACTTTTCCTATCAATTCTGCAACCTGCATAGTCTGCATCTGAATAGCCAATTAGATCAAAGCCAGAATCTCTTGGGTACCAAATGCCAAGGTTTGGTGTTCCCTTGAGATACCTGAAAATTCTCTTAATAGCAATCAAGTGAGACTCTCTAGGGTCAGCTTGAAATCTAGCACAAAGACATGTGGAAAACATTATATCAGGTCTACTAGCTGTTAGATATAGAAGTGAGCCTACCATGCCTCTATAGCTTGAGATGTCCACATATTTTTCCTTAGTATTCAACTCAAGTTTAGTTGCAGTGGCCATAGGTGTTTTTGCAGAGGCACAATCCATTAAGTCAAATTTCTTTAAGAGATCATAAATATATTTTGTTTGACTTATGAAAATTCCCTCATTAACTTGCTTTACTTGTAAGCCAAGAAAGTAAGTTAATTCACCCATCATGCTCATTTCATACCTACTTTGCATAAGTTTGGCAAACCTTTTACAAAGCTTCTCATCTGTAGACCCAAAAATAATATCATCTACATAGATTTGAACAAGTATTGAAGAACCATTGACATTTCTATGAAATAAAGTTTTATCTACTGTACCTCTAGTGAAGTGATTCTCCAAAAGAAATTGAGATAAAGTGTCATACCAGGCTCTTGGTGCTTGCTTCAAACCATAAAGTGCTTTCAAGAGAAGATATACATAATCTGGAAATTCTGGATCTTCAAAGCCAGGAGGTTGATGGACATATACCTCTTCTTCCAGTTCCCCATTTAGAAAGGCACTTTTAACATCCATCTGATAGACTTTGAAGTTGGCATGTGCTGCATAGGCTAGGAAAATTCTGATGGCCTCAAGTCTTGCCACTGGTGCAAAAGTTTCATCAAAATCTATTCCTTCTTCTTGAGAATAGCCCTTTGCCACTAATCTAGCTTTATTCCTCACAATTATGCCATTTTCATCAGTCTTATTCTTGAGAACCCATTTGGTACCTATGATACCTCTATCATCAGGTTTGGGCACAAGCTTCCATACTTTATTTCTCTCAAATTGGTTTAGCTCTTCTTGCATTGCTAAGACCCAATCTGGATCTAGAAGAGCATCCTCCACTTTCTTAGGTTCCTCTTGAGATAGGAAACTACTGTATAGGCATTCTTCTTGTGTGGCTCTCCTAGTTTGGACTCTTGAGTTTGAGTCACAAATGATTAACTCAAAAGGATGATCTCTGGTCCATTTTCTTGAAGGTGGAAGGTTTGATCTAGATGAGGTTACTTCATCTACGTGAGTATGATCTTGTTGATTGGATATTGAGTTTTGACTTTGAGAAACTCCCCCTGAGTTTGTTTTCCTTGAGGAATTATGAAGTTGACTGTCAACAGAAGCATCATTTTGTCTATCAACGGATGCTCCATTTTGCCTGTCGACGGATACATGAGAATGTTTGTCAACGGATGCATCTGATGATCTAGTATGACTGTCAACGGATGCTTCATTTCCAGTGTTAGCATCACTTCTAGTTGGACCAACAGCTCTAGGTGAATTTCCAAGGTCATGATCTTCATTTTCCTCATCATCATCAATGTACATTCTTCCTTCTACCTCATTTTCAAATCTCAACTTTTCATGGAAGCCTTCATCATTCAGACCTAGAATCTTCTGATCATCAAACACAACATGTACAGATTCCATGACAATGTTGGTTCTTAAATTGTAGACTCTATAGGCTTTCCCTGCTGCATACCCAACAAAGATAGCTTCATCTGCCTTTGCTTCAAATTTGCCCAAGTTATCTCCATGATTCCTTAGCACAAAACACTTACATCCAAAGACATGGAGAAAAGCTAACGTTGGTTTCTTGTTGGTGAATAAGTGGTAAGGAGTCATTCCTCTAGCTTGATTGATCAAGGAAATATTCTGAGTGAAGCAGGCAGTGCTGACAGCTTCAGCCCAGAAATATGTTGGCAATCTTGATTCACTTAACATTGTTCTAGCTGCTTCAATGAGAGTTCTGTTTTTCCTTTCAACAACCCCATTTTGTTGAGGTGTTCTAGCTACAGAAAACTCATGGACAATTCCATTCTCTTCACAGAAAATATTCATTGTGAAATTTTTGAATTCAGTGCCATTGTCACTCCTGATTCTTTGTACTTTTACTTCAGAACCATTGTTTACTTGTCTGAGATGATTGATGATGATTTCACTTGCACAATCTTTGGAGTGCAGGAAGAAAGTCCATGTAAACTTAGAAAAATCATCCACAATCACCAGACAGTATTTCTTCTTTGAGATGGACATGACATTTACTGGACCAAATAAGTCCATATGCAGCAATTGAAGGGGCTTAACAATAGATGACTCTGTCTTGCTCTTGAAGGATGATTTCTTTTGCTTCCTAATTGGCAGGCATCACACAGTCCATCTTTGATGAACTCCAATTGAGGGATTCCTCTAGCAAGATCCTTTCTTACCAAATCATTCATTACTTTAAAATTCAAATGAGACAGCTTTTTATGCCATAGCCAACTCTCATCCTTGCTTGCTTTGCTGAAGAGACAAGTAATGGATTCTGAGCATACTGAGTTGAAGTCAGCTATGTAAACATTTCCTTTTCTAAAGCCTGTCAGAACCACATTGTTGTTTTCCTTGGTAGAAACAACACAGGCTTCTTTAGTGAACTTTACTTCATAGTCTTTATCACAAATCTGACTGACACTCAGCAAATTGTGCTTCAAACCTTCAACTAAAGCCACTTCTTCAATGATAACATTGTCCTTTGTAATCAAGCCATATCCCTTAGTATATCCTTTGCTGTCATCTCCAAAGGTAATCCTAGGGCCAGCTTCCTCCTTGAACTCTGTGAGCAGGGTTGAATCTCCTGTCATATGCCTAGAACATCCACTGTCTAGGTACCATAGATTCCTCTTATTTCCCTGCACACAATCCAAAATACAAATCAAGTTGATTTTGGTACCCAAGTTTCCTTGGGTCCTTTCTTGTTAGCCTTTGGTTTTACACTCTTTGCAATCTTCACTTTGGGTGTAGATGCTTGAGTGATAGGTTTAGACAGATGCTCATTTGCATAAATATTTGATGCATGCATTTGTGAAAAATTGGCATACATATTATCCATGCTGGGGATGCTCCATGACATTTGTGGCATATTCACAGATTGAAAATAAGGATTAGGCACATATGGCATGTTCACATATGGATTTGAAAAACTAGCATTCTGATACAAACCAGGCATTGCAGGCATACTTGGCATAGATTGAGGTACATGAGCAGGAGTCCTTTTAACAGACTTGCAATTAGAAGATAGATGATTGACACTATTGCAATTACCACAAGTTTTCCTAGGAGCAAACTTGTCAGGAGAATAATTGTTTTTCTTGTTAATGCCTATCTTACCATTTCTGTTCTTTTTCTTTTTACCCTCAGTCTCTACCTGTTCATTAACTGACTTACCAACAGCCTTTTTGTTGGGTAAATCACCTGCCTTAGCCTTCTCACTTGATTTGGCTTGGCTACTTTCACCAGAAACAAAGTTCTTGGCTACTGGACCATACTGATTGTTCAGTCTCTTGAGTTCCTTCTTACTAACAGACTTTTTGTTAGTCGACGGATACCTCTCATCCGTTGATGGTTCATCTGTCAACGGATGATCACTATCCGTTGATTCACAAATAGTCTCTAGATCCTCAAGGCAAGGTTCTAGCTCCTTTTTCTTCTGAGTCCAGGTATCCCTTACAAATGATTCTATTCCCTGGACTTCTATTATGTTTTGAGAAATATTCCTATAACTTTGAAATTTAGCAATTATCCCTTGTTCTTTTTCAAGCTGGTTTCTTAAGATCAATTCTCTTTTTAACACAGCTTCAAGTTCATTTTTAGCATCATTGCAATCAACTCTCATTTTCTCAAATTCTAGAAATTGAACTTCTAGAACTGCATTTCTATCACTTAAGAACTGATTAGTTTCTTTAATCCTATTGTTCTCTTTAGTAAGTGATTTAAGAGTAACACTCAAGTGATATAGTTCAGTAGACATTTCATCTATAACACTATTGCATTCCTCTTTGGTGAGCTCAGAGATATTAGTAGAATATACCTGATTGCTAGCTGAACTTGCTTCCTGCTCAGAATCAGCCATTAATGCAAGGTTGACAAACTCAGCATCATCATCAGAATGATTTCCATCAGCAGCCCAGTCATACTCTTGGGTCATGAATGCCTTTCCTTTCTGTCTGAGAAGATCAAAATATTTCTTCTTGTAGTCAATAGTTTCAGTTGACTTTCCCTTGTTCTCAGATCTAGGCTTCCTGCATTCACTTATCATGTGACCAGCAATACCACAATTGTAGCATTTAATTTTGGATTTATCCACATAATTGCTTGTAGAAAAATCCTTGTTAAATGGCTTGGCCACCCCAGAGTTTCTTCTGAATTTTAGCTTAGAGAATCTCCTAGATAGAAAGGCTAAATGCTCATCTATCTCATCCAATTCATCCTGCTGTAGGACACTCATTTCTTCAGACACCTTTTCCTTGCTTTTGCTTGATTCTGTTCTACCTTCACAAACCTCCCTGTTTGGTGTAGATTTAGCAGCTTCAGTCCTCTTTTCCTCCTTCTGCTCCAAGTTGGCAACAAGTGCAACTGACCCACTTTTCTTTTGGGCCTTCTCAATTTCTTCATCCTGCTCCATTTCTAGTTCATATGTCTTTAAAGTTCCATAGAGTCTTTCAAGAGTAAATGACTTGTACTCTTGAGTGTTTCTTAGAGAAACAGTCATAGGCTTCCACTCTTTGGGCAGTGATCTCAGAAATTTGAGATTAGAATCTTTCACTTGGTAGATTCTTCCATACAGTTTCAAGCCATTCAGTAGCTTTTGAAATCTACTAAATGTATCATTCAATGTCTCTCCATTCTTGAAATGGAAGTGCTCATACTGTTGGATCAGTAGTTGCATCTTGTTTTCCCTTACCTGTTCTGTACCTTCACAAAGGGTTTGAACAATGTCCCATACTTCCTTGGCGGTAGTACAGTTGATAACATTGTCAACCATGTCTGTTTCTAAGCCATTAAACAGAATATTCATGGTCTTTTTGTCCTTGTGAACTTCTGCAATATCCTCAGCGCTCCACTCAGAAACAGGTTTTGGGATGTACGTGTCTGGTGCATCTGCAGCAAGACCAACTCTTGAAGCAGCCTTCATTGGAACATGAGGACCTTTCTCAATGCAATCTACAAAACCTACATCAATAGACATGAGATGTAGATGCATTTTTACTTTCCAGTGAAAGTAATTTTCCCTATCAAGAACCGGTATCTTCACTCCATAATCCTTCTTAGACATGTTGAAAGTGTGTTAATCTTTAAACTTCAAATATATTAGAAGCTTGCTCTGATACCAATTGTTATTCCCAGATTACACACTTGTATAATTGTAGAAGGGGGGGGTTGAATACAATTCTTGATAGTTATAAAATTTCTGATAAAAACCACAGAAATCTATAAAGAAATAATTGCTGAATAGAAATAGTTCACAACCACATAAAAATCAGGTGGTTGAATGTACCACCTGAGACTTTTATTCGAAGAAAACCCTGTGATACAAATGTACACAGCTTCTGTGTTTACAACTCTTTGCTTCTTAAGATATTCAAGAAACCCTAAGCAAATATGTATGTTTTCTTACAATCTAAAGAGTTGCTACACTTGGTTATATATTCCAAGTTTACAAGTGCTACAGGAATAAGATAATATTAATCTAATTCAAGTTGACTTGCTACTCCACTCCAAATCCACATGTAGCCGAAAGGTTGTCCTTGTGAATAGATATGTCCCCTGCACCTTTCTTGTATGTACTGTGTAAATGGAATGCTTCTTTCTTCTGTGTTTCCAAAGTATGGCTGCCATATTGCTTTTTATACCTACTATCAACCCATGTGATCTATCAGTCAAACCTGTCCTTATCAACTGCTAATTCCTAGCATAGGATAAAGTGACAATGATTATCCGTTGATGTTGTGCCTACTTATCCGTTGATGGTAGTTTGAGCTGTATCCGTTGATCGAGTAGATTTGAGTTGTATCCGTTGATAGAGCCCTGTTCTCATCCGTTGATACATTTTCACTTAGACAGAATTACATAGCATAGCTTATTTACAATTGGCTACCCTATTCTGCCTATCCATTGATGGTCAACATGACTCTGAATAAAGACACTATCAACTGATAAATAGAGATATTGCAGTATGCTACAAAACCTCATCCGTTGATGAGCTACCTGTCAACGAATAGAGTTATAAGGTCTTATCCGTTGACAGTTACAAAACTTGACTTATACAATTTTGCTTGAATGTTAAGTTATCATCAACTACAACATATTCCTAACACAAATAACTACTACACACTACTTATCCCCCAAACCACCCCCAAACTTAAAATATTTAATGTCTACATTGAATGGAAGTAAATACGAGGGATAGTAGAGAACATACCTAACTGTCCGAAACACGTGGGTTGCCTCCCACGAAGCGTTGTCGTTGACGTCATTTAGCCGGACGATGCTTCCTCAACTCACGGCGGTTTCAAAAGAATGACCGAACCGTCCTCAATAGAAAGACCATTCATACGAACGTTGACATTTTGATTGCTTACTCCCAACACAACTTTTCTTTCACTCTTCACCTTGATTTTTCCACCCGTTGACTTCTTTGTCATCTTTTTCTTCCTCACACCTTTAAGGTGTTTATCCCTCTCAGCCGACTGAACAAAACACTCTTCTACCTTATCATCAACTATCCACCTTCTCAACACATTATCATGACCCTCTTTAAAAATCACTAACTCATCATTCAAAAGGACATACCTCAAATGCGGTGGAAGTTTTCCGAGCTTTACATGTGAGAGATCTTGTATGGAAGGTTTATCAGCCTCAATTTCCTCAAGCAGCTTAACTGACTTTGAATTCTCCAAAAAATTTGGAACACTAGGCAATGCATCTAATTTCAAATCACCTTTTTCTTCTTGGAAAGGCAATGCAAGGGATTCCACAGAAAAGCACACTTCTGGATCATCTGAAATCTTCGTAGGAGCAAATACATTAAAGGTGGCCTTATCATCTTGCACTCGCATAGTTAGCTTCCCTTTCTACACATCAATCAAAGTTCGTCCGGTAGCTAGGAATGGCCTTCCCAAGATTATGGGAATCTTCTTATCTTCTTTAAAATCAAGAATCACGAAATCAGCAAGAAAGATAAACTTATCCACCTTTTACCAAGACATCCTCCACTATACCTCTAGGATATGTGATCAACCGATCAGCCAGCTGTAAAGAGATATTTGTAGGTTTCAGATCAGGTAGACCAAGTTGCATAAAGACAGATAAAGGCATTAGATTAATTCTAGCTCCCAAGTCACACAAACACTTGTCGAAAGATAAGTTGCCAATAGTGCACGGCATGGTGAAACTTCCCGGATCTTTAAGTTTAGGAGGCAACTTTTGCTGCAGAACATCACTCCACTCTTCCGTCAAAGCAACGGTCTCTAGTTCATCAAGCTTCAACTTCCTTGATAAAATCCCCTTCATGAACTTAGCATAGCTCGACATCTTTTTTAAAGCGTCCGCAAAAGGAATATTAATGGAAAATTTCTTGAAGACGTCCAAAAATTTCTGAAATTCAATTTCTTGACTTTTCTGAAAGCGTCGAGGATACAGAGGAGGCGGATAAATCTGAGTGCTCTCTGTAGACTGCTTAGGAGTAGCTTTTTCACTTCACCATCTAGCTGATCAGCCACCAAGTCAGATTTTTCAATTTCTGGTGCTGTAGATTTTTCCACCTGATGATTCTGAACTTCTACATCTTCCTTAGCTGCTGATTTATGCTCGGTTGTCACCTTTACAAATCTCAAAGTAACTACTTTCACCTGCTCATGGACAACTTCCCTCTTGCCTGGATTAGCCTCCGTGTCACTAGAAAGAGATCCCTGTAGTCTATTCAATAAAGCACTAGCAATTTGGCCAATTTGGTTCTCCAAGGTCTTGATCGAAACTGCTTGACTCTTGCACATCAACCTCAATTCTTCCAATTCAGATCTTTCAGAAGAATATTGCCCCGCACTTGTATGGGGTTGTTGCTGAAATCCCGGAGGTTGGAATTGTTGCCTTGGAGCATACTGCTGATAAAACTGTTGCCCTTGCTGCTGTTGAAAACCTGAAGAATTGTAAGGCTGAGCTCCATATTGCTGACTCTGAAACTACTGATAAGGTTGATGTGGTTGTAGCATGCCTCCCTGATTATTGCTCACAAACTGCACTGATTCAGTAGAGATGGCACATTGATTCATCTCATGTGCGCCCGCATATAGCTCACAAACACTAGCTACCTGCCGAATCCCATGATTTGCCAAAGAATCTATTTTCCTATTCATTGCCTCTAGCTGAGCTGCTAAAGCTGTGGTTGTATTAACATCCAGAATACATGTTACCTTGCCTTGTGCTAGTCTCTGAGTTGGATTCTGATATTCATTGGCAGCCATCGTCTCAATTAGACCATAAGCTTCCGCGTAGCTCTTAGCCCACAAAGCTCCACCTGATGCTGCATCTAGAAAAGGTCTAGATTGCGGTCCCAACCCATTATAGAAGCCATTAATTACCATCAAGTCAGGCATACCATGATGAGGACACTTTCGAAGCATCTCATTATAGCGTTCCCAAGCTTCATATAAAGATTCTCCAGATTGCTGTGCAAATTGAGTTAGAACGTTCCTGATTGCTACTGTTTTAGCCATGGGGAAGAATTTAGTGAGAAATTTCTGAGCCAGATCCTCCCATGTAGTAATGGAACCGGCTGGTAAAGAGTGTAACCAGCCCTTAGCCTTATACCTAAAAGAGAATGGGAAAAGCCTCAATTTGACAGCATCTTCCGACACACCATTGAACTTGAAAGTGTCACAGATCTCGATGAAATCCCGGATGTGCATATTAGGATCTTCCGTTGGAGCACCCCCAAACTGAACTGAATTCTGTACCATTCGAATTGTGCTAGGCTTGATCTCAAAAGTGTTAGCTGCAATGGCTGGCCTGACAATAATAGATTGGATGTCATTAATTTTCGGCTGAGAATAGTCCTTCAAAGCCTTAGCTGCTGCGGCTCCTACTCCTGGTTCTCCCATCTCTTTAGCTGTTGCAAGTTCTTCTTCCAATTCACGAGTCTGAGAACGTGTACGCATACACGTTCAAGTACCTGAACCGCAAGAAAAAAACAACTATGTAAGTAAACAATCCGAGTCAGTGTTCTCTAACGACCACTGATGACAAACACATAAACTAAAAATAAAACACCGACGATCCTCGGTAGCGGCACCAAAAACTTGTTAACGCAAAATCACGCAAGCGTACGTGGTCACAAGTAATATAGAATTAAGTTGAGTTTGTTCCCACAAAGATCTGGTTTAGGTTTCAATTCAGTTAATGCACCTATGCAACAATGTATGGTTTTTATTCACTGCTAAGAAAATTAACAAATTTGAGGTTTAGATTAACTAAATTTAACTAAGATGCAAATTAACAAACTAAGAATTAATTAACGGATAAGAATTAGAATCGAATTACTTATATGAGAATAAACATACTTCATTAAATACTTCGCTTAGAGTTGATGCCTTTAATCAATGCATGTGATGGTTTTGATATCTAATCAGACAACACGAAACAAGTATAGGCTACCTCTCAGTATACGAATACCAAACTACTCATACATCCACAAAAGAGATAGAAGATGGGTAGACACCAATTATGTTTAGCCCTATATCTCTATAAGATTTGAAAACATAACGGTTTAAGCACAAGTTATCCATATTGATCACATAGGGCAGCATAATATATCTCTATTTACGCTATAAATCATGATGTCAAACATACATCAACTTATCCTATGTTAGGATGGCAAGTTCTAAATCTCAAGATCCACTATCGCTTCACAAGAGATTAACAAACAACTTAGATGTTAACTACGCATCCAAGAAGAATAAGCACAACCATACAAGGATATCAAGAATTCATCACACACAAATCTTTAAAGCAAACAAACTACTAAACTACATAGATAAATCCATTCGAATCCAATGACAACAATTAGTTCATAATTGAACCGCTCGTCATCATGGGATCTGATGAAACCATGATAATAAACAACGTCTGAATAATAATAAAACTAGAGTGATAGAGTTAAGAAACAAATCCCAAAAACATCCAAGAGTATCGCCTAATTAGAGAAAACAAAAGATGAAGTAGATCTAGATCTCCGTTGCTTGTCACGAGCGTTGGAATCCTTCTCCGATTATGTTTCTCCGTCTCTCGGCTCTCTCTCTGTGTTATGTGAAGTGTTCGTACGTTCAAGGATAATAGGATGTGTTTATATAGGCCCTAGAAGACTTTTCCAGCAAGAAAAGACCCAAAAATACAATTAAATTCGAAATAGGATAAAAATCAGCACTTTTCCAGGATCCCGGGCGCTGCCAGCGCTGCTAGGGCGCAGCCAGCGCTGCTTTTTCAGTTTCCGGGCGCTTCCAGCGCTGCTAGGGCGCTGCCTGCATTGCTCAAATTGCATAGAGTTTTGATTTTGCTTAAAACAGATTCGTCTTCTTTCGAGCTTTCCAACGACTGCTTACGGGCCTCAAACGGACTTGATATGGCCAAAATAGTGGAGACTGCGTAACCTACCCGGAAATCCAAATTTTCCACAATTTGCTCATTTCTCCTCCGTTTCCTCTTCCGATTCTTCCGCCACTTCCCGTTCTTCAATTCTTGAGCGTTTTGATCTTCATGGTAGCCTAGGGAAATACGTCATCCTTCATTCCATTGCTCAATTTTAACTCCAAGATCAATGAAAACCACCAATCCTAGCCGATAATTGCAATCCTGCACAACTATACAAAACACATCAAAAATGCGACAAACTTGAGGCCAAGTGAATCAATTTAAGCCGATATAGAACGCTCCAAGTAGATATAAAGTCCACTTATCAATTGACCGTCACATCGTAAGGGACAAACTTAAATTAGGTGTAATTCAAACCAGACATATTATATCAAGTACCCAACCTGTTGACATGTTTACTAAGTCTTTAGTTTCAGGTCAGCTACAATTTCTTCTCTCCAAGTTAGGAGTTTGTAATATCTTTCAAACTCCCAATTTGAGGGGATGTTACAGATACATGTTCTACAACTCAAGCTCAAGAACAACAAATATAGGAGAATACTATATCAAACTGGCGCCAAATGATAAAAACACGATCTTACACGTGGCTGCCACATCAGATTAATAAGATCACTAGAGGTCAAGAGAGTGTAACTGATTCTGTTACATTCAGTGTGATACAATTTCTGTATAGCTGTAAATCTAGAAGCTACTAGATGATCTCTATAAATAGTATATATATACATACTCTCTGTAACAAACAAGTTAAGTTGAAATGTTATGATTTGTTCTTTCCTTCTTTCACCATGTTCAACTTTATCTTCTACATTTTGAGCTTTTCTGACAATATTGAGTAGAACAAAGGCCTTATGACCCAGCTTTCCTGATATTACATGTACATTTGAACAAGAAGACCACAGTTTTATTTGTCAAGTTTTGCTTTTTCATGGCAGAGAACTACTCATACAAGTTTAACTTCCACCTCTATAGGAGGTTTCACCTATCCCAAAGATTAATGCCTCTTAATTCGTAGTCGAAAATGCAACATTTACATTAGGTGGATAATCTGGCCCTCTAAGAAACAGCTTTCTAGGTTACTTGGCTCTCTGCATGAGCATAAACCCTCTTTTACTGATTCCACCAACATGTTCACTTAATTTAGCCAAGTGTGCAATTCGCCTTTTCGCTGAATCGGATACTCCATGGTTTTTTTGTTTATTGGTCACTTCTATTTCTTCATAATCAGTGAAGTCATTTTTTTTGCTAGAGGGGCTTCCGTCTCCTGAAACTTGAATAATTTGTTTTAAACATTCAACCACCTGACTCATCATTGGACGATTCTTTGCACTCTTCACCAAGCAGCTGTCAGCTAACTTAGCAATTTTTTGAGCTGCAGTGAGGGAGTACTTACTTTCAAGTCTCGGGTCCATTATCATCCCAAATTTCTTACTGTCAGCTGGATAATGTTTGATCCATTCTAGAAGCTGTTGTTCTGATTTAGGTCTGTTTCTCTCTAATGACCGCCTTCCTGTTAACATTTCATACAACACTACGCCGAAACTCCAGACGTCGCTCTTACTGGTAAGATGTCCTGTTTCAATGTAATCTGGAGCAGCATAACCAAATGTTCCCATGACCTATTTGCACAAAACAAGATAACATAAGTCACCACAACATCTAGCAATCCTGTAAATTAAGTTATTCAGTCCCTTTAAATTTAGTGACTGGGAACATAAGACAATTAAACAAGTTTACTTACCTCTGTTGAGACATGGGTATGCTCACCAGTTGGCCCTTCCCTTGCCAACCCAAAATCTGAAAGCTTTGGATTGAAATCCTCGTCTAACAGCACATTTGATGCCTTCAAATCTCGAAATATCACCTGAACCATGGTGACAATAGACAATAGGTTACTAAACCTTCCTACGCTTTTTTAAAGCAAAGATGATTAACATTAGTATAAAAAACTCAAAACCTTATTCAAGGTAAAGACAAACCTGTACTTCCAGTTCTTCATGCAAATAAGCTAATCCTTGAGCTGCTCCCAGCACTATCTGTAGTCTCTTTGGCCAGGAAAGTGTCGTATATGCCTTACTGAATAGATGGTCTTCCAGGCTCTTATTAGGCATAAATTCGTATACAAGTAGTCGCTGAATCCCTCTTTCTCCATCTACAGCACAATATCCAATAAGTTTGACAAGATTTGGGTGTTCCACAACACCGAGAAATTGTACTTCTGCAACCCATTGTTTATGACCCTGTAGAGATTATTCAACGGAATACAGTAAGTGCTTGGGAGGAAGTTAGTCGGAAAATAGTCAGAACCATTGTGCATCCTGCGGAGATTTTCTGATCTCACTATAATAAAACCTACTGCTATAGTGATCCGGTGTCCGAACCTACTACTATTTCAGTTGACGCATTATAATCACAAGCAGTGTCGAGCTCTAAGTCTCCTACGAATCCATGACTATGAACTTTTTCAGATCTAAATCAAGTTAACTGCTTATATTGTGCCTACCTGTGGTTTGAAAATCTTTGATGCAGCTGTAGTAACTGATAACTATTTGGAGTTTAAGCTCATACTTCATCTATAATTTCTAACAAAAGATGACTCGTGAAATCTTAAGCTACAAATGATCCTAGTGCAAAATCAAATGAAAATTATCTGCAAGGCACAAATATCCCTCTTCTTAGTAGTAACAAGAGGTTGTTGGTTCAAGTGTCAGCATGTGTTTGCGAGTATCTAAATTTCTGTTTTTTGGTCATAGCCAAATAATAAAATAAACAAATGATACTTTCAGGGTGATTCGTCAACTAGGCAATTTATAAGATACCTGAAATCCGTCCCTGTTGAGCTGTTTAATTGCAACAGCAATCCCCTCACCCTTCCCCGCAACAGGTTTTATTGTCCCTTTATAAACGCTTCCAAATCCACCTTCTCCAATCTTAAGTAACCTACTAAAATCATTAGTTGCTTGCTTCAACTCCGAATACGTAAAGACCCTCAAGTTCATAGCCTTTTCTTCGTACATTTCTGGTATGCCACGGGGAGAAGTGGTTGAACCCGAAGATTTGATCATCCTCTCAGCAGCTGAAACACTTGAGTCGGTTAAATTGCTTGGATTTTTCATTATAGGTTCTGATCGTTGTCCTCTAGTACTTTTATCCTTGAAGTAATGAAAACACTTCATATCTTTCTCTTCTCCTGATACAAAGAATGATGAACCACAGATTGAATCAGTTGGAGTGAAACAAACTTGAAAAATGTACAAGTCACACACATGCACTTATTTATATAGTATCATAGAAAGAATGTATGGCGGACTTGGCAAAAATATGGCAGCAGGGAAGAAAAGGTGACAGATGAAAATAGAGGCTCTTCAAAGTGACTTTGATTGGCTTCCTGCTTTGGTTCAACTGATTAGACTTTTGCAGGATTTTTTACGCGGTTAGGGAAGGTAGACCAAAATCTTTACCAATATTTATTTAAGGTTCACGGGAGAAAACTGACACCACACTTGATAGTTTAGTCACTCTTCCTATCTTACCGTCAAGTATACTTGTATATATATTGATAATTTGATATATGGTGCTAGTGTGGAATTTTTATAGGGAATTGTTAAATAAGCTCCCGCTCCAAATGAATTACTTAATTATCCATAATAAAAATAAGATCAATCAACTTTACTATTTAGCAGTGTTGTAAAAAGCGGGAATCGGACTTAATCGGTGGAGGCACCATCCAGGAATTAATCGGGTAATCGGGGATTAATCGGAATGATTAATCGGATCATTAATCGGAACTAATTTAATATTATTTTTAAATATAATTATTATTAATATACATAATTATTTTATTATTTTTATTATACATGAATAATTATCATATATTTATACAAATATATTTAAAATATATGGCATTATTAAAGTAAATATAAATTTTAAGATCTAATTTTTGAATTGGGGTCAATATGGGAGAAAAAATTGATAAAATTCATGATTTAACAGTTTAAAATATTAGTTTCGTATATGAGAATAAGGAACGAGTGGAGGGATGGTGGTGCAAGGAACGATGGAGTCGATAGCTACAAGGATATATCTACCACAGGGGCATCATCTCCTTTTCCTTTCTTTTCGATGTCTGGCCCCGCAAGGCCACCATCTCCATCATCTTCCTCCGGGGCACCATATCCATTGTCTTCCTCCGGTGAGCTTCAATCCATGGAAGTCAATCTACTGGAGTCTCCATGGAAGTCGATCTGCTGAAAGGTGAAAAAGAAAATGGAGACTTGATTGAAAATCTGAAATGAGCACGTGGTGGTGGCGACTGGAGATGGTGGTGTTGTGATTTGTCTCGTCTCAGATCTGGAATATTTTTGATGATTTATGCTCGAATTTTTGGTGATTTGTATTGAATTTTATGGTGATTTGCTTTGAATTACGTTCAGATTTTTTATGATTTGAATTTTTTTGTAATTTATGTTTAAAATTTGGGTGTTGTGCTTTTAAATTGTTAGTGATTTGAGTGGAAATTCGGTGATTTGTGTTGAAATTTGGTAAATTATGCTTGATATTGGTGATTTTTCTAGGATACATTGTAGTGAATCATTCAATAAATTTTTGGTCATACGGGTGTTTTGGAGTTAGGATGTAGCAGTGGTTGATCTAGTGACTATGTTCGTTTTGACTGAAATATCTTTCTTTTGATTTTAAAAAAGAAAAGCCAACAGACGCATGTTTAGTTTATTGGGTCAGGTGGCCCAATGTGCAGTTCTCATTATAATAGGGGTCTCATTTGAGTAGCCCCACATATATATATAGGAAGGTGCTCAAATGAGACCCCTCTTATAATGAGACCCTCTCTTATAATGAGTCCCCCTCATATTTCATCTATTTTAAAAGGCCCCGCCAGGGGCACCCAATACGAAAAAGTCTTATAATTCTACTCTCTATTCAGTCATCAAAAATAAAAAATTAAAAAAAATATTTTTTCCCAAAAAAAATGATGGCGTGGCACCCAGTTTATTATCTTTTTTAATAAAAATTTTAATTTTTTTTTTGATGAATGGATAGATGATATAATTATAAGCAATTTTTGTATTGGGTGCCCCTGGAGGGACCCTTTAGAATAAAAGATATATGAGGGGGACTCATTATAAGAGAGTGTCTCATTATAAGGGGGTCTCATTTGAGCAGTCCCCTATATATATATATATGGGGTCTTGTTCTAATAGAAACTAACTTAGAATATATATATATATGGGGTCTTATTCTAATAGAAACTAACTTAGAATAGAAACTAGAAACTAAACCTAAATTAAATATTTCAAGCTAATCTAATGACCAAATTAGGGGTACCCCAATACAAAAAACGTTTAAAATTATTGGCTCTATTCAACAAAAAAATAAAAAAATAAAAAAATAAAAAAATTACTGTTCACGTGATGACGTGGCACGTGAACAGTAACTTTTTTTTTAAAATTTTTTTATTTTTTTTTATATTTTTGTTGAATAGAGCCAAGAATTTTATAAGTTTTTTGTGAAGGTGCCCCTAGCGGGGCCATTAAAATAAATGAAATATAATTTATTTAGTGTAGGTTTCTAGTTTCTATTCTAAGGTTGGTTTCTATTTGAACGCTAGCCTATATATATATAGGGTCTTGTTCTAATAGAAACTAACTTAGAATAGAAACTAGAAACTAAACCTAAATTAAATATTTCAAGCTAATCTAATGACCAAATTAGGGGTACCCCAATACAAAAAACATTTAAAATTATTGGTTCTATTCAACAAAAAAATTAAAAAAAATTAAAAAAAAGTGACTGTTCACGTGATGACGTGGCACGTGAACAGTAACTTTTTTTTTTTTTTGTTGAATAGAGCCAAGAATTTTATAAGTTTTTTGTGAAGGTGCCCCTAGCGGGGCCATTAAAATAAATGAAATATAATTTATTTAGTATAGGTTTCTAGTTTCTATTCTAACGTTGGTTTCTATTTGAACGCTAGCCTATATATATATGTATAGTTGCACTCCATAACAAACACCTTATATAACAAACAATAAAGAACACCTTAGATCTAATAGATCCAATGCCCCTGGCGGGCCAAATACAAAAAGTTCTTATTTTTTTACCCTCTATCCATCCATCATTTCAAAAAAAAGTTACTGTTCATGATGATGACGTCATCAGTGACGTCATCAGTGACGTCATCAGTGACGTCATCATGAACAGTAAAATTTTTAAATAATTATTTTTTTTTGCTGGCTTGATAGAGGGTAAAAAAATAACAACTTTTTGTATTGGGTGCCCCTGACGGGGCCAAAGGATATAATAGATCTAAGGTGTTCTTTATTGTTTGTTATATAAGAGTGTTCTGTATGGAGCAAAGACCTATATATATATATATATATAGGCCTTTGCTCCATAAAGAACACTCTTATATAACAAACAATAAAGAACACTATAAAATCATTTATTCCAATAGATCCATTGGCCCCGCCAGGGGCACCCAATACAAAAATTTCTTATTTTTTTAGGCTCTATCCATCCAGCAAAAAAAAAAAAAAATTTGAAAATTTTACTGTTCATGATGACGTCACTGATGACGTCATCGATGAACAGTAAAATTTTCATTTTTTTTTTGCTGGATGGATAGAGCCTAAAAAAATAAGAACTTTTTGTATTGGGTGGCCCCGCCAGGGGCAATGGATGTATTAGATATGAGGTGTTCTTTGTTGTTTGTTATATAAGGTGTTTGCTATGGAGTCCAACCCTATATATATATATATATATAGGGTCTTGTTCTAATAGAAACTAAATTAGAATAGAAACTAGAAACTAAACATAAATTAAATATTTCAAGCTAATCTAATGACCAAATTAGGGGTACCCCAATACAAAAAGTTCATAATATTCTTGGCTCCATCCAGCAAAAAAAAAAAAAAAAAAATTACTGTTCACTGCTGACGTGGCAGTGACGTCAGCGTGAACAGTATTTTTTTTTTGCTGGATGGAGCCAATAATTTTAAACACTTTTTGTGAAGGTGCCCCTGGCGGGGCCATTAGAATAAATGAAATATAATTTATTTAGTGTTGGTTTCTAGTTTCTATTCTAAGATTGGTTTCTATTAGACCACTAGCCTATATATATATAGGGTCTTGTTCTAATAGAAACTAATTTAGAATAGAAACTAGAAACTAAACCTAAATTAAATATTTCAAGCTAATCTAGTGACCAAATTAGGGGTACCCCAATACAAAAAACGTTTTAAATTATTGGCTCTATTCAACAAAAAAATTAAAAAAAATAAATTTTTTTTTTTTAAAAAGTTACTGTTCACGTGATGACGTGGCATGTGAACAGTAATTTTTTAATTTATTTTATTTTATTTTTTTTTTATATTTTTGTTGAATAGAGCCAAGAATTTTATAAGTTTTTTGTGATGGTGCCCCTAGCGGGGCCATTAAAATAAATGAAATATAATTTATTTAGTGTAGGTTTCTAGTTTCTATTCTAAGATTGGTTTCTATTTGAACGCTAGCCTATATATATATATATATGAGAAAACTGGGCCCGAGAACAACCTCAGGGATGTCTCCTAAGATTATAAGTGATTTGTACTTATAAAGTAAGGGCCCCGCATGGGCATTTTTGTAAATATGAACTTTTTTCAGTGATTTTACATAAATACCCCTTAAATTTGTATTAAAAATGTTTTAACCTCAGGTAAAACCCTGAGTTCATCCTCAGGCACATAAAACCCTATATATATATATATATATATATATATATATATATATATATATTTTTTTCAATTAAATTTTGATCAATTTGATCAGTCAAAAGTCAAAAATGACACATATAATGAGGGGAAGAAATAATAAGGACGATAAGATGAAATAATTTTGTAAAAATGAATTGATTTTCTATACTCACATACAATTAAGTATCAATTTTTAATCTATACTATTATCTATACTATACTATTATAAGCAAAATAGGGTATATTTGGTTTGATATTCTTTTTTGGTCATTCTTTTTTTGTACTCTTTTTTTGGTCACTCTTTGGTTTGGTTAAATCTCTATTATTAATAAAATTCAAAAAAAAAACACACATAGCCTAAATAATATGTATTAATATTAATATGCACCACATACACAAATATAATAATTCAAAATACAATTATAATAATTCAAAATATAAGCAAAACAGGGTATATTTGGTTTGGTACTCTTTTTTTGTCACTCTTTTTTTGTACTCTTTGGTTTGGTTAAATCTCTATTATTAATAAAATTCAAAAAAAAAACACACATAGCCTAAATAATATGTATTAATATTAATATGCACCGCATACACAAATGTAATAATTCAAAATACAACTATAATAATTCAAAATAAATAATTTTAATAATATTTATATACATGGGATTATAAAGTTATAAATTATTTTATTAATAAAAATATATATACAACTTAAAACTTTAATAATAAAATATAATTAAAAAATTTACAAGCAACCGTGCATCGCACGGGTTATTGGCTAGTATTATATAATAAGCAAACTAGGGATAATTGGTAGTTTAGTTGTTTGGTTCAACCAACTATTAAAAGAATAGTGACCGTTAAATATTTGGTAAATAAATGATAATTGTTACATCTAATAATAAGGAATATTCTATATTTATATCCTTCTCCTAAAGATACAAGGTTCGAATCCTGTCAATATTAAGATTTTATATAGTTAAATAATACATGTCATTTGTTGAATAACTATTATTATTATTATTACTAATAATTTTATTAATTAATATTACAAAGTTAAATTATATCCATAATAAATTATTTTATTTTATTTTGTTTAATCATATAATTCTAAAAATATTTAAAAGTAACCCGTACCTTGCACGGGCTATAAGCTAGTATGATTAATAAATAGGATATAATCTATTTCAGTCATCTGTAACTCCGTATACTGTATAATGAACTTTTCTGTGGACAAGGGTATATTATTAACTTTAACACTTTGTTTCAGAAATTTTTTTTGAAAGAAAAGAAAAGAAAGTTGAAGATTTAATTTCTCCAGCTTGTTCCCAAAAGATATTTATTGAAAGAAAAGAAAAGATTTGGAAAGAAAATTTTCATATATTTGTTTTCAAAATTTTCTTCCCATTTTTGGAAATATTTAGAAAGAAAAAAAAATAATCGATTTTCTATTTTTTTCTTTTTCTTTCGTTGATTCGGAAACACAGCGTAAGTTCATTCATTCATGCATATATACATTTTCTTTCTTCCTGTCTTGTACTTCTGGAAGAAATATGGACAAAATATTTTGTGTCCAAACACTGGGCCATGTGAATGAGAGAGACCCAAGTCTCCCGACTATATTTTTCAATATATTGAGTCTCCTAATTAAACTACTCCAAAATACAAGTCAACTTGGTTGAATTTTGAATATTTGTCCCCTTGCATATTTACGTTTAAAGTAAGAGAAATGATATTTTCTAGCAATTTTTAGAGAGGTGTATTTAATCCAAATTTTGAAGGATTTTTTGAATTTTTAAAATTTTAGGATATTAAATTTGGATTTTAAACAATTCTTTAAAATCTGGAAAGAATGCCCAAAATACACCATATTTGTATGGAAGGTGTCCAAAATGCCTATATTTAAAGCTGTCCACCTTTTTTAACCACGGAGTATGCATGCTGTTTGAATGGGGATTTGAAATCTGGCAAATAAAATGGAAAACGAAAATTATAGATATGTAGAGGGTAATCAGACGATGAATTTGGTATATGGTATGGTATTGAACTATGTCTGGAAAAGACGTACGAAGTGCTCGAAGTTTCGACGGAAAATTGCTCCGACGACTTCCAAATGGAGACGTTGAACAGTTCGTCATATACGCATGTGGGACATGCGCATATTCGAACACGCATTTGGAAGTCACGTATCCCATCCCCTGTTCCACACTCCCACACCTTACTTTTACAAACACCACGCATCTATATAATGCGTATAGGTCCTGTACGCATTTCTAACATTCGTATATCCCTGTACGCATTTGTGTAATGCGCGGCTCGTGGGTAAAAAAGGCGGATGTTTCAGCTCGTGGATATTTCGGGCAGGAGGAATATTTTGGTGGGTATTTTGGTTTTTCACCCTAAAATCTGGTGGTATTTAATAAGAATTTCAAAAAATTCATTAAAATTTGGATGTTTTCGTTTTAGATTTTAAAAATTCATTAAAATCTGAATGTATTCATTTTAGATTTTAAAAAGTCCTTTAAAATCAGATGGTATTCAAAATTCCATGAATTTTTTTATATTTGATAAAATGATGGATTTTGAAAGATTTGTTAATATATTTTATATCATTTGAAATATGACCAAAATCAATGAGATTTTGAAGAATTTTTCGAAAACTCTAGTTAAATCAGCAAGATTCTACGAGATTTTTCATCAATTCTTTCTACCGCGATCAACGTAGAATTGAAATCAACAAAAATCTTCTAAAATTCATGGACTAATATCAATCCATTAAAATCTAAACTGAATACACAATATTTGACCAAGATTCTTGCGAGCATTTTTAATGGTATCTATGACTTTCACGTGTATTTACTTCAAAAATATATTATAAAAATTAAACATTTCAATTTTGTAAATTTTTAATAATAAATATAAATAATTATATTTGGTTGATTATATTTGTCACACTCGAACCAACAAAATTCTTGAATATAATTTACATTATCATAATTATACATAACACCATTGGAGTATTGACCATTTTTTCCTCGATAAAAATATTATATTATCATCATTTTATTATATTTTGATCAACCATTTTACATATTATCCATTTTGCTTAAATAAAATATTATATTATCATCATTTTATTATAGTTTAATTTTTAACCAACCATTTTACACATCATTGAATATGCTTTTAGTCTGCTTTGCTTTAGCATGTAGTACAGTGTCAATTTCATTTTAAAAAATCACATTTTCTTTTATAAAACCTTCCAACAATAATTCAAATATATATTATTTTTCAAAAACTATTATATTTTCATTTTTAAGGTATTAATTTTTTATATTATTAGTTAAAATTTTTATTATCCACTACGGATATCTCCACTCCTGCTCCACTACTGTTGGAACCTTTAATCTTTTTAGCCTCCTAAAAAGATGGAGTAGGAATTATTCAGGGGAAAAGAATAGAGAACTGTGCTGTTGTTGGAAGTGCATTACAACAAGTCAACGTTAATCGGCTGAAGGCAAGCAATGGCGTGACGTGACAGAACTGAAAAGTCCACAAAATCTGATGGATTATTCGAGTCAAACACTTAATTACATTTTCCGCCTTGTTTTTACTCCTACTTTAATTTGGGGTTAAATATCTTGGGGTTAAATATCTTGTTGGTCATTGAAATCAGCTTAATAGCTTAATGTATCAAGTTGGTCACTGAACTTAAAATGGTATCAATCAGGTCACTGAAGTCAGCCAGGATTATCAAGTTAATCATTTTTTTGACGAAAATTATTGTCCGCAAAATTTTGTCCAAAAAATCTTCACCAAATTTTGTGAAATTAAAGTGTGTTAATCTAGATGCTATGGGTCTCATAAAACTTGTTTAGATTTTCATTATGAGCTCTAGATTTATATGAATCGAAAAAGAAAATTCAAGAACTAGAATTGTTCTTCTTCAAAAACTGAAATAAAACTTATCAATATTGTATCTATTTTGAAGAGAATAATCTGGGTAACACAAATATGGTCTCGGATTTTTTAAATGTTAAGTGAATCTGCAGTTATAAGCGTTTATGTCAATCTGCAGTCTGTTTCCGTCAAAAAAACGATGACTTAGGCTGACTTGATACATTAGGCTGACTTCAGTGACCTAATTGATACCGTTTTGAGTTCAGTGACCAACTTGATACATTAGGCTGACTTTAGTGACCAACAAAATATTTAACCCCTTTAATTTGTTAGGGCCTGTGAATTTGATGGTAGGGTTGCCCATTTTCCTGTGACTCTTCTACCTATTTTAAGCTTAGGTTTTCTCACGAGGCTCCGTGGATAAATTTGGACATGACTTTATAGTATATTTTTTTGTTAAGTAATTAAACCTATTTCACATCTAACAATCTCTTCTCTTTCTATGGGGGTGTTTGGGGGAACTTTTTTCCAGAATAAGTCAACTTATTTTAAGACAAAGTTAGAGATTCCTAACTTTCCAACTTATTTTCCAACTTATTTTTGGAACTTATTGAATTTCAAACATACATTAAATACTTATATAAAAAAAAGTTATCAAAATATAAAAATTTTATCCGAAAATAAGTCCATAAGTCCACAATATAAGTTCTGCCAAACAGGCACTATATATAATAGAGCAACACAAGGGTAAAATGAGTCAATAAACCCCCTGTGAAAGTACAGTTTTGTCCTTAAATTTTGAAAAATTACATGAAGTTGCCACTGATTTCTTATTCAAACAAAAAATTTAGACAAATTATGTTCTTGTAGGGAATTGAACCCATGTCCTTCTCAAGGTAACTCATCCTTATAACCATTGAGCTAAATAAGCTTTTGAGTTTGAACTAAAAAACATATCACTTAAACCTCTGGTCTCGCCCTTTTCCTATATTTGCTATCAATTTAACTTTTGAATAAATATGTTAATGACGACTTATAATGTTTGTAAAATTTTGTATTTTAATTATCAAAAAATATCATATATGATTATGTATACAACCAATTTTTACTGATTTTTAATATCAAATTTTATTATGTCCTTTTATCTTTGTTTTAAAAAAAATTGTGTTATGACCTATAAAATAAATTTATATGCTACAAAACATCCTCTAACTTCAAAAAATTGTGCTCTTATGATCTATACATAAATAAAATAATCCATAAATTAAAATAATGATATTATAATATGTATAAACAGAAAAGGCACAATTGAATTCAAAAATATTCTTTAAATCGTAAAAATACACAGAATTTATATCAATTCCTAGAAGATGACCCGTGCCTCGCACGGGTTATTATGCTAGTGTTATTGTATAAGTAAAGATCTCTTTTCATTACATCTAAAGAATCATCAAAAAATGATTAATAGTACAAAATCACCATTGAGCGACAAACAAATCCTTAACATAAAATAAAGCTAACATGCCATTTTTAATCTAGCTGTTGGGCCATAGGCCCAACTAATTAGGAAAGGCCCATTAAAAGCCCAATTACAGGCTCTATATATATACTTGTAATGCTCACTTGTAAAAGAATTGGTTCATTAATACACTATATTCTAACAATTGCGCTAGAAGGAGTCCTGACTTCCTTCTAAAAACAAAATTCAAAAACATCAAAAACCACTTACTATAGCAACAGATCGAGCTCCGATATTTCTCAATCGACTTTAATTCTTCGTTTAGAATGAAGGATTGCCGATGACGATCAAGGAACGAGTAAGCGATTTGCTCCAAACACTCGAGATATTTCGAGTGTTAAACAAGCTGAAACACTCGAGATATTCTCGATGAGGAGCTTCGTCGTCTAGATCTGGAAAGACAAATGCTAGCTGAGAAAGTAAGAAGGCAGAATGAGATAATCAGGTTGCAGAAAGAGCTCCATGAGGTGTCCGAGGGTCGTATTTCTTCAGAATATCAAACGGAGAATTATGAATCTTCGTGGAGGACGTCTATGGGGAGTAAGTATTCTAAGGCAGAGATATCTTCTGACTAGTTCTCCTCAAGGAAACGTAAATCTAGGAATGAGCAAAAGGAGTATTCAGAGGACGATGATGAAGACTATGAGAAGGAAGAGTCAAGCACGGCTAGCCTGTCAGCGAAAGACATATTACGATTCAAAGAGTTCATAAAGTCCCACTCGGGGGAGACTGAGATCTCCTCGGAGAGTCCATTCATTAAGAGCATTGAAAAGGCTAAGGTAAACAGGGATCTTAAGGTGCCGCCTATGGATCAGTTTGACGGCTCCACAGACCCCTACGACTTCGTTAACCTCTTTGATGGGGGAATGTCTTTTTTCGGACACAATGACGTAGCGAAGTGTCAGTTCTTCCTGACGTGTTTGAAAGGCACCGCCCTCATGTGGTTCAACAACTTGCCAGCGAGGTCAATAAGGTCATGGACCAGTTTGAAAGAGAAATTTAAATCAAGATTTTCTACCAACAAGAAAGGCAAGAAGTTGATGGCTTCCCTTGTAAATATTCGCCAAAGGTCAAATGAAAGTTTGCGGGAGTATTTAAATTGCTTTAGAGCAGAGATGATACAAGTTCCGGACTTGGTAGAAAATTTAGCAATGACATACCTGGTAGCAGGGGTTGACAGAACCAGACACAATGCAATTCTTGAGGAATATTTTGAAAAAGAACCTCAGTCACTTCAAGCGGCTATACAGTTGTTTGAAAGAAGGTTAACTCTCCAAGAGGCTATTGGTAGTATTCAGTTTTCTAGATCTCCAAGGGCAAGGATGAACAGATTTATTGAACAAACCTCTCAATGGGAATATCACCGAGGTAATCGGGATGAACGAAGTTCTCGAGGAACGAAAAGATCACAAGCAAGATCACCAGTTCGAACGAAGAAAGAGGATGTGGTCTCACATACGTCAAATAGGTCATCCACTTCTCAGATGTCTCCACCTAAGCAACGTCCTTCGCTTCAGAGACCACGAGAGGATCGAGATTTCACAAAGCTCAACGCTGATAGAATCGCAATACTTGAAATCCTCAAGGCCGATCCAACATATGTACCTCCAAGACCAATGAATCCTAACAGGCCCCCGAGTAATAAATTCTGTCATTATCACGAAGATATGGGTCATGACACGGAGAAATGTTACCAATTGAAAAACTTAATTGAGGATAAAATTTAGAAAGGAGATTTTTCACATTTTGTGGATAGAGGTGATGCCTCACGACAACAAAGTGATGAACCAGAAAGAGTTATAGATACTATATCTGGTGGGCGCAGTGCAGGAGGCTTGATAAGTGGATTTTATATCCACTTGGAGCGTTCCATATCGGCTTAAATTGATTGACTTGGTCTCAAGTTTGTTGTATTTTTGATGTGTTTTGTGTAGTTGTGTAGGGTTGTAGTTATCAGTTAGTGTTGGTGTTTCTAATCGATATTAGATTGGAATTAAGCATTGGAATGAAGATTTGACACTTGTGTTATGCTACCAAGGAGTTACATGTGTCATGGTAGTGAAGATGTTAGCTAATGTGACGGCCCCAAATCCGGGGTCATAAATCTGGGCCATCACGGACCAATTTCCGTTCAATATCAATATCTCTTGGTTTTTTTTTTACAATTAATACTTATGCAGTTGACCCCGCAATAATAAACACACACACACCAGTCATATGCTCAGAGAACAACATTCACCATAATAAAAGTTTAGAGTTAAACAGTTATTACAAACCCAGAATCATCCTTAAATACATTGTTGAATAATACTTCGACATGAAGCATTTCAACAATCCAAAAGTTTCTTACATGCTTACATACTTAATTATACATAAGCTACCAGGACCCGTTTGCCTCTATGCAACCTCAGGAATCGATGTCAATGCGCTCTCAAGAGGTCACCTTTCCCTTACCCTCTTGCGGGGCGTTCTATGTATGATCGGCATACCTAGCTGAATATACATAAGAAGCAAGAATGAGCTAAAATAGCTCAGCAAGATAATTTCCATCACTAAAAGGTAACATTTAAACATCTAAATATATGTATATACGACTGGAAAACTAATTATAGACTTTAAGAAAGTATAACATTCTTATTTAATAATACATCATCCACTTTTTATTATAAGAAAAGAAAGATACAACAATAAAATATCAATTTCTCTTCTACATTCAGATAATACTCCAAACTTCTTCAATATATATATTATCTCAAGATAGTATAGAAATTTGAATTATATCTCTCATTATAATCCTTCCATTTCCTTTCTACACAACAACTTTATACCATTATATAAAATCAGTTTCTCTTCCATATATAACACAATTTCATCTTTTCATATCATTTTTCTATTTCCAGTATAAAATCTGAAAACCACTTTTCAATTCTTTCTTTTAAAGAAAACATTGGGGATTTTCACTGTTGCCGAATACGTGAGCCACGATGATCAGTCGTCCTCCGTACCCGTCCCTTTTTACTACCGGTAGAAGGAGGAAGGTACACCACTACATCCCCCTGGAGGAAGGTACACCACTACATCCTCATTCGGAAACTCTTGGGCCGAATTAAATTATTGATTGCTGGACTGTGCCGCACACAGCCTCGTACGCTTTTTGTTGCTATCCCCCTTTTTCAAATCATTTTTTCCATTATCAAATACCATTTCACATTTTCCATTTCCATTCACATTTCCATTCACATTTCCTTTCACATATATCATTTCCATTTCCATTTATCATCACCTTTAAAAATATTTATATCATAATACTTTGATTATGACTCAGACATCTCTTCTATATTCAATGAAATCAATATGCTTTTATATACATAAAGTATCCCATTTATTTGAGAAGTATTAAATAATACTCAATAATATATGTCACAACATTTAGAAAGAATATTTTTAACATAGTATTATAAATCATATAATCCTAGATAATAACTGATACCATTCCTTTATACATAACTCTAGATAACAACTGATACCCTTCCTTCATATATCTTTAATCATAAGGCATGTTCACTTCATGCACAATCATCTCTATGTACATTTATATCCATCTCATACTCATATCCATAGTCATATTCATATCATACTCATATTCCTCTCCTTTTAATATCAATAATCAAGGGAAACAAATTCTTAACAATATAGTAACAATAGCATCACATGTATATATTCCATGAAATCCAATTTCTTTAAAGATAAATAATTTCCAAGTAGGGATAAAAAAGATCTTGCCTGGATCTCTAAAGCGAGTAGGTAGGATCCTGAGTTCGTCTCCCGTCTCTATAGGAACGAAAGGATCACCGTTAGTACATATCCCACTTAATCACCTAATCTCTACACAATAACACCCTTGACACATATTATATGCTTAACATAGTTTTTATGCACCAAAAGTTTACATGAGCTTAACCATTTCTAAACTCGATCTAAGTTTTAGTGTATTCCACCATTTCCTTTAATAACCACACTCGACTGTAAAATTTCTCATAAATTCTCAAATTCGAATTTTAATGCTAGGTCAGTGGGGTTTTAATCTCTGTTCAACCTACTGTATTATCCCAAAATTTCATAACATTTAAAAACGTATTGGTATGGTAACTATAGCCCCAAAGTTAACACAATTACGGTTTCTCGGTTTTCGAACGTCTTTCACTAAAACTGACTTTTCTCCTAAACCGTTCATCAGATTTTAACGCACTTTATATCGAAACGATCTATGAACCAAGCTCTATCTCATCATTTTCAATTGGGGGTCTGGACAGTAAGGTACCGTACGGGTATAGTGTCCAAAAACAGGGCAATTTCTTGATTTAACGAAAATCGGACATTATAACGGCTATATTTTCATACTTTCCAAAATCCAACTCCTCCAAATCAATCATCCACCTTATACACCATCACCTACACCATGTGGTCATCTTACCAACCATGGTTACAAGCACATACTCCTTCCATATTCAACTTTAATCACTTACAAACACATATATCATCATGAATAATCACTTATCATAACCTTAATCACTAAACTTTCTATAATCCATCATATATTCAAAGTAATACTAAAGGGTCTTGAGATTTATACCTCCTTGAAGCTTGACAACACTTAACAAGCCTTGGGTAGTCCTTAAATAACCTTAAGGTAGCTTGGATCAACTAAATAAATCATAAAAACAAAGTTAGAAATTCGGATTCACTGGACACCAGTTGAAAGAATCGCAAAAACGAAGGCCTTACCTACGTTTTCTGGATGAGGCTTCTAAAGGAGAGTTGTAGAGCATCTCACCATCTTTCCAACCATATAAAGAACACAAAATTCCATTGAGTAATGAAGGAGATATGGCCGTTTGAAAATCAGCCCAGAAACTGTCAATCCTCCTGGACAGTTTGGTTTCTTCAACTTGGGGGAGGTATTTGACTAGGCTACACCCCTTTGATGACTATGAAATTTTGAGCGAATCTTGCCCATGGAGTGGAGAGGTTGTGGTTAAAATTTGGTGATTTAATCATGGATAGAAATGGAGATATGAATTTTTCTTTGAGTGGTGTTTCTGCTGGGCAGTTTGCATCTCTTGTATTTTGCTTTGTTTCTATCTTGGATAATGATGTATCCTCTTGTTTCTATCCCTTTGAATCAGATCATTATCTCTTAATTAAGTTTATTTGAAGTCCACCAATGAGAAAGAGGCAATTGTTGCTCATCTAAACACCTTAGCATGAAAAATGCTACTTAGTACTCCAGTTTGACAAGTTTACTCCTCTTCCACTTTGGTTTTAATGTTTGCACCAATGGGATTCCTTCCCTTACACTCTAATATCACTTAATATCAGCTCCATACTTGGGTTGGACCGAATTTGGGCTTCTCCCCATGTCCTTGGGCTTTTGTTTGGGTTTTGTACAAAGTTCTCTCGTCATCTGATTCATCGAACGATTTGTGCGATCGTCTCAGTGGTTTTTCTCTTGTAAATCTCTTGAATATATTTTATCCTTTCCCACATCATATATTAATGTGTTAGGGTGATTCTAATCCTCAAGTAGGTATTAGATCCAATATCCTTGGTATATTCTCTTTTTCTCAGAAGTTGCTCTTCCGGTTATCTCTCAGGTTCTCAAGCATTCTCAAACTCGTTTAACAATCTAAATTCCCTTGGCATTTCCTTAACTTAATAATTCCTTAGGTTAACCTAATTTCACATATTCCTCAAAGTATTCGCCCTTTTCATATTCCATACTCTTTAATATACAATACACTTATGTCCCATTGAAATCAAACAAATTTAAAAATCTATACTCAGATTTTCTAAAATCCGACATCATTTCGAGTCACTCATTTTTATAGTGCTATACTAATATGGTTTCCGATTATTCATTTTCTGTATCAATTATAAGGTACTTACATACCTTTTCTCTAAATCCTCAAAATTTACTATTCATGTGATCACTGTAGTATTGCTAAAGTTAGGGTTATTACAGCTAATGCAAAAGAAACGGAGGAGAAAGGAGCAATTTGTGTAAAATTCGGATTTTCTGGGTAGGTTGCGCAGTCTTTACTGTTTTGGTCATATCTAGAGTTCTAGAAGTCCATTTTCAACGATCTTACTGTCCACGCGAAGCTTGGGAGATTTTCTACAATCTTGGATAGAAAGCATGGCGCGCTGCGGCCTGGGAAGGGCGCTACGGCGCGGGAACCCTTCTGGAAATTCTGAATTTTTATCCAGAAAATCCTGATTTACTATTTTGGCCATATCTTGAGTTCTACAAGTCCGTTTTGGATGATCTTACAGTCCACGCGAAGAAAAGTCAGCTACTAGAGCCTATTTAAACGTATTTTGCAGAAATTCTATTATAATTCTCTTTTGGTATTTTCTTGCGGGGCAAGACTTCTAGAGCCTATTTAAACACATCCTACCATTTTAATTTGGATCACCATTATATATCAACTACTTAGGTTTATTTGTATCTTTTCATACTTTATTTTTTATCATGGTTTCATCAGATCCCATGATGACGAGCGGTTCGATTATGAACTAATCGTTGTCATGGGATTCTAACGGATTTATTTATGGAGCTTTAGTATCTTGATGCTTTAAAGATCTGTGTGTAATGTATATCTGATATCCTTGTATGGTTGTGCTTAATTGTTAGATACGTAGCTAACATCTAATTTGTTAATCTCTTGCGAAACGAGAGTGAATCTTGAGATTTCGAACTTGCCATGCTAGCATAGGATAGGTTGATGTTTTAACATCATGATTTGTAGCGTAAATAGAGATATTATGCTGCCCTATGTGAT
Source organism: Kitagawia praeruptora (assembly GCA_037693485.1). Taxonomy (NCBI): domain Eukaryota; kingdom Viridiplantae; phylum Streptophyta; class Magnoliopsida; order Apiales; family Apiaceae; genus Kitagawia; species Kitagawia praeruptora. The sequence continues at coordinate 123,564,764 of CM075351.1, read as the reverse complement.
CTTTGTGGATAACTTGTTCTTCAACCGTTATGTTTTCAAATCTTATAGAGATATAGGGTCTAAGCATAATTGGTGTCTATTCATCTTCTATCTCTTTTGTGGATGTATGTTTAGTTTAGTATTCGTATACTGAGAAGTAGCGTATACTTGTTTCGTTTTGTCTGATCAGATATCATAACCATTGCATATAGTTATTAAAGGCGTCAGATCTAAGCAAAGTATTTAATGAAGTTAGGATCACATGTTTACTCTTGTAGAAGTAATTCGATTTTAATTTTCATTAGATAATTAATTCTTAGATTGTTTATTTGTTTTATTTAGTTAATTTTAGTTAATTAAAACTCAAATTTGTTAATTATCTTAGCAGTGAATAAAAACCATACATTGTTGAATAGGTGCATTAATTGAATTGAAACCTAAACCAGATCTCTGTGGGAACGAACTCAACTTTATTCTATATTACTTGTGACCACGTACGCTTGCATGATTTAGTGCAAACAAGTTTTTGGCGCTGCTGCCGGGGATCATCGGTGTTTTATTTTTGGTTTTTGTGCTTGTCAATAGTGGTCATTAGAGTTCACTGACTTGGATTAATTACTTACCTATCTTGTTTAGTTCGGTGTGTTCAGGTACTTGAATGTTTGAAGATGGCATGCGAGGAGTTGCCATGGTGGGCATATTCGAGGACATCCATGCCTCAACAATGTGAGCAGTGTTTGGGCGTTCATGATCCCTCACAATATTGTTACTACGAAGGATTTGATCCATATGTCACTTATGAGGAACAACCATATTCTCAATACCATCCTCAACAGTACCAGCAAGATGTTCCAAATATGTCATATTTCTTTGGTAGTGAAGAGTTTCAACATCAGCAACCTACTCCTACTTTTCAGTCAGATGAGGTTGATGTTATGGAGGAGATTAGGATGCTTATAAAGAGTAATGAGGAGTCTCTCAAATCTTTGGAGATACTAGTTGCTCGAGTTGTGAGTGCTGTGGAACAAGAGAAACAACAATTCATACTAGAGGCAATTCCAGAAAAGAACGGTGACTTGGAGCAAGGTATTGCATGCTTATTTGATGAAGACAAATTCCAAGGTGAGGTGAGCATTCACAAGCCATGTGAGGAATTTGATCATGTTAGGATGGTGGATGATTTGGAAAGGGCACTATTTGGGACAGACACTAATGAACTACACAAATTTCAAAAATTGGTATGTGCGTACCAAGAGGCTGAAGAACATGGGAAAGATGCATGTCTTTTACTTGTCTCAGAGCTTAAAGATGGAGGTAGCGCATTAGAGCCAATAGAGGAAGTTCTCTTTGAGGAACCAAAGGCTTCAGCAACTTACATTTACCCTCCTCCATTATATTCAAGCGAAGCCCGTGAATGTGTGTTGTTCTACAAATTGACAGATTTTGGGTCAACAGATGAAGACATTGGAATAGGACATAGTTGTTACACGAATAGGCCAAACGAGGAGAAGGGGCAGAAAGTGTGCCGCCGTGATGACGATGAAGTCTCACGGAGAGAGGCAGGCAAACTATTATCATCCTTAATGGAGGCTTGGAAGAATGTCAAGCTAATGACGTTAAAGAAGAGCTTCATGGGAGGCAACCCATGTGGTTCTAATGTTAGGTATGTTTCTACTTTTCCTCCTATTTACTTCCATTCAATGCGGACATTGAATCTTTCAAGTTTGGGGGTGGTTTGAGGGATAAGTAGTGTATAGTAGTTGTTTGTAGAAGTTATTGTGTTCATGTAGGATATCATGTTTGCATTTTAGTTGTAATTCATGCATGTTTGTTCGTATTATTATCATGTGAGTCCATAGTAGTTTGCATTTGCACCCATGCTTGATAGGAATTTTTTGTTGTTGACGCTTTTAATTGAGAAGTGATATGTTTTGTTCTTGTGCACACACATACACTAGTAAGTTGATGCTAGTAGACTTATTGAATGTTGTAAGTGATTAGAAGGACATGAATATTTGCAAGATGATTTACTTTGCATGCTTTGAATACAAGTCGATGCATTAGAGAGATTTTTGCTTGGGATTGAGTATGTTTTTCCAACAAGTGATTTTTTGAGCCTTATTGCATATTTGTTGTAATTTATTCGTTTGCTTGAGTGTCCACAGGATTGTTTGCATTGCTAGCAGTTGTTTGAGGTCTTTCTTGAAACGCATGACAGTATTTGACGATTAAAATGATAAAGGCATTTAGGAATAACCACACATTTTCCCATATTACCACACCATATTTACATGATCAATTAGTTAACCCGTTGAGCTTAATCCTATTTTTCGGTGACATACCACATTACTTGCCTAGACCTTTTCTTGTATTGGCCTTACATTAATTTGAACCCACATTGTCAAAGGCTAGTAGAGTGCTTAAGAGAGTAATAAGGTGTGCAAGGAGGGGTTTATTGTTGGTCTTACTTTTGGGGGAAATATTGAAAATTGGGTTTGTTTATTTGATAGTCGGCATATGTAATAAATTCATGGGATCATTGTTATTTGTTATATTATTGTTTTATCTAGCTCTCGAAAAAAAAAAGAGAAAAAAAAAGAAAAAAAGAAAAAAATATTGTGAGAGCATATTTGTATTTATGGTGATCCTACTTTAGTCGACTAGTCGATTGTTCTTGTTGGAAGAAAATAGAAAAATTATGTGGGGGGGGGGGGGAAATAGGGCGTTGTGTATGATTTATTATGGTACTTACTAGCTTTTGACACTTCACATGTTTTGGTTTATTTGACATACCTTGTCCCTAGCCCCGTTACAACCCAAATAAAGACCTTTTGATTATCGTCATTGATGTATGTTGTGTTAAGAGTTAGGTTGATACCAAATGTCAAGCATGCTTATGATTTTGTTGGAATTGAGTGATACACTTACCCTTGTTCTTGAGAGAGTATTCTTTTGTGAGTGGATTGTGAGTGTTTACTTCTTTTTGCGTATGAGATCCTGAGTTTTGTCTCAAAGATGTACTCTTGCAGGCTTAGCATGATTACTAACTTATTCTTACATTTGACATGGGTTTGTGAGAACTTATGCATGTTCATTAAGTAGACTATGTGAATACTTGCACTTTCGACACCAAGACATTGCGTTATTACTTTGATTCTTAAGTTGATATGGCATGAGAGGATTTGAAGGTATGGTAGGATATTAGTACTAGATTATTTGTATTTTCATATTAGTTGCATTCATGCATTGCATTGGATTTTGTGGGTACATTCACTATAGGACCTCACGAGACCTTACTCGTCCACTAGGGCTTCCTAGGGGTTTAAAGGGCTTGTTGCATATGCCAAATGCAACCGTGATCACCTACGGAAGTGGTACTAGTTAGATAGTTTTTAATTGTTTATGCTTGAGGACAGCATCGGTTTAAGTTTGGGGGTGTGATAAGTGGATTTTATATCCACTTGGAGCGTTCCATATCGGCTTAAATTGATTGACTTGGTCTCAAGTTTGTTGTATTTTTGATGTATTTTGTGTAGTTGTGCAGGGTTGTAGCTATCGGTTAGTGTTGGTGTTTCTAATCGATATTAGAGTGGAATTAAGCATTGGAATGAAGATTTGACACTTGTGTTATGCTACCAAGGAGTTACATGTGTCATGGTATTGAAGATGTTAGCTAATGCAAAAGAAACCGAGGAGAAAGGAGCAATTTGTGTAAAATTCGGATTTTCTGGGTAAGTTGCGCAGTCTTCACTGTTTTGGTCATATCTGGAGTTCTAGAAGTCCGTTTTCAGCGATCTTACCGTCCACGCGAAGCTTGGGAGATTTTTTACAATCTTGAACAGAAAGTATGGCGCGCTGCAGCCTGGGAAGGGAGCTGCGACGCGGAACCCTTCTGGAAATTCTGAATTTTTATCCAGAAAATCCTGATTTACTATTTTGGTCATATCTTGAGTTCTACAAGTCCGTTTTGGACGATCTTATAGTCCACGCGAAGATAACGGAATTCTCTTTCATTCTAAAGTGGTCCAGAGGTCCAATTTCAACTGGAACGGTCAAGAAATTTTGAAGAAAAGTCAGATACGAATTTTCCTTAAAAACAGAATCAGTTTAGGAAACGTATTTTGCAGAAATTCTATTATAATTCTGTTTTGGTATTTTCTTGCTGGGCAAGACTTCTAGAGCCTATTTAAACACATCCTACCATTGTAATTTGGATCACCATTATATATCAATTACTTAGGTTTATTTGTATCTTTTCATACTTTGTTTTTTTATCATGGTTTCATCAGATCCCATGATGACGAGCGATTCGATTATGAACTAATCGTTGTCATGGGATTCTAACGGATTTATTTATTGAGCTTTATTATCTTGATGCTGTAAAGATCTGTGTGATGTATATCTGATATCCTTGTATGGTTGTGCTTAATTGTTAGATGCGTAGATAACATCTAATTTGTTAATCTCTTGCTAAACGAGAGTGAATCTTGAGATTTAGAACTTGCCATGCTATCATAGGATAGGTTGATGTTTTAACATCATGATTTGTAGCGTAAATAGAGATATTATGCTGCCCTATGTGATCTTTGTGGATAACTTGTTCTTCAACCGTTATGTTTTCAAATCTTATAGAGATATAGGGTCTAAGCATAATTGGTGTCTATTCATCTTCTATCTCTTTTGTGGATGTATGTTTAGTTTGGTATTCGTATACTGAGAAGTAGCGTATACTTGTTTCGTATTGTATGATCAGATATCATAACCATTGCATATAGTGATTAAAGGCGTCAGATCTAAGCAAAGTATTTAATGAAGTTAGGATCCCATGTTTACTCTTGTAGAAGTAATTCAATTTTAATTTTCATTAGATAATTAATTCTTAGATTGTTTATTTGTTTTATTTAGTTAATTTTAGTTAATAAAAACTCAAATTTGTTAATTGTCTTAGCAGTGAATAAAAACCATACATTGTTGCATATGTGCATTAACTGAATTGAAACCTAAACCAGATCTCTGTGGGAACGAACTCAACTTTATTCTATATTACTTGTGACCACGTACGCTTACGTGAATTAGTGCAAACAAGGCTCATCAAACAGAGCTAAGAAATCCTACGCTAGAGAAGTGCTCAGAGTTGATAATAAAAAACCAAGGAAAAATCGTTCCTTGGTGATATCATTCTCGGATGATGATTTTGGAGACATGATCATGGAGATCATCAAGACGCGTTAGTAATCACTTCCAAGATTGGGACGAATACGGTTAAGAAAATCATGATTGATGATGGTAGTTCGGTTGACATATTATATCAAGGTGCTTTTGCAAGAATGAATTTGGGTGATAGAAAGGTCAATAGTGCAAAAGATGCACCATTTTATGGTTTCACTGGCAATGAGGTCAAGACAGTAAGAGTTATTGATATGCCCGTACTCTTCGGATCCCAACCATGCCAAAAATGGCTCATGGTTAAATTTCATATTGTTAATGCCATTTCAAGCTACAACGCGATTCTAGGAAGGTCAACTATTGCAGCCTTGAGAGGCATAGTCTCTATACAGCACCTAAAAATGAAGTTCCCCACAGATTTCGGTGTTGGTGAGGTGTGTGGAGATCAAAAATTGGCTCGACATTGTTACATACGTTCAGCACTCCCAAAGAAGTCAGCTGGTTCATCGACCACAGTGAATCAAATGGTTGAGATGGATCCAAGAGACATAATTGAACTTCCCAAACCACCTAGCCATGAATCGGTTGAGCCTGTTGAAGAGATTCCCTAGTACCTTGATTGTAACGCTCCCTCTATCCAACATTAATAATACATACCTTTTATAATAACATAAATATTTTTACAGAAGAATTTTAGAAATTTTGACATGATGTATTCATACTTAGGATTAACCACCTGTCCAAATCAACACAACCAATCCAACTATAACCAAACCTGCTCATATGCATAATAATAGCAAAATTTATAAAGAAATATAACTCTGACTAACCAAGACCGCTCACAGGTTATGGTATCAAACAAACTATTACATTAATATTATTACAACCCCATCTCAGAATAAAAGAATATTATACAATTTTATGAATGTACACAATCACTGTCCAACTAAATATCCAACCTCCACAAATCCCAATCCACTATCCAACGAAATCCATAGACTCGAACGCCTTCACTCGCAGCCGAAAGAGCAATACCAACTGACCAGTAGGTCTACTAATCTTCTCTATTAGCTGAAGAAAACAAACAAGCAAGAGTGAGCCAATAATGCTCAGCAAGTGCAATAGTGATAACAATTTCAATAACGAGGACAATTCTGATAAGCAAAAGAGTTTCATCTCATTCTATGAAGGAATCAGTTATATCAACTTTTAGAATGCCACGAGGGCCAACAATTCACCACTAATAAGGTGCATTAGAGACTAGGACTGATAAGAGTTCCGATATCAAAATATTATTAAAAACAGACTTCCAAGGAGTCAAGAACTGAACATCTCAATCTCAGAGTATAGATTAGAATTGGAATTTTTATTTATAAAAAAAACATCAAGGTTAGGCTGCTGATCAGTCAGCACTAACCCCCGGACAAACGCACATAGCAATGTCCTTGATTGGATCCATGGCACACATTGGCCTCAACTTCTGACCATTAACTGGTCTCCCCGAAGGGACATCTGTTGACCATTAATACGGTCTCCCCGAAGGGACATCTGTTGACCATTAATACGGTCTCCCCGAAGGGACATCTGTTGACCATTAATATGGTCTCCCCGAAGGGACATCTGTTTTAAAAACATTTCCAATTCTAAATCATCCACACTAGGTGTCGGAACAATCGACAACCTTTGCCAACCAATAACTGGAAAAACTCACGTTCCAGAATAACGACTCATAATCCAAGAGTCAAGGAAAGATTCAAGATCAACAAGTGTCGACAAGTTCGACACAATAATTGGGTAATAATTAAAGAATAACAACTCAAAAGGTATCGACAAGTTCGATACAACACAGGGGATAAACGAACCAAGATTCTCAACTGATATCAACAAGTTCGATACGAATAATTAGATTTATAACATCAGCAACTGTCCTTGGCCAGGTTTCCTATTTGAACCTTTTCAAGGTCAAATACTATTTTAGTACTAATTCAAGCAAAACCTTATCGTTTTCTCTATTCTACCCATGCACGTCCTATAACGCTTACATATACCACACATATAGACATATTTATACATATTCGCATAATAGTCTTATTATAATCAACTAAGTCACATAAACACCTCACATAACCATTTCAAAACAACACAACCACTTAAAATTTAAAACCACGATATATTCTCGAAATAATCCACTGATACATATACTCAAACCCTTAGTAATCATACACACCTTTAAGCATTGAAATTAAATAAGTTAAATAGGTTTTAAATAGATTTGCAGGGGATTTTTAGAAAATTTCGGCATGAAGTATTCGTTTATCGGACTATGGGCACAGCCCCTCAAATACAATTCAGCCATGTTTTTGCAAAAATAAAGCTGCCTCAACTTGCAGCAACATAAAAGTAAACAAGTAAGAAAAGTACCCGCCCAGACATGCGGCACCTAGCACATAATAATTTACATTAACACTACTACTTGCGCTACACCAATGATCATATTTCTCACGCATTTTAATGATACACGTGACAATCAATCATTGATGTTCGTAAGCCCTAGGGAACAACCCCTAGCACTAATTATTACTTACGCTATATCAATGATCACATCACTCAAGTATATTAATTATACTCGTGATAGCTAATCATGGATATTCGTAAGCCCGAGGAACTAGTTGAAGAGAATTACACAAGTCCTTAAATATTGACATTTAAGGCTTGTGATCTCATTGCAACTCCTCGCAGATAAACACATAATAAAATAAATCTAACAATTAATCTTTGATAAATAACATTTTAAAACAATACAATCAGGAATTAAATTCTTATTTTAAGAAAACTTTGTGAATTAGCCTTTTTGTAAGTTGGACTATCCCGGGATCACAACCCCTCAATTTTAATCAAAACTAAATCAAGACATACCACACAGCCTCTAGGGCCAGTGGTACCTTTCAGAAACTACCACTTAAAATTTACACAAATATACAGTTTAATCAACTATACGATACTTACTCAAAGCCATTTTGACCACACATATAATTCACCACCACATATTTGTCAAGTATAACATTCGTCATTATACGACAAATAATAATTAGTAACTAACAGTCATTTAACCACTTACCAATCAATACCAAGTAATCGACAATTATGAATTTCGACAAATACTCCAACTCGACTTATAACATTTATCACATATATATTACCAGAATCATTTTCAACAAGACCATATGAACTCCAAATATCCCAAATTTAGACTTCCGAAATTATAACATAATAATTAACAAATTCTGAATTTAAACTACTCACATTATGACTACTATTTATAATTTCTAAATTTCCGAATAGCTCCAAAATTAAAGTATTTAAACCAACAATAATCCAAGTTATTAATACTCTAACATTCTCCAAAAACTCGAATCCAACTTCGAAAAATTAATATTTAACTATAAATTCCCGAAGTCAACTCTAATGGTCTAACTTTGACCGGCTATAACTCACTCATTTTTAATCCGATTTACATGATTTAAGAATGTATTCCATGTATTTTCTCGCAAGGATTCCAAATATGTAATTAGTTTTCAAATCCGACACCAAACAGCCATAACAAACAGATCCATCAGAATTCCTAATAACTTAATTAAGCAAGTATATACATACAAACTACATGCATACATACATCTTGTATATATATATATATATATATATATATATATATATATATATACAAACATTTACCCATCAATTTCTCTCTCTCTCTACTACAAGTATACATATACATAAATATATACCTGCACAAACACATCACCAGCCCTTCTCTTTCTTCTCCGACGTCTCGTCGCCGTGACCCGCCATCGCCGCCCCTCCGCGCTGCTGCTGCATCACCACAGTCCTCCCCTGCTCAGACTCGCCATACACACACTATACACACGCTATACATACACACCCACCCACTCCTCATTTTCAATTAACCCACAAATCAATTTTTCTCTTCCTCCCTTCTCTTTTCTCTCAATTTCTCTCCCAATCTCTCTTTTTCTCTCTCCCCCAATTTGTTCTCTCCCCGATTTCTAGAATCCTCTAGGCTGTGTTCTTTTGCTTAATGGGCTAGCCCAATAACATTATTACTACTACAATTCAAACCGTCCCCATTTAATACTCTTAAACGACTCTTATAAATCGAAATCAAATAAAATATTCAGAAAATTAAACTTTTCATTTTTAAAATAAAGAACATAAAATTACGAACACGCACATATTTTTAAAATATTTTTCGGATCAAAAATGAATTAAATATGGATTTTACAAATTTTGATCCTTTAAATACAATAAAACTCTTAAAATCATTTTAAAATACTCAAGCATCCAGATTAATCCACCCAACAATTTTAAAAACTCAATAAATATATAAAGATAATATTACAAAAGATTTCATGATTTTTAATAACTCCGATAATTTTATAAAATTGCCAGAGGATAAAAAATGTACGATTTAAATATATTTAAATCATCAAAATACAAATAAAAACACACAGACTTTCACAGCACACAAAAATCATCACGTAAACACATAAACACTACTTCACATATATTCCACCTTTACAACAATATTCACATAATATAATTCATAATTTATATTAAATCAATAATTTAAATTCGAAATTTTCTAAGTCGTTATATCCTTCCCTCCTTAATAGGATTATGTCCTCAGAATCAATCCTAAGGACCCAAATAACATTTCTGATCTTCTCAACATCTTACTTTCACTTTCCAAGTTGTCTTCAACTTTAGGATTTCCCCCATACCAACTTATACCTTTATAAACTCATTCCATGAGCCCTCAAATTCCGAAATAACCTTAAACTTTGGTTTCTGAGTCTCATTAACCAAGCCAATCATTCTCAATAACGCAAAGCGTAATCTGCCTGGACTCGCAACAACATACACCTGGTATAACTCTTACGCTTTACTTATAACCACACGATTTTAATTAGATCTTCGAGAAAGAATCTCAAGAAGTTCTCTGATCGCTCCCACTCCGCTTCCAAGTATTATGTCGATCGAGAAGGGAATAATTAAGAAATTTCTATCTGACTTTAGTCCCATTATTCTACTGAGTACTTAATCTGGAAACTCAACATCATATCGTCCATTCTCAGTCGCGTCCTTGCAATCGAACACTACAACCAAACACATACGTCCTTAGATGCACATCAAGCATAATTCGATTAACAACTCGATTCTCACCTTTATCAGAATATTCTGATTTGCTACATCTTTTGAAATATAGCCTCGATGATCTGTAGTTCTTGAAAACTAATACACCCGTCACCATGACTGTAACTCCACTTAATACAAGAACAAAATTGAAATAAGACTAATCCTTAATATCAATTCTCCAGAGGTCATAACTTCACTCGATACTAATCATGAAACCAATCTTTAATAATTCCCAACAAGCTCCCGCTTTTATCAACACGCATATTCAACTAATACGCATCATCGCTTATTGATATATATCTTAAAACGAAATCTTCCTCAATTAAAACTTTGAAAAAAAGAATATCAAGAAATTCCCCGATCATTCTCACTCCTCTTTCACGTACAATGTTACTTGAGAAGGGAATAATCGGAAACTTCTATCCATCCTTCATCTCATTGTTTTAATGAGTACCTAATTTAAGAACTTAACCTCATACCATCTATTCCCAGTCGTATCTTTGATACCGAACAACACGATCAATTCTCACAGCATAGCATGCGTGTCAACCACAGTTCGGTTTACAACTCATTTTCTACTTTCTTACAACATCAGCTTGTTAACACATTTGAAAGAAAACCTCGAATATTTGGTAGATTTAAAACAAATCAAAAAATCATTTTTGTCCACTTAAAATCCTTTTTGAAACAAAAATTTTTGAAAATCATTTTAAAAACATTTAAAATAATAAAGTTTTAAATAAAAAAAGCTTTTGAAACAAAATATCTTTGAAAACATTTTGTCCTTGACATTTACAGTTTTGAAAACTAATAAACTCCATAACCTTAGTTTCGACATAACTTCCTCCAATAACAAAATACTTAACCAACTCGTTTTGTGACTTCACTGCCCCGTATCTTTCGAAATCACTCTTGGATCACAATTCAATATACTTGACGAGTCCTCAAGTTTGACTCTACATCTTACGACTTCAACATTTGACACCACTCTCTTTAAATACAAAATCATAACATTCGAAATTCACAGTAAAACTCTTATGCAAAATTTTCCTCATTTTCTTGTAACTCTTAAAATCACTCTCGATTGATTTGCTTAATCGTTAAGACATCTATGTCTGCTTCCAACTTCAAAACGCCGCCTTTAACTTCCTCACAACTCATGATCTTATTTTCTTGTCCTCACAATTTGCTCGCATTTCGTTGTTAAGACAAAATTCCAATCCTGAGAAATACTTAACCCTTTTTATAGTCATTCCCATCCACTTCCTGCTAACTTCCTTCATAATCGTATTGAATTTCATGATTCTTAATAATCATAAAAGCAGTCCTGTCACTCTCTTCAAAACTTCCACCAAGATTGCATGTTATTATTCTTTGACAAAAACTCCCATCTTTGCAAGCTCATAACATATAGCTTTAACTTCTTATTCAGCTTCTTGTTACCACACTACCCTTCTTGCTATAGCCACAACTTTCCACATTTATCTTAATAAAATCTCTAGGGATTCTTCTCCCGAAATCTTATTTTCTGATCATGGGGTCTCGTTAATCTCTCCTAATTCTCATTCTATAGGCAAAAATTGTGCCCTTACTCTTCTCACTCCAAATCTTCGAAATTCCACATTCTTTCCTTAGTTAAATTTATATGCCTTCTGTTTAAACGCTTTTGGAACTTTCTGGTTTCTTTGTCTTCCTCCTTACTGTCACTTTATTCCATCTTAGTCAACCTTCCTCCATCCCTGATAATCATGACTTTCTACATTGGATTACATAAGTCATGTACTCCATATAGTCACTTTACCCCTCGTTCAGTCCTGGTTCTTCTTGTTAACTCTTACAAACCTTTTCATTCTACTTCGCTCTGCTTTATAAGTCATCCTTCTTGATTCTAAAATCTTATATCTAACGACGGATTCAAAACATTCAAAATTTTATGACATTCTGTTTACTACCTCTGCCATACAAAAGATGTTTACAAATAATCTTACTTCAGCATTGTACATCTTATATCCAACATCTCCGTTTCCATTCCCTTTTCGACCTTTAACAACATTTACAATCAGGGGCTCTCATTTACTATTCTTTCTCCTTGATTCAGCTCTCATTAGCCTCAATTCTTGTTCATGATTCCTTAAACCAGTACTTATTCCAATTTGACATAACATATTTGTCTTAATCACCAAATTCTTAACTTGCATAACCAATTTCTCATCCATGCAGTTATAGTTCTATCCTTTAAGACGTCGTCACACCCATCTTCGCATTTCTTCATCATTAGAAATTTTTGAAAACATCGAATTTCAGATAAAGAGAGTCAATAAAAATGAATAGGCGTCAATATGAATATAGACTGAGTTTGTTTTATAAAGTCTTTTATAAAGGAATTTAACCGAGAGATCAATATGATCTTTTGAACTATTATCAGGTTGTATTTGCCACTTGGTTAACCACCATAGTACATAAGGATGGCCAGTCCTTAGTACTTTCGTGACAAACACAATCAGTGGCGTCCCACTGGACTTCTATCACAAAGATAAGATGTCCCTGAATCCCCTATCTGCATAGGTTGTTCATCTCAGCTAGAATAGAGAAAATCAAGTATTCATGAAAATGAAAGGGATTCAAGAGTTTCAAAAATCTTCATGTAAAATTGAATCAAGCATTCTCTGGGAAATATAGATATTTCAGAAAGAACGGGATTGAAGTCGACTAAATCTGAATACGAAACTCATCATCGATTGATGTATAAAAGACTTTTCAATAGATGCTTCAATGATTGATCAAGCAAACATTCAAGAAATCCCTAATTATTCATAACCTCACTCTTGTCGACTAAGCATTAATATACTTAGCTGCCAAAACCGGCCTGACAATAATGAGTTGAATAAATAAGAAGATCTCAATTCATTCTCGATTTTGGACCGTCACTGCGCAACGAATGCCTCAGCCACGATACCAACCGGGAATTAATTTACGATGATTCGAAGAAAAAAATAGGAAATTTCATTAAGCAATAAATTTGAACGAATCAATGATTAGGGATGCACGACTACGCTTAACTTCCAATCCTTGCTAATAATCACTTCCCACTTCATGTTCACAACTTTCTCGTATTCTCTCCATAACGTTCACCTTGTAACTAATATCGTAAAAAGGTTCTAAAATATACGCAAAAATCTCAAGATAGCGTCCCCCCGGACTGATAGCTCCAATTGCCCACTTGGCTTATGCCACTTCGGGTTTGCTGTTTTGCTAATAGCCCAATCCTTAGACGATTCGAACTTCTGCTCGCGCGATATGCCGAAAGAACGATTAACATCGCAACACTTGCCGAAGTACCCTAAGGCGATCCTTGTCCTAAATCGTTCTACCCGACATGTATCCTATACACGTACACCTAACCCTCCTAATCTGTTTTAGTGACCATAACCTGTAGCTCTGATACCAACTTGTAACGCTCCCTCTATCCAACATTAATAATACATACCTTTTATAATAACATAAATATTTTTACAGAAGAATTTTAGAAAATTTTGACATGATGTATTCATACTTAGGATTAACCACCTGTCTAAATCAACACAACCAATTCAACTATAACCAAACCTGCTCATATGCATAATAATAGCAAAATTTATAAAGAAATATAACTCTGACTAACCAAGACCGCTCACAGGTTATGGTATGAAACAAACTATTACATTACTATTATTACAACCCCATCTCAGAATAAAAGAATATTATACAATTTCATGAATGTACACAATCACTGTCCAACTAAATATCCAACCTCCACAAATCCCAATCCACTATCCAACGAAATCCATAGACTCGAACGCCTTCTCTCGCTGCCGAAAGAGCAATACCAACTTACCAGTAGGTCTACTAATCTTCTCTATTAGCTAAAGAAAACAAACAAGCAAGAGTGAGCCAACAATGCTCAGCAAGTGCAATAGTGATAACAATTTCAATAACGAGGACAATTCTGATAAGCAAAAGAGTTTCATCTCATTCTATGAAGGAATCAGTTATATCAACTTTTAGATTGCCACGAGGGCCAACAATTCACCACTAATAAGGTGCATTAGAGACTAGGACTGATAAGAGTTCCGATATCAAAATATTATTAAAAACAGACTTCCAAGGAGTCAAGAACTGAACATCTCAATCTCAGAGTATAGATTAGAATTGGAATTTTTATTTATAAAAAAAACATCAAGGTTAGGCTGCTGATCAGTCAGCACTAACCCCCGGACAAACGCACACAGCAATGTCCTTGATTGGATCCATGGCACACATTGGCCTCAACTTCTGACCATTAACTGGTCTCCCCGAAGGGACATCTGTTGACCATTAATACGGTCTCCCCGAAGGGACATCTGTTGACCATTAATACGGTCTCCCCGAAGGGACATCTGTTGACCATTAATATGGTCTCCCCGAAGGGACATCTGTTTTAAAAACATTTCCAATTCTAAATCATCCACACTAGGTGTCGGAACAATCGACAACCTTTGCCAACCAATAACTAGAAAAACTCACGTTCCAGAATAACGACTCATAATCCAAGAGTCAAGGAAAGAATCAAGATCAATAAGTGTCGACAAGTTCGACATAATAATTGGGTAATAATTAAAGAATAACAACTCGAAAGGTATCGACAAGTTCGAAACAACACAGGGGATAAACGAACCAAGATTCTCAACTGATATCAACAAGTTTGATACGAATAATTAGATTTATAACATCAGCAACTTATCTAAAGAAAATTTCATTTGAACAAGAATAAGGGTATGAATTGCAATAAGATTTTAAACAACTGAAATTCTAGACTAAAGCAAGGATATGGTCAATTATTGGACATTTAATAAAACTTATACACAATGAAGAGTTTGAGCTTCCATAAGCGGATAAAATAACTTAGAACAAATATTTGCAAATCAGTTTCAATATGGAAAGGTTCAGATCCAATTGAAAGAAAACATTTTTCTAATTGGGGTCCATTGGTGAAAATATGCTAAAATCAAGAGTTTTACTAGCAAACTTTCATAAGAGTTTAAAATCTTGGGTTTCATTTATTTATGGAATTCTTAAACCATTTTGACGAAAATAGAAGAAATAGCATTTCAGGGATAGGATAGTGAGCGATAAAGTTATTTGTAAAATTCTTTGCAAATCGGATATTTAAATTACGGGAGGGGAAGATAAACAACATCACACTTATTTGAAAAGTATATGTGTCATTTGCCATCCATACTTGACCAAATCATCACGTACTACAAATAAATTAAATTGCATCACTTGAATAATAAGTGACTAGCAAGAACACTTGCCTCGATTTACGAAGTTCTCGATCCCAACATGGATCCTCGACTCAATTTCACGTCAGTCTTTACTTCTTTATATGCTGGCCTCTAACTCGGCTCAACTTCCATCTTTCCAACTTCGTAACTTATCAATTTCCACGTCCATTCACCCATCGGCTTTGATACTCATCACTCTGTTCGTCTTTCAGATTACCCGCGCACTGTCCTTGGCCAGGTTTCCTATTTGAACCTTTTCAAGGTCAAATACTATTTTAGTACTAATTCAAGGAAAACCTTATCGTTTGCTCTATTCTACCCATGCACGTCCTATAACGCTTACATACACCACACATATAGACATATTTATACATATTCGCATAATAGTCTTACTATAATCAACTAAGTCACATAAACACCTCACATAACCATTTCAAAACAACACAACCACTTAAAATTTAAAACCACGATATATTCTCGAAATAATCCACTGATACATATACTCAAACCCTTAGTAATCATACACACCTTCAAGCATTGAAATTAAATAAGTTAAATAGGTTTTAAATAGATTTGCAGGGGATTTTTAGAAAATTTCGGCCTGAAGTATTCGTTTATCGGACTATGGGCACAGCCCCTCAAATACAATTCAGCCATGTTTTTGCAAAAATAAAGCTGCCTCAACTTGCAGCAACATAAAAGTAAACAAGTAAGAAAAGTACCCGCCCAGACATGCGGCACCTAGCACATAATAATTTACATTAACACTACTACTTACGCTACACCAATGATCGTATTTCTCACGCATTTTAATGATACACGTGAAAATCAATCATTGATGTTCGTAAGCCCTAGGGAACAACCCCTAGCACTAACTATTACTTACGCTATATCAATGATCACATCACTCAAAGTATATTAATTATACTCGTGATAGCTAATCATGGATATTCGTAAGCCCGAGGAACTAGTTGAAGAGAATTACACAAGTCCTTAAATATTGACATTTAAGGCTTGTGATCTCATTGCAACTCCTCGCAGATAAACACATAATAAAATAAATCTAACAATTAATCTTTGATAAATAACATTTTAAAACAATACAATCAGGAATTAAATTCTTATTTTAAGAAAACTTTGTGAATTAGCCTTTTTGTAAGTTGGACTATCCCGGGATCACAACCCCTCAATTTTAATCAAAACTAAATCAAGACATACCACACAGCCTCTAGGGCCAGTGGTACCTTTCAGAAACTACCACTTAAAATTTACACAAATATACAGTTTAATCAACTATACGATACTTACTCAAAGCCATTTTGACCACACATATAATTCACCACCACATATTTGTCAAGTATAACATTCGTCATTATACGACAAATAATAATTAGTAACTAACAGTCATTTAACCACTTACCAATCAATACCAAGTAATCGACAATTATGAATTTCGACAAATACTCCAACTCGACTTATAACATTTAGCACATATATATTACCAGAATCATTTTCAACAAGACCATATGAACTCCAAATATCCCAAATTTAGACTTCCGAAATTATAACATAATAATTAACAAATTCCGAATTTAAACTACTCACATTATGACTACTATTTATAATTTCTAAATTTCCGAATAGCTCCAAAATTAAAGTATTTAAACCAACAATAATCCAAGTTATTAATACTCTAACATTCTCCAAAAACTCGAATTAATTTGAGTATTCTTTTAAAAAGGGATTATTGAATATTTATTATTTGTTACATAGTAGTCAAATATTTATTAAATACTCTAAGTGTTTTGAATGTTATAAAACACTATTTAAAGGTTGTCTAAGGACTTTCATAGTCATTTAAAATATTATATTTTGAATCTATCTAGGTAAGTTACTTTTCAAGAACTTATATATATATGGAATTACCCCGTTGTGGTTACAAGCTTTATGCGTACCATTTTCCATGTGTGATCACAAAACCCTGTGTCGAGATTGATATCGGTACAAGTGTATATCTATACTTGAACTCTTTTGAACTCAAAACATTTTTGAAAACCCCCGGTCAGGTTTTACTCTCTTGCTCGTTTTTCAAGAAATTATCGGTCGACTGAAGTCGAACTTCAACTACTCAAGTTTTCTATCAAAATGATTTTGACAAGAAAAGAAAAAGGGGACTCTGGCAGGTGTGGGAATTGTTGACGAACGATTCCCGGGATGTGTAAGCGGCCATGAGCCAGGCGGCCCATCAATTATTATTCCGGCCCAGGTGTTGCCGAAGGATGATTACGGATGTAGTTTTCATCGAGGGTGATTACAGATGTAGTTTTCACCCGGGGATAGTTACGGATGTAGTTTCTATCCTACTACCGGTAGAGAAGACCCACGGATTATTGGACTTGGATGTGGCGACTGATCATCGTCAATCCTTGTCAGGTTTTTATGTTTTCTTTAAGTCCCATCCTCCACTTTGGAAAAATACTCAAACACTGCTTCTTAGGCCTAAGTGCCAAGTAGCCGATAGTGTTGTTTTCAATTTTGAAAGATGATGAATTCATGCAGTATCTAGAACTGCAAGATTAATTCGATAATATTGGCACGTGTACAGTGCACTTGTGAAAGTACTTAAAAGATGAAAGATGGTTCATCGATTATTGTGGTCAAATCTCAAATGGTTCGTTTCAAGAACTTTAACTCTCTTCCTATCAGCTATTTCTGAGTTTAACTTATCAAGTGGTTAACGAACTTATATCCTGTACAGAATCTTGAACTGTAAGGTGTTTTGATGATAATGATATACTCATGTGTATATACTTACAAACTTGAGGAGTATTAAAAAGGGAACTTTATAATGGTTTGGGTTATGAAGGGTGGTAATAACTATCTTAGCAACATATTGAACTGCATATTTTGAAAAGCTCCCTAAGAGGTTATCAATACTATGAGGTATGGTATGTGGATAAGGTATGAGGATTACTATTGTTGACATGAACTTTCTTTATTTATCTGATGTTACTCGAAATGTCATATATCCCCTACTGAGGTTTCATTGTTGTAAATATTTCGAAATTGATATTAAGTATCGTTATATTTCGAAAACTCTATGTGTATATTGATATATATTGTTATGCTCTATTAATACTTGCTGGGCAATTCTTTCGCTCATACTTGCTTGTTTTAAATATTAACCTTTCAGAGGAAGGTAGATGATTGAGGCTTATCTGCATGGCTCAGGAGAAGCAGGCAGTGTGCCCTTGTGAAGATGATATGATCCAGAACATAGATAGCTGGAGTAAGTTATATATAAGTGTATTGATGTGTAATATGTATATATCACTTTGTACAGGATAGTACTAGTGCTAGTGTACTTCTCAACGAAGCTACACTAGTAGTATAGGATTTGTAATACTCAGTGTGATGTAATTAAATGGATGTAATGAGAAATGTAAGGATCGATTCTTGTTTCTAGCCCTATAACCTAAAAGATGCTTGGTGGTTGGGGTCACAGATGTTGTAATTCAGTTATTAAATGATTACAGGTGGTTTAATATTGTCAAACAGGTGATTTGATGTTAAGGATTTTCGCGTGACGACCAAATCCCTAACCCCGGATTTGGGGCGTTACACATTTTACCCTTTATTTTGTATTCTTCTTTCTTGGCGAGTTTTGCTTCTTTTATTTTTTGTAAGAACCGTGATTTTTGTAATATTCTAAATGTGTAAAAGCTTATGACATTGTGAATTAGGGACCTTTTGAGTCACCTATGTTATGTGATGGAATTGATTATCTGAAAATTTATGTTGTTATATTCACTGTGTAAGAAAAAGGGAAGATTATTGAAGGCAAGAGGTCTACTGCTATTAGGATTCATAAAAACTTGGGATTTGAGAGTTATTAGAGTATTAGGAGATTTTAAGAGACTATGACAAGGAGTTATGGATATTTAAGGAATTTAAATTCAAGGATTATAAAGGAGGATTAAATATATTAGTAGTAATATTAAGAAGGTTTCCGGTAAAATCCGATCGATAAATCCTTGAGATATTCTTTCGAACGATCAATGAATTGAACAACAACCGGACAAAGAAATCAAGTCGGTGAACAAAAGGATGCATCCAATCTTGCATTATACACCATCCAAGTTAGTGGATCATGACATCACACCTTTATTAAAGTAACTAACATCAAAAGGTAATAAACCAAGGACTTAAATGCAAGAACATCAAGGATGAGGACTTGGTTGCAACATAAGAGGATAAGGAAATCTAAAGAGAGCCATTAGGAGCTTGACACCTCACAAAAAGAAAGATGCATCCAAGGATATTAGATATATATCACAAGTATTAGAATTATTGCTCATAACCAAGCAAGAACACAAAAACTCTCTCCATTTCTCTCATTTTTTCTAAACTGCCCAGCAGGGACAACATGGGAAGAAAAATTTATATCTCCATTTCTATCCGTGATAAAATCACCAAATTTGAACCACAACCTCTCCACTCCATGGGCAATATTCGTTCCAAATTTCATAGCAATCCAAGTAGTATAGCCTAGGCAAATCACCTCCCCAAGTTGAAGAAGCAAACTGTCCAGATTGTTGACAGTTTCTGTGATGATTTTCAAACGGCCATATCTCCTTCATTTCTCAATGGAATTTGGTGTTCTTTAGCTTGTTGGAAATCTGGTTAGATGCTCTACAACTCTTCTTTAGAAGTCTTGTTCAGAAAATCTAGGTAAGGGCCCCGTTTTCCATGATCTATCAGCTGTGTTATAGAAACTCCGAAAATTTCTAAGTATATTCTTGATGTTTCTTGTTAGATTAAGTTTGGCTAAGGTTGTACAAGGATCAATCAAGGCTTAGTAAGGTTCCTAGAGACTCAAGGAAGGTATAAACTCTCTCAACCCTTAGCCATGACTTGTTTATATTTTAGATTGTTAGATCTATAAGTTTTGGAGTGAATCTTGATGATTTGAGCTTTAGATGATGAAATCTTGAAGATATATGCTTGTGGTTGTGATTGTAAGTCATGTTCTTAGAGTATGTAGTCTCATGTATGTTATAGAGATGAATCTTGGTGGAGTTAATGGTTGTAAAGAGAGTATTGTGTTATTGTGAAGTGTTGAAGTTGATAAGATGCTTGTTGTAAATTCTGGGAGCAAGTACTGTCTTGTAGGAGGGTTTTGAACCCCTTAAACTTGTCTCCTTAAGACCCAATACATATGGTTAGAAAGGTATTTGAATGTAGTTTCTATAAATATAAGGCTCACACCCAGGAGATGTGTAGATTTTGAGTTATGGCCGGATTAGTGCAGTGTGGTTCTGGAATTCGGACTGCACTGTGTTGTCCACTTGTGAACTGAGTTAGGACCCCTTAAAATTATGAAAATATTATGGAAATTTGAGTATATACAGATTAAACAAGTGGAAAGGCTGTCCAAAAAGAATTGGATTAAAATATGTATTTTTCAATTTTATAAAAATGTTGGAGCGAGGTATGCGCAAGTGAAAAACCACTTAGGGGATTAGTTTAAAGTAGTTTTAAGAATGCTCACTTGAGTTTCGAGTTTGAGGAATGGATTTGAGTCGAATGGGTAACGGAAGTGATAATGTGACGACATGGTCATATGAGAGAGTTAGTGGTCACAAGTGGAGTCGTTAAGTTGGTCTTACGATTTTTAAAAACCTTATGATTAAGTAGCGTTGTTAAGGTACTAACGTACAAATATTGATTATGAATAGATTTCCATTTCCACTTCGCGAGCCGACCACCCCAACCCCACCAAGGCAAGTTTTCCAACCCTAAGTATTTATTTTCAAAAGATTATATTATTGATTTTACCTATGCAAGTTTACTTTTCAAAACTTATATATAAGGATTTTCACTGTTGTGTTTATAGCTTCCAAATGTATTATATGCTTATGCTTTACGAGATTATGTTGAAGTTTGAGATATATGCATATGTGTTTGTACACCCTTGAACTTAGAATGAAAGTGTTTTCTTCGGACAACGACTCTAGCAATAGAGGTCGTAGCGGTCCAAATATACTATTGACCGGGGAGCGGTATATTGTTGTATCGTGATTAAATTGTGAAAACCTGAAGAGTCATTCGGGAAGTATCGTATACCTAAGTAATTATTATATTTACGTTGTTAAAAATACTCAAAAATATCTATCTTGGATTAAAAGCTTATTTTAATTAAATAATTATTGTATTAATTGTTTATATTAAATCTCAAAATATTATTTATTAATTATCGTTCATTATTTTAAAGACAAAACTAATCCAAGATACCTTTAGCGTTTTCAAACTCGAACTCTTTCGAACCCAAAACATTTTCGACAACCCCCGGTCAGGTTTTGTTTCTTGTATGTTTTTCAAGAATTATCGGTCGACTGAGGTCGAACTTCAACTACTCAAGTTTTCTATCAAAATGATTTTGAAAAGAAAAGAAAAAGGGGACTCTGGCAGGTGTGGGAATCGTTGACGAACGATTCCCGGGATGTGTAAGCGGCCGTGAGCCAGGCGGTCCATCAATTATTATTCCGGCCCAGGTGTTGCCGAAGGATGATTACGGATGTAGTTTTCATCGAGGGTGATTACGGATGTAGTTTTCACCCGAGGATAGTTACGGATGTAGTTTCTATCCTTCTACCGGTAGAGAAGACCCGAGGATTATTGGACTTGGATGTGGCGACTGATCATCGTCAATCCTTGTCAGGTTTTTATGCTTTCTTCCAGTCCCATCCTCCACTTTGGAAAAATACTCAAACACTGCTTCTTGGGCCTAAGTGCCAAGTTGCCGATAGTGTGGTTTTTGATAAGAAAAATATTAACATCGTGCAGTATCTAGAACTGCAAGATTTTCTATAGAGATTGGCACGTGTTAGTGCACTCTTGCAATTATTTCACAGAATGAAATGTTTTTGAATGAGAAACCTTCTAAGCTAATGGAAGGAAAGAGGTTTTGCATCAATGCATTCCCTGTACATTATGTTAACCGTAGAGTGTTTTGCCGAAACTGATATACTCATACGTATGTATTTTCAAACTTGAGATATATTGAAATGAGAACCTTGTAAAGGATTCATATGTTATTCTTAAAGCTCCTTAGTGAGTATAAATGTTTTATTCAAACTCGGACACATATATTGTCGAGTTATGTTTTGTAATCTGAGATATACACCCATACAGTTGGGAACGTTTTCAAAATAAACCACTTTATTATTTTCCAAAATGGTGAACTTGCTGAGCATTATGTAGCTCATTCTTGCTTTATAAAAACTTTTCAGAAAGAGAAGAACTTGGTCGGTTAACTCCGCACCAGCAGAAGAGGAGTAGGAGATTTACCCCGGAGATGATTTAGTTCCTGAAAAATACTACAGAGTAAGTCTGATAGGTTTTCAACTGTAACAGTAAGACTTGTCTTCAAGTGTAGTTGTATAAGTGGAGGTGCGTAAGATTCTGGATTGTACAGATGAATTGTAATATTTAGTGTTACTTTTGATTATCGTTTCTGAGGCTCTAACTTGTATGTGCGTAAGAATGAGGTCTGGATGGATGTATTGTTGAGTTGTAAAGTTAATACAGGTATGATATGGTTGAATGGTGATGTGACGACCTGAACCTCTGACCTCGGATTTGGGGGCGTCACAGAAATGGTATCAGAGAGATAAGTTACAGTACTCAGAAACGAGAAGTGTTGAGAGTTAAGTCTAAGTAGGAGAATGACATAAGAGATCGTAGTAAACTTATTATTGGACTACCGGAAGAGGTACCGGTGAGTAGAATGGGCTGGAGTGTTTACAGGAGGTATTATGCTAGGGTCGATAGAATCCTTAGAGACCTTTGGAATGATGAATAGAGGTTTGAGAGTTGTACATGACGTATCAGAGGTATTGATATAGGAAGCGGAGCGAAACCTCAAGAGTAGCTGAGGTAGAGGGATATTTCCAATATGATCGGATGACTTGGTTGGCATAAAATTTTGTGGCCCATAGTCCTCCACAGTTTAGAATGCGGCATTTTAAGAATTAAGAAGTTTAGACATCCCTACATAAGTAAGGGTACTTAGTACTTGGAATAATGAAAGTCTTTTACTTTGGCTATAAGATCCGATTTTCGATAAGTAACGGGTTTAGCTGAAAGTTGGTCACTATGTCGTTGTGGATTTCATTACCCTTAATGGTGAATTTTACATGTGTTATACGAGAATGTAATCATAAGACGAGCGTGCTAGATCATTCCACGCATGATTCGGACGCTAGAGCATGGTAGTTCAACTTAGAGAGCAAACAAGTGGGATTAACAAAGGGACTCAAGAGAAGTTGAATATGGTTGCAACGAGCGATACAGTGATCTCAGATTCTACCAAAAGAAAAGACCAACGGGTCTAGAGTGGGATCCTTTGATAGAGATGTTAGCAGGGACTACGCATATATGTATTGTAGACCTCAATATTTTTGGTATATGTTCACATACACACACCCGCCACTGAACCTATGGACTTCACTGAGTTCCCTGAGAGATCTCTTTGATCTGTTCCCAGGGGGAACTGGCCACTTGTGATTCATGTCGGAATGCATGAAGTAGGACCCTATGGACTTAGCAGGTGTCCCCGGAATGATGTGAAGCTTGGTCTTCAAGATAAAGCACGAAGATGATAGATATATTTGTGAAACCCTAACTCGATAATTGACTCTAAGATGAAGATTGAGAGACGCACTAGTTGGTGTCTTGTATTACGAAGACGAAGAGATGGAGTTACCCTCATTGTGGTGATAATGAGATGCACGAATGATTATTAACTCATTTTGGTAACTACCGGCTGGTGCACTACTTCATTTTAAACTTTTCATTAACCAGGTTACCTCGATTAGTTTATATCAGGTAATCCTTCTAGATTTCTACTTCAAACTTGTGGAATAACCACCAGTGATATACTTTCTCTAAACCGGGACTCATCGAAAGTATCTTATTTGATCCCCGAGTATTGTATTTGAAGTTTATAATTATTTCGTTCTGCTCAGGCCTATTTACACTTTCTTTCAATTATCCAAGGAATGTTCAACAATTGTTTCCTTAATTAATCAATGAATATTCCTAAACGAATATTGATATTTGACTACTTCTTTCATACTTGCAATCTTCAGTCGAGCCCATAAATATTTATCAACTTGTTGAGAACAGGGATGATCTAACATCCAGACATCCTTCATGAATTCTTTTCTTCTATTCAAGATGAGATTGTACATCGTACATTGAAATCATAGTAAGGATATCATTTTGATATTGGTATTCTGAATTTAATTCTACTGTAGGATCTGATAAAGCATGTGTACGGAGGCACCCTTGGGTGGACCGTTTCACTAATAGGTAATATTTGATGAGAGGTTATCGATTGTTCCGATACCTAGAACATTCTCTTCAGATTTTATAGTTTTCTTTTTCAAACTTAATAGCTTCTTATTTCCATTCGTTGTCCGAGTAGCCTAAAGTTTCTTCAGTGGCTACGATGTTGAAATTCCGTTCTAGCCAATTGAAACTGGCTAGTCGATATGTCAATATGAATGACTAGTCGATTGTTCTAACTAGTCAAAATTGTAATGTTATGAAGAACACCTAGCTAATTGTCCTAGCTAGTGGTGATGTCTCAAACAAGTGAACTAGCAAATTTTGTCTAGCTAGTTGCTAGTGTTTCTTGAAAAGGACTAGTTATTGTTTCACTGGTCCAACTCCCAATTTAATTCATTCAGTAATTCCGCAATGCATTTTGCATGTGGTAAAGTATGATGATGAAAGTTTTGATGAATGACTTGATTGAGACCTAGTGAGGTCGTCCACTCAACTTGAATTCTACCCATCTTTGTATCAGACTTTATGTCACTTGAATATTCTGTTCTTCCATTCATATAATGGAGATTCATTTGAAACCATAAATTACTTGAATGATAAACTGCTTCATTTTTTTATCGTCACATAGTAGAATTTCTTTCGATCGGTTGACCTTTATCAATGGGACTTTTTAGATCCTCTATTTTTCAAGAGGAAAAGTATTCGCCAGATGTAAGAATTGTATAAAGACCGTCTTTATGACTTTTGTATCCAACAATCATTGCCCTCGTGCAACATTCTCTATGATATCACATTACAAAATTATCAGGACATGAAGGAATAAACCTTGTTGTATTCTTTTTGTCCATCCTTACATCTCCGAAAATCGAGACTCCTAGTATTTGGAACCATCAACATTCTTGGAACATCCAATGTGGAATTCTTATTGAAATTATCTATTGGACCTTGCTATTTTGAAACCATTCCTTTCAAAAGTGATTACTCTAAGGTGAACGGGAGGTACAATAGTGAACCGTTGCACCAATATGAGAGCAAAAACCAAATGTTGTAATTGTGCAGCCAGAGCATTATGCCGAGTGATTATTTAAAGTAGGAATAACATGTCAGGGCATACCACAAGGACCTTTAATATTAGTGTGAGGAAGGTTATAAGAAATGATGAGGTGGTTGGGAGCACGCCCCTACCAACCATCGCCAGGATGTTATATTAATGAATTCTGGAGTTACCAAGCCTTTTCCTGATCCAAGAAATGCAAATCGATTGCGATGTAAGACATATCCTTAGAGGAAACTAACATGGAAGTGAGATGGACAAGAAAGGAAGAAATATCGTGGCAAGAATGTGAAGCTTTACTTAGCTAAAAGGGATTGATGCACATAGCGAGACATAAAGTTTAAAAGGCCCCAAATAGCAAATGGATGCATGGATATACCCCAATGATCCTTCGAGATTACCACCTAATCAAGTTTATTGGGAATCGAAGCAGCATACAGGCCTCAGGCTGATTGGTGCCAGTTGTGAAAGAGGACGAGCGTATGACATCTTACATATACCAACGAGAATCGATGCCCCTAACAGGAGATGTAGGAATTATTGACCGGTTAAAACACGTAGTAGTTTTTCAAAGATAAGGTTGAAAAGCGGGTTTCACCAACTCAAGATCGACCTCTGTACTGTGCCAAAATTGGCATTTCATACTAATATAAACGTTATAAAATTATGGTAGTATCGTTTGAGTGGATTAATGAGTCAGAAGCCTTTATTGATTAATGAACAAAGTTTTGGAATGAAATGAGATATTAGCAACAACCTCGTTGTTAGCTATACTTGATGATAAAAAGATGACTTTGAGAGTCACGATGATGCATCTTTCAAGAGTTTAAGAGGTGTGCTGACGCAGTAGAAAGGGGATGATAGCCTATACTTCTAAACAACATAAAGGTTACGGGATAGGATATACTAACCGTGAGTCGGGGATTAGTCATGATAGCGTTCACGCATAAAACTGAGACGTTAACTTTATGAGAAAAGTGTGAAAGTTTTCCATAAGTGCCATAAGTATATCTTCATATTAGAACTAAACATAAGAAAGAGAAGGTGATGAAAGGGAGCAGGGAGTATAATGGAGAAATTTGTTATGACCCAAGAAAGGCCAGTGTGGTGGCCGATACTTATAGAAGGGATTATTCAAAATTGGAATTCAGTCAGTATTGACCAAGAAAATAGAGTATATACAATAAAGAATAATGATTAGAGGAAAATGACTAAATTATGGGGAAGGACAAAGATGTATAGAGAATTAAGAGAATGTTTGGCAGACAGGTATGAAGAATGGCATTGGCAAACTATTAAGTACAAACGCGACATGTCGAAAGAAGAATGATGGAGATCTAGTGGATTAATTCCGCCTGTAGAAAATCTTGAACGTGGACAGAATTATAATGAATTTCATAAGTAGGTCGCCGAAGACCGAGCCAAGAGATGGCCCTAGTTGATTTATAATTGTTGAACCAAGTGATTTACCTACGAAAGACTTTCCATTTAGAAGATTATCGATTTACATACGGAAAAGATGGTGGTGCAGTATAAAACTTCTGCAGCGATTACGTCAGATAAAGACTTAAGATTAATCTACGAATATTGAAGGTGCTTCCAAGTATATTTAACGAAGAGATTGGGCGTATGTACTAATTTGATCTGTGGCTGACGGACAGGGAAGAAGAATTGTCCAGACGTTCGAATTTATAATTAGTGTCGTGCCTTAGATTTCACGGGGCAGTCGAGAATAAAAACTTATCCATGAAACGAATGTTGTTATCACGATCGGCACCATGCGGACGTAATGACGTCTCTTGTAAAGTGTACTACGAAAGAAGAAGTTTCACTTTTCTTGCGTTACGAAGAAGTCAATGAACGAGGGATATAGTAGCTGAACTTGTTCGACGTATACCGAAGACTATATAGTATCCATAGCAAGTGGTAACGACCGACGGGAGGCAACACATGCGTGCTAATCAAGCCAAGGAAAATGAGGAATACCATGCGTATTGACGATGTCTCAGATTATAGAACACGACCACAAAGTATTCACGGCCCAACGATACAAGGACTCAACACGGATACTATGAACAAGGTAGAAGAGGAACGTATAAGTAGTGGGACAGAAATTTTCATTCATAGAACAACCGATAAGGAATACAGGTCGAGGAGAGCATGCGTTGAGAAACAACATTAAAGTGTTGGCGAGACCAAGGTGAGAGAACAAAAGGGGTTGAAGTGTCAACCTGAGAGTTGGAAAGGGTAAAGTTGGAATTGTATCCAAAACTATTTTCCTTAGGTTCTTAAGATAGAATCCTTTTAAGGAGAGGAGACTGCAATAACCCTAATTTTCGTAAATATTCGAAACCTGGATGAATAGTAATTTTATGGGTGGATGAGAAATTTTTGCAATCACGATAAGTACGAATTATTAAATGAAGATTTCGAATTGATATTACGTCTTTACGGTGCAGACGAGTGTATGTAAAAGTCATTAGGTTTTTTTTTACAAAACCCATTATTTCGAATGGCCAAATTTTATGAGATATCAAAGGAGTATGAGGTGGGAGACTTCGTGATGCTAAAGGTATCCCCCTGGAAAGGATTGATACGGTTTGGTAAGAAAGGGAAGCTAAGTCTGAGGTTTATTGGACCTTTTGAGATTTTGAGGCGTATTGGGAAGTTAGCCTACGAGTTAGCCTTGCTCCCAGGCTTGCAGCAAATTCATAATATGTTTCATGTGTCTATGTTACGACCCTACCACACCAACTATCGGCATGTGATAGAGTACGACCAAGTGGACC
The DNA here is from genome assembly GCA_037693485.1 of Kitagawia praeruptora. Taxonomy (NCBI): domain Eukaryota; kingdom Viridiplantae; phylum Streptophyta; class Magnoliopsida; order Apiales; family Apiaceae; genus Kitagawia; species Kitagawia praeruptora. Next base: position 123,535,905 of record CM075351.1, on the reverse strand, counting down.
TACAACCAGACTTGACCTATATGGAGCAACCCGTGGAAATCATGGATAGAAAAGAACAAGTGCTGAGGAACAAGGTTGTCAAGCTATTGAGAGTTTTGTGGAGGAACCAGAACGTCGAGGAATCAACATGGGAACTAGAAAGCGTGATGCGTGAAAAGTACCTTCAACTGTTTTCAACCTGATTCCGGGACGGAATCCTTTTAAGGAGGGGAGGCTGTAAGAACCGTGATTTTTGTAATATTCTAAATGTGTAAAAGCTTATGACATTGTGAATTAGGGACCTTTTGAGTCACCTATGTTATGTGATGGAATTGATTATCTGAAAATTTATGTTGTTATATTCACTGTGTAAGAAAAAGGGAAGATTATTGAAGGCAAGAGGTCTACTGCTATTAGGATTCATAAAAACTTGGGATTTGAGAGTTATTAGAGTATTAGGAGATTTTAAGAGACTATGACAAGGAGTTATGGATATTTAAGGAATTTAAATTCAAGGATTATAAAGGAGGATTAAATATATTAGTAGTAATATTAAGAAGGTTTCCGGTAAAATCCGATCGATAAATCCTTGAGATATTCTTTCGAACGATCAATGAATTGAACAACAACCGGACAAAGAAATCAAGTCGGTGAACAAAAGGATGCATCCAATCTTGCATTATACACCATCCAAGTTAGTGGATCATGACATCACACCTTTATTAAAGTAACTAACATCAAAAGGTAATAAACCAAGGACTTAAATGCAAGAACATCAAGGATGAGGACTTGGTTGCAACATAAGAGGATAAGGAAATCTAAAGAGAGCCATTAGGAGCTTGACACCTCACAAAAAGAAAGATGCATCCAAGGATATTAGATATATATCACAAGTATTAGAATTATTGCTCATAACCAAGCAAGAACACAAAAACTCTCTCCATTTCTCTCATTTTTTCTAAACTGCCCAGCAGGGACAACATGGGAAGAAAAATTTATATCTCCATTTCTATCCGTGATAAAATCACCAAATTTGAACCACAACCTCTCCACTCCATGGGCAATATTCGTTCCAAATTTCATAGCAATCCAAGTAGTATAGCCTAGGCAAATCACCTCCCCAAGTTGAAGAAGCAAACTGTCCAGATTGTTGACAGTTTCTGTGATGATTTTCAAACGGCCATATCTCCTTCATTTCTCAATGGAATTTGGTGTTCTTTAGCTTGTTGGAAAGCTGGTTAGATGCTCTACAACTCTTCTTTAGAAGTCTTGTTCAGAAAATCTAGGTAAGGGCCCCGTTTTCCATGATCTATCAGCTGTGTTATAGAAACTCCGAAAATTTCTAAGTATATTCTTGATGTTTCTTGTTAGATTAAGTTTGGCTAAGGTTGTACAAGGATCAATCAAGGCTTAGTAAGGTTCCTAGAGACTCAAGGAAGGTATAAACTCTCTCAACCCTTAGCCATGACTTGTTTATATTTTAGATTGTTAGATCTATAAGTTTTGGAGTGAATCTTGATGATTTGAGCTTTAGATGATGAAATCTTGAAGATATATGCTTGTGGTTGTGATTGTAAGTCATGTTCTTAGAGTATGTAGTCTCATGTATGTTATAGAGATGAATCTTGGTGGAGTTAATGGTTGTAAAGAGAGTATTGTGTTATTGTGAAGTGTTGAAGTTGATAAGATGCTTGTTGTAAATTCTGGGAGCAAGTACTGTCTTGTAGGAGGGTTTTGAACCCCTTAAACTTGTCTCCTTAAGACCCAATACATATGGTTAGAAAGGTATTTGAATGTAGTTTCTATAAATATAAGGCTCACACCCAGGAGATGTGTAGATTTTGAGTTATGGCCGGATTAGTGCAGTGTGGTTCTGGAATTCGGACTGCACTGTGTTGTCCACTTGTGAACTGAGTTAGGACCCCTTAAAATTATGAAAATATTATGGAAATTTGAGTATATACATATTAAACAAGTGGAAAGGCTGTCCAAAAAGAATTGGATTAAAATATGTATTTTTCAATTTTATAAAAATGTTGGAGCGAGGTATGCGCAAGTGAAAAACCACTTAGGGGATTAGTTTAAAGTAGTTTTAAGAATGCTCACTTGAGTTTCGAGTTTGAGGAATGGATTTGAGTCGAATGGGTAACGGAAGTGATAATGTGACGACATGGTCATATGAGAGAGTTAGTGGTCACAAGTGGAGTCGTTAAGTTGGTCTTACGATTTTTAAAAACCTTATGATTAAGTAGCGTTGTTAAGGTACTAACGTACAAATATTGATTATGAATAGATTTCCATTTCCACTTCGCGAGCCGACCACCCCAACCCCACCAAGGCAAGTTTTCCAACCCTAAGTATTTATTTTCAAAAGATTATATTATTGATTTTACCTATGCAAGTTTACTTTTCAAAACTTATATATAAGGATTTTCACTGTTGTGTTTATAGCTTCCAAATGTATTATATGCTTATGCTTTACGAGATTATGTTGAAGTTTGAGATATATGCATATGTGTTTGTACACCCTTGAACTTAGAATGAAAGTGTTTTCTTCGGACAACGACTCTAGCAATAGAGGTCGTAGCGGTCCAAATATACTATTGACCGGGGAGCGGTATATTGTTGTATCGTGATTAAATTGTGAAAACCTGAAGAGTCATTCGGGAAGTATCGTATACCTAAGTAATTATTATATTTACGTTGTTAAAAATACTCAAAAATATCTATCTTGGATTAAAAGCTTATTTTAATTAAATAAATATTCTATTAATTGTTTATATTAAATCTCAAAATATTATTTATTAATTATCGTTCATTATTTTAAAGACAAAACTAATCCAAGATACCTTTAGCGTTTTCAAACTCGAACTCTTTCGAACCCAAAACATTTTCGACAACCCCCGGTCAGGTTTTGTTTCTTGTACGTTTTTCAAGAATTATCGGTCGACTGAGGTCGAACTTCAACTACTCAAGTTTTCTATCAAAATGATTTTGAAAAGAAAAGAAAAAGGGGACTCTGGCAGGTGTGGGAATCGTTGACGAACGATTCCCGGGATGTGTAAGCGGCCGTGAGCCAGGCGGTCCATCAATTATTATTCCGGCCCAGGTGTTGCCGAAGGATGATTACGGATGTAGTTTTCATCGAGGGTGATTACGGATGTAGTTTTCACCCGAGGATAGTTACGGATGTAGTTTCTATCCTTCTACCGGTAGAGAAGACCCGAGGATTATTGGACTTGGATGTGGCGACTGATCATCGTCAATCCTTGTCAGGTTTTTATGCTTTCTTCCAGTCCCAACCTCCACTTTGGAAAAATACTCAAACACTGCTTCTTGGGCCTAAGTGCCAAGTTGCCGATAGTGTGGTTTTTGATAAGAAAAATATTAACATCGTGCAGTATCTAGAACTGCAAGATTTTCTATAGAGATTGGCACGTGTTAGTGCACTCTTGCAATTATTTCACAGAATGAAATGTTTTTGAATGAGAAACCTTCTAAGCTAATGGAAGGAAAGAGGTTTTGCATCAATGCATTCCCTGTACATTATGTTAACCGTAGAGTGTTTTGCCGAAACTGATATACTCATACGTATGTATTTTCAAACTTGAGATATATTGAAATGAGAACCTTGTAAAGGATTCATATGTTATTCTTAAAGCTCCTTAGTGAGTATAAATGTTTTATTCAAACTCGGACACATATATTGTCGAGTTATGTTTTGTAATCTGAGATATACACCCATACAGTTGGGAACGTTTTCAAAATAAACCACTTTATTATTTTCCAAAATGGTGAACTTGCTGAGCATTATGTAGCTCATTCTTTCTTTATAAAAACTTTTCAGAAAGAGAAGAACTTGGTCGGTTAACTCCGCACCAGCAGAAGAGGAGTAGGAGATTTACCCCGGAGATGATTTAGTTCCTGAAAAATACTACAGAGTAAGTCTGATAGGTTTTCAACTGTAACAGTAAGACTTGTCTTCAAGTGTAGTTGTATAAGTGGAGGTGCGTAAGATTCTGGATTGTACAGATGAATTGTAATATTTAGTGTTACTTTTGATTATCGTTTCTGAGGCTCTAACTTGTATGTGCGTAAGAATGAGGTCTGGATGGATGTATTGTTGAGTTGTAAAGTTAATACAGGTATGATATGGTTGAATGGTGATGTGACGACCTGAACCTCTGACCTCGGATTTGGGGGCGTCACATTTTTTGTGTTGTTTGGAGAGCTTTTATGGATGTCAAGTATTTATCTTGGCGCATTTAACCTTATGGTTTGGAGTAAACTTTACCTTTTTTCTTCCCCTTTAGGCGTACAGTTTGCTTTTTCCTCCTGCTGGAGATTCTTAGAATGTATTTTTACCTATTTTTCTATAATTGGCGATTTTTGGAGGCATTTGTTGATTTCATGTTGATATCCTTATCAGATGGCGACTTTTACCTTCTCTCTCTTTTTTTTGCTTGTGTCGTATTCGGAGATGTCTGAGAGGAAATCGAACTTTTTTGAGATACTTGGATTGGTCGAAGTATTATTGGCACGATTTTTCTTCTTTGGCGTATTTTACCTTTTCAACATTTCAATGTCGGAGATATCACTAGAAATTTGTTGGTGCGAATTGAATTGTTCCTCATTATTTTTCTCTTTCGTGAACAGTTTGAATAACTATGAATGGAAATTTCTGTGGGCATATGTAATAATTTAAACAAAACGCAATGGGGTAATGAAAGTATAAAGATATAATAACTTTAAAGGTTCCTCCTTCAACTAGAAGTTTCATTCATAAAAAACTTAAACAAATATTGACTTACATCATGGTTCGTTCTTCTGCCGAATGAACTATGAAAGCAACTTGATTACACAAAAACTAGGAGGTCATCTCATACCTTAACTTAAATAACTTAAAGAGGCCCATCTTTCCAGATGAAAACTTTTTAGGGGTAGAAATTCTTAAGGTGAATGGCATTCCATGCATTTAACACCGGTGTTCCGTCGAGATGCTCGAGGTAGTATGAGCCCGAGTTGGTGACCTTCGTGACCCAATAAGGTCCTTCCCATGAGGGAGACAATTTGCTTTGCTTTGAAGGCATCGAGGCTGCAGCCTCCCTTAATACGAGGTCATTGACCTGAAAACTCCTTGGTTTAATTTTTGGATTGTACAGCTCTGTCACCTTGTCTTGATATTTGGCGATGTTGGCCTGCATGGAGTTTCTGAGCTCCTCGAGGAGGTCCACATTTAACTTTAAGCCTTCTTCAGACATCTTTGGGTCAAATTTCTCAATTCTCAGAGACTTAGAGCTTATCTCAACTGGCAGTACTACTTCAGTTCCGTACGCCATTCTAAATGGTGTTTCTCCTGTAGAAGCCTTTGGTGTAGTTCGTAGACTCCACAACACGTTTGGCAGCTCGTCTACCCAATTCTTGTTGGCTTCAAGTAGACTCTTCTTCAGCCATTGCAAAATTGCTTTGTTAGTGATTTCCACTTGTCCATTTGCTTGTGGGTATGCAACTGAAGCTTTGAGATGTTGTATTTCGAGCTCAAACTTTGCATTGACCCACTTTTCCCCCATGAACTGGGTTCCATTATTTGTAATAACCATTCTGGGTACCCCAAATCTGAACACTATATGCTCCATGAAGAAGTGAACCGCCTCGATCTCTCTTATCCTTGCAAGAGGTCTCGCCTCTATCCATTTTGTAAAGTAGTCAACTACCACAATTATGTACTGGCATTGTTTAGAACTTTTTGGCAGGGGTCCTACTATGTTAATGCCCCATATGAAGAATGTGCATGGAGTTGTCGTTGGGTTAAATGGAACTGAGGGTCTATGGTTCATGGACCCGAACTTCTGACGTGGTTCACATTGCCTCGTGAACTCCTTATAGTCCTGGCGCATCGTGGGCTAGTAGATTCCATGCCTCATGACTTTCAATACCATGTTTTTCCTGGCTAAATGATAGCCACAAATTCTTGAGTGTACTTTAAGCATGACTATTTTGCTTCATCTTGATTGACACACTTGAGTAGTGGCTCGACCAAAGCTCTTCTGAATAGCTTGTTGTCGATTAGACAATAATGCATTGCCTTTACGGTCATTTTTCTCTCTTCTTGTTTCTTCAGCTCTACATGAACTTCTTGGATGAACTTGATGATGGGAGTCCTCCAATCCTCTTGTGTTGAAACGCAAAGCACTTCTTTTCGAACTATCGACGGTTCGTTCAGCTCTCTGAAGTATATAGGCTCTAAGGTGTTTGAAGTATCCGAGGTGGCCAATTTTGACAAGGCATCTGCCCATTGGTTGTTAGATCTGTCAATGTTGTTGATGGTCCACGACGTGAAATGTTGTAGCAATTATGAGGTGACTTTTCTATATGCTGCCATTCTTTTATTGAGAGTTTTAAATTCCCCCAAAACTTGCTTCACAACAAGCTGAGAATCACAAAATATGTCTATGGCGGATACCTCCAGATGGCGAGCTAGAATCAAGCCTGCTATGAGACCTTCATACTTCGATTCATTATTGGTCGTAGAGAATTTGAACATAATGACCTATTGGATGGTGAAGCCCTCGGGGCTCGTAAGGATGACTCCCGCACCTCCAGCTTGTGAGGTGGACGACCCATCCGTAAACAGAGTCCAAATTCTATATTTTGAATCCGAGATTATTTCCCCTAGTTCAGAAGAAGTAAATGTACATTCTGTAATGAAATCTGCTAGAGCCTGAGACCTCGTTGCAGTCCTTGGCTGAAACTCCAAGTGAAACTGACTTAACTCCACGGTCCATGAAGCTAATCTTCCTGTCATATCAGGTTTATGAAGTATCTGATGCAAGGGCTGGTTTGTCATCACGATGATTGTTCTTCCTTGAAAATATTGTCTCAATTTTCTGCTGGCCATGACCAAGGCATATGCGAGCTTCTCTATGTTGGACTATCTCGTCTCAGCGTCTTTGAGTATATAGCTCGTGCAGTACACGGGCTTCTGTTCTGCATTCACCTCTTTAACCAATACTGTAGCCAAGGTTGAGTGACAAATATAACTTTAGAGGCTCGCATTGAAGAGGCTTAGCCATGATTGGTGGAGATACGAGAAAGACTTTGATTCCTTGTAAACTTTCCTCACATTCTTTTGTCCAATTAAAAGTCTTACATTTTGAAGCTTCCTTAATTGCCTCGTACATCGGTACATTTCTTCGAAGACTGAGGTATAAAATGTCTGAGAGCTGCAATGGACCCTTGAGGACTAGGAGCTCCTTGAGGCACTTTGGGACTGCAACGTTTTGAATGGCTTTTACTTAGTTTGGATCCACCTCGATGCCTCTCTGAGTAAGTAGAAATCCCAAGAATCGTCCCCCACTCAAACCGAAGGAACATTTCGCCGGATTTAATCTCATAGTACTGGCCCTTATCCTTGAAAAGGTCTCCTTGAGGTCTTTGATGTGCTCTGAGGCTGTTGGTGACATTGTTATAATGTCATCAACATATACTTGGATGTTCCTTCCAATTTGGGTGGCAAATATTTTGTCCATTGCATACTGGAACGTCGCTCCTGCATTCAGGAGACCAAAAGGAGTAACCTTGAACCCGAAGACCCCTTTGTATCGTCCTGATCTTGCTCGGCCAACTTTATTTGGTTATACCCCGAAAAAGCATCCATGAAGGATAAGAACTCATTACCAGCAGTAGAGTCAATGAGCTGGTCAATGTTAGGCAACGGATAGAAATCTTTGGGGCATGCTTTGTTTAAATCCGAATAATTGATGCACATTCTCCATTTGCCATTGCTTTTCTTGACTAGAACCGGATTAGCGATCCATTTTGGGAACTAGATGGGCTTGATAAAGTCCACCTCAAGTAGCCTGTTAATCTCTTTTTCAATGGCCTCCTGTTTTTCCTTGGAGAAGATACGTCTTTTTTGTTTCACTTCTTGAACTCCTGGCTTTATGTTAAGATGATGGAGAGCTAGTTCAGCCAGAATCCCTGGCATGTCTTTGGAAGTCCAAGCAAATATGTCCGCGAACTCTCTTAGTATCCGAATGAGAGCTTCACGAAGTTCAACGGGCAATTTTGTTCCGATCTTTACGACCTTCTCAGGGTCATCAATATAACGACTTAGAAAATTTCGAATTTAACATTATTGATTTAATATAAATTATGAATTATATTATGTGAATATTGTTGTAAAGGTGGAATATATGTGAAGTAGTGTTTAGGTGTTTACGTGATGATTTGTGTGTGCTGTGAAAGTCTGTGTGTTTTTATTTGTATTTTGAGGATTTAAATATATTTAAATCATACATTTTTTATCCTCTTTCAATTTTATAAAATTATCGGAGTTATTAAAAATCATGAAATCTTTTGTAACCTTATCTTTATATATTTATTGAGTTTTTAAAATTGTTGGGTGGATTAATTTGGATGCTTGAGTATTTTAAAATGATTTTAAGAGTTTTATTGTATTTAAAGGATCAAAATTTGTAAAATCCATATTTAATTCATTTTTGATCCGAAAAATATTTTAAAAATATGTGCGTGTTCGTAATTTTATGTTCTTTATTTTAAAAATGAAAAGTTAAATTTTCCGAATATTTTATTTGATTTCGATTTATAAGAGTCGTTTAAGAGTATTAAATGGGGACGGTTTGAATTGTAGTAGTAATAATGTTATTGGGCCTAGCCCATTAAGCAAAAGAACACAGCCTAGAGGATTCTAGAAATCGGGGAGAGAACAAATTGGGGGAGAGAGAAAAAGAGAGATTGGGAGAGAAATTGAGAGAAAAGAGTAGGGAGGAAGAGAAAAATTGATTTGTGGGTTAATTGAAAATGAGGAGTGGGTGGGTGTGTATGTATAGCGTGTGTATAGTGTGTGTATGGCGAGTCTGAGCAGGGGAGGACTGTGGTGACGTAGCAGCAGCGCGGAGGGGCGGCGATGGCGGGTCACGGCGACGAGACGTCGGAGAAGAAAGAGAAGGGCTGGTGATGTGTTTGTGCAGGTATATATATATATATATATATATATATATATATATATATATATATGTATGTATACTTGTAGTAGAGAGAGAGAAATTGATGGGTAAATGTTTGTGTATATATATATATATATATACATATATACAAGATGTATGTATGCATGTAGTTTGTATGTATATACTTGCTTAATTAAGTTATTAGGAATTCTGATGGATCTGTTTGTTATGGCTGTTTGGTGTCGGATTTGAAAACTGATTACATATTTGGAATCCTTGCGAGAAAATACATGGAATACATTCTTAAATCATGTAAATCGGATTAAAAATGAGTGAGTTATAGCCGGTCAAAGTTAGACCATTAGAGTTGACTTCGGAAATTTATAGTTAAATCTTAATTTTTCGAAGTTGGATTCGAGTTAAATCTTAACCATTGGAATATATTTAATCCGTATTGAAAATAAACTATCTTCGATAAATAATATACTAGATAGAATCACTCCATTAAATTGTTTTATTATTTCTCCGGGACAAAGTGATTTTAAGAAAGCGTTTTGAAAATGATATTCATCTAATTAAATAAATTTAATTTGGCGAATGAGGTTTATTTAATTGGTAAATGCTTTCAGGAGCATCTATTAATTAAATAAACGCTGGTTTATTGGTGATGTTGCCTTTAGGTTAATTATTGCGAAATTCCTTTTTTTTAAAAGTTTCGCCCGGGTTTTCGAAAACATACAATACAAAATAGCCCCAACACGCGGCTAAGTTCTAAAACTCAACACATGCCCTACCCTCTGAGCCTTTCTTATTCCGATACATAAATATATACCTCATAACATATAGTCCACTACCATAGTACGAAAAGTTTATAGATATATATATACCGTATAAATCAAGATATAGAGCCATAAAAATATCACTGCCCATCAACAGTATTATAAGTCATGGGTTTTGATTATTGTACGAGAAGAATTTAATATCGCTAGCAAAGTCAAGAATAAAATGATTTGGAAGGAAGAGCACAAGATTAAAAACTCACAATTAGGGATTGAAAACCTTTTTCCGCACATTTTATATAATTCAAAATAGGTATACTCTGAATGATAGAGTATGTGTAAATAAACTTGCCTCTGGTCCTTAGCAGAAAGCAGAAACCGCGAATAAACCTTTCGCACTTCGCCCAAGCAATTCCCTGGAGGTAGCTTACCTTTCTTTATACGGCGCCTCGATCTTCCCTTTTTGATGCACGTCATTCCAACTCGATTATGCCCTAATGGTACTGAAATAGTTATGTGTACGTGTCAGTCCCCCCTCGTATCTCGAGTAGACACCACTCGGAATTACCACTAAGTCACATAAAGTCAAACTATGGATGTCCTCCCTATAGTTGACTACTCTAATACCACTTAATGCACATAAGACATTTAGTAATAGCAAGCAACACGGGAAGAGTCCCCTTATATAAAGTGAACATTTCCTAGTACCAACATATCATAACCCTATACCATCATTTAGTCAACTTCACTTAACCTATACATTTATAATACCATTGACCTTCTACGACAAAACTTGATTAATAGTTAATCCTCAAAACACAATTAATCCTCGAAACACATAAATCCTTGAATTAAATCACTTAGCACATAAATCCTCGAGACAACAATTACCCTCGAATTAATTCACTTAACACATATAGACATAAACAGTTAACACCCAAATCATACCTTTAAACCCTTGAAATCAAATAAGTTAAATAAATTAAAATGCAGGGGATTTTTAGAAAATTTCGGCATGTAGTATTTGTTTATCGGACTATGGGCACAGCCCTTCCAAAGCAATTCAACCCTGTTTTTCAATTCAACCAATCCAAGGAAAATCAAGTTGCCTCAATTGCAACAACATAAAGGTAAACAAGTAAGAAAAGTACCCGCCCAGACATGCGGCAACTAGCACATAAGGAAAAGTACCCGCCCAGACTTGCGGCAACTAGTACATAAGGAAAACTACCCGCCCAGACTTGCGGCAACTAGCACATAAGGAAAAGTAAACAATTAAGAAAATACCCGCCCAGACATGCGGCACCTCAACATGTAAGGAAAATAAACTAAGTTTATCCACATTTAAGCCAACACCACGTAGTTGGCACTTATACTTTCAACCTATATTATGACTCGATTTATAACATCTAGCACATAGATATTTACAAGCTATCCAACTCTTATGACTACGTTACATGGCGATAACAATTAGCACTTAGCACTTAGCAATTAACAATTTCAATAGGAAACTAAGAATTAGCAATTAGCACTTAACAATTACTTGACAACTAACCCGAATATAACATCCGACAATTAATAATTAACAATTAATTATTACTAAACGCAGACATTTAATCGGACTCACACTTAGTCCTCCATAACTATAATTCACAAATATCGACCCTCCGAATTAAATCTCGGAAATTAATCTAACCACACAAAAATTACCACATTAAGCTTTCCATTTAAACTAATTAAACCACCATAATTAACCTCACAATTTAAATTAACTAATTACTACAATTAGCTAATTAAAATCATAACAATTAAACTATATCAATTTTACAACTAATTAGCTCATAGCAATTAACTAATTAATATACGATAATTAAATACGTAATTCAAAATACAAGAAAATTATACCATCTCGATTCCGATTCGACTCGCCCGAAAATCAAACCACCGGAAAAATCAGCCTTCACCATCTCTCTCTCTCTCTCTCTCTCTCTCTCTCTCTCTCTCTCTTGCGCGGGCTGCCAAAGAGCCGCCACCACCGCCGGCCACCTGCCACCGCGCGGTGGTCTCCCCCCTTCCCTCTTGACCCGCTGCTACACCCACACCAGCACACACTCACGGATTTTACACACACACACGCGTTATACGCACACACTCACGCACATATACACACACACATTCGGGTATACACACACACACGATTATGTATATATATGTATGTATATCTAGCTAATTGAGTTGTAAAATGGAACCCCCAATTTCTCTCTTCCTCCCCCCCCATTGTCTTCTCCCCCTCCCCGATTAGTTTATGTGCGGCTGTGTATGCATTCGTGTGTATACATGGGTGCTGTGTTGTGTTTTTAACCCTAATGGGCTTGGCCCAACACTATTCAAGAAGCAATACATTTAAACACTACACACTTTAAATAATATTTGGAGTAAATAAATCTAATTTGTAAAAATAAAGTTTCTAGCATAATTAAATACTATAATATTTTTAAAGACTTTTGGAGAAAGAATTGGAATTAAATCTCAATTTTCTAAATTGATATGCATTTTACAAATATTAATAATTTATAAAAAAACAAATCATAAAAATAATAATTGTGATTCATAATTCACAATTTACAGGGCTTTATAAAAATACTACAAACACTATTGTTTTAGTAAAATCTCAAATTCTTGATTTTATATATTAATCAAGTAATTTCTGCAATTCCCCAAATAATTAAAACAATCATTTTCTAAGGATTTTAAAATCTCTAAATTATTTAGTAATTTATAATAAAATCTTTACTAAATAATTCCACACTCCAAAAATTAAATCTTTGCACAAATAAACTATTGACTCGAGGTATCTACTCAGTCAATAAAATTTTAAATAGGAGCACCAGGCTCCACTTAACCGAAAATAATTAAATAATTGAATAATAAAATAAAAAAAATTCTCCTCATTTTAGGAAAACAATATTATTATTATTATTGAAATAATAATATAATCATTTCTTGAAAAATCCGGGTTATTACAGTCTACCCTCCTTAAAAGGATTCCGTCCACGGAATCAGCTAAGGCCACTACTGGGATTCCTTAACTCTTTCATCATCGACATTTATTCTGCCAAACCAGAGATAGTGTCCATTCGTAAACAACTTCTCCGAAACCTCAATTCAACCATAAGATCTCTATTTGACACAGTTATCATTGGAGTCTTACCACATTATCCCTTTCATACATATATCTTGACCAACTTTCCATTATCATACTATCCTTGAGAGAGAGTTCACTGATTCTATTCACATAACACTTTTAAAAGAGAATGCACTAATTCCATTAACATAATATCATTGAGAGAAAGAATTAACTGATTCTATTGATACGTCACTGATATTCTATTCGTTTTGGAATTCGCTCCTGCTCTTGGCGATTCCGTTGCGAATCTAGTTTCTATCAGCGAATCTATGACTTGGCGGACCTGGTTGGTATCCCCTTCAAATTTATTAGAGATAATAAGAATTATGAAACTTTGAAAAGATAGCCGTCATATCAAGGCTATTGCCACACATTGACGATCATAAGGTTATGAGTATTAAAGTAAAACTTGTTTGAAATAAGAGAATTTACTGAGAGATCAATATGATCATAAGAACTCACGTTGCGTGTCTCAGTTAAGACATTACTAAAGGTAGTTAGCCTTCTTGTATTTCACAACTCACAAGTGACGGCGTCCCGTCAGACTTCTATCACACAGACAGATAGCCCTTGTATCCCCTGACAAGGCTGTCGTGTGCCTATCAAATAATAATATCTAACAAATCCTTCTAACTATGTAGTAGGGTAAGTCAGAGTCGATCCCACAGAGACAAACGTGTCAATCACCAGTTGTTTTCGATTCAATTCAGCCAAGCAAGTAACACAATAAAATATCAAAGATTATTAAACTAATTTTATACTAATGCAATTAATCAATTAACTAAAACTTCCAGAATTAAGTATCCCCACTAGCATGAATTAATGCAATCGTGAATTCCCTCCCCAATTAATCAGATATATTACTCAAAAGGAAAGATGCGCCCTATAAATACCAATAACCTCTCTCGAGTATTAACGGCTTCTTTTAAAATACAATCAATCCTATTCTCATGGTATCATGTAATTTAGAGACATTAATCACAGCACCCTAGCTTCCTAACAATCCGTTCTACCTATTCTCATGGAGAAGTTCATGTCCTCATTGGATAAATCACAACAATCTAAATCCAGCTCTCGTTGATAAATAGATAATGGTTCAAACAATAAACATAATCACGTCTGATTTGTAATTGCTAATTAAAACAACTCAATAAGCAAGAGCAATTAAACAATCAAATTGGGGGAATTGGGAAAATCACACATCAATCATAACTAGGGTTCTACTTAACCCTAGATTAATAATCTACTCACTCATAATTGAATTAACAAAACAAGAATTATAAATTGAACACATAATTATAAGAAAAGATAAAAACCTGTAATCTTCAAAGAAAGTAAAAGTGCTCCCTTGTAGATCTAAGCTATGATATGATAATAAAGCGATCCCCAATTTACAAAGCTAAGATTTGTTTATATAGACTCTAAAAGTCTTTTCTCCAGTAAAAAAAATACCAAAACAGAATTATAATAGAATTTCTGCACAAATACGTTTCCTAAATTGAATCTGTTTTTAAGGAAAATTCGTATTTGACTTTTCTTCTGTTTTTCCGAACCTTTCCACTTGTGCTTGGACGTCTGGGCCTCTTTAGAATGATAGAGAATCTCGTTATCTTCGCGTGGACTGCTTATGGGCCTCAAACGGACTTCTAGAACTCAAGATATGGCCAAAACAGTGTAGACTGCGCAACCCTTCTCAGAAATCCGAATTTTAATCAATTAATTCTCCAAAAATAATAGAAACATCCACCATAATCAACATTCTTGTAAATCTGCACAACTAAGCAAAACACATCAAAACTACAAGAAACTTGAGTCCAAGACAATCAATTTAAGCCGATTTAGAATGCTCCAAGTAGATATAAAATCCACTTATCAAACACCCCCAAACTTAAACCGATGCTTGTCCTCAAGCATTAACAATTACAACCAACTAACTAACTAGTACCACTTCCGTAGGTGATCACGGTTGCATTTGGCATATGCAACAAGCCCTTTAAACCCCTAGGCAGCCCTAGTGGACGAGTAAGGTCACGTGAGGGCCTATAGCGAATGTACCCACAAAATCCATTTAACCTAATGCAATGCAATGCATGAATGCAACTAATATGAAAATGCAAAGATCCCCTTCAAACTTACCAAAACCAACTAACAAGCAAATATCTCAAAGAATGTAAATAAATCCAAGCAGAGCTCGACTAAATCCCTGTATACTAACAGTACATGAACAGAAACGTGAGTGTGTGCGATGCTCATCAGAAATACTCCCAAAACTAGGTCAAAAATCATACATGTCCTTCGCCAAGACAATCACAGGTTTATAAAAAGAATAGACTGTAGACACTTCATAACATAGAAACACCTCCATCCTTATTCAAGTTAGACAGGAATTCATGCTTTATTACTACACTACGACACATAATACAATACTCATGCTTATTTAACCGTGCAATGAATGAGACCCCAAAAGGCTTATACAATAATACCCATGTAGCGAGTGTTAGGTCAGCAATCCCAAACCACAAGAGCTTTAGGTTACTAGGACTAAGTCCCCTCAGACTTAATTATTCGACTATTAAAGAGCTCACTCTGGTTAATTCTGCATTTAACAATTAAACTATTGACTTTTTTTTTTCTTTTTTTCCTTTTTTTTATTTTTTTTTCTTTTTTTTTTCATGCAATCTGGAATGAGCCTTTCTCATTTCCAACCCTAGACTACTCATATAAATATGAGCTGGCTACTAGCCATTTGACACCTAGCCATTATTCAACAAATATTAACAACTAGCATGAAATCCCTGGTTTCCCCCAAACTTAGACTTTAGTGCTCCTACACCATCAAGGGAATAACGAAAATTCTAAATATAATCAAGTGATTAAATCTCAAAACTCCAAACAAGCATAACCTCAACCTAGGCCAAAAGCAAACAATGAGTTGTGTAAAAGTTTTGTTCCCATAACATGCAAGTCAATTCCTAGGAACTATAAATCAGCCATCTACTCATCATCACCACACTCAATTAAACATCTACCTATCAATCAGAATCAGCTCGTCCTAAGGGATCATGAAATATGCATGCCATGAAAATGCAACTAAATGAAAACTCACATGGTATACAAAAATAAAAACAGAATGTCCTACATGAAACAAACGTAGATAACACAACATATATGCATGATTTACTACTAATAATATGCAAAGCATGAAATCCTACATGAACGAATAATACAACAACAACTACTAATCCCTCAAACCACCCCCAAACTTAAAATATTCAATGTCCGCATTGAATGGAAGTAAATACAAGGGATAGCAGAAAACATACCTGAATACCGAAGCATACCCAACAATTTTTTTCTCGCAAAAATCCCCTTTCCTTAATTGGCCTCAAAACAACCGATTAAATTTAACCTCCGCCGTCGAAAACGAAAATTTCCCAACATTAGCACTATCTCTCCCATGCTAACGAGCCAAAAGAATCAATTCCCAACTCACAAGAAGCTCCACCAAAAATTACCAAGCAATAACACACCAAAAATACCCAAGTAACAAGAATAATACAAAAACCCCAATTTACAAGAACACAAATTCGTAATAAAAATAAAATAGAGAAAAGAAATCCCACTACGAATCAAAGAGGTGAACTTGTACTAATTTTCCCCCAAACTTGAATTTTTAAGAGATGTAAGGAGGAAGATAATGAATTGGGTGTGTATGTATGGGTATATATAGGCCATGAAGTGATAGGATGAATATAAGAATTTTAATGTGAAAAGGAAAAATTTGGGTGGAAATTGGAATTTGATATAGGATAGAAAAAATATTTAATGGATAAAAATAAATTAGAAAAGAGATAGGAATTTTAATTTTTTTAGGAGAGATGAGGGGTTTTGGAATTGAAATAGGAAAAGAATTAGGGAAAAGATTGGAGTATAAAAAGAATTGGGGTGATGAAATTTTTTTTTTATATAAATACACAGCAACACACAGACAGAAGCAAGGAACAGGCTGAAAATTTTCTGACATCTCCTGGAACAAGCGCTGCTTGCGCGCGTGGGGGGCAAGTCGCCTGGAATGCAGATGCGCTAGCGCAAGATGCGCTACAGAGGGGCAATTTGTCGGGAATGCAGTCACGCCTTTGCAAGTTGCGTGTTAGGGGCGCAACTTGTCTCCAGACCAGAAACGCCGATGCAAGTTGCGTTACTGACCTGCAATTTGCTCAAAATTCGTTTTTTTTTTGATCTATAATGGCATGGGTTGCCTCCCACGAAGTGCTTCTTTAACGTCAATAGCTTGACGTTACTTCCTCAAATCATGGCGGTTTCAAAAGAATAACTGACCCATCCTCAACAGAAAGACCATTCATACGAACGTTGACATCTTGGTTGCTTGCTCCCAACACCACCTTTCTTTCACTCTTCATCTTGATTTTTCCACCCTTCGGCCTAATCTTCTTCTTTTTCTTCTTCACACAAGGCTGCACGAAACTTTCTTCTTCCTTATCATCAATTTTCCACCTTCGCAACACGTTATCATGCCCCTCTTCAAAAATCAATAGATCATTATTCAAAAGGACATACCTCAAATGTGGTGGAAACTTCCCAAGCTTGACATTCAAAAGATCTCGAATTGAAGAAGTGTCAATGGAATCACTAAACTTTAAAAAGTTTTCGATATGAGCATCAGGATCTTCAACAGACAATCCACCAAACTGAATTCCACCAATTGATTTCATTGTTGAAGGCTTCAAATCAACATTAGTGACAGGAGGCGTAGAGAGGTAATTATCAACCTTCATAACTTGATCTCCACACAAATTCTTCACCATAAGAACGGTATTATTATTCTTTTCAAGATCACTTTCCTTCATAGAAGGACTGTTCAAAGAGTTGGAAAATTTAAATTCCATTTTCTCATCTCCAACTTCGAAAGAAATTTTCCCTTGCATCATATCAACTTTTGCACCAGCTGTAGCTAAGAAAGGTCTTCCAAGAATGATAGAATTTGTGCATCTTCCTCCATCTCCATGACAACAAAATCACATGGAATATAAAATTTTCCTACCTTAAGGGGCACATCTTCAAGAATTCCAAGTGGAAATTTCACACTTCTATCTGCCAGTTGTAGAGAGATACGTGTGGGTTTTAGTTCACCCATCTGAAGCTTGTTATAAATCGATAAGGACATAAGACTGACACTTGCTCCAAGATCACATAAAGCTCTCTTGATTTCCAAATTCCCAAGTTTCACAGGAATAGAGTAGCTACCTGGATCGGCTAGCTTTTGAGGAAGATTGTTTTTCAAGATGGCACTGCACTCCTCCGTTAATGAGATAGACGAACTTTCTTCAATCTTTCGTTTGTTTGACAATAACTCCCTAAGAAACTTCCCATAAGAAGGCATCTCCTTGATAGCATCTAGAAAAGGAATATTGAGCTCTAGCTTCTTCAAGATATCCATAAACTTCAAAAACTTCTCACCAAGCCTTTCTTGCACCAACCTTTGAGGAAAAAGAACAGGTGGTACATAAGGTCTGATTGGAGCTACAATGGGGTCCTTCTTTTCTTCTATCAATTCTTGTACATCCACATTTTCAGATTGAATTTTCTCCACATCTTCTCCAACGTTCAAATTATCATTACTCATCTTCATCTCCGTCCCTTGCAATTCCTTGCCACTTCTTAAAGTTATAGCATTCACATGAGCTCTATGTGGTTGTTCAGTTTGACCAGGAAGTTGACCTGAAGGCTTATTAAGTTGGCTCAACTGTTGAGAAATTTGAGTGATCGTGTTTTCCATCATCTTGTTGTGAGCCTTTATCTCATTGATGCTCGAATCAAAGTGCTCATTCTTCTTCACTTGTGTAGAGATAAATCCTTCCAAAAGATTTTCCAAGTTGGATTTTTGCGGCTGAGCTTGTTGAAAACCAAGAGGCTGAGAAAAATTATTTTGTGAAGATTGTCCTTGACCCTGATTGTTCCTGTAGGAGAAATTTGGATGATCTCTCCAACCTGGATTATACGTGTTGGAGTAAGGATTATACTGCGGCCTCTGATTCTGATTGTAAAGAGCATTAGCTTGCTCAACTGCCATTCCAGAAGGATTGTATTGACAAGCAAGTTTGGTGTGTCCAACAACGCCACATATCTCACATGAAGCAACAGTAGATGAAGTGCTTCTGGCATCCAATTGCTCAATCTTTTTGACCATAGCCTGCATAGTAGTATTCAACATGGTTAGAGCATCAACATCATACTTACCACCTTTCTTAGGATGATTTCGATCACTGTAAGGATAATTATCATTAGACGCTATCTCGTCTAACAAAGCTTTCGCATCCTCAGTACTCTTCTTCATAATAGAACCACCAGAAGAAGCATCAACAAAGTTTCGGAACTCTTGTGTCAACCCATTATAGAATGTTTGGATCAACAACCAGTCAGGAATTCCATGGTGAGGGCATTGTCTCTGAAGTCGCTTAAATTTTCTCCAAGCATCATGAAGTGACTCGTCATCATCTTGACGAAAATTAGATATTTCATTCCTGAGCTTTGAAGTCTTTTTCTGATTGAAGAATTTAAGTAGAAAAGCCTTCGCAAGACTATCCCAAGTAGTGAATGTATTTGGTCCTTCATCTTTCAACCAATCTTTTGCTGTATCTCGAAGAGAGAATGGAAATAAACGCAGCTTTATAGCATCATCACTAACATTAGTCAGCTTTATTGTATCACACTTTTCAAGAAAACTCTCAAGATGATCAACAGGATTTTCAGTGGACAATCCTGCGAAAGAATCATTGGAGATGAATTGGATGAACTGAGGCTTGAGTTCAAAGTGTGTAGCTGTGACTGTTGGTCTGACAATACTGGAAAGTACGCCTGTAGCATCTGGCATACCATGCTCCCTGAGAGCTTTAGCTGCAGGTGCATCACCCATAACTACCTTGTCTTTGTTTTTCCTTCGCTTGCCTTTTTGCCTTCTTGCTGTAGCTTCAATTTCAGGGTCAATATCAATTAAGTTTTCAGTACCTGAACTTCGAGTGTGCATGCAACAAGAGAACTAGACACAATGATCAAATAACAAGGGAATAATAGCCGAAGCAACACAACTAAAATACTTAGCTAAATCAATTCAAAAATTAACTAATCTAACACTGCTTTGTCCCCAGCAGCGGCGCCAAAAATTTGACAAGGCTGTCGCGTGCCTATCAAATAATAATATCTAACAAATCCTTCTAACTATGTAGTGGGGTAAGTCAGAGTCGATCCCACAGAGACAAACGTGTCAATCACCAGTTGTTTTCGATTCAATTCAGCCAAGCAAGTAACACAATAAAATATCAAAGATTATTAAACTAATTTTATACTAATGCAATTAATCAATTAACTAAAACTTCCAGAATTAAGTATCCCCACTAGCATGAATTAATGCAATCGTGAATTCCCTTCCAAATTAATCAGATATATTACTCAAAAGGAAAGATGCGCCCTATAAATACCAATAACCTCTCTCGAGTATTAATGGCTTCTCTTAAAATATAATCAATCCTATTCTCATGGTATCATGTAATTTAGAGACATTAATCACAGCACCCTAGCTTCCTAACAATCCGTTCTACCTATTCTCATGGAGAAGTTCATGTCCTCATTGGATAAATCACAACCATCTAAATCCAACTCTCGTTGAAAAATAGACAATGGTTCAAACAATAAACATAATCACGTCTGATTTGTAATTGCTAATTAAAACAACTCAATAAGCAAGAGCAATTAAACAATCAAATTGGGGGAATTGGGAAAATCACACATCAATCATAACTAGGGTTCTAATTAACCCTAGATTAATAATCTACTCACTCATAATTGAATTAACAAAACAAGAATTATAAATTGAACACATAATTATAAGAAAAGATAAAAACCTGTAATCTTCAAAGAAAGTAAAAGTGCTCCCTTGTAGATCTAAGCTATGATATGATAATAAAGCGATCCCCAATTTACAAAGCTAAGATTTGTTTATATAGACTCTAAAAGTCTTTTCTCCAGTAAAAAAAATACCAAAACAGAATTATAATAGAATTTCTACACAAATACGTTTCCTAAATTGAATCTGTTTTTAAGGAAAATTCGTATTTGACTTTTCTTCAGTTTTTCCGAACCTTTCCATTTGTGCTTGGACGTCTGGGCCTCTTTAGAATGATAGAGAATCTCGTTATCTTCGCGTGGACTGCTTATGGGCCTCAAACGGACTTCTAGAACTCAAGATATGGCCAAAACAGTGTACACTGCGCAACCCTTCTCAAAAATCCGAATTTTAATCAATTAATTCTCCAAAAATAATAGAAACATCCACCATAATCAACATTCTTGTAAATCTGTACAACTAAGCAAAACTGTAATAACCCTAACTTCAGTAATGCTACAGTGGTCACATGAATAGTAAATTTCGAGGATTTAGAGAAATGGTATATAGGTACTCTATAATGGAAACATAAAATGAATAAACAGAAACCATATTAGTGTTGTACAATGGAAATAAGTGACTCGAAATGACGTTAGATTTCAGAAATTCCTGAAGCATGGATTTTGAGGATTTTGATTTCGAATAAGCTTCTATTGGATATTAAGGAGCATGGAAATATTATAAGAATTATATATTGAGGGATTAGTGAATTTAGATTTAACCAGGGGATTATTAAGTTAAGAGAATACCAAAGGAATTTGGATTGTTAAATGGTTTCAAAACCACTGAGATAATGAGGTACACTCGAAACGAACCACAATTAGACGAATGTGGAGATTAAGCAACCAAGATTAGTAATATAACAAGGATACATACCACATTATCATTATAAGAATTAGTAGCACAATACTTAGAAAAATCAAGAAAAAAGAGAATTATGAGATCACTAAAATGACATCATTTTCCACTAACTAGTTTAAGGGCAAATTAGTATTTTCACATGGTTTTAATCACAAATATCTACCAAGCTTCCAATACAATCTAGATTAGTAAGTAATTAAGAGATAAGAGAAATGAAAAACACAAAACTCTCTCCCCCTTTCCTTACTACACCATTCGGCAAGAACAAGAAAAAAGAAGAAAAAAAAATCCAAAACCCTAGCTCTCTTCAAGATTAAATCAAGAGAAAAATCATGGAGCATCTTGGAGGATAGATCAAGACTAGCACAAAGTTTCATAGCCATCCACCATCATTTAGCAAGGTAATAAAATCATAGAAGTTGAAGATGAATAGGGATGAATAGTGTTTTCTAAGAAACTAACTTGATTTTCATGGTTCTTTTAGTGGTTTCAAGCTAAGATAAGGTGGTTTAAGGATATATCAAGGTTTATTAAGGATCTTTAAAGCTTCAAGAAGGTATAATCATGCTTGCCCTTTTGTATTTATGATGGATATTGTTGTGTTTAGTGATTTAGTGGTATAAAGGTTATGTTTATGATGTTATAAGTGTTTGTAAGTGGTTTGAGTTGATTTTGGAAGGAGTTTGGGAGTGTAACCATGGCTGGTAATGAAGACCACATGGTGTAGGTGATGATTATTGTGTTTGATGATTGGTTTTGGAGGAGTTTGATTTTTGGAAAGTATGAAATTATAGCCGTTATAATGCCCGATTTTTGTTAGAACGAAATCTGCCCTGTTTTGTGACCCCTGTATTCATACGGTACCTCACTGCCTAGGTTACCAATTGACCATGAAATGATAGAGCTTAGTTCATAGATCGTTTTGATATAAGGTGCGTTAAAATCTGATGAACGGTTTAGGAGAAAAGTCAGTTTTAGTGAAAGACGTTCGATAACCGAGAAAACGTAATTGTATCAACTTTGAGGTTAAAGTTACCATAGTTAGACAGTCTTATAAGCCACGAAATTTTGGGATAGTGTAGTAGGGTGGTCAGAGGACCCTTGACAGTTGACCTTACATTAAAATTCGAAATCCATATTTTCTGAGAATTTTTAAAGTTAAGTGTGGTCGTTAGGGAAAATGGTGAAAACCCCTGAAACTTCGATTGAGCTTATAAATGGTTAAGTTCTTGAACCTTTGGGGTAATAATGATACGTTAAACATATATTTGGGGTAATAATGATACGTTAAAGGGTCTTGTTATACAAGAGGGTAGCGAGTAAGAGATGTGGTATTCTAATGACGGTCCTTTTGTGTTTATAGAAAACTCCGGAGGAGGGACCAGCCATACTATTAGGATACAGAAACCGAGGCAAGATTCTTCTATCCCTACTTTGAAAATTATTTATCCTCGGAATAAAAATGATATTATGGAATATATATATATGATGCTATTGTTGTTATGTTACAAAGAATATATCTCCTTGATTTTGGGAAACTAAAGAGATATGGAAGAGAATGGTATCAGTTGTTATCTAGGGTTATATGGTTTATAATACTATATTAAAAATATTCCTTTTTAGTGTTAGTGGTTTAATAAATATTATTTGATTATTAATTACTACTCTTAAAGTAGACGGAATATGTTATGGATATAAAAGCATATTTGAATTCTTGAATATAAAAGAGATGTCTGAATCATAATCAAAGTATTATGTTATGTATATATTTTATAGAAATAATGTGCAAGAATGGAAATGAGATGAGTGAATGATATATGGAAATGAAAGCGAGAAAATGGAAATGTGGAATGACATTTAGTAAATAAAATAACGATTTGACAAAAAGGGGGATAGCAACAAAAAGCGTAGGAGGCTGTGTGCTGCACAGTCCAGCAATCAATATTTTAATTCGGCCCAAGAGTTGCCGAAGGAGGATGTAGTGGTGTACCTTCCTCCAGGACATCCTCCAGGGGGATGTAGTGGTGTACCTTCCTCCTTCTACCGGTAGTAAAAAGGGACGGGTACGGAGGACGACTGATCATCGTGCCTCACGTATTCGGCAACAGTGAAAACCCCCACAATATTTGAATAAAGAATAAATGATAAAGTCAGATTGGTATGTTAAAAAGGGAGAATGATATGAAACGATGGAATAATTGTTATAGATGAAGAGAAACTGATTTTATATTACTTTGTAAAATTGTTGTATAAGAAGGAAATGAGAAGATGATAGTGAGAGATTTATTCAAGTATTCATGTTATTTTGAAATATTACACTGAAAGGGTAAATTGATTGATATATTATTTAAGAAGAGAAACTGATACTGTATTATCCTAGATTTCTTTCTTATAATAGTAAGTGGATGATGTATTATTAAATAAGAGTTTTATTCTTCCTTAAAGTTTATAATTGTTTACCGCTTACATATGTATATACATGTATACTTGATTACATTTTAAATTCTAGTTTACAATATTATCTTGCTGAGCTATTATAGCTCACTCTTGCTACTTATCTATATACAGCTAGGTATGCCAATACTTCGCAGAACGCCCCGCAAGAGGGTAAGGGAAAGGCGACCTTCTGAGGGCACGTTAGCATCAATTACGGAGGTAGTGATGAGGCAGACGGGTTCTAAGGGCTTATGTATAATTAAGTATGAAGACATGTAATAAACTTTTGGTTGTTGAAACGCTTCATGTCGAAGTATTATTCAACAATGTACTTAAGTATGATCCTGGTTTGTAATAACTCTTTTAACTTTCAACTCTAAACTTTTATTATGGTAAATGTTGTTCTCTGAGCATATGACTGGTGTGTGTGTGTATTATTGCGGGGTCAATTGCATAGGTATTAATTATAAAAAAAAAAAGACCCAAGGGATATTGATATTGAATGGAAATTGGTCCGTGATGGCCCAGATTTATGACCCCGGATTTGGGACTGTCACAAAAACACATCAAAACTACAAGAAACTTGAGTCCAAGACAATCAATTTAAGCCGATTTAGAATGCTCCAAGTAGATATAAAATCCACTTATCATCCCCTATAAGTATAGGGTTGTTCGTCTCAGTGGAAGCTGAGAAGTATGAAAGCAATTCGAAGTGAAGATAATAATTATCGTCTTTCGACAAATAATTCTCAAGTGGACACCCTGGATTAAAATTGATCAGATTCCAAGGTGCAATTTCCAAGGAAAAAGATAACCAGAAAGATACTGGTATACAACAAGCAAGTGGTGCTATAGCACCATAGGATTATCCAATATTTGAAGAAAAGTGGGAATTTAAATATCATCAATCGATAGGGCCTCATAAATCTGAAAGTAGGTATAATGACAGCTTCTAGCAAAATTGAAACCAATATGGTTTAACATGAGTATTATAAAACAACTTCGAAGAGGGAGTATATTCTTTATCAAAATTCTCTCTTGGAGAGATGTCAAGATAGGTCATAGATTAGGGAGGTAATCCAAATAATTTATGCACGGGGATGTGTCAAATAATTCACATTGGGGAGATAATAAACATAAGTTGCAAATGGGGAGATATCAAATAATTCAGACTGGGGAAGTAATCAAAATGATTCATAATTGGGGAGGGTAATGCCAAGGTCTCCACGGATGCCTTTCATGTCGGCTCCTCTGACGGATAATTGTTCGATTGTAGCGCTCTTCTTTTCCACGCACACCCTAAGGTGCTCGATAACCGACGTCATCATCGACTCGTAATAGTCGCTAGAGATTCAACCATCGGCATTTTACGATATTAAGGAGTTCTATTCGACTCGGTGCAAGCATCTCACGCAAACGTTCTATTCTTTGAGAAGACTTCGATACCGGTGTCGCCCCTAGCAACGACGAATTCCACGTGTCGAATGGGCGATATTCTAGAACATTGCTGGAAATACATACTTAGATCCAGTCACCATTATAACCGTATTTATACCACATGTTCCTGTTGGGACAATCAGATCGTGGCCCTGCGATTTTTGATACAATAAATTAACGAATACAAATACAAAAGTCACCTTGTTAACGGTTGATTCCACGCTCTTCTATTGTATTCCCAAATTCCCTTGAGCGAAGTGTGGCCTTCGTCTTCTCAAGTTAACCTCTCTTCTTGCTCCTAGGTGGCTACCAAATTTTTTTAGACCCCTCTAGCAAGAAGAGAATAAGAATATATATAGGACTACAATAGGGATCATGGATAATTAGGTTAGGCCTTCTAATTACATCTTGGGCCAAGCCCAATGTAATTAAATATTAATTCAATCCACTAAAGAATTAATATTTGCACTACCTTTCCTAATACCGCAACTTAATTATTTAATTGGGTTCCAATATTATTTGCTTATTAAATTCCCCATGTTTAAAATAGCGCATGCCCATTAATTAAATAAATTACTGATAATTCATTTAATTAATATCTTTTATCCTTGATCATCCACTCAACCTTTATTTAATTATGCCGGAATAAATTCCACCTGCAGGGTTTCACATAATTAAATCTTTTTGAGCTTTCAAGGGGACATCATTAACCCGAATATTATCAGGACATGGATTCCTTCTATAAATAATATTCACCATGTATATAATTCCATCACCCAAAATATAATGATATAATTCAAAAGAATTATTTCATATATAAATCAAAGCATGTAAATAATATACACGTGTCAATTACTATATCCGGATTAAGAACCTAAGCATTAATAATAACATAGAATCTTAGTTCTCCTTCTTAATCAGTATAAAGGAACAATTCTAAATTTGATCCTGTTCAATATACACAAATTATACTAGTATTATTTATTAGTCAATATAAACTAATCTAAATAATACTACAGCCATACCAGTGGATTGTCCAACACCACCTGTGCTGTGAACCTTATTATATTATATAAACCGTATTTAACAATCTAATATTCTGTATCCCATTTGATAATAGATTGTCCATAATATATAATATTAGACAGCATGTAAACATTTAAATGATTCTCAATAAAACCGGGCTAGAAATAAATGTATATACTTAAAATAAATATTTTCAGTATACACTAACAATCTCCCACTTATACTCAAAATATTCTATGAGTATATTAGTGTTTATTTAATCCACTATTACATTGAAAACTATGTGCCCATCCATCTGACTCCTATCGCTTCCACATGCCTGTCAAAAGCCTTTGCTGGCAAGCTCTTTGTGAAAGGATCTGCCCGGTTGTCTTCTGATGATATGTGAGCCACAACTATATCTCCTCGCTTTACGATTCCTCGTATGTGATGATACTTACGTTCAATATGTTTAGCTGCTTTGTGGTCTCGCGGTTCCTTTGAATTTGCCACAGCACCAGTGGTATCACAATATACTGTCAAGCTTCTAGGCAAATTAGGTACCACATCTAAGTCCAAAAAGAAGTTCCTGAACCATACAGCCTCCTTTGCAGCCTCAGAGGCCGCTACATACTCGGCTTCCATGGTGGAGTCTGCAATGCATTTCTGCTTTACACTCCTCCATATAACGGCTCCACCTCCCAAAGTAAAAACAATCCCGAGGTTGATTTCCTCTTATCCCTATCTGATTGAAAATCTGAATCAGTATACCCAAAGGAAATAGATCTGAGGCCTTGTAAATTAACATATACTCCTTAGTCCTTCTCAGGTACTTGAGTATAGTTTTTACTGCACTCCAATGTTCCTGACCTGGGTTCGACTGATATCTACTAACCATGCCTACAACAAAGCAGATGTCAGGCCTCGTACATAACATAGCATACATTAAGCTTCCACATGCTGAGGCATAAGGAACTGCTTTCATGCTCTCTATATCCTTAGGTGTCGAAGGACACTGCTCCTTGGATAGAACAACTCCATGTTTAAAAGGTAGAAAACCTTTCTTAGAGTTCTGCATGTTAAAACGAGCTAATACTTCATCAATGTAGGGCTCTTGAGATAAAGCCAACATCCTTTTATTGCGATCCCTTATTACTTTGATCCCAAGGATGTATGCTGCTTCACCTAATTCCTTCATTTCAAATTGTTTGAACAACCATGCCTTTACTGATGATAACATCTTAACATTGTTTCCAATGAGTAAAATGTCATCTACATATAGTACTAGAAAAACCACTGCATTACCCTCACTTCTCTTATACACGCATGACTCGCTTGGACTTTGATCAAATCCATATGACTGGACTACCTGATCAAAACGAATATTCCAGTCCCTAGAAGCTTGTTTAAGTCCATAAATAGACCTCTTAAGCTTACAAACCAGATGCTCTTGGCCTTCTTTAATGAATCCTTTTGGTTGTTGCATATAGATGGTTTCCTCAAGACTTCCATTAAGGAAAGTTGTCTTGACATCCATTTGCCAAATCTCGTAATCGAGATGAGCTGCTATAGATAAAAGAATCCGGATCGACTTAAGCATAACAACTGGCAAAAAGGTTTCCTCATAATCGATTCCTTCTTTCTGAGTATACCCTTTCGCAACAAGTCGTGCTTTCCAGGCTTTCACCTTTTTGTCAGATCCTCTTTTCTTCTTGTAGATCCACATACTTCCAATGGGTTTTATACCTTTGGGTGGTTCCACGAGCTCCCAAACTTGATTGGAATACATAGATTCCATCTCAGATTCCATTGCCTTTTGCCAAAGATTTGATCTTTATCTAGAATTGCCTGTTCATATGTCCCGGGATCATCATCATGTTCACCAGAGACCAAGTCTGAAGACTCTCCCAAAAACATGAATCTTTCAGGTTGTCGAACAACCCTCCCACTACGACGAGGCACTGGTGCGATACTAGTGTCAAGTTGTGCATTTTCTTGTGGTTGTTCTACTTGTACTGTTGGCACTTGGGGATTATCTGTCCCTCCCACTAATTCCTCTAAAACAACACTACTCATGGGTTTGTGGTTCATTATATAGTCTTCCTCTAAGAATCTGGCATTGGTGCTAACAATGACATCTCGATCCCTAGGACTATAAAATGAATAACCTTTCGTCCCCATGGGATAGCCTACAAACAGCCTTACTTCTGTGCGAGATTCTAGCTTAGTCGCGTTCTTGTTAAGCACATGTGCTGGACAACCCCAAATCCGAATATGTCTTAGACTTGGTTTGCTACCAGTCCACAATTCTATTGGAGTCTTGGGAACCGACTTAGAAGGTACCAAGTTCAGAAGGTAAGCCGCTGTTTCTATAGCATATCCCCAGAACGACTTAGGTAAATCTGAATAACTCATCATTGATCTAACACTCTGCAAAAGAGTCTGATTCCTTCTCTCTGCTACACCATTCTGCTGAGGTGTGCCAGGTGCAGACAACTGGGATGTAATCCCATTTTCTGATAAATAGTCCCTAAATTCTCCAAGCAAGTATTCGCCACCACGATCTGATCGTAGTGACTTGATACATTTTCCAAGATGTCGTTTCTCCGCACCTGCTTTGTACTCTTTGAATTTTTCAAAGCACTCAGACTTGCGGCGCAACAAATAAATGTATCCATATCTAGAATAATCGTCAATGAAAGTGACAAAATACTCATAACCTCTTCTTGCTTGGATACTCATAGGACCACATAAATCAGTATGAACCAATTCTAATACTTCTTTGGCTCTATTCCCCTTTGCTTTAAAAGGCCTGTTAGTCATCTTACCTTCCAAGCAAGATTCACAAACTGGAAATGGCTCCACTGCCAACAAGCCTAATGGCCCATCTACTACCAGTCTTTGAATCCTCTTCAAGTTAATATGACCTAATCTTAAGTGCCAAAGATATGTTTGGTTCAATTTGGAAGGTTTCTTTCTTTTGTTTGAGCTAGAAAGAATATTATTAGATTCATTTTGTTGCAACATTGGTTGGATAGGATTAATAATATATAAATTGTCTTGCAATGTACCAGAACATATAACTTGTTTATTCATCATAATAGAAACATTACGATCCAAACAAACATTATAACCATCCATAGCAAGTTTAGAAACCGAAATTAAGTTCCTTCTAAATGAAGGTACATAAAGATAATTGTTCAAAACCAAAATCCTATCTTCGCCAAAAGATAAAGTGATTATTCCAACTGCAACTACTGCTACTTTCGTAGCATCTCCCATGAACACATATATCTCGCCATCTCTAAGCATTCTGGTTTGTTGGAACCCCTGCATAGAGTTACAAACATGGTCAGTGGCTCCTGTATCTACACACCAAGTGCTCATAGATATAGCCGCTATATATGTTTCTGTAACTAGAGAAAGAGACATACCAGTATTGTTTGTCTTCTTAGGAAGAGGACAATCCTGTTTCCAGTGACCTAACTGCTTGCACCTGAAGCACTTGCCCTTAGGCTTTTTCACACCACCTTGAACTCCCACTGCATTAGCAATCTTTCCAGCTTTTTGTGTCTGAGTCTTTTTCTTCTTCTTACCTTTCGGCTTAGATGAAGAAGCTTTCTCAGCCACATTCACTTGAACATTCTGTTTAAAGAGTCCTTCAGCTGCCTGAAGTTCTGTCAGAAGTTCCGCGAGACTATACATCCTTTTGTTCATGGTGTAATTCAAGCGGAACTGCTCAAAACTTTTAGGTAGACTCATAAGGATGATATCGATCTGGGTTTCCCCATCAATATCAGCACCAAGGATCTCCATCTCATTCAGATGAGACATCATCCTGAGAACATGATCCCTTACAGGTGTTCCTTCAGCCATCTGAGTGTTCATTAAAGCCTTCATTGCTACTTGCCTAGCAACCTTATTCTGTTCCCCAAAAAGTTCCTTGAGATTAAAGAGCATATCTGAAGCTGTGGACATAGCCTGATGCTGATGCTGCAAAACACCCGACATTGCTGCCAGAATGTAACATCGCGACATCTCATCAGCCTTAACCCACCGCTTATAATACTCCTTCTCACTTTCAGGAGCATCTTCAGCAGGCTGATCTGGCTTGGGTTCATAAGTACAAAATTTGTACTCCTCAGCAGTCAACACTATGTCCAAATTACGTTTCCATTCAATATAGTTTGGTCCAGTAAGTTTGTTATCCTTAAGTATGGTGAATAGTGGATTAAAGCCCATAATGATCTAATCCTGAGAATCATACATGTAACACATAATCAGAGAGTTGCACAAATCTTAAAACCTATTGGTTTCCTCTTACAATTAATTAACATTAATGCACTAATATTGAAACACCATAAGTATCTGGTACGCCACGATGGGTGACATATATACCACTTAAATTCGTTTAAATATTACTTTGGTCCTATTACTAAATAATACGCCACGTTAGGGTGGACTATATATTATTTTTCATAGCTAAGTGTATACCATTATCAAATCTTAAATTAATAATAATAAGACCGGATGCCACCATTAAATATTTCAAATCAATAATCGATAATAGGATAATTCCCAGATCGGGGGGAGCATTGTCAAGAGGCGTCACTTAAGACCCCATTCTAGACAGAATCATCATTTCTCTCAATATCGAAAATCTATATCCAATCATTGGTACCCTTCTAATTAATCGAATTCTATGAAACTTGGTACGCCACGTTGGGTGGCATGTATACCTTTCAATATTCGTAATTTAATTTAAGAATTTTTTTCTAGCAATTTCCATAACCTTTTAATAATACCGTAAATAGTACGCCACGATAGGTGATCATATATACTATCTACATTATTTAAAAGGTTATATTACATACAAAATAATGGAGACCGTGGGATTTAATTCCTAATTAATTCCCTCACCCACTTAGAATTTTTATTAAAAATGAGGAATTTTAAAAATTAAATGGGGCCTATGTCGTTACAATTATGTCTAACATGCATTCCAAATACACACATAATTTAACAACATAAAACATTTAATTAAAACAATAAATAAAATATCTATGTCCATGTCGTCCTAATTATGTTAAACATGCAATTAAAAATTACACACATAATTAACAACACACATAATAATTAATTAAAGCAATAATTAAAAATAAATAAATAACAGATTTAATAATTAAAACAATAATTAAATCCACTATTATGGCCCCAAAATAATTTATTTGCTGCAGCCCTTGTTCGTCAAATTGTTGCTGGCCACTTCGGAATTGCCCACGACTTCTGAATTGATCACCTTGCCAAAAGAAAAGTCAAAACAACTAAACAAGTTTTCAATTCTTGCCGTGTTTTGATTTCCAGCAAAAAGACCATGCGTGTGTCCCACGCGCTAGATGCATGCGCGCATGTGCCTACTGCTTAGCCAGTGTCTTCTGTCGCCTTAATCAGCCGAACTTAATCGAAAATCAAACTGAACCAGCTGCCTGTAACAGCTACGCAACGGACAAAATTTTTTTCTTCGTCTTTGATTTTCAACGGCACGTAATTGTTACAAAAATCATCAAACAATTACATAAAAAATAGATCTAATACAAAACTAAATTTGTAAAATCTATTCTAACACGATCAACCCTCGTGTAAATTACAACCACGATAAACCACGTGGAAACAAATCAAAATAACCACGATTAAACCACGTGGGATCCAAACACATAATTAAAATATACATGGCCATAATAGTGGATAACAACCTGCAAAAACAAATTATACAAGCCTACCACTATATACATGCATATACAATTACGACATGGACATCATATCAAAAATCGTAGAACCATAGAACCAAGCTCTTGATGCCAATTGTTGGGACAATCAGATCGTGGCCCTGCGATTTTTGATACAATAAATTAACGAATACAAATACAAAAGTCACCTTGTTAACGGTTGATTCCACGCTCTTCTATTGTATTCCCAAATTCCCTTGAGCGAAGTGTGGCCTTCGTCTTCTCAAGTTAACCTCTCTTCTTGCTCCTAGGTGGCTACCAAATTTTTTTAGACCCCTCTAGCAAGAAGAGAATAAGAATATATATAGGACTACAATAGGGATCATGGATAATTAGGTTAGGCCTTCTAATTACATCTTGGGCCTAGCCCAATGTAATTAAATATTAATTCAATCCACTAAAGAATTAATATTTGCACTACCTTTCCTAATACCGCAACTTAATTATTTAATTGGGTTCCAATATTATTTGCTTATTAAATTCCCCATGTTTAAAATAGCGCATGCCCATTAATTAAATAAATTACTGATAATTCATTTAATTAATATCTTTTATCCTTGATCATCCACTCAACCTTTATTTAATTATGCCGGAATAAATTCCACCTGCAGGGTTTCACATAATTAAATCTTTTTGAGCTTTCAAGGGGACATCATTAACCCGAATATTATCAGGACATGGATTCCTTCTATAAATAATATTCACCATGTATATAATTCCATCACCCAAAATATAATGATATAATTCAAAAGAATTATTTCATATATAAATCAAAGCATGTAAATAATATACACGTGTCAATTACTATATCCGGATTAAGAACCTAAGCATTAATAATAACATAGAATCTTAGTTCTCCTTCTTAATCAGTATAAAGGAACAATTCTAAATTTGATCCTGTTCAATATACACAAATTATACTAGTATTATTTATTAGTCAATATAAACTAATCTAAATAATACTACAGCCATACCAGTGGATTGTCCAACACCACCTGTGCTGTGAACCTTATTATATTATATAAACCGTATTTAACAATCTAATATTCTGTATCCCATTTGATACTAGATTGTCCACAATATATAATATTAGACAGCATGTAAACATTTAAATGATTCTCAATAAAACCGGGCTAGAAATAAATGTATATACTTAAAATAAATATTTTCAGTATACACTAACAGTTCCTGTCCTCATGACAATTCTGTGTGCAACTTAAGCTTATCCCTTTTTGGCATACAGCCTTCTTATTTACGTCTTTCTTTGACTTTCTCAGTCCGTCTTGGTTCTTAAAACATGTCTCGTCTTTATCGACCAAGCACCACTTCACCATTTTCTCTACGTAATCATTTAAAACATTCGGCGTCCGTCCACCAATCTATTTCTAATATTACCTCAAGCTCTCTTAAACTCGAGAAGATTTAAATACCCGCAACTTCAGCTAATACTCTTTCATAGGGATCTTGTTTTGCTTCCCTTTTTTGGAATTTTAACAGTACGGATGCTATCTCAACTCATCATTGTCATAATACTGGATGCCAGCTTTCCCTCCTTCATCATCATATTGAAATTTCCTATCATTCGGGGAATACATAACTTCATCCATGAACCCCTAAAATTATCTTAATCTTAGGTCTCGGGCGATTTATGCCCCTGCCGACCAATACTTATCCCTGAGAATTCTTTAGCAGACGTTCATCACCACAAAAAGTGACGTCTATCTCCACATATTCCTCAAAATCTTATCTTAATCATTGGTACTATATCCAATAGTCCAACATGAACTCTACATTAGTTCTGACGTTCTCACATAACTATACCCACTCCTACCCACTCTCGTTTCTAGTTTACTATAACCTCATCTCTGATACCATTTCTGTAACGCCCCAAATCCGGGGTAAGGGATTTGGTCGTCACGCGAAAATCCTTAACATCAAATCACTTGTTTGACAATATTAAACCACCTGTAATCATTTAATAACTGAATTACAACATCTGTGACCCCAACCACCAAGCATCTTTTAGGTTATAGGGCTAGAAACAAGAATCGATCCTTATATTTCTCATTACATCCATTTAATTACATCACACTGAGTATTACAAATCCTATACTACTAGTGTAGCTTCGTTGAGAAGTACACTAGCACTAGTACTATCCTGTACAAAGTGATATATACATATTACACATCAATAAACTTATATATAACTTACTCCAGCTATCTATGTTCTGGATCATATCATCTTCACAAGGGCACACTGCCTGCTTCTCCTGAGCCATGCAGATAAGCCTCAATCATCTACCTTCCTCTGAAAGGTTAATATTTAAAACAAGCAAGTATGAGCGAAAGAATTGCCCAGCAAGTATTAATAGAGCATAACAATATATATCAATATACACATGGAGTTTTCGAAATATAACGATACTTAATATCAATTTCGAAATATTTACAACAATGAAACCTCAGTAGGGGATATATGACATTTCGAGTAACATCAGATAAATAAAGAAAGTTCATGTCAACAATAGTAATCCTCATACCTTATCCACATACCATACCTCATAGTATTGATAACCTCTTAGGGAGCTTTTCAAAATATGCAGTTTAATATGCTGCTAAGATAGTTATTAACACCCTTCATAACCCAAACCATTATAAAGTTCCCTTTTTAATACTCCTCAAGTTTGTAAGTATATACACATGAGTATATCATTATCATCAAAACACCTTACAGTTCAAGATTCTGTACAGGATATAAGTTCGTTAACCACTTGATAAGTTAAACTCAGAAATAGCTGATAGGAAGAGAGTCAAAGTTCTTGAAACGAACCATTTGAGATTTGACCACAATAATCGATGAACCATCTTTCATCTTTTAAGTACTTTCACAAGTGCACTGTACACGTGCCAATATTATCGAATTAATCTTGCAGTTCTAGATACTGCATGAATTCATCATCTTTCAAAATTGAAAACAACACTATCGGCTACTTGGCACTTAGGCCTAAGAAGCAGTGTTTGAGTATTTTTCCAAAGTGGAGGATGGGACTTAAAGAAAACATAAAAACCTGACAAGGATTGACGATGATCAGTCGCCACATCCAAGTCCAATAATCCGCGGGTCTTCTCTACCGGTAGAAGGACAGAAACTACATCCGTAACTATCCCCGGGTGAAAACTACATCCGTAATCACCCTCGATGAAAACTACATCCATAATCATCCTTCGGCAACACCTGGGCCGGAATAATAATTGATGGGCCGCCTGGCTCACGGCCGCTTACACATCCCGGGAATCGTTCGTCAACGATTCCCACACCTGCCAGAGTCCCCTTTTTCTTTTCTTGTCAAAATCATTTTGATAGAAAACTTGAGTATTTGAAGTTCGACTTCAGTCGACCGATAATTTCTTGAAAAACGAGCAAGAGAGTAAAACCTGACCGGGGGTTTTCAAAAATGTTTTGAGTTCAAAAGAGTTCAAGTATAGATATACACTTGTACCGATATCAATCTCGACACAGGGTTTTGTGATCACACATGGAAAATGGTACGCATAAAGCTTGTAACCACAACGGGGTAATTCCATATATATATAAGTTCTTGAAAAGTAACTTACCTAGATAGATTCAAAATATAATATTTTAAATGACTATGAAAGTCCTTAGACAACCTTTAAATAGTGTTTTATAACATTCAAAACACTTAGAGTATTTAATAAATATTTGACTACTATGTAACAAATAATAAATATTCAATAATCCCTTTTTAAAAGAATACTCAAATTAATATTCATTTATTAAGTAATATTCAAATAATATTTACTATTAATACTGGAATATTTAATAACCTCAAAACACCCAAATACAACTCTTGGAATGTTTCTAATCAAAATCAAGACACAATCTCTCCAGCAGTCTCAAAATTTTAGCCACTTTATCAAATAACTACTACTGACTCTCGGTCAATAAGAAATAGTTAATAAGCATGAAAATCCTTCTTCTCTTTTTTTTTGTTTCATAATGAATATTATAATTAATATTCATCGAATTAAATAAGCATTCAAATAACATATATCGATATCAATCTAGCTGTTTTAAGCTGAAAGTAACCAATTTATAACCATTGGAATATCTTTAATCCGTATTGAAAATAAACTATCTTCGATAAATAATATACTAGATAGAATCACTCCATTAAATTGTTTTATTATTTCTCCGGGACAAAGTGATTTTAAGAAAGCGTTTTGAAAATGATATTCATCTAATTAAATAAATTTAATTAGGCGAATGAGGTTTATTTAATTGGTAAATGCTTTCAGGAGCATCTATTAATTAAATAAACGCTGGTTTATTGGTGATGTTGCCTTTAGGTTAATTATTGCGAAATTCCTTTTTTTTAAAAGCTTTGCCCGGGTTTTCGAAAACATACAATACAAAATAGCCCCAACACGCGGCTAAGTTCTAAAACTCAACACATGCCCTACCCTCTGAGCCTTTCTTATTCCGATACATAAATATATACCTCATAACATATAGTCCACTACCATAGTACGAAAAGTTTATAGATATATATATACCGTATAAATCAAGATATAGAGCCATAAAAATATCACTGCCCATCAACAGTATTATAAGTCATGGGTTTTGATTATTGCACGAGAAGAATTTAATATCGCTAGCAAAGTCAAGAATAAAATGATTTGGAAGGAAGAGCTGTAAGAACCCTAATTTTTGGTAATATTTTATTTTATTTAATATCTTGTGGCAATGTCAATATGGAACCTTTCTGGTCATCCCTGTGATTAATAGGATTGATTGTCTGAGAAACTGTGTTGTTGTATTCCCTATGTAAGATAAAAAGGGAGATTGTGAAGGCAGGAGTCTTATTGTTAATGAGATTTATAACACTTGGGATTAGAGAATGATTAGAGTGTTAAAAGATTTATTAAGGATCATGACAAGGAATTATGGACATTCAAGGGATTTACACAAATAATACTTAAGGAATTACAAGGGAAATCTCTACGCGGCAAAATATTATTACGAAAGATTAATTAAGATACGACACGAATTAAAGATTAAATGACAAGTATTGGTGGAAGGATAATAATACAAGGAGTAGTATTGCATGCAAGCTCATGCAACTAAGTAATTAGGAAAGCAAACTAGAGGAACCAAATAGCAAGGGGAATAGTAACTAGTTGGCTTGCTTTTCAAAAAGAGGGGACAAGAAGTACCACTAGCCATGCTTATAGCCATGCCTATGTTGTACCATGCATCTACTTACAATAATACATATCACCCAACCACTAATACAATCATTCATCCAACTCAAAGAAATCAAAACACAAAAAACACTCTCTTCCTCCCTTGCCAAGGAAGCTCTCGGCCTAAGCTAAAAAAGGGAGAAGAAAAATTCTTCTTCCCCATTTCCCATCACTCATAATTCCCACCATAAATCCTAGGTCATCTACACCATTTAGGCAAGGTATGTTATCAATTTCACTCCATTTCATCCACCCAATTTCAAGTTATAAAATGTTAAAGATTGGGTGAATAGTAACCATGTTTGATTTTCTTTTAGATCTTGGATTATAAGTGTTGTAGGAGATCATCTAAGGTGTTGTTGTGTTGTGAAAAGCTTACCCAAGGTCCCTAGGAGCTCAAGAAGGTATAAAAATCACAAACCCTCTTGGTTATGTAGTATTTATAATGTTTGGTAGTAGATCCATGCATGTATGAGCTAATCTTGGTTGTATAAGTGTTGGATGACTTGGATCTTGAGTTTTTATGTTGAGATTGTGACTTTTATGATTATGGATAACATATGTATCTCCATGAGTGTTATGAACCATGAACTAAGTGTATTAAGTGTTGATTGTGTGGTGGAATTGTGAAAAATGATTGATCTAAGTGGTATGTCCATGCTGAAATTTTCCAGGAACATTGACCTGTATTGTGACACGATTTTGAACCCCCAAATGATGTCCCCTGATGTTATACCTTATATTGATGGAAAGATAATTGAATGTAGTTTCTGGATATGTAAGATTCATAGCTAGGTGATGTGTGGATTTTTAGTTATGGCCGGAGAAGTGATTTTTGTTTCTGGACTATGGACTGCATAAAGTGACCCCCTTGTGAACCTTGTTTAAACACCTTAAAAATTATTTGGGATCATGGAAAAATTAGAGAAGCTAGGAAATACAGTGGTGAAGGCTACCCAAAAAGAATTGGATTAAAATATGAATTTTTGGATTTTATAAAAATGCTAGAGTAAATTTCGCGCAAGGGAAAAAGTCGTTAGTGGAGCATAATTCTAGGAGTAATGGTTATGGTTCGAACGTGGTAACTAAATTAAGTCGAGTAAGTGACGAGCGTAAACGAGTGATGTCATGGACCTATAGTGGGGCTAGGGAGTCATAAGACGAAGTCGTTAAGTTAATTTCGTGTCCCCTTAAAACCCCGTAATTAGAAAGAAATTGTTAAGGTACTAACGAACGATTATTGTTTATGTATAGATCGTTCGAATTCACACGCTCGACCACCCCAACCAAACCAAGGCAAGTTTACTTTTCAAAACTTATACATATACAAAGATTTTCACTGTTGTGTTTGTAGTTTTCAAATTATATCAAATGCTATGTTTATCGAAGTATTGATGCAATTGAGATTGAACAAGTACATGTATGCTTTTACCCCTTGAACTTAGATTGAAATGTTTTCTTCGGACAACGACTCTAGCATTAGAGGTCGTAGCGGTCCGCATATACTATTGACTGGGGAGCGGTATATTATTATATCGTATCTATATTGCGAAAACCCGAAGGGTCATTCGGGTGGTATCGTATATTCAAATAACTATTATTATATCTTCGTAAATACTCGAAACCCTATCTTGGATTAAAAGTCTATTTTATTATATAATTATTTTATTAATTATTAATATTAAATCTTAAATATCATTTAATAATTATTGTTCACTATTTTAAAAACAAAGTAATCCAAGATACCTTTTTCACACTTTCAAACTCGAACTTTTTCGAACTCAAAACATTTTCGAAAACCCCCGGTCAGGTTCTGCTTCTTGTATGATTTCAAGAATTATCGGTCGACCGATGTCGAACCACAATTACTCTGTTTTCAATCAAAATCAAGTTTTTAAAAGAAAAAGAAAAAGGGACTCTAGCAGGTGTGGGAACCGTTGACGAACGATTCCCGGGATGTGTAAGCGGCCGTGAGCCAGGCGGTCCATCAATTATTATTCCGGCCCATGTGTTGCCGAAGGATGATTACGGATGTATTTTTCATCGAGGGTGATTACGGATGTAGTTTTCACCCGGGGATAGTTACGGATGTAGTTTCTATCCTTCTACCGGTAGAGAAGACCCGCGGATTATCGGACTCGGATGTGGCGACTGATCATCGTCAATCCCTGTCAGGTTTTTTTGTTTTCTTTAAGTCCCATCCTCCACTTTGGAAAAATACTCAAACACTGCTTCTTGGGCCTAAGTGCCAAGTTGCCGATAGTGTGGTTTTTGATGAGAAAATATTGACATCGTGCAGTATCTAGAACTGCAAGATTTTCTATAAAGATTGGCACGTGTTAGTGCACACTTGCTATTGTTTCAAAGAATGAAATGTTTTTGTATGAGAAACCTTCTAAACCAATGGAAGGAAAGAGGTTTGCAATGATGTATTCCCTGTATAGTATGTTAATCGTAGAGTATTTTGCCGAAAATGATATACTCATATGTACATATTTTCAAACTTGAGATATATTGAAATGGGAACCTTATAAGGGGTTCATATGTTATCCTAAAGCTCCTTAGTGAGTATAGATGTTTTATTCAAACTCGGGCACATATATTGTCCAATTCTGTTTTGAAATCTGAGATATATACCCATATAGTTGGGAATGTTTTCGAAATAAACCACATTATTATATTACAAAATCGTGAACTTGCTGAGCATTATGTAGCTCATTCTTGCTTTATAAAAACTTTTCAGAAAGGGAAGAATTTGGCCGATTAACTCCGCACCAGCAGAAGAGGAGTAGAAGAATTACCCGGAGATGATTTAGTCCATGATAAATACTACAGAGTAGTCTGATAGGTTTTCAACTGTAATAGTAAGACTTGTCTTCAAGTGTAGTTGTATAAGTGGAATTGCGTAAGACTCTGGATTGTACAGATGAATTGTAATAGTTAGTGTTACTTTTGGTTATCGTTTCTGAGGCTCTAACTTGATTGTATGTAAGATTGAGGTATGGATGGATGTATTGTTGAGATGTAAAGTTAATACAGGCATGATATGGTTGGATGATGATGTGACGACCTGAATATTTGACCTCAGATTTGGGGGCGTCACAGAAATGGTATCAGAGAGATAAGTTACAGTACTCAGAAACGAGAGTGTGGAGAGTTAAGTCTAAGTAGGAGAATGACATAAGAGATTGTAGTAAACTTACTATTGGACTACCGGAAGAGGTACCGGTGAGTAAAATGGACTGGAGTGTTTACTGGAGGTATTATACTAGGGTCGATAGAATCCTTAGAGACCTTCAGAATGATGAATAGAGGTTTGAGAGTCGTACATGACCTATCATAGGTAATGATATAGGAAGCAGAGCGAAATCTCAAGAGCAGCTGAGATAGAGGCGATATTGCCAATATGATCGGATGACTAGACTGGCATAAATTTTATGGCCCATAGTCCTCCACAGTTTAAGAGGCAGCATTTTAAGAATCAGGAAGTTTAGACTTCCCTACATAATTAAGGGTACTTAGTACTTGGAATAATGACAGTCTTTTACTTTGGCTATAAGATCCGATTTTCGATAAGTAACGGGTTTACCTGAAAGTTGGTCACTATGTCGTTGTGGATTTCATTACCCTTGATGGCGAATTTTACATGTGTTATACGAGAATGTTATCTTAAGACGAGCGTGCTAGATAATTCCACGCATGATCCGGACGCTAGAGCATGGTAGTTCAACTTAGAGAACAAACAAGTGGGATTAACAAAGCGACTCTAGTGAAGTTGAATATGGTTGCAACGAGCGATACAGTGATCTCAGAGTCTACCAAAAGAAGGGACCAGTGAGTCTATACTGGAATTCTTTGATAGAAATTTTAGCAGAGACTACGCATGTATACTTGTAAACCTATATATTGTTGGTAACGTATGTTCACGTGCACACACACCGCCACTGAACCTATGGACTGCACTGAGATCCCTGAGAGATCTCTTTGATCTGTTCCCAGGGGGAACTGGCCACTAGTGATTCTTGTCGGAAGGCATGAAGTAGGCCCCTATGGACTTAGCAGGTGTCCCCGAAATGATGTGAAGCTTGGCCTTCAAGATAAAGCACGGAAATGACAGATATATTTGTGAAACCCTAACTCGATAAATGACTTTAAGATGATGATTGAGAGACGTACTAGTTGGTGTCTTGTATTACGAAGACGAAGAGATGGAGTTACCCTCATAATGGTGATAATGAGATGCATGAATAATTATTAACTTATTTTGGCAACTACCGGCTGGTGCACTACTCCATTTTAAACTGTTCACTAACCATGTTACCTCGATTAGTTTATATCAGGTAACCCTTCTAGCCTTCTACTTCAAACTTGTGGAATAACCACCAGTGATATACTTTCTCTAAATCGGGACTCATCCAAAGTATCTTATTTGATCCCCGAGTATTCTATTTGAAGTTTATAATTATTTCGTTCTGCTCAGGACTATTTACACTTCCTTTCAATTATCCAAGGAATGTTCAACAATTGTTTCCTTAATTAATCAATGAATATTCCTAAACGAATATTGATATTTGACTACTTCTTTCATACTTGCACTCTTCAGTCGAGCCCATAAATATTTATCAACTCGTTGAGAACAGGGATGGTTTAACATCCAGATATTCCTCATAAATCCTTTCTTCTATTCAAAATGAGATTGTGCGTCGTACATTGAAATCATAGTAAGGATATCATTTTGATACTAGTATTCTAAATTTCATTCTACTGTAAGATCTGATAAAGCATGTATACGGAGGCACCCTTGGGTGGACCGTTTCACTGGTAAGTAATATTCGATGAGAGGTTATCGATTGTTCCGAAACCTTGAACATTCTCTTCAGATTTTATAGCTTTCTTTTTCAAACTTAATAACTTCTTATTTCCATTCGTTGTCCGAGTAGCCTAAAGTTTCTTCAGTGGCTACGATGTTGAAATTCCGTTCTAGCCAATTGAAACTGGCTAGTCAATATGTCAATATGAATGACTAGTTGATTGTTCTAACTAGTCAAAATTGTAATGTTGTGAAGAACACCTAGCTAATTGTCCTAGCTAGTGGTGATGTCTCAAACAGGCAAACTAGCCAATTTTGTCTAGCTAGTTGCTAGTGTTTCTTGAAAAGGACTAGTTATTGTTTCACTGGTCCAACTCCCAATTTAATTCATTCAGAAATTCCGCAATGCATTTTGCATGTGGTAAAGTATGATAATGAAAGTTTTGACGAATAACTTGATTGAGACCTAGTGAGGTCGCCCACTCAACTTGAATTCTACCCATCTTCGTATCAGACTTTATGTCACTTGAATATTCTGTTCTTTCATTCATATAATAAAGATTCATTTGAAACCATAGATTACTTGAATGATAAACTGCTTCATTTTTTATTGTCATGGAGTATAATTGCTTTCGATCGGTTGACCTTTATCAATGGGACTTTTTAGATCCTCTATTTTTCAAGAGGAAAAGTATTCCCCAGATGTAAGAATTGTATAAAGACCGTCTTTATGACTTTTGTATCCAACAATCATTGCCCTCGTGCAACATTCTCTATGATATCACATTACCAAATTTTCAGGACATGAAGGAATAAACCTTGTTGTATTCTTTTTGTCCATCCTTACATCTCCGAAAATCGAGACTCCTAGTATTTGGAACCATCAACATTCTTGGAACATCCAATGTGGAATTCTTATTGAAATTATCTATTGGACCTTGTTATTTTAAAACCATTCCTTCCAAAAGTCATTACTCTAAGGTGAACGGGAGGTACAATTGTAAACCGTTGCACCAATATGAGACCAAAACACACCAAATGTTGTAATTGTGCAGCCAGAGCGTGATGCCGAGTAATTATTTAAAGTAGAAATAACATGTCGGGGCATACCACAAGACCTTTAATATTAGTGTGAGGAAAGTTATAGGAAATGATGAGGTGGTTGGGAGTACGTTCCTACCAACCGTTGTCAGGATGTTATAGTAATGAATTCTGAAGTTACCAAGCCTTTTCCTGATCCAAGAAATTCAAATCGATTGTGATGTAAGACATATCCTTAGAGGAAACTAACATGGAAGTGAGATGGACAAGAAAGGAAGAAATATCGTGGCAAGAATGTGAAGCTTTACTTAGCTAAAAGGGATTGATGCACATAGCGAGATATAAAGTTTAAAAGGCCCTTAATAGCAAATGGATGCATGGATATATCCCAATGATCCTTCGAGATTACCACCTAATCAAGTTTATTGGGAATCGCGGCAGCATACAGGCCTCAGGCTGATTGGCGCCAGTTGTGAAAGAGGACGAGCGCATGACATCTTACCTATACCATCGGGAACTGAAACCCTTATCGGAAATGGAGGAATTGTTGACTAGTTAAAGTGCATAGTTGTTTTTCAAAGATAAGGTTAAAGAGAAGGTTTCACCAACTCCAGATCGACCTCTGTACTGCACCAAAGTCGGCATTTCACATTAATGTGAACATTATAAATTCTGGTAGTATCATGTGGATTGACTAGTGAGTCAGAAGCCCTTGTGGGTTAATAAATAAAGTTTTAAGAATGATATGAGAGATTAGTAACAACCTCGTTGTTAGCTATACTTTATAATGAGAAGAGGACTTTGAGAGTCACGATGATGCGTCTTTCAAGAGTTTAAGAGGTGTGCTGATGCAGTAGAAAGGGGATGATAGCCTATACTTCTAAACAACATAAAGGTTACGGGATGGGATATACTAACCGTGAGTCTGGGATTAGTCATGATGGCGTTCATGCATAAAACTGAGACGTTAACTTTATGAGAAAAGTGTGAAAGTTTTCCACAAGTGCCATAAGTATATCTTCATATTAGAACTAAACATAAGAAAGAGAAGGTGACGAAAGGGAGCAGGGAGTATAATAGAGAAATTTGTTATTTCCCAGGAAAGGCCAGTGTGGTGGCCGATACCTATAGAGGGGATTATTCAAAATTGGAATTCAGTCAGTATTGACCAAGAAAATAGAGAATATACAATAAAGAATAATGTTAG
Source organism: Kitagawia praeruptora (assembly GCA_037693485.1). NCBI lineage: Eukaryota > Viridiplantae > Streptophyta > Magnoliopsida > Apiales > Apiaceae > Kitagawia > Kitagawia praeruptora. The sequence continues at coordinate 123,491,183 of CM075351.1, read as the reverse complement.
AGGAAAATGACTAAATTATGGGGAAGGACAAAGATGTACAGAGAATTAAGAGAATGTTTGGCAAACGGATATGAAGAATTGTATTGGCAAGTTATTAAGTACAAACGCAACATGTCAAAAACAAAATGATAGAGATCTAGTGGATCAATTCCGCCCGTAGAAAATCTTGAACGTGGACAGAATTATAATGAATTTCATGAGTAGGTCGCCGAAGACCGAGCCAAGAGATGGCCCTAATTGACTTATAATTGTGGGACCAAGTGATTTACCTACGAGAGACTTTCCATTTAGAAGATTATCGATTTATATACGGAAGAGATGGTGGTGCAATGTAAAACTTCTGCAGCGATTACGTCAGATAGAGACTTAAGGGAAGAAGAATTGTCCAGACGATCGAATTTATAATTAGTGTCGTGCCTTAGATTTCACGGGGTAGTCGAGAATAAAAACTTATCCATGAAACGAATGTTGTTATCACGATCGGCACCATGCGGACGTAAGGACGTCTCTTGTAAAGCGTACTACGAAAGAAGAAGTTTCGCTTTTCTTGCATTACGAAGAAGTCAATGAACGAGGGATATAGTAGCTGAACTGGTTCGACGCATACCGAAGACTATACAGTATCCATAGCAAGTGGTAACGACTGACGGGAGGCAACACATGCGTGCTAATCAAGCCAAGGAATATGAGGAATACCGTGCGTTTTGACGTTGTCTCAGATTATAAAACACGACCACAAAGTATTCACGTGCCAATGATACAAGGACTCAACGCAGATACTATGAACAAGGTAGAAGAGGAACGTATAAGTAGTGGGATAGAAATTTTCAATCATAAACCAACCGATAAGGAATACAGGTCGAGGAGAGTATGCGTTGAGGAACAACATTTCTCTACAGTATAGACGAGTGTATGTAAAAGTCATTAGTTTTTTTTTTTTACGAAACCCATCATTACGAATGGTCAAATTTCATGAGATATCTAAGGAGATCGTGGTAAGGCATGGGGTTCCTGTGAGCATTGTATCTGGTAGAGACCCAAGGTTCAACTCTAGGTTCTGGAGGAGTTTTCAGGATTGTGTGGGGACCAAGTTAAACATGAGTACTGCGTACCATCCCCAAACAGACGGACAGAGCGAGAGAACCATCCAGACCATCGAGGACATGTTGAGAGTATGTGCCATAGATTTCAAGGGAAGTTGGGACGACCACTTGCCGTTGATCGAATTTTCCTACAACAACAGTTACCATGCGAGTATAGGCATGCCCCCATATGAAGCTTTGTACGGACGAAGATGTCGGTCCCCTTTGTGTTGGGAAGAGGTAGGAGAACGGAAGATATTAGGGCCTGAACTGGTCCAACAGACAAGAGAAACTATTGAACTCATAAGAGGACGGCTGGTAGCGGCCCAAGACAGACAAAAGAAGTATGCGGACCAGTCCCGCAAGGATAAGGAATATGAGGTAGGAGAGTTTGTGATGTTAAAAGTATCACCGTGGAAGGGATTGATGAGATTTGGTAAGAAGGGGAAACTAAGCCCGAGATTTATTGGACCTTTTGAGATCTTGAAACGAGTTGGAAAGTTAGCCTATGAATTGGCTTTACCTCCGAGCTTACAGCAAGTACATAATGTATTCCATGTGTCCATGCTACGACCCTATCATACCGACTTCCGACATGTGATAGAACATGATCAAGTGGATCTGCAACCAGACTTGACATATGTAGAGCAACCCGTAGAAATCATGGATAGAAAAGAACAGGTACTGAGGAACAAGGTTGTCAAACTAGTGAGAGTCTTGTGGAGGAATCAGAATGTCGAAGAATCAACATGGGAACTAGAAAGCGCAATGCGTGAAAAGCACCCCCAACTGTTTTCAACCTGATTCCGGGACGGAATCCTTTTAAGGAGGGGAGGCTGTAAGAACCCTAATTTTTGGTAATATTTTATTTTATTTAATATCTTGTGGCAATGTCAATATGGAACCTTTCTGGTCATCCCTGTGATTAATAGGATTGATTGTCTGAGAAACTGTGTTGTTGTATTCCCTATGTAAGATAAAAAGGGAGATTGTGAAGGCAGGAGTCTTATTGTTAATGAGATTTATAACACTTGGGATTAGAGAATGATTAGAGTGTTAAAAGATTTATTAAGGATCATGACAAGGAATTATGGACATTCAAGGGATTTACACAAATAATACTTAAGGAATTACAAGGGAAATCTCTACGCGGCAAAATATTATTACGAAAGATTAATTAAGATACGACACGAATTAAAGATTAAATGACAAGTATTGGTGGAAGGATAATAATACAAGGAGTAGTATTGCATGCAAGCTCATGCAACTAAGTAATTAGGAAAGCAAACTAGAGGAACCAAATAGCAAGGGGAATAGTAACTAGTTGGCTTGCTTTTCAAAAAGAGGGGACAAGAAGTACCACTAGCCATGCTTATAGCCATGCCTATGTTGTACCATGCATCTACTTACAATAATACATATCACCCAACCACTAATACAATCATTCATCCAACTCAAAGAAATCAAAACACAAAAAACACTCTCTTCCTCCCTTGCCAAGGAAGCTCTCGGCCTAAGCTAAAAAAGGGAGAAGAAAAATTCTTCTTCCCCATTTCCCATCACTCATAATTCCCACCATAAATCCTAGGTCATCTACACCATTTAGGCAAGGTATGTTATCAATTTCACTCCATTTCATCCACCCAATTTCAAGTTATAAAATGTTAAAGATTGGGTGAATAGTAACCATGTTTGATTTTCTTTTAGATCTTGGATTATAAGTGTTGTAGGAGATCATCTAAGGTGTTGTTGTGTTGTGAAAAGCTTACCCAAGGTCCCTAGGAGCTCAAGAAGGTATAAAAATCACAAACCCTCTTGGTTATGTAGTATTTATAATGTTTGGTAGTAGATCCATGCATGTATGAGCTAATCTTGGTTGTATAAGTGTTGGATGACTTGGATCTTGAGTTTTTATGTTGAGATTGTGACTTTTATGATTATGGATAACATATGTATCTCCATGAGTGTTATGAACCATGAACTAAGTGTATTAAGTGTTGATTGTGTGGTGGAATTGTGAAAAATGATTGATCTAAGTGGTATGTCCATGCTGAAATTTTCCAGGAACATTGACCTGTATTGTGACACGATTTTGAACCCCCAAATGATGTCCCCTGATGTTATACCTTATATTGATGGAAAGATAATTGAATGTAGTTTCTGGATATGTAAGATTCATAGCTAGGTGATGTGTGGATTTTTAGTTATGGCCGGAGAAGTGATTTTTGTTTCTGGACTATGGACTGCATAAAGTGACCCCCTTGTGAACCTTGTTTAAACACCTTAAAAATTATTTGGGATCATGGAAAAATTAGAGAAGCTAGGAAATACAGTGGTGAAGGCTACCCAAAAAGAATTGGATTAAAATATGAATTTTTGGATTTTATAAAAATGCTAGAGTAAATTTCGCGCAAGGGAAAAAGTCGTTAGTGGAGCATAATTCTAGGAGTAATGGTTATGGTTCGAACGTGGTAACTAAATTAAGTCGAGTAAGTGACGAGCGTAAACGAGTGATGTCATGGACCTATAGTGGGGCTAGGGAGTCATAAGACGAAGTCGTTAAGTTAATTTCGTGTCCCCTTAAAACCCCGTAATTAGAAAGAAATTGTTAAGGTACTAACGAACGATTATTGTTTATGTATAGATCGTTCGAATTCACACGCTCGACCACCCCAACCAAACTAAGGCAAGTTTACTTTTCAAAACTTATACATATACAAAGATTTTCACTGTTGTGTTTGTAGTTTTCAAATTATATCAAATGCTATGTTTATCGAAGTATTGATGCAATTGAGATTGAACAAGTACATGTATGCTTTTACCCCTTGAACTTAGATTGAAATGTTTTCTTCGGACAACGACTCTAGCATTAGAGGTCGTAGCGGTCCGCATATACTATTGACCGGGGAGCGGTATATTATTATATCGTATCTATATTGCGAAAACCCGAAGGGTCATTCGGGTGGTATCGTATATTCAAATAACTATTATTATATCTTCGTAAATACTCGAAACCCTATCTTGGATTAAAAGTCTATTTTATTATATAATTATTTTATTAATTATTAATATTAAATCTTAAATATCATTTAATAATTATTGTTCACTATTTTAAAAACAAAGTAATCCAAGATACCTTTTTCACACTTTCAAACTCGAACTTTTTCGAACTCAAAACATTTTCGAAAACCCCCGGTCAGGTTCTGCTTCTTGTATGATTTCAAGAATTATCGGTCGACCGATGTCGAACCATAATTACTCTGTTTTCAATCAAAATCAAGTTTTTAAAAGAAAAAGAAAAAGGGACTCTGGCAGGTGTGGGAACCGTTGACGAACGATTCCCGGGATGTGTAAGCGGCCGTGAGCCAGGCGGTCCATCAATTATTATTCCGGCCCATGTGTTGCCGAAGGATGATTACGGATGTAGTTTTCATCGAGGGTGATTACGGATGTAGTTTTCACCCGGGGATAGTTACGGATGTAGTTTCTATCCTTCTACCGGTAGAGAAGACCCGCGGATTATCGGACTCGGATGTGGCGACTGATCATCGTCAATCCCTGTCAGGTTTTTTTGTTTTCTTTAAGTCCCATCCTCCACTTTGGAAAAATACTCAAACACTGCTTCTTGGGCCTAAGTGCCAAGTTGCCGATAGTGTGGTTTTTGATGAGAAAATATTGACATCGTGCAGTATCTAGAACTGCAAGATTTTCTATAAAGATTGGCACGTGTTAGTGCACACTTGCTATTGTTTCAAAGAATGAAATGTTTTTGTATGAGAAACCTTCTAAGCCAATGGAAGGAAAGAGGTTTGCAATGATGTATTCCCTGTATAGTATGTTAATCGTAGAGTATTTTGCCAAAAATGATATACTCATATGTACATATTTTCAAACTTGAGATATATTGAAATGGGAACCTTATAAGGGGTTCATATGTTATCCTAAAGCTCCTTAGTGAGTATAGATGTTTTATTCAAACTCGGGCACATATATTGTCCAATTCTGTTTTGAAATCTGAGATATATACCCATATAGTTGGGAATGTTTTCGAAATAAACCACATTATTATATTACAAAATCGTGAACTTTCTGAGCATTATGTAGCTCATTCTTGCTTTATAAAAACTTTTCAGAAAGGGAAGAATTTGGCCGATTAACTCCGCACCAGCAGAAGAGGAGTAGAAGAATTACCCGGAGATGATTTAGTCCATGATAAATACTACAGAGTAGTCTGATAGGTTTTTAACTGTAATAGTAAGACTTGTCTTCAAGTGTAGTTGTATAAGTGGAATTGCGTAAGACTCTGGATTGTACAGATGAATTGTAATAGTTAGTGTTACTTTTGGTTATCGTTTCTGAGGCTCTAACTTGATTGTATGTAAGATTGAGGTATGGATGGATGTATTGTTGAGATGTAAAGTTAATACAGGCATGATATGGTTGGATGATGATGTGACGACCTGAATATTTGACCTCAGATTTGGGGGCGTCACAAGAGCACAAGATTAAAAACTCATAATTAGGGATTGAAAACCTTTTTCCGCACATTTTATATAATTCAAAATAGGTATACTCTGAACGAGAGAGTATGTGTAAATAAACTTGCCTCTGGTCCTTAGCAGAAAGCAGAAACCGCGAATAAACCTTTCGCACTTCGTCCAAGCAATTCCCTGGAGGTAGCTTACCTTTCTTTATACGGCACCTCGATCTTCCCTTTTTGATGCACGTCATTCCAACTCGATTATGCCCTAATGGTACTGAAATAGTTATGTGTACGTGTCAGTCCCCCCTCGTATCTCGAGTAGACACCACTCGGAATTACCACTAAGTCACATAAAGTCAAACTATGGATGTCCTCCCTATAGTTGACTACTCTAATACCACTTAATGCACATAAGACATTTAGTAATAGCAAGCAACACGGGAAGAGTCCCCTTATATAAAGTGAACATTTCCTAGTACCAACATATCATAACCCTATACCATCATTTAGTCAACTTCACTTAACCTATACATTTATAATACCATTGACCTTCTACGACAAAACTTGATTAATAGTTAATCCTCAAAACACAATTAATCCTCGAAACACATAAATCCTTGAATTAAATCACTTAGCACATAAATCCTCGAGACAACAATTACCCTCGAATTAATTCACTTAACACATATAGACATAAACAGTTAACACCCAAATCATACCTTTAAACCCTTGAAATCAAATAAGTTAAATAAATTAAAATGCAGGGGATTTTTAGAAAATTTCGGCATGTAGTATTTGTTTATCGGACTATGGGCACAGCCCTTCCAAAGCAATTCAACCCTGTTTTTCAATTCAACCAATCCAAGGAAAATCAAGTTGCCTCAATTGCAACAACATAAAGGTAAACAAGTAAGAAAAGTACCCGCCCAGACATGCGGCAACTAGCACATAAGGAAAAGTACCCGCCCAAACTTGCGGCAACTAGCACATAAGGAAAACTACCCGCCCAGACTTGCGGCAACTAGCACATAAGGAAAAGTAAACAATTAAGAAAAGTACCCACCCAGACATGCGGCACCTCAACATGTAAGGAAAATAAACTAAGTTTATCCACATTTAAGCCAACACCACGTAGTTGGCACTTATACTTTCAACCTATATTATGACTCGATTTATAACATCTAGCACATAGATATTTACAAGCTATCCAACTCTTATGACTACGTTACATGGCGATAATAATTAGCACTTAGCACTCAGCAATTAACAATTTCAATAGGAAACTAACAATTAGCAATTAGCACTTAACAATTACTTGACAACTAACCCGAATATAACATCCGACAATTAATAATTAACAATTAATTATTACTAAACGCAGACATTTAATCGGACTCACACTTAGTCCTCCATAACTATAATTCACAAATATCGACCCTCTGAATTAAATCTCGGAAATTAATCTAACCACACAAAAATTACCACATTAAGCTTTCCATTTAAACTAATTAAACCACCATAATTAACCTCGCAATTTAAATTAACTAATTACCACAATTAGCTAATTAAAATCATAACAATTAAACTATATCAATTTTACAACTAATTAGCTCATAGCAATTAACTAATTAATATACGATAATTAAATACGTAATTCAAAATACAAGAAAATTATACCATCTCGATTCCGATTCGACTCGCCCGAAAATCAAACCACCGGAAAAATCAGCCTTCACCATCTCTCTCTCTCTCTCTCTCTCTCTCTCTCTCTCTTGCGCGGGCTGCCAAAGAGCCGCCACCACCGCCGGCCACCTGCCACCGCGCGGTGGTCTCCCCCTTCCCTCTTGACCCGCTGCTACACCCACACCAGCACACACTCACGGATTTTACACACACACACGCGTTATACGCACACACTCACACACATATACACACACACATTCGGGTATACATACACACACGATTATGTATATATATGTATGTATATCTAGCTAATTGAGTTGTAAAATGGAACCCCCAATTTCTCTCTTCCTCCCCCCACTGTCTTCTCCCCCTCCCCGATTAGTTTATGTGCGGCTGTGTATGCATTCGTGTGTATACATGGGTGATGTGTTGTGTTTTTAACCCTAATGGGCTTGGCCCAACACTATTCAAGAAGCAATACATTTAAACACTACACACTTTAAATAATATTTGGAGTAAATAAATCTAATTTGTAAAAATAAAGTTTCTAGCATAATTAAATACTAATATTTTTAAAGACTTTTGGAGAAAGAATTGGAATTAAATCTCAATTTTCTAAATTGATATGCATTTTACAAATATTAATCATTTATAAAAAAAAACAAATCATAAAAATAATAATTGTGATTCATAATTCACAATTTACAGGGCTTTATAAAAATACTACAAACACTATTGTTTTAGTAAAATCTCAAATTCTTGATTTTATATATTAATCAAGTAATTTCTGCAATTCCCCAAATAATTAAAACAATCATTTTCTAAGGATTTTAAAATCTCTAAATTATTTAGTAATTTATAATAAAATCTTTACTAAATAATTCCACACTCCAAAAATTAAATCTTTGCACAAATAAACTATTGACTCGAGGTATCTACTCAGTCAATAAAATTTTAAATAGGAGCACCAGGCTCCACTTAACCGAAAATAATTAAATAATTGAATAATAAAATAAAAAAAAATTCTCCTCATTTTAGGAAAACAATATTATTATTATTGAAATAATAATATAATCATTTCTTGAAAAATCCGGGTTATTACAAAATGCGATAATGCAAAACACTCTAATCTACTCTAGACGACTCAATAAGTTAAAAATACTTACCCGACTTTTTCAATAGTCTCCAATACTAAAGGAAGGTAAGCTAGAGCAAAGGAAAATACTCCAAACCATTTTCAAATGACTCAACAAAGGAAATAATACCAACGGACATCTCCAAGTAAAACGACAAAAGGTAAGGTTTACTCCAAACTGCCAATAAGAAAAATTGCACCAAAAATACAAGAACTACAAACTTCACGAAGCTCAAAGCGCTTCGTCGACACCTCCAATTTCAAAATAGTCAAAAGGTAAAGCTTAGGCCAAAATATACAAATAGCACCATTCAGATTATACACCAAAAACACGATTTAATCCCCAACTATTTGGCTGTTTCAAGCAAATCAAGCACCATTAAGACATCTCCAACCTTGCCAAACGCAAAAGAAAAAGGTATAGTTCATCAACTACTAAAAAACTTTCTATATAGCAATAGAAAGGGTTCGACCTAGATGACTCCGGTGTCATCAAAACAAAACGAAAGTAAAGGACATCGAAGTCTTAATTGTGACTACGCTACTAAACTCGGGAGCCTCAAAAAGTTCACGAACACCTATCGCCAAAGTTACAAAACACACCAAGCACAGAAATATATGTAAGCTAACTACAAAATAAAGCATGCAAATGTGGATTAAGCGGAAGATAACAATCAAAGGCTCCATCATATCAAGGAAAGGTTCAACAGCACAACAAAATTCAGATAGAAAAATATGATAAGTTAAGTTTGCATAAGGCCATCAGGGGCATACCCTAGGCTAAAAGCAAAGTCTTCAGGTGGTTCGAGCAACTTCAGAGGAACCTGTCTTCCCAAGATCTTTTTTCTTCACCAAATTAGCAAGATAGTTTTCAAACCATGGTCTTTCACATCAATTCCAAGCTGAGTAAAACGAGCAACGCTCTCCCCATAACCATCTTCAAACGAAGTCAGAGATTTAGCTTGGCACTTTGACAATTGGGCCTACAGGTCATCCAGCTTACTCACAAGTTCAGCTCTTTCAGCCGCCCAGGCTTCGACTCCTTTAGCAAGATTTTCCTCGGAAGCTTCCACAGATTTCTTCAAAGTCAACATCTCTGATTGTAAGCTTTTCACCTGCCCGCTTAATCTATCACACTCCATGATTTGTTCATAAGAGTTTGTTCCATAGATTTTAAAGGAAGTTGGGATGATCATCTGCCATTGATTGAATTTGCCTATAACAATAGTTATCATTCGAGCATAGGGATGCCACCATATGAAGCTTTGTATGGCCGGAGATATCGATCTCCTCTATGTTGGGAGGAAGTAGGTGAACGAAAGATTTTGGGTCCCGAATTGGTTCAAAAGACACAAGATACAGTAAGGTTAATCAAGGGACGTTTGGTAGCAGCTCAGGATAGACAAAGAAAGTATGCAAATCTAAGACGAAAAGATAGGGAGTACGAAGTAGGAGATTATGTTATGTTAAAAGTATCCCCATGGAAAGGATTGATGCAATTTGGCAAGAAGGGAAAGTTAAGTCCTAGGTTTATTGGTCCTTTTGAAGTTCTTAAGAGAGTGGGAAAGGTTGCCTATGAATTAGTGCTACCTCCAAATTTGTAACATGTTCATAATGTGTTTCACGTGTCTCTGTTAAGAGAATATAGACCTAATGCCAGTCATGTCTTGGAATATGAAGTTGAGGATATACAACCAAATCTAACTTATGTGGAAAAGCCAGTAGAGATTGTTGATCGTAAAGAGCAAGTGCTGAGGAACAAGACTATTCCAGTAGTTAAAGTGCTCTGGAAGAATCGAAGGATAGAAGAAGCCACATGGGAATTAGAAAGTGCTATGCGAGAGAAGTATCCACAACTATTTTCAACATGATTCCGGGACGGAATCCTTTTAAGGAGGGGAGACTGTAAGAACCCTAGATTTTGGTAGGAATTGAAACTTTTGTTATGAACTGGTATGTAAATAAATAGTGGTTAAGACTACAATGTACAAATGGTTTAATGAATAAATATTTCAATGGATTCGGATTCGAATTTTTATATGCAATGAATTATGTAAATGGTTGACAAGGTAGATTATAATAATCTATCGTCTAAAAAGGGAGTTATGGTATCCTGAAAAGGAGCTATTCTCATGTCATCCAAGTCGATATTTGGTATAGGTGCAATGGTTCCGTAAAAGAGTTAGGGAACGCTCGAGAAATCGTGAGAACATTTTCTAAGTACAAGGAATTAGATGGAATAAGAATAAATCCTAGAAATGAAAAAGGCAAGATAATTACCACCGGAACTTGGATCGATAAACAAATTGTGATTAAACGAGTGTGAGAAACCAAACAACCAAGATTAATATTATAACAAGGATACACACACCACATTAGTATGTACCAAAAATCATTAACATTATTTGGAAAATCAAAAATAAGGATTCTAGATCATCCAAGGTGACATCATGCATGACATCACTAAGTTAGGAAAGTTCCACTAACTTAAACCAAGAATTATTTAGTAAAATATATGATATATATATATACATAAATCACTAAATATCTACTAAACTCTAGACATTAGCCAACCAACACAAAAATCTCTCTCTCCTTCATCCTCATCACATTCGGCCAAAAAGAAAAAGAAAAGAAAAGAAAAATCAAAACCCTAGCTTCAAGCAACAACAAATCAAGGGAAAATTCGTGGAGATTTTTCAAGTATAGACTAAGGTATGTACCAAATTTGAGGGCAAATAAACTTCATTTGAATAGGTAATAAATTCATCAAAGTTGATGGATGAATAGTAACTTCAAGAACTAACTTTGTTTTCTTGGTTTCTTTGGATGATTCAAGCTATATTAAGGTGATACAAGGATTATACAAGGCTTATTGAAACTTATACATACTCCAAGGAAGGTATACCACTTGAAACCCTAGCTTAAATCTTGAGTTTATGGTTGGTTTTTGGAATAAGTTAGTGTAAAGTATGAAATCATGGTTATATAAGTGTTTATAAGTGTTTTGATTGATTATGGAAGTGTTTGATATGCTTGTAACCATGGCTGGTATGATGACCACATGGTATATAGATTGTGATATGTGTTGGATAATGAGTTTGGAAGGGTGAAAAAAATTTGGAAAGTATGAAAGTATAGCCGTTATAATGCCCGATTTTCGTTAAAACAGAAACTACTTTTTAAAGGAAAAAATCCCGAATCTGTAAATATCAGTAGGACATACCAAATGGTCATGATAATATAGATCTTGGTTCATAGATCGTTTTGATATAAAGTACGTAAAAATCTGATGAACGGTTTAGGAGATATGGCTAAAATAGTAAAAGTGGTTCGAAAACGTAAGTGCGAGTTCGTAACTCCAATTAAACTCCATTAACATAAGTGATTCAGTTGCGAATCTTATTTATTAACTAGTATAGGTCATAAGGAAGGTGTTAGAGGAAACCTCATGTCAATAGGATAATTTTTCGATTTTATAAAAATATTTAAGTCTAGGGTACGTTAATGGAATACCCCTTAAACGGACAAATGATAACCTTCTCGAGTTAATGGCCAACTTAAAATTTTTACGACTCGAGTACCTACCAAGTGTATATTATAATGACATGCCTTAATAATAAGCCAAGTGTCATTGAGCGATGGTGTCAATAAGAGTTATGTTAGAGTGTGCTTAATAAGCTAAAACGTATAAGGAAATAACCAAGCATCCCTAAAGATATTAACTTTAAACTCGTGGCATTATATTTAAATGTCTTTGGTATGGTTATACAAGGATTAGGAGATTTAGTTAGCAAAATGGTTAATGTATTTGTGTTAGTAATATTAAATTATAATGGAACATATTGCTAATGGTGATCCTTTTCGTTTTATATAGAGACTCGAAATGAACCTCGGATCGCTTCTACTCGACTTAGAGACCAAGGCAAGATTTCTTAAATCTTTACTTTACTATATATTGTGAAGTTATGGAAAAATGGTTTTGCTAGATATAAACATGGTCCTATGAATATTATTCTGACAAGGGCATGTTTCACTGATTTCTGCCATTACTTGAAAAGGATAAGGATAGTGCAAGGCACTTCATGGTCAAAAGGGTTATGCTATATATATATATATATATATATATATATATATATATATATATATATATATATATATGGAAAGGATATTTTCTTACAATTATTTTAAAATAATAGTAAAAGTGAAATATATGTGTAAATTAAAAAGTCAAGGGCTTATTCAAAATACAAGGTTTCCCGGTCAAACGTTTTCAAAGCAGATTCTTTGCTGAATCTTAACTCTGACATTTATTCAGAAGTTATAAAAGGAATAAATGGTAATGGAATAACAGTTTTTATGGGGGTACAGATAGTGCGGGCTGAGTTCAATACAGTCCATCATTCAATATTTATTCCGGCCCATGTGTTGTCGAGGGAGGATTGTGGAGAACTTTCCTCCAGGGATGATAACCGGAGAGGATCATTCCTTCTACTAGTAGTAAAAGGGACAGATACGCAGGGCGACTGATCATCGACCTGAGGTATTTGGCTAAGGGAAAACCCCCCAAAAATGTTTTGTAAAGGAAATTGATGGCAATCATATTAACAATTGAAAAAGAAGAAATGGTATGGAACAATGGAATATGTTAAATGAATAGAAGAGAAACTGATATTATATTCTTATAAACTAGTGAAGTTGTTTCATAAAGAATGACAAGCAAGTTTATGTTGGTGTATTTCTGCACAAACAAGTTTTACCTATTCAATTTATCTTGTAACATCATCTTTTATACTATATTGGTTTACTGTTCGTTTTATGGACATCAAATGTTTTCGGAATTGTTCCAGATCATGTGATACATTTAATAATATTTTTACACCTCGTCTTGTTGAGCTACTATAGCTCACTCTTGCTTATGTTTTTATAACAGCTACATCAGATGCCGCCGGTACGTCGACTTACACCACGAAAAACGGTAAGGGGAGGGCTATATGATAGAGAGTTGTCGCCCATATCTGAGGTAGCTTATATATATATATATTGGGGTACGAGCAACGGTTATAAGTTAATTAAGAAGGTTGATGTAATATACTTTTGGTTGTTGATGGGCTTCATGTAGAAGTAATATTCAACAACACTACTTAAATGGTATTCTGGGTTTGTAATAATAACTTTATCTTAACTGTTATTACTGATGAATGTTGTTCTCTGAGCATATGACTGGTGTGTAATGTACAAGTGTGGGGTCAATAGTGTGAGTATAAAATGTTAATTAAGATATTCAGATTGCCAAGGGTGTAGTATGATTCAATGGAAATTGGACCGTGATGACCTGGATTCCTGACCCCAGATCTAGGGTTGTCACACACTGCAAACAAGAAAAGAAACGATTAAAAGAAGGGAATAAAAATGGAAAGAAGGACAGAAAAATGGGAAAGCTTACAACAGTGATCACTCAAAAATTCAACATCTAAAAATTCTTCAGGCTGGTATCTAACTTCGGATCCTATGAAGTCTCGTAAATCCGCAGAGGTCATAGACCCCAATCGGTTCACAGACTTCAGACGCCCTGGTGAGTGAGCCTGCCACGGTCCTATCGCCCCCAGTTCGGGACCTTCATATCATGCCCACATATTATGCCACCCAGAGTTGGATATGGGAGCCTCAACTAGCCTTTTACAACCTTCCTTTTTATCAAGATAGAACTGGGTTCCATTACTTTTGAAGCAAAAAATGGAGAAAAATAAATTAAGACATAGAAACTGGTTAAGTTCATAGCATCTCGCGATAACTCCATTGATCTGGAGAACCGCATTGGGAACAAGTTGACTCAAGCCACAACCTAATGTTTGAAGTATAAAACGGAAAAAAGGGTGCAGAGGCAATCTTAGACCATACTCAAAATACACATCCGGGATGGCATAACGGTTAGGATGAGGTGGCTTCCACATTCGGTCGCCATCATTGGGGGCAAAAGCACTGTAACCTCGTGGAAAAGAGAGAACTTGACCTAACTTATCAAGATCTGGAGGATGCTTAGAATAAAAACTAGGTTTATTAAATGACTTATTAAACTCAAAAAGAGCTACAAAGCGGGGCCTAACGACATCTTCAACTGAAGGGGTTTGGGAGGCAGATCCTGCAACAACAAGGGTCTTACTAACATACCTAGGGGAGAAAGATTCAGCCTTTACAGGAACAAAATTTCGAAGAAGATAGCGAGATCGGCTAGTCTTTCAACGGGTAAACTTTCAAGACTTCCTTCACTCTCGACATGTTCTACACTCTTAGCAGAAGAATACGAAGCTATGGTGGCTTTCATAGTGATAGAAAGAAAGAAAAATAAGATAAAGGAATAAAAGCAAAAAAGAAAGACGTAGAAAAGATGGGAACAGAGAAAGTACCTTACACACCACAAAGATGAAGGCTGGAAGGGTGAAGAAAAGGAAAATAAAGAATGAAGAAAGTAATTAGCATTTATAGACAAAAGAAGAAAGGAAAAGAAACACTCTACCTCTTCAATGGATGGACACAACTTCCAAGACGTGGGAAAATGGACGGACAAGACAACTGCTAATGAGTGTGGAATTTTTTTTCTCTTTTCAAAAAATATATATGCACACACACAAACCAAGTCTCATGATATAATTTGTTGTATTGTAATATGGGCCAGTAAAGTAGATAATTTAAAAAGATCTAAAGAACTTTCTTTTTTTACTTAAGGGGGGACTTCTGTTGGGCCATAGACCCACCTAGTTAGGAAAGGCCCATTAAAAGCCCAATTAGAGGCTCAATATATATACTTGTAATGCCCACTTGTAGAATGATTGGTTCATTAATACACTATATTCTAACACTAGCATAAGGAAATGTCTAGTGCAAGAGGAAATCAAGTATTTCCTCTTTATAATCCATCGGAAAGAGTGAACTCTATTCACAATTTATTAATGCGAGTAATATAAAGTAACTAAATCGGGTCCTGTACATCATTATTTTGAAATCTTTGATTCTGCTGTTTCCATGTTTGATAAGAGTGTATTTGCAATACCACATGAATTATCTCCTTCATATGAGATGTAAGATATGCCACATAAGAGATCTAGCCATGAGTTGTAGTTGGAATGTAAATCCATTTCACAAACTAACAAAAATTCGTAGAATAAAGTCGATGTATGGACAATGAAGCAGCAGATGGTCTATTATTTTCCTCCTCGATATAGAACGAGCACTACTTTGAAATGTTACAACCGAATCTCTTGAGACAAGCAGCAGTAGGAAGTCTCCCTAGGCATGCCAACCATTGAATGAAGGCATATCTATTAAATTTCAATTTGTACCAGATCATATCAGGTCAACGAACCCGATGACATAAATCTTGATCAAGTTCTAGAAATAACCGTTTGAGATTTTTATGAGTAATGGGAGAATACTCACACCAACACACAGAGTCCATCGGATTATCTTCAATGACATGTTCGACTGGATCTGGGAGAGATGCCTAAGGCCATTATGAAAAACACTACTCACCAAAGTGGGGCTGTTATAGGTCGTGATAATCATGCCTCTAGTATCCCAAGATTCATTCCAAAGCTTGGTTGAAGCACCATTTTTTAGTTGTATTCGTAAATGATGTGCAACAATGCTTCGAAGAGAAAGGATTATTTTCCAAGTCCAGGAGCAGTCATTTCCAATAGGCACCGTCCAGAAATAAAATCTATTTAATAGATATCTTCTAACCCACAACATCTAAATAATCCTACACTTGTCATTAAGATTGAGACATGTCATATAAAGGAATTGAGAAGAATTCCATTACTTCGTATCTTGTGTAACATCCCACATCGATTAGATTAAGATCATTCGAGTCCTTTATATAGACAAGCTAATAACTAATGTATACCAAATTTCTAGCTCTTTTAGACTAACAAGTGGTGGGTTGTTGGGTCTGTTATACATTCGGTTATGAGCTTGGATGTTATAAATGGTATCAGAGCTCTATCCGGCTGGAAGTGTAGAGGCATTGCCCGGATTTAGTTAGTTTGTGTGTGGGCTCGATGAGGACTTCGATCCAATAAGAGGGAGTGTTTGTAACATCTCACATCGATTAGATTAAGAGTATTCGAGTCCTTTATATAGACAAGCTAATAACTATTGTATACAAAATTGCTAGCTCTTTTGGATTGACCTATGGTGGGTTGTTGGGTCCGGTATGCATTCGGTTGTGGGTTTGGATGTTATATCTTGGTACCCAGACCCCCTTTTGAGTGAGGAAGACAAAGAGTTCTTCATGCTACTTTAGGCCCCCAACCTCCATATTGTCCTTCCAAAAATCGTTGCATAATTTTGAACACATGTTTGGGTAAGCAATAATAAAATCCTATTGAACTGATTCGAAGGCTTTCCTTAAATCTATTTTTAAAGCACATATCGACATCCCTGTGTTTTTTTGTAGCCCTTGAACAACTCCTGAGCTAATAAAACACTATTTGAAAATTTTCTCCCTGGGATGAAGTCACTCTGAGAAACATTAACAATATGAGCCATCAGCTTCTTCATACGTGAAACCAGGAGTTTCGAAATGCATATATAAGCTATATAACAAAGAGCGATAGGCAAGAAATCTGTCATTTTTGAAGGAGTTAGGACTGAAAATCTAGTAGCACAATATATTTAACTGCCAAGTAAATGAGACTGTCTCAAATTACAATGAGACTGTCTCTTTTGTGTGTGAGAGTATCTCAATTAACTAACAGAGTAAATAAGCAGCAGAAAGTAAATGACAGAAAATAAAGCAAGAACACCAGGAATTTTCACTTGGTTCGGCCCCTACCCAATCTATGGCCTACATCCAAGTCCCTATGCCAACTAGCACAGAGATTATATTATTATAACAATAATATAAAGCTTATAGTCTTTCCCGATTACAAGTTTAAAGCCTCTTGGAAGAACCCTTCCCTTGACACACTTGTCACTGAGCAAACCTGCTACCTAGCCCACTGGCTACCTTGGCTTATGACTTGCAATCCTATCTAATTGCCACAACCCGGCACAAGTATGAATAATATAAATATAAGATTACAACTCGATGAACTGTAACTTCTGTACGTAGTGTATAAGCTTGATAGTCTTTGTAAGAAGTTGTATTGCAGATGTGTTGAGTTGTTGTTGTCCTTGCCAAAAGATCATCTTTTTATAGCATAAGATCATGTAGCCGTTAGAGATGAATCCTTGATAGTATAGCTATTAGAATAAGAATCAATCAAGCATAGATTAGAGATTATATGATCAATCAATCAAAGATTATTAGCAACGGCTATTTTAGGATTTGAATCTCAATCAAATCAAATAATATCTCTGATAGATATTCCAAGATGTATGCCCTGCAATAAATATGATATATATATATATCATGTAACAGATAATGTAGTCGAATATGGAAACTTGGTATCAAATCTCCATAATTTAATTCGCAGACTCATTCAAAAAGATCATCTTAAAAACTTGGGATTAACAATCTCCCCCTTTTTTATGATGATGAACATTTTTGAATGTCAATCAAGCTTATTGTTGTCTCCCCCTGTCAAAAACACTTATGTAGACAATGCAAACAATATAATCCAATAGTCTGAGAATAAATCAAGACATGATATCAAATAAACCCCACAAATATGCCAGATATTCAAACAACCACAATAATGATCAACAACCACAAAATTTAAAAACAACCACATCAGAACATTCAAAGCAACCACACATTCGAAAAAAAACATTCAAAAGCAACTAAGTTCTCCCCCTTTCATCAACATAAAAACAGACTTAATCATCATCAGGAATATCAACTGGATCTTTGCCTTGGCCCTTTTGCTGTACTTTGGAGAATCCCCATAGGTTGAAAAATTCTGAGCAAAGAAATCTGTAGAGGGAGGTTTGCCATCACGAGCATCCATCCACTGAAAAAGCTTCTCCATATATTCATCCTTTGTAAGTCCAAAAGCAGCAGGAGGTGGAATTGCTGGGAGAGGAAGAGGTGCAGTGATTTCTTCAAGTGAGCAATCTCCAATCCAATCTTTCTTTTTATGCCACGGAGTGACATGCTTACCATGCAGAGAAGTAAGCTGGTTTGACAAGAATTGTGTCTCAGAACCCAACTTAAAGAAAAGCTTAACAAATTCTTTTTCCCAAGCTTTGGCAGTATGAGTCATTCCTTCCTGAAGTGAGCCAAATTCGAAATCCATTCTTCTAGTGATGCTTCGATCATTGGCTTTTAATACATCCAATTTGTAATGTAATAACTCCATAGACTTGGACATCAAAGCAAGAGAAGATTCAACAGAAATCAATTTAGTTTGAAAGGACTCGATGGCTATAGAGTTAGCTCCAACTTGAGCAAAGAGACCATCAAGAAAAGCATTCAGTTGAACATTACCAAAAGAGGGTGGAGCAATGGGAGAGTGTGGCAAAGAAGTATCTGACCGAGAATCATCATTCTCAAAAACAAGCTGATTGAACTCATTAACCGAAAGATGGTTACGAGTTAGGGTATTTGAATCAAAAGTTTCAGACAAATTATCCACTTTATCAGTGTCATCAATCACTTTGAAGTATTCAAAAACTTTAGTCAAAAGACAGGGGTATGGCAAATTGTTATGCTATAATTACGCAAGCGCACGTAGTCACAAGTAATACAATTAAAGTTCGTTCCACAGAGATATGGTTATGGTTCTATTCAGTAAATATGCCTATGCAACAATGTATGGTTTTAATTCACTGCTAAGAAAAATAACAAAATTGAGATTGATTATCTAAATTAACTAAGTGCAAATTATAAAACTAAGAATTAAACAATTAACGAGAGTAAAAATTCGAATTACTTATATGAAAATAAACATGGAATCCTAGTTTCATCATCTACTTCACTTAGAGTTGCAGCCTTTAATTAAAACATGCGATGGTTATGATATCTGATCGAATAACACGAAACAAGTAAAAGTTACCTCTCGGTATACTAATACCAATATACACATACATCCACAAAAGAGATAGAAGATGAATAGTCACCTATTATGTTTAGACCCTATATCTCTATAGAATTTGAAAACATAAAGGTTGAAGCACAAGTTATCCACTTAGATCACATAGGGTAGCATAATATCTCTATTCATGCCACAAATCATGATGTCAAAACACCAACCTATCCTATGCTAGCATGGCAAGTTCTAAATCTCAAGATCCACTCTCGTTTAGCAAGAGATTAACAAATTAGATGTTCGCGACGCACCTAAATTCAATAAGCACAACCATACCAGGATATCAAAAATTCACCACACATAAATCTTTAAGGCATACAAACTACTAAGCTACATAGAAAAATCCACTAGGATCCCACGACAACGATTAGCTCATAATTGAACCGTTCATCGTCATGGGATTTGATGAAAACATGATATAAAACAAGATATGGAAGAAAGAAGTAATAATATTATTAAAATTTAGAGTTGAGAAAACAAATCTATAATCCAACGTATACAAAAGATGAAGTAGATCTAGATCCTTGCTTGTCACGAGCGTTGAATCCTTCTCTCCTTTTCTCCCTTGCAGATCTCAGCTGGTTACAATAATAATGCGATGATATCTAAATTACAATGCTTAGATGTGTTTTTATAGGCTCTAGCTTTCTTGCCCAGCAAGAATTTATCTTCTATTACAATTAGAATTTAATTAAGGTGCTAAAAACTGCCCAGAATACAATTAGAATTAGAAAAAGGGCAAAACAGTAAATTCCCAGCCATGCTTCACAAAGACTACGTGCGCGAATTAATTCAGCACATTACTTGCACGTGCTTCCTATCCCAGGTTGTAGAAAATCTCTCAAGCTTCGCGTGGGCAGTAAGATCGCTGAAAACGGACTTACAGAACTCCAGATATGGCCAAAACAGTGTAAGCTGCGCAGCCTTCCCAGAAAATCCGAATTTTAATCAATTAATTCCCAAAAAATTATAGAAGCATCCTCCTTAATCAACATTCTCGTAACTCTGCACAACTAAGCAAAACACATCAAAACTACAAGAAACTTGAGTCCAAGACAATCAATTTAAGCCGATTTAGAATGTTCCAAGTGGATATAACATCCACTTATCACACCCCCAAACTTAAACCGATGCTTGTCCTCAAGCATAAACAATTACAACTAACTAACTAACTGTTACCACTTCCGTAGGTGATCACGATTGCATTTGGCATATGCAACAAGCCCTTTAAACCCCTAGGCAGCCCTAGTGAACGAGTAAGGTCTCGTGAGGGCCTATAGCGAATGTACCCACAAAATCCATTTAACCTAATGCAATGCAATGCATGAATGCAACTAATATGCAAATGCAATTAATCTAGTCTACCATACCTTCAAATCCTCTCATGCCATATCAACTTAATAATCAAAGTAAATATGCAATGTCTTGGTGTCGAAAGTGCAAGTATTCACATAGTCTACTCAATGAACATGCATAAGTTCTCACAAGTCCATGTCAAGTGTAAGAATAAGTTAGTAAACATGCTAAGCCTACAAGAGCACATCTTTGAGACAACACTCGGGATCTCATACGCAAGAACAAGCAAACACTCACAATCCACTCACAAAAGAATATTCACTCAAGAACAAGGGTAAGTGTATCACTCAATTCCAACAAAATCATAAACATGCTTGACATTTGGTATCAATCTAACTCTTAACACAACATACATCAATGACGATAATCAAAAGGTCTTTAATTGGGTTGTAACGGGGCTAGGGACAAGGTTTGTCAAATAAGCCAAAACAGGTGAAGTGTCAAAAGCTAGTAAGTACCATAATACATCATTCACAACACCATATTTCCCCCCACATAATCTTTACTAAAACAAACACTCGACTAGTCGACTAAAATAGGATCACAACAAACACAAACATGCTCTCATAATATTTTTCTCTCTTTTTTTTCTCTTTTTTTTTTCGAGAGCTAAATTCGAGAGCTAAATAGAACACATACAATAATATAAACAATAACAATGATCCCATAATTTATTACATATGTCGACTATCAAGTAAACAACCAAACCCAATTTTCAATATTCCCCCCAAAAGTAAGACCAACAATAAACCCCTCTTTACACACCTTATTACTCCCTTAAGCACTCTACTAGCCTTTGACAATGTGGGTTCAAATTAATCTAAGGCTAATACAAGAAAAAGGTCTCGGCAAGTAATGTGGTATGTCATCGAAAAAATAGGATTAAGCTCAACAGGTTAAATAATTGATCATGTAAATATGGTGTGGTAATATGGGAAAATATGCGGTTATTCCTAAATGCCTTTATCATTTTAATCGTCAAATAATGTCATGCGTTTCAAGAAAGACCTCAAACAACTGCTAGCAATGCAAACAATCCGTGGACACTCAAGCAAACGAATAAATTGCAAAAATGCATTAAGGCTCAAAATCTCACTTGGTGGAAAAACATACTCAATCCCAAGCAAACATCTCTCTAACGCACCAACTTGTATTCAAAGCATGCAAACTAAATCATCTTGCATATATTCATGTCCTTCTAATCACTTACAACATTCAATAAGTCTACTAGCTTCAACTTACTAGTGTATGTGTGTGCACAAGAACAAAGCATATCACTTCTCAATCAAAAGCGTCAACAACACAAAATTCCTATCAAGCATGGGTGCAAATGCAAACTATTATGAACTCACATGAAATACAAAAAATAAAAACAGAATGTCCTATATGAAACAAACGTAGATAACACAAACATAAATGCATAATTTACTACTACTAATATGCAAAGCATGAAATCCTACATGAACGAATAATACAACAACAACTACTAATCCCTCAAACCACCCCCAAACTTAAAATATTCAATGTCCGCATTGAATGGAAGTAAATACAAGGAATATCAGAAAACATACATAATCGTCCTCCTCCTCGGAGGAATCAGAATCTGGCGGTGGATACTGCGTACGAGCTCCATAGACTGGCCAGCTTGCCTGAATACCCGCATCTCTCAAAGCTGTAGCCATATCCTGAGCATACTCCCGGTTACAAGCATGAATAGCATCCATCCGCCTGTACAAACGCCTAAAGTGGGCCTCCAAAACTCTCGGTACTCTCGAAACACGTGGCGGAGCGCCCGCTCCATGACCACTAGCACCAGCATCATTTACAATATAACCAAGCCCCCTCGGATGTGGAACCCCACCTTGCCAGTCAGGCATTCGATCAATAGACACATCAGTAATGGTAGCCAAAATTGACTGCAACTCCTCATCCGCACCCCAGGTAACACCACTATCTTTACATAAACCAGCTATAACAGAAGCATGGGGCATCGATGATAGTGCATTAGACTTTAAAAACCGGAAATATTCTGATGAACAATATAGGCTACATCAATGTACTTCCCCTTTAGAATGCCCCAAAGAAGAATCACTCTATCAACTGTGACCTCACTTATATGAGAAGTAGGCATAATATTCGCACAAAGGAATGCATACCATGCACGTGCAAATTTATTCATAGCAGAAGACAGAAAATTAACTGGCTCAGTGGTTCCCAATTTATACTTCCAAACTGTACCAGAAACACATAACTCACGAACAATTGCCTCCAAATCCACATTCTTACTAGTCTTCCTTGCCCAATCTTCATCCCCCACAAGCTTAGGTGGTTGGCCCAAAATTGCACGAATAGCATCAACACTATAATCCACCTGTTTACCTCGAACCATGCACACCTCATCCGGCTCACCTTTAGCATTCGCATAAAACTCCCTAACAACATTCACCGGAACCGGAGCAGGTGCCTTACAAATCTCTCCCCAACGTAACTCACTAATCACATCAACCAACCCATAATGACGAGTTGGCAAAAACCCCCTTTCTTTCGCCACCGACCTTGACAACAACCGATTATACTCAACCTCCGCATCTGTAGAAGAAAATCTCTCCACCCTAATAGAACCACCCCTCATTCGCTTAGGCGCCATAATAATCAAAACCCTACTCAATAATAGCACCCCCAACTACCACCAAGAAATATCCCACCAAAAACCACCAAGCAAAATCACACCAAAAATACCCAAGTAACACGAATAATACAAAAACCCCAATTTACAAGAACACAAATTCGTAATAAAAATAAAATAGAGAAAAGAAATCCCACTACGAATCAAAGAGGTGAACTTGTACTAATTTTCCCCCAAACTTGAATTTTTTAGAGATGTAGAAGAGGTATAGAATGAATTGGGTGTGCATGTATGGGTATATATAGGCCATGGAGTGATAGGATGAATATAAGAATTTTAATGTGAAAAGGAAAAAATTTGGGTAGAAATTGGAATTTGATATAGGATAGAAAAAATATTTAATGGATAAAAGAAAAAGAATTAGAAAAGAAATAGGAATTTGAAATTTTTTTTTAGGAGAGATGAGGGGTTTTGGAATTGAAATAGGAAAAGATTTAGGGAAGAGATGGGAGTATAAATAGATTTGGGGTGAGAAAATATTTTTTTTATATACACAACAGGTGCACACACGAGCAACACAGTAAAACACGGCTGAATTTTTTTTTTTTTTCTGAGGATCACGCGCAAGTTGCCAGCGTGAGAGGCAAACTGCCATGAGACCAGATGCGCCGGAGCAAATAGCGCGACAGGGGGGCAAATTGCTTCCAATACAGACGCGCAGGCGCAACTAGCACGACAGAGGGGCAAATGGCGCCAAGGTCAGTAACGCAGGGGCAAATTGCGTTACAGACCTGCAAATTGCACACTTTTTTTTTTTTTTTGAAGAAAGAAGTAATAATGTATACAACAAAGCTTGGGTTGCCTCCCAAGAAGTGCTCGTTTAATGTCATTAGCTTGACATTCTTCCGAAAAATCACGAACGAGATAAAACAGCGGCAACCTTCTCACGGTTTACCGTACCACCAAAATAAGGCTTAAGTCTATGTCCATTCACCTTGAAAGAATCATCAATAGAACCTCTAAATATCTCCACTGCTCCACTAGGAAATACTTCCTTGACTGTAAACGGACCCGACCACTTTGATTTGAGCTTACCCGGAAAAAGTTTAAGACGAGAATTATAAAGCAACACCTGTTGACCCGACACAAATGACTTATGCACCAACTTCTTATCATGCCACCTCTTAACCTTCTCCTTTTACATTTTCGCATTCTCATAAGCCTGTTCACGAAATTCTTCAAGCTCATTTAACTGAAGTAGACGTTTCTCACCCGTAGCCGAAATATCCAAATTCAATTTCTTCAACGCCCAATAGGCCTTGTGCTCTAGCTCGGCCGGCAAATGACAAGCCTTACCAAATACCAACTGATAAGGAGACATACCTAGGGGTGTCTTGTAAGCAGTTCTGTACGCCCAAACCGCCTCGTCTAGCTTCAACGACCAATCCTTACGAGATGGATTCACCACTTTCTCAAGAATTCTTTTGATTTCACGATTCGAAACCTCCGCTTGACCATTAGTTTGGGGATGATAAGCAGTGGCAACACGATGAGTCACATTATATTTCGCCATCACTATAGTAAATTGATGATTACAGAAGTGTGTCCCCTCATCACTGATTATAGCTCGTGGAGTTCCAAAACGCGTGAAAATCTGCTTGTGAAGAAAATTCAGCACTACCTTAGCATCATTGGTTGGTAAGGCTTTCACCTCGACCCATTTAGAAATGTAATCCACAGCTAGCAAGATATACTGATTATTGCAAGACGAAACAAACGGCCCCATGAAATCAATTCCCCACACATCAAAAATCTCAACTTCAAGAATAGTATTCAGAGGCATCTCATTCCTCCTAGAGATATTACCAACCCTTTGACATCGATCACAACTCATCACGAATCTATGAGAATCCTTAAACAGAGTCGGCCAATAGAATCCCGATTGAAGTACTTTCTGAGCTGTTTTATCACCACCATAATGGCCTCCATATGTGGTAGAATGACAATCATGCAAAATACTTTCCGTCTCACTATAAGGAATGCATCTCCTCAAATTCTGATCCATACCAAGCTTGAACAAGAAAGGCTCGTCCCAACGGTACCACTTCACATCATGTAAAAACTTCTTCTTTTGAGCATAAGAGAATTCCGGAGGGATGACATTACTAACTAGATAGTTCACATAATCTGCAAACCATGGCTCTTCACCTTGCACCCCAAAAAGTTGCTCATCTGAAAAAGATTCATTAATAAGAGATTTGGCATGTGAATCCTTACCGTGGTCCTCCAAACGTGACAAATGGTCAGCCACCTGATTTTCTGTGCCCTTTCTATCCTTGATCTCCACATCAAATTCTTGCAGTAACAGCACCCAACGAATCAATCTAGGCTTTGAATCCTTCTTCGACATGAGATATCGAATAGCAGCATGATCCGTATACACAATCACCTTCGTACCAAGCAAATAAGATCTGAATTTCTCGAAAGCATAGACAACTGCTAGCAACTCCTTCTCCGTAGTGGTGTAGTTAAGCTGAGCATCATTGAGGGTTTTACTAGCATAGTAAACCACATGAAAAATTTTGTCCTTCCTTTGCCCAAGCACAGCTCCAACAGCATAGTCACTAGCATCACACATTAGCTCAAACAGTTCCTCCCAATTAGGTGCAGTAATGATTGGTGTAGTAGTCAGCTTCTTTTTCAAGAGCTCAAAAGATGCAAGGCACTCATCATCAAACTTGAAAGGAACATCCTTCTCCAGCAGGTTGCACAAAGGTTTAGAGATTTTGGAGAAGTCTTGAATGAATCGCCGATAGAATCCCGCATGACCAAGAAAACTGCGAATTCCTTTAACGGAGATAGGTGGAGGAAGATTTTCGATTGTCTCCACCTTAGCCCTATCCACTTCAAGCCCCTTGCTAGATACCTTGTGCCCAAGAATAATTCCTTCTTGCACCATAAAGTGGCACTTCTCCCAATTAAGAACCAGATTAGTCTCCACACAACGTTTCAATACCAAGCCAAGATTATGCAAGCACTCGTCATATGAAGTACCAAAAACTGAGAAGTCATCCATAAAAACCTCCACATTAGTGCCAATCATATCTGAGAAAATAGCCATCATACACCTTTGAAAAGTAGCAGGAGCACCACAAAGTCCAAAAGAAACTCGACGAAAAGCAAAAGTGCCAAAAGGACATGTGAATGTGGTCTTCTCTTGATCTTCCGGAGCAATGCAAATTTGATTATAGCCAGAATAACCATCAAGCAAACAATAATACTCGTGTCCTGCCAACCTGTCTAACATCTGATCAATGAATGGAAGAGGAAAATGGTCTTTTCTCGTGGCCTTGTTGAGCTTCCGATAGTCCATGCAAACTCTCCATCCCGTAACTGTCCGAGTAGGGATGAGCTCTTTCTTCTAATTAGCAACAACTGTCATGCCTCCTTTCTTTGGCACACATTGAACCGGACTCACCCAAGAACTGTCTGAGATAGGATAGATAATACCAGCATCTAACCACTTTAGAATTTCCTTTTTCA
Organism: Kitagawia praeruptora; assembly: GCA_037693485.1. Lineage (NCBI taxonomy): Eukaryota > Viridiplantae > Streptophyta > Magnoliopsida > Apiales > Apiaceae > Kitagawia > Kitagawia praeruptora. Next base: position 123,464,245 of record CM075351.1, on the reverse strand, counting down.
CCACCTCTTTCATAATAGGATTAAGTCGTCTTTGATGTTCAACAGTAGGCTTAGCTCCTTCCTCTAGCAGAATTTTGTGCATGCAATAAGAAGGGCTGATTCCCTTGATATCTGCTATGGTCCAACCAATTGCTGACTTGAACTCCCTCAAAATTCGCAAGAGCTTTTCTTCCGCACTAGCTGACAAGTTAGAAGCAATAATAATAGGTAATGTAGATGCATCACCAAGAAAAGCATACCTCAAGTGCTCAGGAAGTGGTTTGAGTTCAAGTGTAGGAGCTTCCTCAATAGATGGTTTAAGACGCCCCTCAGAATTTTTCAACTCTGCTAACCCAAGTGATTCAAAAGGCATGTCAAATCTCTTTCTCCATGGAGTTGAATTTAACTGTTGTAATTTCTCGGTTATATCTTCTTCTTCAAAATCAGAATCACCAACTAACACTTTTTCCAAAGAATCAGACTTTAACAACTGCTCAAACTCCCTAGTAACTGCAGAATCAATAAGATCCACCTTCAAGCACTCTTCTTCATCTGAGGGGAATTTCATTGCGTTGAAAACGTTAAAAGTGACATTCTGATCTTGCACCCTCATGGTGAGTTCCCCTTTCTGCACATCAATCAAAGTCTTTCCAGTAGCCAAGAACGGTCTTCCCAAGATTATGGGAATCTTCTTATCTTCCTCAAAATCTAAGATCACAAAATTAGCAGGAAATATGAGTTTATCAACTTTCACCAAAACGTCCTCCACTATGCCTCCAGGATATGTGATAGATCGATCAACCAACTGCAAAGAGATGTTAGTTGGCTTTGGCTCCGGTAGACCAAGTTGCATGTAGACTGACAAGGGCATAAGATTGATGCTAGCTCCCAAATCACACAAACACTTGCTGAAAGAAAGATTGCCAATAGTACAAGGAATGGTGAAACTTCCCGGATCTTTAAGCTTAGGTGGCAACTTCTGTTGCAGAATGGCACTACACTCCTCCGTTAGAGCAACGGTCTCTAATTCATCGAGCTTCAATTTACGAGAAAGAATACCCTTCATGAACTTGGCATAGCTCGGCATCTGTTCAAGAGCTTCCGCGAAAGGAATGTTAATCTGCAACTTTTTGAACACCTCTAAGAACTTAGCAAACTTCTTGTCCAAATTCTGCTTCTGGAGTCTTCTAGGATATGGAGGAGGAGGATAGATCTGAGTATTCTTTGCAGACGGCTCCACAAAATTTTTAACAGGTTCCTTGCTCTTCTCTACTTCACCATCTAGCTTATCAGTAACTAAATCAGATTTCTCAATTTCGGGCACTACAGATTTTTCGACTTGCTGATTCTGCACTTCTTCATCTTCCTTAGCGTCTGATTTAGGATCTGATGTCACCTTTCCCGATCTCAAGGTCACAGCCTTCACCTGCTCCTTGTTGTCTCTCCTACCTGGATTAATCTCTATATCACTAGGAAGAGTTCCTTGTGGTCTGCTAAATAAAGCACTTAAAATCTGTCCCAGCTAGCTCTCGAAGATCTTTTGAGAAGCTTGCAGATTCTTCACCATCATCCTCAAATCATCTATCTCTGATTTTTCATTAGAAGATTGCCCCACCTGAGCCTGAGGCTGTTGCTGCTAAAATCCAGAAGGTTGATATGGTGCCCTTGGAGCATAAGGCTGTTGATAACCTTGATTGAATGGCTTCGCTTGCTGATAATATTGTTGAGTATTTTGATTATTGCTCCAGCTGAAATTGGGATGATTCCGATTATTAGGATGATAAGTGGCTGGAACTGGCATAGCAGGTCTCTGAAAATTACTCACGAACTGTGCTGATTCAGAAGAGATAGCACACTGATTCGTCTCATGTGCGCCCGCACATAACTCACAAACACTAGCCACCTGCTGAACTCCATAATTAGCAAGAGAATCCACCTTCATAGCAAGAGCCTTCAACTGAGCTGTAATCATTGAAGCTGTATCTACTTCCAAAATTCCTGCTGCCTTGCCTTGAGATAGCCTTTGGGTTGGATTTTGATATTCATTAGCAGCCATCATCTCTATAAGTTCATAAGCTTCATCATAGCTCTTCGCCCACAGAGCTCCACCTGATGCTACATCTAGCAAAGGCCTAGACTGTGCTCCCAACCCATTGTAGAACCCATTAATAACCATCCAATCAGGCATGCCATGATGAGGACACTTGCGTAGCATCTCCTTGTAGCGTTCCCAAGCCTCACACAAGGTCTCGCTAGATTGCTGTTGGAATTGAGTCAACTGGTTCCTTAATGCTGCAGTTTTCGCCATAGGGAAGAATTTAGTAAGGAACTTCTGAGCAAGATCTTCCCATGTAGTAATGGAACCAGGTGGCAAATGGTGTAGCCAGCTCTTAGCCTTATCCCTCAGAGAGAATGGGAAAAGCCTCAACCTGATAGCATCATTCGTCACACCATTACATTTGAAAGTGTCGCAGATTTCGATAAAGTCCCGAACATGCATGTTGGCATCTTCCGTAGAAGCACCCCCAAACTGGACTGAATTCTGCACCATCTGAATTGTGCCAGACTTGATCTCAAAATTGTTCGCTGCAATAGCTAGCCTAATAATGCTAGACTGGATGTCATTGAGTTTCGGCTGAGAATAGTCCTTCAAAGCCTTAGCTGCTGCTGCATCTGCCATTGCTACTGTAGCTTCAGATTCCTCTTCCTTATTCTCTAAATTCTCTACACGATCATTTTTTGCCAGTTTTTGTAAACGAGCTTGCGAACGTGTTTGCATACAAACTTAAGTACCTGAAACACCACGAATCAAACAAACTAAGTAAGAAATCCGAGTCAGTGAACGCTAACGACCACTGATGACAAGCACATAAACTAAAATAAAAACACCGATGATCCCCGGCAGCGGCGCCAAAAACTTGTTATGCTATAATTACGTAAACGCACGTAGTCACAAGTAATACAATTAAAGTTCGTTCCACAGAGATCTGGTTATGGTTCTATTCAGTAAATATGCCTATGCAACAATGTATGGTTTTAATTCACTGCTAAGAAAAATAACAAAATTGAGATTGATTATCTAAATTAACTAAGTGCAAATTATAAAACTAAGAATTAAACAATTAACGAGAGTAAAAATTCGAATTACTTATATGAGAATAAACATGGAATCCTAGTTTCATCATCTACTTCACTTAGAGTTGTAGCCTTTAATTAAAACATGCGATGGTTATGATATCTGATCGAATAACATGAAACAAGTAAAAGTTACCTCTCGGTATACTAATACCAATCTACACATACATCCACAAAAGAGATAGAAGATGAATAGTCACCTATTATGTTTAGACTCTATATCTCTACAGAATTTGAAAACATAAAGGTTGAAGCACAAGTTATCCACTTAGATCACATAGGGTAGCATAATATCTCTATTCATGCCACAAATCATGATGTCAAAACACCAACCTATCCTATGCTAGCATGGCAAGTTCTAAATCTCAAGATCCACTCTCGTTTAGCAAGAGATTAACAAATTAGATGTTCGCGACGCACCTAAATTCAATAAGCACAACCATACCAGGATATCAAAAATTCACCACACATAAATCTTTAAGGCATACAAACTACTAAGCTACATAGAAAAATCCACTAGGATCCCACGACAACGATTAGCCCATAATTGAACCGTTCATCGTCATGGGATTTGATGAAAACATGATATAAAACAAGATATGGAAGAAAGAAGTAATAATATTATTAAAATTTAGAGTTGAGAAAACAAATCTATAATCCAACGTATACAAAAGATGAAGTAGATCTAGATCATTGCTTGTCACGAGCGTTGAATCCTTCTCTCCTTTTCTCCCTTGCAGATCTCAGCTGGTTACAATAATAATGCGATGATATCTAAATTACAATGCTTAGATGTGTTTTTATAGGCTCTAGCTTTCTTGCCCAGCAGGAATTTATCTTCTATTACAATTAGAATTTAATTAAGGTGCTAAAAACTGCCCAGAATACAATTAGAATTATAAAAAGGGCAAAACAGTAAATTCCCAGCCATGCTTCACAAAGACTACGTGCGCGAATTAATTCAGCACATTACTTGCACGTGCTTCCTATCCCAGGTTTTAGAAAATCTCTCAAGCTTCGTGTGGGCAGTAAGATCGCTGAAAACGGACTTACAGAACTCCAGATATGGCCAAAACAGTGTAAGCTGCGCAGCCTTCCCAGAAAATCCGAATTTTAATCAATTAATTCCCAAAAAATTATAGAAGCATCCACCTTAATCAACATTCTCGTAACCCTGCACAACTAAGCAAAACACATCAAAACTACAAGAAACTTGAGTCCAAGACAATCAATTTAAGCCGATTTAGAATGTTCCAAGTGGATATAACATCCACTTATCACAAATGCATGGAGTCATGAGAAGCACAATGAATCATGTTACGAATTAAGAAAGAAGCAACATTGAAATGAATTTGCTTGACAAATAAAGATAGCAAAATTGAATCTTGATAGGTGACCCTATCTCGACCACTTTTGCGCGGTAAAAGGTTTGTATGAAAGAACTTGAATAGTAAAAGACAAGTAGGAGTAAGAGATGATACCAAGGGTTTGGAGTCAGCCGAGATCGAAGAATCACCGAGAATGGTTCGAAGCTGTTCTTCATATGAGAGGTCTTCAATCTCTGAAAATGGTTGATGAGAGGTGAATGGACAAGGTCCACTAGCAGCAACTCCAAGAATAGATCCAATCCAGTCCGCAGTAAGAACAATAGGAACACCCTTGACATTTGAATACACCATCTCGTTATGCCCTTTAGTCAGATTAGAGTAAAAATCATGAACCAGAGAGGGGTAAAATTTCGTCGGAGGCGACAAGAGATATGCACACTTGAGAGTCTCAAACATCTGCACTATACCAATGCGCTGAAGTAAGTCACTATCGACCATCCTTTCTTTGAGAATCCGTTTAGCCTTGTTTCTAGAAGAACCCTTAGTAGTCAGGAACTCAGCTTTCATACTGGGCTCCGGAATGGAAGATTCAGAGTTGGAATGATCTTCAGAGGTCCCTGCCTTTAGTCTTTTAGAAGACACGGACTTAGTAGGAAGCTTGCCGGAACGAGTAGCAACCGATCGATATTTTCGTTTCACCATTAGAAGAGAAAGGGGAAAATCAGAGAGAGAAGAGGAGAGACAATAGACACAAAGTAAGAGAAAAGAAAGTTGTAGAGACACTTATAGGGATACATGCCCGAGAAAGAAGCAATTAAGGGATACAGGTGTTAACCATGCAAGAAAATAGCATAAATTGATGCCCATTACTAACAAATAAAACTACCACAAATTTACAATTAAATCAATTTTAAATACTTAAACAAATTCACATATGCACATAATCACGAATTAAGGAAAATTAAGTCACAATACATAAATACTATTTACCAATCGATCAATTAAAGGGTGCACATACCAAGCTCCCTTCGAAGCATGCAAAACCTGTCCTCAGATAAAGGATTAGTAAAAATATCAGCTTTTTGATTTTCAGTAGGAATAAAAATAAGCTCGATATTACCTTTTGCAACATGATCTCGAATAAAATGATGACGAACATCAATATGTTTAGTACGGGAGTGCATGATAGGATTTTTGGAAATATTAATAGCAGATGTATTATCACAATAAATTGGGATATTTGAACATTTTATACCAAAATCTTTCAAGGTTTGCTGCATCCAAAGGATTTGTGCACAGCAGCTACCTGCAGCTATATATTCTCCTTCTGCTGTCGACATTGCAACAGATGTTTGTTTCTTACTGTGCCAAGCTACTAGACAATCACCTAAAAATTCACATGCTCCACTAGTACTTTTACGATCAATTTGTGATCCTGCGTAGTCAGCATCTGAAAAACTGATTAAATCGAAAGACGGGGAACTGGGATAGAATAGTCCCAAGTCGTCAGTTCCCTTTAAATATTTAAATATTCGCTTTACAGCATTAAGATGGGATTCCTTAGGGTCTGCTTGGAAGCGAGCACACAAGCAAACACTAAACATGATATCTGGACGAGATGCAGTAAGATATAAAAAAGAACCAATCATACCTCTGTATTTGGTAATATCAACAGACATACCATTTTCATCCTTAGTAAGTTTGGTGGTGACACTCATTGGAGTTGATTTGGCAGTGACATGCTCTAAATCAAACCTTTTGAGTAGATCTTTAATATACTTACTCTGATGGATAAAGATACCTGCATTAGACTGGTTAATTTGAAGTCCAAGAAAGAATTGTAATTTTCCCATAAGACTCATGTCAAACTCCTTATGCATACAGTCTGAAAACCATTTGCATAAAACCTCATCTGAAGCTCCAAACACAATATCATCAACGTATACTTGAACCAATAAAAAATTATTTTTCTTATGAAATATAAAGAGAGTAGGATCGAGTGTACCACGAGTAAAACTTGAGTCAACAAGGAATGTACTGAGTCGATCATACCAACACCTGGGAGACTGTCTAAGACCATAGACAGACTTCTTGAGTTTGTATACGAAGTGTGGATACTTCTCATGAATGAAACCTGGAGGCTGCTTTACATAGACTTTTTCCTGCAGATATCCATTTAAGAATGCGCTTTTGATGTCCATCTGATAAAGCTTGAAGTTCTTGTATGCTGTAAATGCCATAAGAATATGTATAGCTTCTAGACGAGCTACTGGAGCATAGGTCTCGTCGTAGTCGAAACACTCCTGTTGATTATAGCCCTGAGCCACGAGACGAGCTTTATTTCTGATAATGTTTCCGTCTTCATCCTTTTTGTTCTTGAAAACCCAGCGAGTACCAATGATTGTGACATCATTTGGAGGTGGTACAAGTTCCCACACGTCACAGCGTTCAAATTGGTTAAGTTCCTCTTGCATTGTTATTGACCATTGTTCGTTTTCCACTGCCTCTTGAGCATTTTTGGGCTCGAATTCAGCTACAAAGGCATAGAATGCACAAAAGTTTCTAACCCTGCTTCGAGTAGTGATTCCTTGATTTAAATCTGAAAGCAAATTGTCTAGAGGATGATTCTTCACAACTCTGGAGGATTTAGGAAGATTCAATCGACTTATTTCTTCTTCATTTGCATTATCTGATTGATAAGGAATTCCTGACAAGTTTCTTTCAGTTCCAGAAGATTGATTGTCAGATGCTTCAGAAAACTCTGGATATGATTGAGAGAGAGTAGAATTCCTTTGAGGTGTCTCATGTTCTGTTGAAGAATGAGGCAGTTTCTTTTCAAATTGAGACTGTCTCTTTTCCGATTGGGGTTGTCTCTTTCCGGATTGAGACTGATCCTTTTGAACATGAGAATCATCATCTGCATTAACTTCCCAACCTTTGGCTAGATCAAGATTAGACTCATTGAAGTAATATTAATAGATTCCTCTACTTTATTCTTCTCAGGATTATAGACACGATATGTCTTACTCGAAGTGGAGTAACCCAAGAATATACCTTCAGTAGCACGGGGATCAAATTTCCCACGATTTGGCTGAGTATCTAGAATAAAGCATTTAGAACCAAAAACTTGAAAATAGCTAATGTTAGGAGTTTTATTCTTAAGCAATTCATATGGAGTTTTCAACAAAATAGGACGAATTAACACTCTATTAAGAACATAACAAGAAGTATTTACCGCTTCTGCCCAGAATTTTCGAGGCAACTTACTCTCATGAAGCAAAGTTCTAGCAGTTTCTTGTAGTGTTCTATTTTTGCGTTCAACTACTCCGTTCTGTTAAGGAGTACGTGGAGCAGAAAATTCATGTGATATGCCTCTGGCCTTGCAAAATGTGACAAAGTCTTTCTCGAATTCACCACCATGATCACTCCTGATAGTTCTCAGCTTTTTGGAGTACTTGGTTTCAAGGTTAGCAATTAAATATTGAAATTCACTAAAAGCTTCATCTTTAGTACGAAGAAATAGTACCCAAGTGAATCGAGAAAAATCATCAACTATAACAAAAGCATATTTCTTACCTCCAACACTCACACACCTTTCAGGTCCAAAAAGGTCGAGATGCAACAACTGCAATGAATCAGTTGTAGAAACCTGATTTTTGGTTTTGAAAGATGTCTTGACTTGCTTTCCTAATTGACAAGCAGAACAACGCTCCGTCTTTTTATATTTGAGCTTAGGCAGACCTTTGACTAGACCACGAGATGAAATTTTCTTCAAGTGATCCATATGAACATGTCCAAGTCTTCTGTGCCATAGATGCTGCTGTTCTTGAATAGAAGCTAGACAAATTTCTTCCTGTTGTTCATCAAAATCTAATACAAAGATGTTTCCTTTTCGTTTGGCTACTAAGGGAGCCTCATTAGAGTTAGTACCAATAAAACAAACATTTTTATCAAAATTAACCTTATGACCAGAATCTGTGAGTTGACTAACACTGATAAGATTGTACTTAAGACCATCAACCAATCTTACATCATTAATAGAGAATTTTTCATTACCTGTGGTGCCTTTTCCAATAATCCTTACCGTATTGGAATCACCCAAGGTAACTAATCCTCCATCTGACGCAATTAGAGATAGAAATTTTGACTTGTCTCCTGTCATATGACGAGAGCAACCACTGTCTATGATCCACTTATTCTTTGGAACGTGAACCTTCAAGCACACCTGCAAAAACATATATATATTCATGTCTTAGGTACCCACCTTGATTTGGGTCCTGCATTGTTAGTATCTATGATATTATATAAATGTCTTTCTTTTTTCTTAATCCAAATTTGAGCAGTATTAGAGGAATCATGCACATATGAATAATATGATTTAGCAGTTTGACCCTTGATGTTACAGAATTTGGATTCTGCTGAGACATGTCCCCTTTTTCCGCAATCCTTGCATTTCTCATACGGCATATTGTACTTCATAGTAGTCCTCTTATTGGTCTTTTGAAATACATTCCTTTTGCCTGTGTTGAAACCCAGTCCTTCCTTTCCTAAGGAAGATTTTTGGACTGCCAGCATTACATCTAGTGTGCCTTCACCGTGCACGAATTTAGCTAGATCTTTCTTGAGACGATCAATCTTTTCTTGTAATTCATTGAACTTTTGTTCTGTTTCCTCCTTTTTGCTTTCTGTTTCTTTGGAAGACTCTTTTTTCTGCCTTAGTGTGGCCAAACATGCGTCCTTTCTTTCAATCTCACTTTTCAGATGTGTATTTTCTTCAGCAAGCTTTTTCATCTTTTCATGAAGCAATTTGATCTCTTCAACAAATGATTCCTCTTTCATAGAATCATCCATCTCACTTAGCACTTCATTTAATGCTTGCTTTAAATATGCATTTTTGCTACGCAATTTTTTATTTTGTGCCTGCAAGGTTAATAAATCTTCAACAATGAATGATTTTGGAGGAGTAAAAAATACCTCTTCGTTTTCACTGAAGCTTTCATCAAGTCCAGCAAAACACATTTGAGCAACTTCATCATCAGAATCAATTTCTATATCAGATTCGTCATCGCTCCATGTTAGAAATGCTTTACTCTTTTTCTTCTCCTTGTCTTGATCCTTTGATTCAGAAGCTTTCAATTTTGCCTTTAGCTTAAAACAATTCTTTTTTATATGACCCTTCTTACCACATTCGAAACATACTTCATCGTTATTGTTGTTTCTGAATTCCTTTCTGACTCCATAAGATCTTTGAATAGGTCGACTAGCTGCTTTCTTCTTGGATAAAAACTTTTGAAACTTCTTTGTTAAGAGAGCAATCTCCTCATCTGAGTCATTACTAGAGTATGCGATAGTCTTAAGAGCTAGAGTCTTTTTCCTTTGTATTTCTTCTTCCTCATCATATCTTCTTAACTGGTTCTCGAATTCTTCTAATTCACTGAATAGAGTGTGTGTATCCATTTTTGAGATCAAGGAAGAATCCTGTAGAGTTGTTACTTTAGGAGCAAACTTTTTGGGCAGAGATCGAAGAATTTTTCTATTAATTTCTGCATGAGGAATGTGTCTTTCGAGGAGAGCGATAGAATTCATCAGCATAAGAAATCGTCCCTGAGCTTCTTTTATGCTTTCATCTTTTTCCAATCTGAAGCTTTTATAGTCGCTTAGAAGAAGATCAAGCTTGACCTCACGAACCTTTGGCGTGCCTTCATGACTCACCACAATAGTATCCCACACTTGTTTAGCCGAGGTGCATGCTGACACTTTTCGAAGTTCAGTAGCACATAGTCCATTGAGTAAAGAATTCATAGCTCGAGCATTATAATTTAGAGAATTGACTTCATCAACAGTGAGATCCTTTACTAGTTTGGGTTTACCATCCTTCATGGGAATAGTGATTCCATTTTCAATAGCATCCCATTTATATGTATCCTTCTGGAGAAATATTTTCATTAGAAACTTTCAGTCATGATAATTTTCCGTTCCAAGCAAGAGTGGTGGAACATTGATAGAGCGACGTTCTTGCCAACCTGATTGTGCCATGGATCTAACAAAATAAACACTTGAACAAGGGTTAAATGCACCTGCTCCGATACCAAATGAAAATCTAGTAGCACAATATATTTAACTGCCAAGTAAATGAGACTGTCTCAAATTACAATGAGACTGACTCTTTTGTGTGTGAGAGTGTCTCAATTAACTAACAGAGTAAATAAGCAGCAGAAAGTAAATGACAGAAAATAAAGCAAGAACACCAGGAATTTTCACTTGGTTCGGCCCCTACCCAAACTATGGCCTACATCCAAGTCCCTATGCCAACTAGCACAGAGATTATATTATTATAACAATAATATAAAGCTTACAGTCTTTCCCTATTACAAGTTTAAAGCCTCTTGAAAGAACCCTTCACTTGGCACACTTGTCACTGAGCAAACCTGCTACCTAGCCCACTGGCTACCTTGGCTTATGACTTGCAATCCTATCTAACTGCCACAACCCGGCACAAGTATGAATAATATAAATATAAGATTACAACTCGATGAACTGTAACTTTTGTACGTAGTGTATAAGCTTGATAGTCTTTGTAGGAAGTTGTATTACAGATGTGTTGAGTTGTTGTTGTCCTTGCCAAAAGATCATCTTTATATAGCATATGATCATGTAGCCGTTAGAGATGAATCCTTGATAGTATAGCTGTTAGAATAAGAATCAATCAAGCATAGATTAGAGATTATATGATCAATCAATCAAAGATTATTAGCAACGGCTATTTTAGGATTTGAATCTCAATCAAATCAAATAATATCTCTGATAGATATTCCAAGATGTATGCCCTGCAATAAATATGATATATATATCCTGTAACAGATAATGTAGTCGAATATGGAAACTTGGAATCAAATCTCCATAATTTAATTCGCAGACTCATTCAAAAAGAACATCTTAAAAACTTGGGATTAACAAGGACCTTAGGGATAAGAGCTATAATGGCTAAGTTAATATCACGATTCATAATGTTCTCCCGAAAAAAAAACTGGATAACCTTACAAAAGTCCTACCCCACAATATCCCACGTAGCCAGATGGAATTTAACTCCAAAATCATCAGGGCCAGGAGCTTTGTCTTTTTTCATAGACTTTAGAGTTTTGTAGATAATGGCATCTAGAACATGTTGCAGAAGACTATCCTTTTGAGATTCAGTTAGCATATCACATTTCATTTCTTCCAGGTTGATAGGATCATCTCTATCATCCACCTCAAGACTCCTCTAAAAGAAAAGAAATGTCACATTAGATACTTGGGCATGACCATCCACCACTTCCCCTACTCATTATGGATTGATAACATCTTGTTACAATTCCAATTATCTTTAACCTGATTGAAGAACAAAGAGGTATTGCCATCCCCCTCTTTAAGCCATTTAACCCTAGATTTTTGTGCCCACAGTTTTTCCTCAATCTCAAGAACTGTATCAAGTTCCTTAAAAGCTTCAATTTCTCGAACTAACAGTTTTCTATCATCTGGGTTAATAGAAACTATCTCCTATAGAGCTAGAAGATTTTCTCGAGCCCTTTTAATATTCTTAGTTGTATTACCATACCTTTGCAATAGAACGTTAAGGGGTCATTTGACAAATCTGAACTATTTATATATGAATAGTTAATATACTTGAATGGTTTGGACTCTGAATGAATAATACCGTTTGATAAATAATTTTTTATAATATCTAAATACTCTTTTAATTTTTTAGTTTTACATGTTTGTCATAAGTAATATAAAAATTAAAGTAAAATTTATAAATTACAAATCATAATAATATATTCATGATATAAAGTACACAATATTATGAATTCTTTATTTAATTTAAAATTTGTACAAAAATAAAAAATTAGTTCAACTATAATATTTACAAATAAAATATTATAATTCAAAAATAAACAAATGAGGGAGTCTTGTTATACATGGTTGTTTAAAACAAAAATAATTGCACCACAACATCAAGAAGCAACTGAAATAATAAAATGAAAGGGTTACGTGATCTTCAAATTTTCATGAATCATTCGACTAAGATTTTGAAACTGACTAATTCATTAATTTATGATTCATTCAGGTAACAAATGACAAGAGTCAAACAATCTTAATGAAAAGAATCAATCAATTAAGGTTCATTAGTAAACAAATGGGCCCTAAGTGCCCATTTTGCAATCCCAAACCTATGATGTAGAACATGCATAGGATCCCTAGATTAGAGAAACTCCAGGATTTGACTATGCATTCCTTAAATCCTGGAATACCATTCATGAAGTTGAAAAATTGGAAAGGTTTCTGATATTGGATTTCCTGATCCGGCATGGAAATGAGAAGCGGGTTGTGATCCAATAGACCACGATTCTTCATGCACTTATCAACTTTGTTGATACTGGCTTATAACTCGTGTAATGCACGATTCTTTATTAATATTTACAGTTATATAAATTATACTATCGAACAAAATTTCTTGATATTTATAATTATTAAAATTTATTTATTTTAATTTTTTTATTAGATAAATTTCAATATTTTATTGAAGGAAATTAATACTCTTAAATTTGAAAGATCTAGAGAAAAAAATAAGAAAACTTGAGTATAAATATATGAAAATTTATTATTTATTAGATTTCATATGAGCAATTTACTATTTTGGCATTATCTTGAGTTTTAAAAATCAAATTTAGACGATTTTACAGGTCACGCAAAACTCAAGAAATTAATTTTAATTTCGTGATGATTTAACAATTTTTGTCCAACTGAAACTAGAGAAAAGAAAGTTACGAATTTTCACATTGAGAATTCTATTCAATTTAAAAATCTACTTATATTTGGGTCAGATTATTAAAATTTACTTTTTTGTATTTGAATATAATCCTACTATCAATAAAATAAACTTAAATTCTAATATTAGATCTAATTCTATTCAATTTTGAAGACTTACTTATATTTGGTTTAGATTATTAAATTTACTTTTTGGTATTTGAATATAATCCTACTATTAATCAAATAAATTATTTAATATTTGATCAAACGGATCACATGTTTTTGTTTTAAGATCCAACAGCTCATACTCGTTTGGTCAACGATCATACTACAAAAAAATTGGATAAAACCTTCTTACACTTATTATATATAAGGATATAAATTTTCGAATTATTCGTCATTGGGATCTCTTAGACCTTCGTTGATGTTGGGGTCCATCCCGGATTCCTAATTAAGTAAATAATCCTATATGAGTATAATTCTAATTTGTAATAATTAAAGTGAGTATTGTTTTAGTAGGAATATTAACCGTTGAAACAATTTCTCTCCAAGATAAGAAAAGATTGCAATTATCATAAATATGATATGATGTAGATTTAGATTAGAATATTGTGGTACCTATAAACAGAGATATTTGTGGGGGGGGGATTTTGGTGAATTGCAAAAGTTAAAGAATTGTGTGAGATACACGAGAGATAGCTTTTGTAATCAAGGTGAGGAAGCTTTTGTAATCAAGGTGAGGAAGCTTTTGTATTCAAGATTATCGAGGGAGGGATCGACTCTAATCTTGTAATATATTCATATATTCTGTGGATTTGTGGTTTACCCTCCCTTGAGTGATTTCCATGTTAATTTGTCGTGTTATTTACTTTCGTGTTTGTTATTGTGTCTGATTAATGTTGATATATAGTGGATGTGATCCTAACAATTGGTATCAAGAGCTTGGGTTCAAAATTTTGATTTGGCGTTAAAGAGAAGGCAATCACTAATTAATTATGAAAAATCGCAAGAATTTTCTAGTTTGTGCAGCTATTGAATAATTGACGATTGGGAAGCCATCCGTGGTCGGATTGAGCTAATTTTTGGACAATAGTTTCGTTACATCAATATCTAAAATCTGAACGTTGGAGAGGTGTGATTTCTGGTGTCTGAAGCAGGTTGTTTGCACATTCTTAGTTGGTCTTAAGTTTATTTTCTTGGCTTGATGGAGGATCTAAAGTCGTTGAGGATTGATGCACCCCAATATGATGGGAGCACAGAATTCACTATGTGACAAATAACCGTCAAGGATGTGTTAATTCAACAAGGACTTGATGATGCTTTGGAGGAGAAGCCAAAAGAGATGAGTGATACAAATGGGCAAAAATTCATAAGAGAGCGACGAGTACAATCAGGTTAGCATTTGCACCCGAGGTGAGGTATAATGTGTGGAAAGAACCAACATCGGAGGAGATATGGGACAAATTAGCTATGCCTCGAAGTAATTGACCAACCGACTTAATTTGAAAATGAAGTTGTACTCTTTAAAATTGGATGATTCAGGTAATGTCCATGATCACATTAATTGTTTTAATCAGTTAGCGTATCATCTGGCTAAAGTTGATGAGCCGATTAAAGGCGAGAAATAAGCTATGTTGCTGTTGTCATTGTTATCGAGTTCTTTCAAATTTTTTAAGCAAAAGATGTTAGTCTGAAGGACATCTCTAACACTTGATGATGTGTTAAAGAAGGAAAAGTAGCAGCCGCAGTGACCTACAATGAAGAAATAAATCCAGTAAGAAGGATATGAGCACTTGTGACGCCCCCAGATCCGGGGTCGGGGATCTAGGCGCTCACGGTCCATTTTCCATTGATAACATACTTGTTCTTGCACATAATGAATATAACAGCAACCGGTCCCACAATAAACTCACACCGCACACACTCACACACACACAGGTTAGAGCCTCAGAAACGTCATACACTTGATTGAGCAAAAGTAAAAGTTTTAGAGTTATTACATACCGAATTAAATAGTATTTATGCTACCAAAAACACTTCTACATGAAGCGGTGTTAGCGGCTTGAATGTTTGTTGCGGTACACTACCTTGCACAGGTCATACTTATAAATAAAGCGTACTAACAAAAGTTGCAAACCAATCCGGCTAATGGGGCCTACCGGTGGGATCTCAACTGCTGCCTGGGGTCTAGTTACCTGCTTTCGGACAGTTTGACGGGGTCTTGCCATTTCTCTTAACTGTTGTGTTTGCAATTTTAAAAACAAGCAAGAGTGAGCAACTATAGCTCAGCAAGATATATATATATATATATATATATATATATATATATATATATATATATATATATATATATATATATATATATATATATATATATATATATATATATATATATATATATATATATATATATATATAGGCAAATGATCAAAAGAGAACTCTTTTTTTGAAGAAAACTAAGGTACTAATCCTAACCATTGGATGTATTATAATCAATGGCCCCGCCAGGGGCATCCACACACTAATCAAATACACCCTCACACATACAATCCCACCTAATCCCCTCCGTTTTTAATTTGATTTTTCCCGTCAATCGGTGATATTTTTTTAAAATCTAATTTCACCACATTTTTCTCCATCTCCCAACGATCAGTTTGAATACCATATATGCTATATTTTAATTTAGTTTTCTAAGTTCTCCTTTTAAAGGGGTTTTCTCTAGATCAAATTAAAAACGGAGGGGATTAGGTGGGATTGTGTGTGTGAGGGTGTATTTGATTAGTGTGTGGATGCCCCTGGCGGGGCCATTGATTATAATACATCCAATGGTTAGGATTAGTACCTTAGTTTTCTTCAAAAAAAGAGTTCTCTTTTGATCATTTGCCTATATATATATATAAGATAAGAAGTGTTAACCTTTTATTTGACTTAGCAAATATAAGCTTGATTATAGCAAATAGTATAAAATCATCTTTCATCTTTGAACCATCGCAAGGGTACACCAACACGTGCCCTTGTTTTCAAAATAATCTTGCAGTTCTAGATACCGCATGAAGTCAATATTTTGCTTACCAAAAATAACACTATCAGCAACTTGGCACTTAGGCCTAAGAAGCAGTGTCTGAGTATTTTTCCAAAGTGGAGGATGGGACTTGAAGAAAACATGAAACCTGACAGGGATTGACGATGATCAGTCGCCACATCCAAGTCCAATAATCTGCGGGTCTTCTCTACCGGTAGAAGGATAGAAACTACATCTGTAACTATCCTCGGGTGAAAACTACTTCCGTAATCACCCTCGATGAAAACTACATCCGTAATCATCCTTCGGCAACACCTGGGCCGGAATAATAATTGATGGACCGCCTGGCTCACGTCCGCTTACACATCCCGGGAATCGTTCGTCAACAATTCTCACACCTGCTAGAGTCCCCTTTTTCTTTTCTTTTCAAAAATCATTTTGATAGAAAATTTGAGTAGTTGAAGTTCCACCTCAATCGACCGATAATTCTTGAAAAACGTACAAGAAGCAAAACCTGACCGGGGGTTTTCGAAAATGTTTTGGGTTTGAAAGAGTTCGAGTTTGAAAACGCTAAAGGTATCTTGGATTAGTTTGGTCTTTAAAATAATGAACGATAATTAATAAATAATATTTTGAGATTTAATATAACAATTAGTAAAATAATTATTTAATTAAAATATGCTTTTAGTCCAAGATAGATAGTTTTGAGTATTTTAACAACGTAAAAAAAATACTAAAGTATACGATACTTCCCGAGTGACTCTTCGGGTTTTCGCAATTTAATCATGATACAATAATATACCGCTCCCCGGTCAATAGTATATTTGGACCGCTACGACCTCTATTGCTAGAGTCGTTGTCCGAAGAAAAATTTTCATTCTAAGTTCAAGGGTGTACAAACACATATGTATATATCTCAAACTTCAACGTAATCTCATAAAGCGTGAGCATATAATACATTTGGAAACTACAAACACAACAGTGAAAAATCCTTATATGTAAGTTTTGAAAAGTAAACTTGCCTTGGTGAGGTTGGGGTGGTCGAGCTTGCGGAGTGGAATGAAGATCTATACATAACCAATATTCGCTCGTTAGTACCTTAACAATACCTCTTAATCACAAGTTTTTAGAGAATGCAAACTAACTTAATGACTCCGTCCTATGACTCTCTAGCCCTCCTATAGGTCCATGCCATCACTCGATTACGCTCGTCACTTATTTGACTCAATTTGGTTACCACATTCAAAGCATAATGATTCCTCCTTGAAACCATATCAAACTAACTCCTCTTATGACTTTTTCACTTGCGCGCACTTTACTCTAACATTTTTATAAAATTGAAAAATACATATTTTAATCCAATTCCTTTTGGGTAACCTTTACCACTGCAAAAATCTAGCTTTACTAAATGTTTCATAAGGTTTACATAATTTTTAGGGGCTTAAAGGGGGTTCACAAGTAGACCATAGAGTGCAGTCCGGATTCCAGAACCACTCTTCACTTCTCGGGTCATAACTCAAAATCTATAGATCACCTAGTCATGAAACTTATATTTCTAGAAACTACATTCAAATACCTTTCTAACCATATGTATTAGGTCTTAAGGGAACAAGTTTAAGGGGTTTAAAACCCTATTATAAGACAGTGCTAGCTCCCAAAATTTTACACAACACTCATCTTCTTTCAAACATTCAAGAACTCACTTTATACCTCACATCTACCATCAAAACCACCAAGACTTGACTCTCTAGCATACATGGGGTTATATACACTAAGTACAAGTTTAAAATCACATCAACAACATATAACCTCAAGATTTTCATCATCCATGACTCTTATAACCAAGATATGCACTAAAACTCTTAGATCTAACAATATAACCCAAAAACAATCCATGACTAAGAGTGGTGAGAGTTTTATACCTTCTTGAGTATCTAGGAACCTTGGATGAGCTTTATAATCTCTAAGAACACTTGGATGAGCTCCTACAACCCTTAATCCTTCAAGATCTAAAAGATGAACAAACTTGGTTACCATTCACTCTAACTTCAACAATTAATATCTCAAGATTGGATGGACAAAATGATTTGAAACTCATAGCATACCTTCTCTATAGTGTATAGAAGACCAAGGAATTTTGCCTTGATTTGTGATTGAGGGGAAGTTGAAGAAAAATTCTTCTTCTTCCCTTGGAAGAGCTTAGGCCGAGAGCTCCTTGAATGGAGAGAGAGAGAGAGTTGTTTGGTTGGGTGTTTGAATAATGATATGTATTATTGTGATATGTATTGATGTGTGTATGTATTGTGTCACATGTTGACACCCTAGGGTTAGTAGACTAGGCATACACCATGCCTCTTTGTCTCCTAGAATAATGCACCGACTAGTTACTATTCATTGATTGCTTTTTGCTTTTCTAGTTTACTTTTCTAACCATCTAGTTACATGATACTTGCATGTAATATCCTTCCTTGTACTATTATTTCTCCACCAATGCTTGTCACTTAATCCTTATTTCATATCGTATCTTAATTAAACTCCTCGTAACAATATTTTGTCGCGTAGAGATTTCCTTGGTAATTCCTTAAGTACGTAATTGTGTAAATTCCCTAAATCTCCATAACTTCTTGTCATAGCCTCTTAAAATCCTTTAATACTCTAATAATTCTCAAATCCCAAGTTTTTATAAATCTTAATAGCAGTAGGCCTCTTGCCTTAACAATCTTCCCTTTTTCTTACACAGTGAATGTAACAACATAAATTTCTCAGATAATCAATTCCATTAAACAACATGGGTGACTCAAAAGTTCCCAAATTCACAATGTCATATGATATTATATTCTTAAAAATATTATAAAAATCAGGGTTCTTACAGCCTCCCCTCCTTAGAAGGATTCCATCCCGGAATAAGGTTGAAAACAGTTGAGGGTACTTTTCACGCATCGCGTCTTCTAGTTCCCATGTTGATTCTTCGACATTCTGGTTTCTCCACAAAACTCTCACTAGCTTGACAAATTTTTTCCTCAGCACTTGTTCTTTTCTATCCATGATTTCCACTGGTTTCTCCACATAGGTCAAATCTAGCTGTAGGTCTACCTGGTCGTATTCTATCACATGCCGAAAGTCGGTATGGTAGGGTCGTAGCATAGACACATGAAACACATTATGCACTTGCTGCAAGCTCGGGGGCAAGGCTAGTTCATAGGCTAACTTTCCAACACGCCTCAAAATCTCAAAAGGTCCAATAAATCTCGGGCTTAGCTTCCCTTTCTTACCAAATCTCATCAATCCCTTCCACGGTGATACCTTCAACATCACAAACTCTCCTACCTCATACTCTTTGTCCTTGCGGGTCTGGTCCGCATAAGTTCGATAGTTTCTCTTGTCTGTTGAACCAGTTCGGGCCCTAAAATCTTTCGCTCTCCAACCTCTTCCCAACACAAGGGAGATCGACATCTTCGTCCATATAAGGCTTCATATGGGGGCTTTCTTATACTCGCATGATAACTATTGTTGCAGGAAAACTCGATCAATGGCAAGTGGTCATCCCAATTTTCTTTAAAATCTATGGCACATACTCTTAACATGTCCTCTATAGTCTGGATGGTTCTCTCGCTCTGACCGTCTGTTTGGGGGTGGTAAGCAGTACTCATGTTTAACTTGGTTCCCACACAATCCTGAAAACTCCTCCAGAACCTGGATTTGAACCTTGGGTCTCTATCTGATACTATGCTCACAGGAACCCCATGCCTAACCACGATTTCCTTTAAGTAAATATCCACTAGTCTATCGACTGTGTACCTCTCGTTAATTGGAAGAAAATGTGCTGATTTAGTCAATCTATCGATAATTACCCAAATGGCATCACGATTAGTCTTGGTCCTTGGTAGTCCGACCACAAAGTCCATCGCAATATGCTCCCACTTCCACTCAGGTATCTCTAAGGGTTGCAACAATCCACTGGGCCTCTGGTGTTCGGCCTTCACTCTTTGACATGTCAAGCATTTACTTACCCACTCTGCTACGTCCTTCTTCATATTTGGCCACCAATAATATTCTTTCAAATCCCTATACATCTTGGTACCTCCAGGGTGAATCGAATACCTTGAACTATGAGCCTCTTGCAAAATCTCATCTTTCAGTTCATGAACATTCGGGATCCATATCCTAGATGCGTACCTCATAACTCCATTCCCGTCCTTTTCACACTTAATTTCCTCGCCAGTCAAAATTTCCTCCATCGAATTCTTTTCTTCTTCCACCTTCTTTTCCTGACATAACTTAATCTTTTCCAATAGCGGTGGTTGGACTTTTATTTCCCTTAGACTCTCTTGTCCGGTCCCTGGTAACCTCACCTCAATCTCCAATTTCTCAAAGTCCTTTATCAACGTGTCTACTGACGTTATCACTAGGAGTTTCTTCTTTCGGCTAAGTACATCGGCCACCACATTGGCCTTCCCTGGGTGATAGTGAATCTCACAGTCAAAATCCTTGATTAACTCTAGCCATCTCCTCTGTCTCATGTTTAACTTTTTCTGAGTGAATATGTATTTTAGGCTCTTATGATCCGTGTAGATTTCACACTTTTCTCCGTCAAGGTAATGCCTCCAAATTTTCAAAGCGAAGACTATCGCTACTAATTCTAAATCATGGGTGGGGTATCTTATCTCGTACTCCTTAAGTTGTCTAGATGCGTACGCAATCACCTTACCGTGCTGCATAAGCACACACCCTAAACCTTTATGGGATGCGTCGCTATAAATCACAAAATATCCCTTATCATCGGGTAGGGCTAGTACCGGTGCTGTCACCAACCTTTTCTTCAACTCTTGAAAGCTCTCTTCACATTTTTCAGTCCACACAAACTTCTCGGTCTTGCGAGTTAGTCGAGTCAAAGGGGCTGCTATCGTAGCAAAGTATTGGACAAACCTCCTATAGTAACCAGCCAATCCTATAAAACTTCTCACCTCTGTCGGAGTGGTCGGTCTCTCCCAATTTGATACAGCCTCTATTTTGGCTGGGTCCACTAGGATGCCTTAATCGCTAATCACATGCCCTAAAAACTGAACTTCCCTCAACAAAAATTCACACTTCGAGAACTTAGCGTACAACTTTTCTTCTCTCAATGCTCCCAACACAATTCTCAAGTGCTCTACATGCTCATCCTCCGTCTTGGAATAGATCAAGATGTCATCGATGAAGACTATAACACACTTGTCTAAGTACTTTTTGAAGACTCGGTTCATTAAGTCCATGAAAGTTGCGGGTGCATTCGTTAACCCAAACGACATTACTAAAACTCATAGTGTCCGTACCGGGTGCGAAAGGTCGTCTTTGGTATATCTTCTGGCTTAATCCTTAACTGGTGGTACCCGCGTCCTGGGCAAAGGATACTTATTCTTTATGGTCACCTTATTCGACTCCATGTAGTCTATGCATAATCTCATACTGCCATCCTTCTTTTTCACGAACAGCACCGGGGCTCCCCACGGTGACACACTAGGTCTTATCATTCCTTTATCCAACAACTCATGTAACTGAGTGGCCAACTCTTTCATCTCCACAGGGGCTAGCCTATATGGAGCTTTCGAAATTGGGGCCATGCCAGGAACTAAGTCTATAGCGAACTCAATGTCTTTATCAGGTGGTAGCCCTGGAAGATCATCCGGGAATACGTCTGCGAACTCATTAACGACAGGGATTTCCTGTAGGCTTGGTGCCTCCTTTTTGGTGTCCTTCACATAGGCTAAATAAGCTTCGCATCCTTTATGCAACAGCTTCTTAGTTTGAATTACCGTTAGGAACTTTTGGTTTTGTCGTTTTCCGCTAAACACTACTTCCTTGTCCCCTGGCAATCTTAAACTCACTTTCTTCTTCACACAATCAATCTGAGCTCCATGGGTTGTCAACCAATCCATACCTACTATTACATCGAATTCTCCTAGTTTAAAAGGTATTAAATATATCCGAAAGTGTCGCCCTCCTATTCCTAGGTCACAACCTGGATAAACTTGGCTAACCGGGATGATTTCACGATTGGCTATCTCTACTTGCAATCTGTCTTTCAATGATTCTGCCTTAAGGTCTAACTGACATGCAAAATCTAGGAATATAAAAGACTTGGTAGCTACTAAATCAAATAAAACATTCGCATTAACTGAGTTGAGTAGTAGGGTACCTGCGATCACATCCGTGTTCCTCAAGACATCTTGCACGGTCATGTTAAAAGTCCTAGCAGTAGGGGGCTTGTTAGAAGCAGTTCCACTAACTCTTGACGCAGCTGGCCCAAAGGACAAACACTCCCTCATTCGGTGCCCTGGTTTTCCACACTTGAAACAAGTGCCTCCGGCATTGGTGTTGTTACTGGTTCCTCGACAGGTGTTAGCATAATGTCCTGTCAACCCACATTTAAAGCACTTCACATCTTGCAGGTTACACACGCCTGCATGTTTCCTTCCGCACTTATTGCAGTCCGGGGGTAGGGCTCGAGATGGGGCAGAGTAAGATGATCCCTGTGGTCGGTCGTCCTAGCCTACACTCCAACTTTTAGCTCTCTTGGTTCCAAAGTTCCCGCTGGACTGGGATATCGCCCCTCGCTTAAACTTGCTTGGATAACTTCCGCTCGCAGAATTCCCCTTTCGGTTATCAAACTTCCTCTTCTTTCCTTCTCTCTCCTTCTGCATCTGCTCACTTCCAGCCTCTACAATCGATGCCTTCTGTACCAAGGTGGCATAGTCTGTCAGCTCAAGAACCGCCACACGATTCTGAATCCATTGCTTTAGCCCCAGCTGAAATCTTCGGGCTCTCTTTGCCTCAATGTTCACATACTCCGGCACAAACCTTGACAACTCAGTAAACTTGGCCTCATACTCGGCCACCGTCATGTTACCTTGCTTTAGTTCCAAGAACTTCAGCTCCATCTGGGTCTCCATGAACCTAGGGAAGTACTTTTCCAAGAACAGTTCGCTAAACCTATCCCAGGTCACCACACCTCTTCCCTCTAAATTCCTCTTAGCTTCCCACCAGTAGTTTGCCTCACCCTTCAGGAGATAGGTGGCTAAAATAGTCTTCTGCCCTTCAGCGACTCCTAGTATCTCGAAATATTTTTCTATTTCCTTCATCCAGGCTCTTGCCTCAACTGGGTCTGCAGTTCCCTTAAATTCCGGGGGCTTCAGGGATTTGAAATTTTGGAAGGCATTTGCATTCGCATTGATGGGTGGTTGCTGAACCGGGGGACGGTCCAAGTTTTGCCTAAGTAGGTCCATGAATTGCTCCATAGGGTCTCTCCTTGGATTTTCCACCTCTCGGGTGTCATCTTCAGCTTCTTCTTCATCATACTCAGAGTTATCAAACAAGTTATAGTCACTACCCTCATCCTCGCTCAGGTTCAAATCCTCTCTCTCATGGTTTTGGTGGCCTCCCGGCCCATGGTGGCTACCCTGGCCTTCAGAGTTGGCCGGGTGAGCTCGAGTGTTCATTCTTCTGGGTGGCATGATTCTGATAATGAGACAAGAAATGGGTTAGGGTTTTTCAATTATTTGACAGCATTTACAGAAGTCAGGAACGTATTGTTCCTCCTTATACAAGGTTAGAATTTCGAACTTGCAGTGCCCTTATGATGGTGATAAAACTGCAAAACCTTTTTAGGGAAAATTGTTACGTGGTTCGAAAACATTTGTAGGAATTTCCAAGATTTTAGAACTTCGTAACTTGTAGAAATAATTTTTTTTTTTAAAACTTTTAAATGCAATAGATTGAAAATTTATTTTAAGGCTTGTAGGAACATTTTGAAAATTTGTAGGAAATGAATTGAAATCGCAAGTTGTAAATTTGAAACAACATGGTTGTATTTGTGGTTTGTAAAAGTTGTGTATTCATAGTTGTATATCAAAACAGTAAAGCATGGCATCGGAAAGTAAGGCAGTCGAGACAATATCAAGGAAACTGAAACTAGATAAATACGGTACAAGAGTCATCACATAGTTTGGATGTTAAAGCCTAACGCATAGTTCCAATATCAAGGTCTAGCAAAAGCGGAACAATACAAGTACATCATCTGAATAGTCAAGGCTACACAAAAATAGGGCTACATCCGTTCATACTATCCGAAGTCACATCTACATATCTGTAGGTCAGTCTACTCATCCACTGGTCAGAAAGGACGCCACTGCATAAGTCAACTATCCCGCAAAATCGACACATTAATGTCATCTGAACCTAGAGGACTGAGCTATCCACAACACATCATGGTGCCGCCCCGCGACGGAGCAAGGACCTCACCCGGGAAAATGTACGACGCACAACGCGCCTAGCATCCCTAGTCCGGATCACTCCGTCCCCGCAGACTCCCAAACCAATAATCCTCGCGCGACTCCTCCTCTCAATCACATGGAGTCGAGCTCTAGTCCTCCTAGCAACAGTAGTCCTCATCTCAGCCTGAATCCTCAGTCGCGCCTCGCGCTTCTCCACTAGTGCTCGCCTCGCCTCATTAAGTCTGGCCTCGACAGAAAGTAGGTCTCGGGTCATGAACTGCACAACATATGCGTGCTCAGCGCCCAACACCGGGGGTAGGTCCTGCGGTGGGGGTGGTATAGTAGGGTCAGGAGCAGGAGCAGGGGTAGGGTCAAGCTCCTCCTCGCCAGAAGTATCCTCCTCGAAGTCATCATCCGAAGAAGTGGGGCTCAATGACTGCGGAGAGGATGGGGGTGACACAACACGGCCCTCACCAGATCGCACACTCTCCTCATCAGTGGCTACAGGGGGGGTAACAGTCTCAGGCTCAATAAAGGGATCCTCCTCGGGATCCTCATCCTCAGTATCCCCTAACAGCGTAACCAAGGGGCCAAGCTCTGGGTCAACACTCATGTCCTCCTCAGGATCCTCGGTATCTCTCATCAGTGCCTCATTGTGCTCTCTCTCATAGGCCTCAGGGTCTGGTATCTCAGGGATCTCCGCCATCTACACAAGGAAAATAAGGTGGGTCACTAACCATAAAGAAAGTTTTAAGGAGTAGTTCCCTCACGGGCCTTAGAAGTCAGGGCTATATCCGATGACCCGACTGTGAACTCGATGAGAGCTCTAGGTATTAATGGGGTTATTATTAGTGTTATTATTATTCTTATAATTATGGTTGCTTTCCAAGATTTCTATCATTTCTGAGAACTGTAACCTCCTCTCTGATACCATTTCTGTGACGCCCCCAGATCCGGGGTCGGGGATCTAGGCGCTCACGGTCCATTTTCCATTGATAACATACTTGTTCTTGCACATAATGAATATAACAGCAACCGACCCCACAATAAACTCACACCGCACACACTCACACACACACAGGTTAGAGCCTCAGAAATGTCATAAACTTGATTGCGAAAAAGTAAAAGTTTTAGAGTTATTACAGACCGAATTAAATAGTATTTATGCTACCAACAACACTTCTACATGAAGCGGTGTTAGCGGCTTGAATGTTTGTTGCGGTACACTGCCTTGCACAGGTCATACTTATAAATAAAGCGTACTAACAAAAGTTGCAAACCAATCCGGCTAATGGGGCCTACCGGTGGGATCTCAACTGCTGCCTGGGGTCTAGTCACCTGCTTTCGGACAGTCTGACGGGGTCTTGCCATTTCTCTTAACTGTTGTGTTTGCATTTAAAAACAAGCAAGAGTGAGCAACTATAGCTCAGCAAGATATATATATAAGATAATAAGTGTTAACCTTTTATTTGACTTAGCAAATATAAGCTTGATTATAGCAAATAGTATAGAATCATCTTTCATCTTTGAACCATCGCAAGGGTACACCAACACGTGCCCTTGTTTTCAAAATAATCTTGCAGTTCTAGATACCGCATGAATGAAAACAACACCTAGAGGGGGGGTGAATAGGTGTATATGGCTAATTATACTTATTTATGACCTGTTTTGAATTTTACCAGAAATAGCTTGCTGTTAGTTATAAAAAGTTTAACAGATGGCAAGCTGTTTATGCAGTGCAGTAAGTAAAGTGCAGGAAAAATAAAGAACACCACAATCTTTTAGCCAGGTTCGACCCCTAATCCCCTATGGTCTACGTCCTGGTCCCTTACCAACTTGGTAAGAGAATATATTATTGATCAAAGATTATCCAATTACAAGATACAACAATATATCTCCCTTTTTCTTAGCTACTGACAAATGGCTTGCTGAACACCTGTTCTGAACCTGCTCTCTAAGCTATACTTCCCAAGTATACTTCTCTAGCAACGTTCACCAACCCTTGTTCCCTAACCAATCTGCCCAGCAACTAAAATACCCAGCTGCTTACAAATGGCTTGTTGTTTCCTGTGCTGAACTAACTCTCTAAGTAACACTTCCCAAGTTTACTTCTCTAGTCTAGTTCGACTCACCCTAAACGTTAAGCCAACGTTTGTACAACAACAAATAGATACAATTTGAACGATACAAATGTTTGAATAATACAACTCAACCTATGACCCTCTGAATATATATATATATACGAATGTAATGGGTTTTAAAGGATTTTGCAATGAAGG
This sequence comes from Kitagawia praeruptora, assembly GCA_037693485.1. Classification (NCBI taxonomy): domain Eukaryota; kingdom Viridiplantae; phylum Streptophyta; class Magnoliopsida; order Apiales; family Apiaceae; genus Kitagawia; species Kitagawia praeruptora. The sequence continues at coordinate 123,437,466 of CM075351.1, read as the reverse complement.
CTTGAGGTTGTATGTATAGCTTGTTTTTCTGCACTTGATCGATGTTAAGAACTGAGCATTAACATCTCTTTTATAGGTAAACAAGAGTATTTGAATGAAGGCTTGAAATGGCTCCAACGGTATGAATTCAAGCCGTTAGTAATGGAGAGCTTCTTTTGAGCAATGGGATGAGTTTGATTCTCTGCAAAGCTGAAGGTCTGGTGCGTGTATGGAGTTAAAAAACATGCAGGGAATATTTGATAAGATGTGTCCCATGTGTTGTGTTTAAGTGGAGGTATGGTGAGGATTATTTGATAAGAGGATCACGTGAAGGAAGCAATGAAGAAGAAGTGATATCAACGTGAGTAGCAGGTGGTGTATAGAATATGTATGATAAAGAACATATGATAAAGATATTATCATGTGAGTATTTGAGTGGAAGTGAAGTGGGTGTTTAAATTAATGAAAAGTAGAACTTTACTTTTCTAAAATAAACATAAGGAATATTGTTTTGTCTTCATGCATGATTGAGGTATGGGAGTTTATATATTCATATATAATCAGAGGACCCATACAATTAACCCTAACATAGATTCCACTTGATGTTCCTTGAATTCTTTATATTCGGCAAAATTGTCCAGACTGAAATCAGCATGCTGTTTGTGAAACTGGCACGCTGTTTTTAGAAATGGCTTGCAGTTTTGAGTTTAATTGATTATATGACCAGCAAGCTATCTTTCCTGCAAAACAGAGTTAGCACATATACATATGGCATGCTGTTTTATATCTGAAAACAAGCCAAACATATTATCAACAAAATCAATAGCATGTTAGATAATAAATAACATTCCAAAATATATGTAATCATCGAATCATCAAAATCGAATAGGCTAACAATCTCCCCCTTTTTGATGATTACCAACATATATTTTTAGGAGTGCATACTCCCCCTCAACACATGCATCATTGATTTAACAACATGATATTCAATTAAGCACATAAGGATTTATATGAACTAAAATCCCAAACAAATAACCTCCTTAAGAGTTAACGTCCTAAAATCTCTCCCCCTTAATCATTAAAAAGGGTAATCACGTATCATATTCAATATAAGCATGGATCAAATCATGGTAATGGCATATAAAGAGTTCAGATACAAATGGTAAGCCAACGTTACCCATTCTGTGCTTGTCAGCTTGCTGACTACACAGTTCACATGCCAAGCTCTCTTCGAATGACTAAAAACCTTTCTTCAGCTAGTGGCTTTGTGAAGATATCCGCTAGTTGAACTTCAGTTGAGACAAATACCAACTCTGGGGAATTATTCTTGACCGTCCTTGTTGACCTTAGTAAAGAACGTTGAGCTATTTCTTCATGAGTTGTCTTTCTCATCTTTTCTGGTGGTGAATGATCTTCTTCATCATAAAGAGGTAGTTTCTCAGTAGCCCTTGAACCTCTAGGACCTTCCAAAGTCATTTTAGCAATTGCATCTTCCACTTTAGCTTGCTGATTTGAACTTCCAGCTTGCTGATTGCTAGAACTTGAGGTTGCATGCTTTCACTTTCACCTCGTTGTTAGCATACTTTAGTGTGGGTAGCCCTCTGATCAGTTTCTTGCTTGATAAGCAATTCCATGTGTGCATGCCCAATTTTCTATGCCAAACATAAGGATCATTGTCCATTGCAGCCAAACAGCATGCTGTTTCCTGCATAATACAATATATATACATATATTTGTCCCATCTATATACTAGAGGAAACTCGTTAGTATCAAATAATAATATACTCATATTCAAACGAATATACGAGGACAAATAATATACTTACTACTTGAGTACCCAAATTTTGTTGGATCCACCAATGTTTGTTGATAGAATATAAAGATCATGTAGATCAGATTTCTTGATCCACTGTTGTATCACTTTTGGTGCTTGATTTCTGGTCCTTTTTGTTCTGCCAGACTGATAATGGTAAGCTGTTTGTCTTCTGTCATTTGCTTTCTGGTATGCTGATTGTCTTCTGACTGGTTTACTCTGGTAAGCTGTTTGTCTTTTGTCAGAAGCATTCCGGTATGCTGTTTGTCGTCTGTCTGGTCTATTCTGGTAAGCTGTTTTCCCTTGATGATTGATTTGAACCACACAATGTCTTTCCAGATGACCTTTTCCACCATACTTGTTGCATGTCTTCCAAGGCATAGCATAGTCATAAGGTATGCCATTTCTTCCGTCATATTTGAGTGCACCAAGCTTCTTGTTTAAGTTCATGCCAACTCCTTCTCTGACCAATGGAACTTTTGTCTTCTTCATCATTGTTTTTAAACTGTCTTCTCCTTGAACAAAAGTTTCCATCCCTTTCTGGAGATCTTTGACTTCCTTTTCCAAGAGATCGATCAATTCAGCTTGCTGTTTGGTGAGTTCAGCTTGCTGAATTTGCTTTTCAACAGATTTTGAAGACTCGGCTTGACTAGATTCTTTCAGCTTGTATGTCTCCAATGCTTTATCTTTCGTTTTAACATCAGATCTTAGCTCTTTGATTTCTTTCATCCGCTCATTGAGTTCCGCCATCAAGGTCTTGTTTCTTTTTTCATGTAATTTATTAATAGCCTCTAATTGACTATTCTTGGCATTTAGCTCCTTGATCTCTGTAGCTTTGCCTAATGAAGTTGAATCCCATTCTTCCATTTTTGGCAACAAGTCTTTTACCATTTTGGAAAGATAGGCGTTCTTATCAGTCAGCTTGCTGATTTCGGCCTTTAGTGCCATATGTTCTTCAATAGTTACTGATAAGTGGATTTTATATCCACTATTTTGCATTCCATTCGTACTTAAAACGATTGCGAGTTCTCAAGTTTCGTGTTAGTTTGATGTGTTTTCATTTAATTTATGTAGGTTGCATAGTCGGGCGGCATTGGTGGTGTTGGTGAAGTATTTGTGGTATTCTGTGAGTTAAAGTAGAAATTACAGGAAGTCTAGGGCAAGAGAATTCAGGAATTTGAGCTCAATGCGTATACTTCACTGTTTTGGCCATAACCGGAGTTCCAGACATCGGAATTGGGTGATTCAAAAGCCCACGCGAAGAGGAGAGAATTTTCTACAAATCTGGGCATGGGGCACCAGGCGCTGCTGCGCTTGAACAGGCGCTGCTGCGCTTGAACAAGGGCAACAGCGCTCCAGTGTGTTTCCAGGGATTGGCTAGCGCCCTTGCGCGCCTGTGGGCGCTCTTGCGCGTGGTACCTTGAGCAGTAGCGCAGCAATGAGGCGCAACAGCGCGGTCTACCTCCTGTGTTATGCTAAGCTGCGTGCCTATCATTTAAGTTATTTTGTACCGGGTCAAAACATTTTGGGCCCATTTTTATTAGGGTATCTATATATATTTGTAGACCTAAAAAACAATGATTTATCATTGTTTTTATCTATCATTGTTTTTTAGTTTTTCTTAGCTACTATCAACACTTTTCATCTAGATTTCAAGAACAATTTCAAGGAATCTCTCCAAGCTAGTGACAAGCAAGGATTATTCTTTGGAACCTTTGTACTCTTCCATTTTGGGGATTTAATTCTATACCTTATTTCTTCTTCTATATTTTTACTTGTTGATTTTAGAATTATGTTTTCCATAGAACCCATGATGACAATTAGGTCAATTATGGGCTAATTCGTTATCATGGGGTTTTAATGGATTTTTCTATGGATTCTAGTAATTAAGTGTTCTTATGCCTTGGTGTGTGATTGAATGTATTGATTGCCTAGTATGTTTATGCTTATTCGTTATAAGTGAGTCGCGAACACTTGTAATTGTGTGTTTAATCCTAGTGAATGCGAAAGTGGATCTAGGGTTTAGAGCAATTCATGCTAGCATAGGTTTTTGCATGTGAAGAACATGTATTAATTTGTGGTGTAATTCTAACCATCTTGCATCGACTATGTGGTTTAATGGGTGCTTGATTCTCAACCGGTATGTGTTCAATTGCTATAGACATATAGGGACTACACATATTTGGTGACTACTTGACTTCTATCAATTGTGGATGATCAGTAGGATGGTATATGCACAACGAAAGTTGGTATGTATCAGTTTAGTGCATCTAATCAGTAATCAACTCGGTCACATGCTAGGCTAAAGGGCATAAGATTCTAGATGAAGTAGTAAATGAAATTGAAATCCCATGTTTATTTATTATAAGGTTAAAGTAAGTTATTTTCTCGTAATTGGCTTAGTTGGTAATCAATCATTAGTTAAATCAAACCAAAATTGTGATTGTCTTAGCAGTGAGTGTAAATCACTAGCTGGTGCATAAGTGAACATAACGAACAATTTGAGTCTCTGTGGGAACGAATCCTATTTACTCTATATTACTTGTTGACCATGTTCTCTTGCGTGAATAAGTGCGAACAAGTTTTTGGCGCCGCTGCCGGGGACTCGGTTCATTGTTTGTTTAGTTTATGATCTTGTCATCAATTTGGGTTAAATTCACTGACTCGGACGTTTTTTTTCTTTTTATTTGATGGATTATTGGGAGCAGGAATTCGTAATTGTTTGTGAGCTGTGTGCAGGTGGACATTACACTTATCAATGTGAGTATAACAGAAACCGGCCAAATTTCAGTTGGGACTACAATCAGAGTGGTATGGAGCAATCTCAATATCCATCCTACCCGCTCCAAAATCAACAGTTTGAAGATGAGCCATACAATCCAGGGGGAATTCAGCAGCAACAGGGGCAACAATTTCAGCATCAGTATGCTCCAGTGCATCAACACTTTCAACCTCCTGAATTTCAGCAGCAGCAATTTCAGACTTGGTCTATCCAACAGTCGACCGAAGAAGCTGAATTAGAAGAATTGAGGTTGATGGCTAAAAGCAATGCATTGTCTCTCCAGAGAATAGGAGATCAGATTGGTCAAATTGCAAATGCATTACAAACATTGAATCATATTGCAAGTGACACAGAAGGCCTAGCTGTAGAGGAGGAGGACAAGAACCTTCCTATCAGTCTTGACTGGCCTTTCTTAGCCACGGGTGAGACCATGATCGTAGTTCATGAAGGAGAGTCTGAGGGCAAAGATGGGGAAGAAGCAGAACATGAAGCTGATAAGGAAGCAGAGTCGGAGGCAAACCAATCAGAAAATTCAGAATGTCCAGAAAACTCGATTCTGAATAATCAGCCGCAACCACTTCCTTTGCAATCTGAAAATTTTGAAGAATCAGCCCAAGATCAAGAAAATTCCAAGGCTCAAGTGGCTATGCTATTTCCTTCGAAGGATGAAGAGGGTCTCAGTGTGGAAGATGATGAATTAGGAGAGCATGTTCATTTGTTGAATACCGCTCCGTTGCAATCTGATTTCGACCAGTTGGAGGCCGAAGAGGAAAAGAGCATCACTCATGTTGACAAATCTACTCCGGAGAAGACTACAGAGATCGTCCAAATCGATTTTCCTCCTCCATATCCACAGAGGCTTCAGAAGCAAACTCTAGCCATGAATTTGACGGCGGAGGATGAGGAGTGTTTTAGCTTGAAATTGGTTGATGCAGGGCAGAGTAAAAAGTATGACACGGAGAAGGAGAAGGCAAAGCATGGCCAACTGAGGATTACAGTGCCTTGGTTAATGGGGCTAAGTATTCCACATAAGTTGCTTGGAGTGGAAGATCTCTGGAATTCTCAGGTGCGCCTTAAGCCATCATTTGAAGGAGCTCCCGAACTTGAGCTAAAAACATTGCTAGTTCACCTGGGGTATGTTTCTTGTAATTCAAATCCTTTGCTTGCTATTGTTATTGCTGCTAACTTTTCAGGTAGGCGGGGGAATGTTGTTAAGAGATCTTGTGAGGAGCGAATACGGGCAAAGCTTGTCGTTGAAGATGTCGCTCCAGAAAAGATCATTAAATGGCCGTATAGAGATGCGGTGTAGAAAATTTTCAAGATGAAAATTGTGGCCAAGTCTAGCTAAAGACGTTAAAGAAAGGCGCTTCGTGGGAGGCAACCCATGATTTCATGCTTTCGAATAAAACAACAGTTGTGTTGGAGCGTACCACGTCTATCCACCACCAGACACACCACCCGAGGAGGGTGGAGATGCCGGCGTGTAGGGGAGTATCTCTTGTACCCTTTTAATTGACCTTCAATGAGGACATTGCAATTTTTAAGTTTGGGGGTGATTTTAGGGTATTAAGAGTCATTGCATTGCATATAGTTGCATACTCATGCATATTCATGTTAGTAATTGTGCATTTAGTTTTGCCATGCCATTTAGAGTGCATTTAGGATGCCATGTCATATAAATTTATTTAGGAGTGTAATATTATTTTGTTCATGCATATCACATTATTCCACTTGAGTGGCTGTTTCTGGCTCGATAGGTTGACGTTAATTTGGGTGTGATGACAATGAATAGAGGGTTGATTTAAGTACTTATGAAATTGACTTGCATGTGTCGGAAACACAATCTTTTCACGGTCTCACTGTTTGCTCTTGGGCTAGATCGAGTCATACCTTGTTTGGCTGTTGAGATTTAATCACTTATTTATATCTAGAATTTTCGTTATTCCCTTGATGGCGTAGGAGCACTTAAGTATAAGTTTGGGGGAAAACAGGGATTTCATGCTAAGTGTCGTGTCGTAGTGTAATAATGGCTAGGCGTCAAATGGCTAGTAGCCGGCTCATATTTGATATGAGTAGTCTAGGAGGGTGAGATAGTGCACCCATGTGAAAAAAAAAAGAAGGCAAGAAAAAGAGTCAAAAGAAAAAAAAAAGAAAAAAAAGAAATAGAAAAAAAAAAAAAAAAGAAAAGAGTTGTGAGAATAAAAAATGAGGGATTGTGAGAGTGTGTGTATGCTAATTGGCTAGGGTGAGCTCTTTAGTACTCGAGCAAGTAAGTTCGAGGGGATTTTATGCCTAGTGACCTAAGACTTTTCCGGTCTGGGATCCACTAACCTAACGCTCGCTACAAGGGTGCTATTGTATAAGCCTTTAGGGGTCTTACCCATTGCACAGTCAAAAGCATGTGTGTTTTGTGTTTTGTGTTTTGTGGTGTTTTATGTAGTAAAGCATGAATCCTTGTCTACCTTGAATGATGATGGCGGTGTCTTTGAGTCATGGAGTGTCTAAAGTCTATTCTGTTTATAAACATGTGATTGTCTTGGCGAAGAATTGGTTATGCCTTTGATCTAGTTTCGAGAGTATATCTAGTGAGAAATGCACACACCACGTTTCCGAGCATGTATTGTTTGTATACGAGGCTTAGTCGAGCTCTGTTTGGAGTTGTTGCATTCTTTGAGGTGTTGGCTTGTTGAGTTGGTTTTGGTAACTTTTGTGGGATCATTGCATTAGGACATCGCATTGTCATGACATTTAATTTTTAGTTGCATTCATTCATCATTTTAGGGTTGAGTTTGCATTGCTTGAGGACAAGCAACGGTTTAAGTTTGGGGGTTTGATAAGTGGATTTTATATCCACTATTTTGCATTCCATTCGTACTTAAAACGATTGCGAGTTCTCAAGTTTCGTGTTAGTTTGATGTGTTTTCATTTAATTTATGTAGGTTGCATAGTCGGGCGGCATTGGTGGTGTTGGTGAAGTATTTGTGGTATTCTGTGAGCTTAAAGTAGAAATTACAGGAAGTCTAGGGCAAGAGAATTCAGGAATTTGAGCTCAATGCGTATACTTCACTGTTTTGGCCATAACCGGAGTTCCAGACATCGGAATTGGGTGATTCAAAAGCCCACGCGAAGAGGAGAGAATTTTCTACAAATCTGGGCATGGGGAACCAGGCGCTGCTGCGCTTGAACAGGCGCTGCTGCGCTTGAACAGGCGCTGCTGCGCTTGAACAAGGGCAACAGCGCTCCAGTGTGTTTCCAGGGATTGGCTAGCGCCCTTGCGCGCCTGTGGGCGCTCTTGCGCGTGGTACCTTGAGCAGTAGCGCAGCAATGAGGCGCAACAGCGCGGTCTACCTCCTGTGTTATGCTAAGCTGCGTGCCTATCATTTAAGTTATTTTGTACCGGGTCAAAACATTTTGGGCCCATTTTTATTAGGGTATCTATATATATTTGTAGACCTAAAAAACAATGATTTATCATTGTTTTTATCTATCATTGTTTTTTAGTTTTTCTTAGCTACTATCAACACTTTTCATCTAGATTTCAAGAACAATTTCAAGGAATCTCTCCAAGCTAGTGACAAGCAAGGATTATTCTTTGGAACCTTTGTACTCTTCTATTTTGGGGATTTAATTCTATACCTTATTTCTTCTTCTATATTTTTACTTGTTGATTTTAGAATTATGTTTTCCATAGAACCCATGATGACAATTAGGTCAATTATGGGCTAATTCGTTATCATGGGGTTTTAATGGATTTTTCTATGGATTCTAGTAATTAAGTGTTCTTATGCCTTGGTGTGTGATTGAATGTATTGATTGCCTAGTATGTTTATGCTTATTCGTTATAAGTGAGTCGCGAACACTTGTAATTGTGTGTTTAATCCTAGTGAATGCGAAAGTGGATCTAGGGTTTAGAGCAATTCATGCTAGCATAGGTTTTTGCATGTGAAGAACATGTATTAATTTGTGGTGTAATTCTAACCGTCTTGCATCGACTATGTGGTTTAATGGGTGCTTGATTCTCAACCGGTATGTGTTCAATTGCTATAGACATATAGGGACTACACATATTTGGTGACTACTTGACTTCTATCAATTGTGGATGATCAGTAGGATGGTATATGCACAACGAAAGTTGGTATGTATCAGTTTAGTGCATCTAATCAGTAATCAACTCGGTCACATGCTAGGCTAAAGGGCATAAGATTCTAGATGAAGTAGTAAATGAAATTGAAATCCCATGTTTATTTATTATAAGGTTAAAGTAAGTTATTTTCTCGTAATTGGCTTAGTTGGTAATCAATCATTAGTTAAATCAAACCAAAATTGTGATTGTCTTAGCAGTGAGTGTAAATCACTAGCTGGTGCATAAGTGAACATAACGAACAATTTGAGTCTCTGTGGGAACGAATCCTATTTACTCTATATTACTTGTTGACCACGTTCTCTTGCGTGAATAAGTGCGAACAAGTTTTTGATGATTTTAGGGTATTAAGAGTCATTGCATTGCATATAGTTGCATACTCATGCATATTCATGTTAGTAATTGTGCATTTAGTTTTGCCATGCCATTTAGAGTGCATTTAGGATGCCATGTCATATAAATTTATTTAGGAGTGTAATATTATTTTGTTCATGCATATCACATTATTCCACTTGAGTGGCTGTTTCTGGCTCGATAGGTTGACGTTAATTTGGGTGTGATGACAATGAATAGAGGGTTGATTTAAGTACTTATGAAATTGACTTGCATGTGTCGGAAACACAATCTTTTCACGGTCTCACTGTTTGCTCTTGGGCTAGATCGAGTCATACCTTGTTTGGCTGTTGAGATTTAATCACTTATTTATATCTAGAATTTTCGTTATTCCCTTGATGGCGTAGGAGCACTTAAGTATAAGTTTGGGGGAAAACAGGGATTTCATGCTAAGTGTCGTGTCGTAGTGTAATAATGGCTAGGCGTCAAATGGCTAGTAGCCGGCTCATATTTGATATGAGTAGTCTAGGAGGGTGAGATAGTGCACCCATGTGAAAAAAAAAAGAAGGCAAGAAAAAGAGTCAAAAGAAAAAAAAAAGAAAAAAAAAAGAAATAGAAAAAAAAAAGAAAAAGAAAAGAGTTGTGAGAATAAAAAATGAGGGATTGTGAGAGTGTGTGTATGCTAATTGGCTAGGGTGAGCTCTTTAGTACTCGAGCAAGTAAGTTCGAGGGGATTTTATGCCTAGTGACCTAAGACTTTTCCGGTCTGGGATCCACTAACCTAACGCTCGCTACAAGGGTGCTATTGTATAAGCCTTTAGGGGTCTTACCCATTGCACAGTCAAAAGCATGTGTGTTTTGTGTTTTGTGGTGTTTTATGTAGTAAAGCATGAATCCTTGTCTACCTTGAATGATGATGGCGGTGTCTTTGAGTCATGGAGTGTCTAAAGTCTATTCTGTTTATAAACATGTGATTGTCTTGGCGAAGAATTGGTTATGCCTTTGATCTAGTTTCGAGAGTATATCTAGTGAGAAATGCACACACCACGTTTCCGAGCATGTATTGTTTGTATACGAGGCTTAGTCGAGCTCTGTTTGGAGTTGTTGCATTCTTTGAGGTGTTGGCTTGTTGAGTTGGTTTTGGTAACTTTTGTGGGATCATTGCATTAGGACATCGCATTGTCATGACATTTAATTTTTAGTTGCATTCATTCATCATTTTAGGGTTGAGTTTGCATTGCTTGAGGACAAGCAACGGTTTAAGTTTGGGGGTTTGATAAGTGGATTTTATATCCACTATTTTGCATTCCATTCGTACTTAAAACGATTGCGAGTTCTCAAGTTTCGTGTTAGTTTGATGTGTTTTCATTTAATTTATGTAGGTTGCATAGTCGGGCGGCATTGGTGGTGTTGGTGAAGTATTTGTGGTATTCTGTGAGCTTAAAGTAGAAATTACAGGAAGTCTAGGGCAAGAGAATTCAGGAATTTGAGCTCAATGCGTATACTTCACTGTTTTGGCCATAACCGGAGTTCCAGACATCGGAATTGGGTGATTCAAAAGCCCACGCGAAGAGGAGAGAATTTTCTACAAATCTGGGCATGGGGCACCAGGCGCTGCTGCGCTTGAACAGGCGCTGCTGCGCTTGAACAGGCGCTGCTGCGCTTGAACAAGGGCAACAGCGCTCCAGTGTGTTTCCAGGGATTGGCTAGCGCCCTTGCGCGCCTGTGGGCGCTCTTGCGCGTGGTACCTTGAGCAGTAGCGCAGCAATGAGGCGCAACAGCGCGGTCTACCTCCTGTGTTATGCTAAGCTGCGTGCCTATCATTTAAGTTATTTTGTACCGGGTCAAAACATTTTGGGCCCATTTTTATTAGGGTATCTATATATATTTGTAGACCTAAAAAACAATGATTTATCATTGTTTTTATCTATCATTGTTTTTTAGTTTTTCTTAGCTACTATCAACACTTTTCATCTAGATTTCAAGAACAATTTCAAGGAATCTCTCCAAGCTAGTGACAAGCAAGGATTATTCTTTGGAACCTTTGTACTCTTCTATTTTGGGGATTTAATTCTATACCTTATTTCTTCTTCTATATTTTTACTTGTTGATTTTAGAATTATGTTTTCCATAGAACCCATGATGACAATTAGGTCAATTATGGGCTAATTCGTTATCATGGGGTTTTAATGGATTTTTCTATGGATTCTAGTAATTAAGTGTTCTTATGCCTTGGTGTGTGATTGAATGTATTGATTGCCTAGTATGTTTATGCTTATTCGTTATAAGTGAGTCGCGAACACTTGTAATTGTGTGTTTAATCCTAGTGAATGCGAAAGTGGATCTAGGGTTTAGAGCAATTCATGCTAGCATAGGTTTTTGCATGTGAAGAACATGTATTAATTTGTGGTGTAATTCTAACCGTCTTGCATCGACTATGTGGTTTAATGGGTGCTTGATTCTCAACCGGTATGTGTTCAATTGCTATAGACATATAGGGACTACACATATTTGGTGACTACTTGACTTCTATCAATTGTGGATGATCAGTAGGATGGTATATGCACAACGAAAGTTGGTATGTATCAGTTTAGTGCATCTAATCAGTAATCAACTCGGTCACATGCTAGGCTAAAGGGCATAAGATTGTAGATGAAGTAGTAAATGAAATTGAAATCCCATGTTTATTTATTATAAGGTTAAAGTAAGTTATTTTCTCGTAATTGGCTTAGTTGGTAATCAATCATTAGTTAAATCAAACCAAAATTGTGATTGTCTTAGCAGTGAGTGTAAATCACTAGCTGGTGCATAAGTGAACATAACGAACAATTTGAGTCTCTGTGGGAACGAATCCTATTTACTCTATATTACTTGTTGACCACGTTCTCTTGCGTGAATAAGTGCGAACAAGTTTTTGATGATTTTAGGGTATTAAGAGTCATTGCATTGCATATAGTTGCATACTCATGCATATTCATGTTAGTAATTGTGCATTTAGTTTTGCCATGCCATTTAGAGTGCATTTAGGATGCCATGTCATATAAATTTATTTAGGAGTGTAATATTATTTTGTTCATGCATATCACATTATTCCACTTGAGTGGCTGTTTCTGGCTCGATAGGTTGACGTTAATTTGGGTGTGATGACAATGAATAGAGGGTTGATTTAAGTACTTATGAAATTGACTTGCATGTGTCGGAAACACAATCTTTTCACGGTCTCACTGTTTGCTCTTGGGCTAGATCGAGTCATACCTTGTTTGGCTGTTGAGATTTAATCACTTATTTATATCTAGAATTTTCGTTATTCCCTTGATGGCGTAGGAGCACTTAAGTATAAGTTTGGGGGAAAACAGGGATTTCATGCTAAGTGTCGTGTCGTAGTGTAATAATGGCTAGGCGTCAAATGGCTAGTAGCCGGCTCATATTTGATATGAGTAGTCTAGGAGGGTGAGATAGTGCACCCATGTGAAAAAAAAAAGAAGGCAAGAAAAAGAGTCAAAAGAAAAAAAAAAGAAAAAAAAAAGAAATAGAAAAAAAAAAGAAAAAAAAAAGAGTTGTGAGAATAAAAAATGAGGGATTGTGAGAGTGTGTGTATGCTAATTGGCTAGGGTGAGCTCTTTAGTACTCGAGCAAGTAAGTTCGAGGGGATTTTATGCCTAGTGACCTAAGACTTTTCCGGTCTGGGATCCACTAACCTAACGCTCGCTACAAGGGTGCTATTGTATAAGCCTTTAGGGGTCTTACCCATTGCACAGTCAAAAGCATGTGTGTTTTGTGTTTTGTGTTTTGTGGTGTTTTATGTAGTAAAGCATGAATCCTTGTCTACCTTGAATGATGATGGCGGTGTCTTTGAGTCATGGAGTGTCTAAAGTCTATTCTGTTTATAAACATGTGATTGTCTTGGCGAAGAATTGGTTATGCCTTTGATCTAGTTTCGAGAGTATATCTAGTGAGAAATGCACACACCACGTTTCCGAGCATGTATTGTTTGTATACGAGGCTTAGTCGAGCTCTGTTTGGAGTTGTTGCATTCTTTGAGGTGTTGGCTTGTTGAGTTGGTTTTGGTAACTTTTGTGGGATCATTGCATTAGGACATCGCATTGTCATGACATTTAATTTTTAGTTGCATTCATTCATCATTTTAGGGTTGAGTTTGCATTGCTTGAGGACAAGCAACGGTTTAAGTTTGGGGGTTTGATAAGTGGATTTTATATCCACTATTTTGCATTCCATTCGTACTTAAAACGATTGCGAGTTCTCAAGTTTCGTGTTAGTTTGATGTGTTTTCATTTAATTTATGTAGGTTGCATAGTCGGGCGGCATTGGTGGTGTTGGTGAAGTATTTGTGGTATTCTGTGAGCTTAAAGTAGAAATTACAGGAAGTCTAGGGCAAGAGAATTCAGGAATTTGAGCTCAATGCGTATACTTCACTGTTTTGGCCATAACCGGAGTTCCAGACATCGGAATTGGGTGATTCAAAAGCCCACGCGAAGAGGAGAGAATTTTCTACAAATCTGGGCAGGGGGCACCAGGCGCTGCTGCGCTTGAACAGGCGCTGCTGCGCTTGAACAGGCGCTGCTGCGCTTGAACAAGGGCAACAGCGCTCCAGTGTGTTTCCAGGGATTGGCTAGCGCCCTTGCGCGCCTGTGGGCGCTCTTGCGCGTGGTACCTTGAGCAGTAGCGCAGCAATGAGGCGCAACAGCGCGGTCTACCTCCTGTGTTATGCTAAGCTGCGTGCCTATCATTTAAGTTATTTTGTACCGGGTCAAAACATTTTGGGCCCATTTTTATTAGGGTATCTATATATATTTGTAGACCTAAAAAACAATGATTTATCATTGTTTTTATCTATCATTGTTTTTTAGTTTTTCTTAGCTACTATCAACACTTTTCATCTAGATTTCAAGAACAATTTCAAGGAATCTCTCCAAGCTAGTGACAAGCAAGGATTATTCTTTGGAACCTTTGTACTCTTCTATTTTGGGGATTTAATTCTATACCTTATTTCTTCTTCTATATTTTTACTTGTTGATTTTAGAATTATGTTTTCCATAGAACCCATGATGACAATTAGGTCAATTATGGGCTAATTCGTTATCATGGGGTTTTAATGGATTTTTCTATGGATTCTAGTAATTAAGTGTTCTTATGCCTTGGTGTGTGATTGAATGTATTGATTGCCTAGTATGTTTATGCTTATTCGTTATAAGTGAGTCGCGAACACTTGTAATTGTGTGTTTAATCCTAGTGAATGCGAAAGTGGATCTAGGGTTTAGAGCAATTCATGCTAGCATAGGTTTTTGCATGTGAAGAACATGTATTAATTTGTGGTGTAATTCTAACCGTCTTGCATCGACTATGTGGTTTAATGGGTGCTTGATTCTCAACCGGTATGTGTTCAATTGCTATAGACATATAGGGACTACACATATTTGGTGACTACTTGACTTCTATCAATTGTGGATGATCAGTAGGATGGTATATGCACAACGAAAGTTGGTATGTATCAGTTTAGTGCATCTAATCAGTAATCAACTCGGTCACATGCTAGGCTAAAGGGCATAAGATTCTAGATGAAGTAGTAAATGAAATTGAAATCCCATGTTTATTTATTATAAGGTTAAAGTAAGTTATTTTCTCGTAATTGGCTTAGTTGGTAATCAATCATTAGTTAAATCAAACCAAAATTGTGATTGTCTTAGCAGTGAGTGTAAATCACTAGCTGGTGCATAAGTGAACATAACGAACAATTTGAGTCTCTGTGGGAACGAATCCTATTTACTCTATATTACTTGTTGACCACGTTCTCTTGCGTGAATAAGTGCGAACAGTTACACTATTTTGTTCCTGCATGGTTAGTGACTCTAAAATATCATCATCTGAAGATACATAATCCTTAAAAGAATTTACCTCACTTTGATCCTCTTCAGAATCAGTTTCATCACTATCCACAAAAGCTTCTTTTATGGGTCCTTGTGAGCTATCTTCATCATTCAGACCTACAAGAGCCAAATTCATCATGTCTTCGCTTGAGTCATCACTGGAGTCTGAATCATCATCACTATAAGTCAGTGAAGCCTTTGATTTTCTCCTGTTTTTTAAAACAGCATGCTGTTTTGACTTTAACTTGTAGCAATCCCTTTTATAATGACCATGCTTGCCACATTCGAAACAAGTTTGTTCATTGTTGTTGGAGAAACCTCCTCTGTCCTTTTTCATTCTATCTTTCCTTTCAATCAGCCTCTTAATCTTCTTTGAAATGAGTGCAATTTCTTCATCAGATTCTTCATCAAACTCTGTCAGCTTGCTGGATGCAGTGGCTGGCTTGCTGTTTGCAGAATGAAGAGCCAAATTCTTCATTTTGGCTAGTGGAACCCGAACACCTTCAACCTGACTTTTGCTTATCTTGCTTTCAAACTGTTCTAGCTCAGCAAATACAGCTATGTGATCCATGGTGTCGATTGTTGAGGATGATTCCAAAGCCGTGACCTTAGCTTCATAGATAAATGGCACAGCACTTAACACTTTCATGTTAATTTCATCTTGTGGAATATCCTTTCCAAGTCTCTTTAAAGAGTTTATGGTGACCTGGAATCTAGCTTGACCTTCCTTGATAGTTTCATCATCCACGAGCTTGAAGTTCCCAAAATCATTCATTAGCTTGCTAAGCTTTACCTTCCTCAAGGTTGTTGATCGTTCATGATAGGTTTCTAAAGCATCCCACATTTCCTTTGCTATTTTTAGAGAGGAAACTTTGTCATATTCAGCTTGGCCCAAAGCATTCATTAGAGAGTTTCTTGCTTCTCCATTATAACCAAGTTTGATAATCTCCTCGGGGTTTAGATCATCAACATCTTTTGGCTTCTTCTCCGTATCTAGAAATTCAAAGTCTCCTTTCTGAATAACTCTCAAGACCAGTGGCTTCTTGGACAGGTATGTTTCCATTCTACCTTTCCACCAGTTGTAGTTTTCTGAGCCAATGAGGAGAGGAGCTCTAAAATCGGATTTAGCTTCGAGATAATATTCACCCATGATCGATACCTTCCTGTTACAGAAATATTAGTATACCTCGCTCTGATACCAATTGAAAACAACACCTAGAGGGGGGTGAATAGGTGTATATGGCTAATTATACTTATTTATGACCTGTTTTGAATTTTACCAGAAACAGCTTGCTGTTAGTTATAAACAGTTTAACAGATGGCAAGCTGTTTATGCAGTGCAGTAAGTAAAGTGCAGGAAAAATAAAGAACACCACAATCTTTTAGCCAGGTTCGACCCCTAATCCCCTATGGTCTACGTCCTGGTCCCTTACCAACTTGGTAAGAGAATATATTATTGATCAAAGATTATCCAATTACAAGATACAACAATATATCTCCCTTTTTCTTAGCTACTGACAAATGGCTTGCTGAACACCTGTTCTGAACCTGCTCTCTAAGCTATACTTCCCAAGTATACTTCTCTAGCAACGTTCACCAACCCTTGTTCCCTAACCAATCTGCCCAGCAACTAAAATACCCAGCTGCTTACAAATGGCTTGCTGTTTCCTGTGCTGAACTAACTCTCTAAGTAACACTTCCCAAGTTTACTTCTCTAGTCTAGTTCGACTCACCCTAAACGTTAAGCCAACGTTTGTACAGCAACAAATAGATACAATTTGAACGATACAAATGTCTGAATAATACAACTCAACCTATGACCCTCTGAATATATATATATATATACGAATGTAATGGGTTTTAAAGGATTTTGCAATGAAGGCTTGAGGTTGTATGTATAGCTTGTTTTTCTGCACTTGATCGATGTTAAGAACTGAGCATTAACATCTCTTTTATAGGTAAACAAGAGTATTTGAATGAAGGCTTGAAATGGCTCCAACGGTATGAATTCAAGCCGTTAGTAATGGAGAGCTTCTTTTGAGCAATGGGATGAGTTTGATTCTCTGCAAAGCTGAAGGTCTGGTGCGTGTATGGAGTTAAAAAACATGCAGGGAATATTTGATAAGATGTGTCCCATGTGTTGTGTTTAAGTGGAGGTATGGTGAGGATTATTTGATAAGAGGATCACGTGAAGGAAGCAATGAAGAAGAAGTGATATCAACGTGAGTAGCAGGTGGTGTATAGAATATGTATGACAAAGAACATATGATAAAGATATTATCATGTGAGTATTTGAGTGGAAGTGAAGTGGGTGTTTAAATTAATGAAAAGTAGAACTTTACTTTTCTAAAATAAACATAAGGAATATTGTTTTGTCTTCATGCATGATTGAGGTATGGGAGTTTATATATTCATATATAATCAGAGGACCCATACAATTAACCCTAACATAGATTCCACTTGATGTTCCTTGAATTCTTTATATTCGGCAAAACTGTCCAGACTGAAATCAGCATGCTGTTTGTGAAACTAGCACGCTGTTTGTAGAAATGGCTTGCAGTTTTGAGTTAAATTGATTATATGACCAGCAAGCTATCTTTCCTGCAAAACAGAGTTAGCACATATACATATGGCATGCTGTTTTATATCTGAAAACAAGCCAAACATATTATCAACAAAATCAATAGCATGTTAGATAATAAATAACATTCCAAAATATATGTAATCATCAAAATCGAATCGGCTAACAATGAAGTCAATATTTTGCTTACCAAAAATAACACTATCGGCAACTTGGAACTTAGGCCTAAGAAGCAGTGTCTGAGTATTTTTCCAAAGTGGAGGATGGGACTTGAAGAAAACATAAAACCTGACAGGGATTGACGATGATCAGTCGCCACATCCAAGTCCAATAATCCGCGGGTCTTCTCTACCGGTAGAAGGATAGAAACTACATCTGTAACTATCCTCGGGTGAAAACTACATCCGTAATCACCCTCGATGAAAACTACATCCGTAATCATCCTTCGGCAACACCTGGGCCGGAATAATAATTGATGGACCGCCTGGCTCACGGCCGCTTACACATCCTGGGAATCATTCGTCAACAATTCCCACACCTGCCAGAGTCCCCTTTTTCTTTTCTTTTCAAAAATCATTTTGATAGAAAATTCGAGTAGTTGAAGTTCGATCTCAATCGACCGATAATTCTTGAAAATCGTACAAGAAGCAAAACCTGACAGGGGATTTTCGAAAATGTAATTTTTATTGAAGAAGAAATAAACATGTAATTTCGAATAAATTATTTTTTAAAAGGGAGGGAGGATGTACTAAATTAAACAAAATTTAGTATACTTGACAAGAGAATATCACTTGGTTTCGTATCTGTACAGTTGGAAACAATTTACAATTGACAAGATTCAGTATGATGGCGTTTGGTGGCGCACCACCTACGGGAACGAAGATGCACTAAATTTAAAGTATCTTGGGATCCCATTATTTGTGTACGTGTATATTTGTGTATAGCTAATTAGCTAGGTTGATTAGTATATATTCGCATGTAGATCTCGCGTTTAACTAGGCAGAATAAATGGGCATCTACCACATGCAAGTATGCAACAACTGCAAGGCACAATTTAAAACTACATCTCCAATAGTCTTGGCCTTACAATCAAGATCCTCGTATCTCTTTTCTGGTAAACGAGGTCACACAAGTAACAAGAAATAGTACATAAACTTCTGATATTGCATTTTTCAACCGTTGAAAAATGCTGGCGTTCCCAAAAATATTTCCAAAATCATTTTTGAATATTTAGTTGATAAAATTTAATTGGATGTGTATATTACAAGTAAATTGGCCCTCAAACCTTAATATATACAAGCTTATAACCCGTGCGAAACATGGGATTTCTTTTGATAGGTTATAAAATTTATTTAACATTATAATTATGTTTTTATATAATCCTTATTTTTAATAATTTTTAAATTTTAATTTAGTAAAAATTTATATAATGATATGCATGTTTAAAATTTACTTTGTAAAATTATAAATTAAAAATGTCACTGACGGGTTCGAACTTTGAATTTTTAGTAAATTAATTTAATCATATAATATATCTTATTATTAGATCTAACGATTCTTATTTAGTACTAAAAATAATGATTTTAATATATGGTGAGATATTTTTGGGTGTATATTAGTGATCGCAAGATTAATTTTAAATTAAAAAGTAACTTATTTTAATTACAAAAATTACTACTAAAAATAATTACGGAAAGATATGGTGTGATATTTTGGATATATATTAATTATTGTAATATTAGTTTTAAATTAAATGGTAAAGTGTTTTAATTAGAAGTAAAAAATTTAGAAAAAATGGATAATTAAGTTGTTGGAGGAGAAAAAAGAGTTCAAGTAGAAACTCAATGTGGATGAAGGAATTTTAATCGGAATATAATTATGTTAACATTAATAATTAGTTTTTAAGTTGTTTTTGTAATTTAATTATATATTTTAATAATTAACTTTTAAAACTTTCAATGTTTCGATTTAGAATAATAAATGAACGAATATTAAATTTTACCGCATATAAATTATTTTTTACAAAAAAAATGTTTATAAAATTTGTGCACACTGGGGCCAAATATATATATGCAGTCGTGAGGGAAGTGGGATTAAGACGCCAGAAAGCGTAACCCTTCATTGCAAAACCCTAAAATTGATCGATACATCGATACATAGAGTATCAATTAGAATTGGGGAAAATTAGATCGAGAAGAGTTTTAAATTAAATGATAAAGTATTTTAATTAGAAATAAAATTTTTTAAAAAAATGGGTAATTGATTTGTTGTAGTAGAAAAAAGAGTCAATGTGGATGAAGGAGTAGAAAAAAGAGTCAATGTGGATGAAAGAATTTTAATCGGAATATAATTACGTTAACATTGGTAATTAGTTTTTTGAGTTGTTTTTGTAATTTAATTATTTATTTTAATAATTGAGATAACCAAATCGAAAACCAAATAATTAGGATAACCAAATCGAAAACCAAAATTTTCAAAACTTTCAATGTTTCAGCTTTAATATAATAGTATAGATAGATACTCCACGAATTAAAAGAAGATATCTGACAATGAGAACATTTTTGGGAATTAATTTTGAATTCCAACCAAGGTGGAATCAAAAAAAAAAAAAAAATGTTGTGCAAAAAATGTTAATATATGTGCTTATTTTGAGATATGCTCTGTTTTGATTTCACGTTTGAAAGAGAACCAAATTTATGAATTTATACTTGCAATTTGATGTGAATTAAGTAAAGGCCTGTGTGGAATAATTGTAACTAGGGCAGTAAAAGAGCCTAATCGAGTCGAATTCTTGACTGATCGTGTATCAGCTCGTTATAAATATTTACGAACATGTTCGCGAACAGTTCACGAACATGTCTCACGAGCTATTGGTCACGAACGTCTCATGAATACTCCTCATGAAAATCTCATGAATATTGCTCATGATCTCGTGTTCACAAATACCTCATTTAATTCTAGAAAATTTTAATGCATTAAAATTAAAAAAGATAAAACCTAAAAAATTAAAGACATCCTTCTAGTCTACAATTATCCACGAGTCAATTAAATTTTGTTAATAAATAACCAACTAATGTTATAATTACAATGTAACATATGTCTAATTTAATTATTTATAATAAAAATAATGTATATATAATATATTTAATAAAAGAAGATAATGAATAGACAAAATAAACTAATATATTATTTCATAAACACTAAATTATTTACTAATTATCGTAAATTCAAGGACTCATGTAAAATCTTAATTAAATATGTTTATGGGAATATATATCGAGTTTGTATAAGAACTCATTCATGGACCAAATTTACGAGTTTGTTCACGAACTATATTAATGAACTTGTTCGCGAATTTTTGAACCGAACTATGTTGTGTTCAAGTTCAGCTCATTTACGAGACGAACCTCAAAATCGTGATCATGTTCGACTCGTTTAAAAATTGAATCGAACTCGAATCGAACTTTTTTCGAGCCGAACGCCGAACTATTCGTGAGCATATCGAGTCATTTACAGCCCTAATTGTAACGTTAATCTTTTTTATAAAGTAATTAGTAGCAACAAAGTTATTAATGTGGATACGAGGTATGTAAAATAAAATCTAAACCTCCTTCTAGTACTGGAATGTTGCATGGATCAACAATGACATGATAAGTATTTGTTGACCTATTTAATTGACAGCTGAATGTAACAATTGTCTTTGTGCATCTCGTTGTAACGATTTTATTTTTTGCCCGACAAGTTTAATCTTCCGATCTTGACATAAATTTTTATGCATGTTGATTATGTAGATCGAATTTGGTCCATTGAATTTTATGATTATGGATTTAAAATTTGTTGCTCGGACGTTTATCCTCTAGGAAACTCTCCAATTCATATTCGATAGGAGTATTTTCTGAACAATAATTCTGATTAGGTACCCAGGTAACACTACTATTATTGTGTAGGGCCTTTGATGTAATAATGTAATGTTGAGTACTTGGCTAACGCAAATATATCAAATGGATAAAAAAAAAAAAAGTTTATCCAAATAAATAAACAGGGTCATAAAATGTAAGAAAATGAATTTTGCACTGAATTGAAGATTTTAACTTAAAACAAATACGGTCCTAAAATGTGGGAATAGAATTTTGCCTTGATGAAGTTGTCCCATTTTCAAAAAAAAAAAAAAAAAAAGTTACCCATTAATTTTTTACTTGAAACAAAAGCATGTAGAAGAGACAAAAAGATGATCAGGTTTGGAGTTTACGCAACAAATTAAATTGGAAAAACTAAACCTAACTAACTCACAAAAGCTCCCTCACTTGATCAGCAAATTGCAGAAGAGAATCAAAGCATAAATCTTTCGACTATGAAACCTAAAAAGATTTGGAGAACGTTATAATTACCTGGCCTTCTCTGGAAGAGAAATGCAATCATCATCTTTGGTTTGACATACCAATTTAACCCCCGCTCAAAAATGTTGATTTCTAGGTTAATGATCACATTCATTGAACTGGAAGACCAGAAAATTGGAGAAGATACCATGGTCATTCCCGATAGATTAAAAGATTAGCCTGTATCGTGCCATCAAAGTGTAAAGAACTTCACATTGTCTTGAAAGGTCACTTGCATTTCATCGTGGACCCCACTCTGGCTAAACACAGATGTACAACCAAAACCATACAGCACTAATCCAACACTGTCCAACAAATAACTGAAAAACTGTTCATGCTCGCTTTTAGAAGCACGAAGATGGCAGAAATGCCCATAACCAATATTGAAGAAAACATATATAAATTTTTTATTTTAAAAATAGAACGAGTTTAAAACAAAAGTACAACATGTCTGCCACGTCTATAATAATTAAAACGTAGGTCTTAGCCTGACTGAGGCCAATGGTGCATCTTCATCAAATAATGTTTTAGATAAATTCGAAACTACAATGTTGTTCCTTCAATTTCATCCCCACCCCATTTGCAAATTCACAGCATCTTCATAACTCAAGAACTAAAACTTAGTGCTTGCAATGTTAGTACCACCCAGTTGCTGCAGCTCACAGATCTCTCTCTACAAACATTTCAATCGGAGTCTTATCTTGATTTGTGCAGCTTGAATCCAAAAACTCTTGGGACATAGCTTTGTGTTGCCTTCTGTGGTTTGAGATGGCCGTAAGTCATCAAGAACAGGTGAGGAAATGTCGTTCCAAAATAAGCCCCATCAATATCTTTGAAAGTTAAGGAACAAAATGATAAGTATTAAGTTGCAGCAAATCATAACAAGAAAAAAAAACTACTAAAAAAGAAACGGGATGGAAGAAGCACACACGCGTATATTCCTAAATAAGAAGGAATAGCAATTAATCACCTTTCACATCTGCATGGAGCATTAACGAGCAACTAGGGTAATAGAAACTACCAAAGAAAGCTGCATTTTCTAGGGGGTAATAGAAACTACCAAAGAAAGTTGCATATTCTAGGTAAATACATTTAAACAGGATAATTTTGGAGCAGTATCCTGTGGGCACTTGTTAAGCCTAAACTACTGGCCCTATGTGGTCATGTATAATTACCCATTTCCCTATGGGAGAACAAACTACTTTCTTATATGATATGTTCTTTTGTGAGCCATCATAGCAGCATATGTAACAAACAAACTATGCTGAAGTATAAACCAAGTATATGTATGTGCATCTGCAAACAAGATTATGATTAACAAAACAAACCAAAGATAGTAAAAATTTAAATACACCACATTAAATAGGCGTTCTGCTGACATAAGGATACTGCCTTGGTACTTTGACCGAGGGTAGTAAATATCTTCACACTTTGGACAGTATATTTTTACTGTACTTGAGCGTGGAATGTCCGACTGACCAACTGGAAGACATGGTTGTCCACAGCAATACACTCTTGGGCACCGCCCAAAATCATAGGTTTTGTATTTTTCCAACTGCAAAATTGACAGAGTAAAGATTTTAAACATTAACAATTTAACATCATGGTATTACTTACAGACCATACTGCAATGAGAGAAATGATAATCCAGCTTATAATCTCACCATTGCAGCCATTCCCCTGCTGGTCAATACGTATCGAACATGGATCAGACCATACAACATTTCAGCTGCTGACTCAATTAATTCATTCTGTTCTTCAGTAAATGTATCTGCTAAAAAAAACACACAAGGAGATTATTAAACAATATTAGCGACAAAGATATGGCAGCCGGAAGGGCCAACTACAGCATATAGCACAGAGGAAGAGAAGTATTAACGTCACCAAGAGCATGCACACGATGTAATGATTTCAGACACTCAGAATTCTTTTCAAACATATATGATTTAACAAACAGGAAAGTTAAGCAGTTGTGTAGTTAATTCTGTTGGTACATATGGGAATGGGCCCATCTGGCTAACATTAAAAATACTTAATTGCTAGGAAGCACGGTCTCGGATATGGCAACACGGGACACGGGGATTCACCAATGATCAACCAGTCCCAGATACAGGACACGGCAAAAAGAAAAATAGTAATAAAAATATAGGATTTGTATATGTCAAACATTGAACAACTTAATTCATAATAGTAATAACTAATAAGAGTTTCTTTCACAGTAAGTGATAAACTAATAAAAGATGCATTCTACATTTTCATTTATAGAAGAATGTCCATCTTGTGTAAAAAGAACACAGATGTATACATATATAAGAAACTATTAGGAGATGTAGTGGTATATACATGGGTGTGTATATATATGTCGGAGTGATGTATATGTTTGAGAAGAAATGATGGAAATAAAGATGGGATATAAAATATGAGAACGTCACTGAACAATTAGGGTAAAATCAGATTGGATAGGGCCTTTTTTAGGTGGGCCGAGTCAGCCGTGTCCGACACGCATTTGGCAGCTTCCCAGCTGTGTCCGTGCTTCCTAGCTTAATTGCTACTTCAAGTTTTTCTAATAATTATGAGTAAAAGGTAACTTTCCCAATTTAAGTTTATTATATATTTGAATAGTTCGATTGATAATTTGTAACTGTAAGTTATTATAAATGAACAGTGACAATGATGTAGGACAATGAATTGAAATGGACAATTAAACGAACAAAACGAACAATTGATAGAACTTGGGTGATTCAACCGCGAAAAAATCACTACCCCAAGGGTTCCCCACCCCCCTAAAGGAAGAAAAGCCATGGATCGCAAAACCCATAATGAAAAGGACTCAAATTAATAATTTTATATCACCATAATCAAGTCTACCAAATATGTGGGATTACATGACTTACATAGGTAATAAAAACCCTACTGGCATAATCTAATGGATTAGACCAAGGAACAAACAATTGGGCTTATGATATGTCAACAAAAAAAAATATAGAACTAGATTCCGGATATAATTACTATACATAATTAAACCATTTAACAATAAAAAACAAGAACTCCATTTAGTTTTTACTACCGGTCCCCATCAGACATAAAATGAAGTTACATGTGTTGAGGATGATATCAATTGCTGTCAAGTCATATTACAAACTTATAACAAGTCACTGAAGTGCCTATTTCCTACTTTCTAAATTTCGACTTATAATTCAGTTTTATCTCATAGGTTAATATTTAACAACATAAATAAAATTTTCTTTGATACAAGCACGGCACCCCATATAAATCCATACAAGTTACACCTAGTGTGGAACTGGCTAAATTAAGAAACATGAGATTATGATAAAGATCAAACAAATTGAGTTCTATTCTATTTTATTTAAAAACTGGCCAGCTAGGTACCACTGACATATTTATGATAACTTTTATACTTCTAAAACTTTCTTTGTATGATACCTTGTTCAGAAAACATCACTGAAACTCAATACATCTAGCCAACTATGTCTTGCATACCCTCTTACTGAAAATTACTTTACTAATGAAGAAAAGTAAAATTGGCTAAGAGCTAAGGATTCAGACAGGAATCCATATTAAATTGATTTTGTGTATCTGATACTTGTTTTCAGTAAAGAGAATAAAGGAAGAGCAAAACCCATTGGTGTGTACCCGAACTATAACTCGTATTGCTATAGCAATTCTCTTCTGCCACTTCTTGCTCTTGCAATACCAACTTCCAAACCTGTTCACTTTGTGTACTTCCATTGGGTCCAAGGTTGTCAAGGTGCTTTTACCAAAATGACAATAAAGAATGTGATTCTGTTTTTCCTTTTACGTGCCAGTTCTCCGCTTTACATCAGTATGCATTTGCTAAAGGGATGCAATTAGAATTGAACCTAGATGCCCCTTGTTTGAGGGCTCGAATATGAACTAGCTTTGGTAGACCAGCAGACAATTTAAGAAGACATTTAATTCTGCTATGATTTTGTTGAGGTGAAGACGATTTGCTTACAATCTGATCGAGTGGATTTTGTTAAGAATTGAGTTAGACATGTGAGTTCAAGGTTCCACTTATTAATTAATCAATGGTAGAAAAATGACTCGAGGGAAGATGAGGATAGTTGACAAATCATATGCCCCTCGGAGTACAAAGATTACTGGCAACATAAAATCCCAATGGACAGAAGTACACAAAGTGCACCAGTTTTGAATGTATAGAGCATTGGACATGCGAGACAAGGTATAGTCACTTACACAAAGCATTTTACTCAAAGATTCCTCAATTAGTGAGATAACACATCCATTTGATTTTTTATGGAACGTCTCATATGAGGTTTCTTTTGTAATGCTGCTTATGTTTTGTTGCATTTTCTATTAACATAGCCTATCAGACAGAGAACGCTAGTATTTAGAATACTTACTATAACATAATTTATATCCTTAGTTCCTTACCATGAGAGGATTCAACATCCAGTATCAGATCAAGTGCATAATCATAGTACGGAACTTGACTGCTTAAACCGCAAAGGTTAAAATCATCTTGAATATAATCTTCATCAACTTCACAAAAAAATTCATTCCCTCTCAAATTGCAAAACCAGGAGATCCAAGATGTGTCTTCCTCGTCGGATCCACTGACATCAGACTCTTCGCTGTCTGTTTCAGAATCTTCTGCAAGATGACAGCAATAAAAACATTAATCACAAAGTTCCTGAAACCAGCAAGCTTACAACATGTTTATTGAATATTGTAGTATACAATAAATATACTTTCTGTTAATAAGAAGAAAAAAACATACAGCAATAATTATGAAATACGGAGTATGATTTTTAACTAAAGTTTCAGCATAATAATCATCGAGTAGAACCAGCAGTGCCCTCTTCTATCCATCTTCCCAAATGCAGAATTTTGTCACAAGAAAACTCAACACTAAGATATATAAAAATTTCTATAATCTAGTGATTTCTTGTTTAGTTAGGATGTTATCTAATAGCTTCTTATATCCCATGTAAAAGTAGGGTTCACTTCTATACACAGTGATATTCATTAAGTTAGAATTACCAAATTTCTCGGTATGTTATTTATTATCACATTTCCATATTTTCTGCAGCAAGGAAATTCTTCTTATCAATTTTAGGTGATTTATTATACCGTAGATAATTCATTCTTGATTTGGGTTTTCTCACACCAGGCAAGACCCGTACGCATTGTATACTACAACCCTTGGTCATGCGATGATGAGCACTCCATAAGATTATTCAGCTGATAAAAGAAGACAACACTGCTACTGCATTTCAGTGAAATGAAAAGCTAGAAGCAAAAGAGACTCGAAAGAAAAGCGGCAAAATTAAATATAAGTATGAGGGACCAGTGGACCACCAGAACTTAGATCTAAGAGAAGGTAATGCCTGTAGCTCTGTAACATGTACTACATTCACTTCAATAGTTAGGTGCACCAGTGGTACAAACAGATAACATGATCAAATAGGTTAAATCATTAAACCCATATTAGATGCTCCAAAGTGAGAGATCTGACCAGATAGCAATAAGAGCAATATAGCAAAAAGGCATTCACATTTAAGAATTGTTCACATTAATGTTAAAAATGAGTGATAACATACATAAAGTGATGCATTTACGAATAAAGTAACAATAAGTAAATACTGATAGCATAACAAGAATTGCACAAAAAAACTAAATCGCACGGAATGTGTCAACAATTTGATAACAATACATTACACAATGTGATTAACAAAATGTCAAAATGATTAGATGACAACTAAGTTTTCACAACTTCTTACATACTCAATTTTAATCTTACAGATAAAACAATCTACATATTCTCCGACTCCCCGCCTTCAAGCACGCCTGTTTTTGTGGAATCCCATTTGATAATGATTCTAACACTAAAACATAGCTTTCATCATTTAACAAGGTATGCAACTAACAAGATACCTTATCTGTTCCGCAACTTAACCACTATTCCGCAAAAGATACACATACAAAACAAATGTATCATAATCTGTTATCTTATTAAGTAAATATATTATCCTATCATATTAAGCTACCACTCTTATTATTATACAAGCAGACAAATTTACTACCAACATATATTCTAGAAATTTAACTACCATTACTCACCAATTCAAGATTACTTATTCATCCCACAATTTAACCATTATTCCGCAAAAGATGTACATACATTAAGGTTTTAATGCATCACAATCCGTTACCATTTTAAAAGCACTCTACATCCTTCTAATAAACAGCTAGTACAATTAATTATCGCGATCAAGTAGAAACGAAATTCATTAAGTAAATTAATAAATAATCTAATCCAATTAGG
The DNA here is from genome assembly GCA_037693485.1 of Kitagawia praeruptora. Taxonomy (NCBI): domain Eukaryota; kingdom Viridiplantae; phylum Streptophyta; class Magnoliopsida; order Apiales; family Apiaceae; genus Kitagawia; species Kitagawia praeruptora. Next base: position 123,409,245 of record CM075351.1, on the reverse strand, counting down.
CGTAGAAATTTCACAAGCAGACAAAAAAACTTGCAAACATTCATTTGGATAAAAATCAAACTAACCATCAGAACACTTATTTTTGGAGCTAAGAATGGAAGACGACGTCCTGGTATCGCGATTCTCCTGTTTGGAATTGCCACCGCCAATGGAAACAGCCAACACCTCCTTTTCTTTATTAGTCAGAAATCTGGAAGACGATTTCTCCAAATGCTTATCCAACGCATCGTTGATTCGCTTTCGATCAATCGATCCTCCTACCACCTCCGACCTCGACGATCCACCGCCACGATCTTTCATCATATCCTGTCTCTCTCTCGCGCTCTCTCTCTCTCTCTCTCCGTGTATATTATCAAAATTGTGTTTTTTGTAAAGATGCAAACTTTATGTAGAATAACATAAAAGAAACCCTAGAAATTGGGGGGAAAGTAGACAAGAAAAGCGTGAAAATAAACGGGAATTGATGAAGGAATTGGGGAAGGGGAGGAGAGAACTAGGGTTTCATGATTGAATACACGCATAATGTTGATTTTACCACAAATTTTCCGTTTTGAATGTATCCAAGATAACCAACTATAATTATTATTTAATTATGAATACTATTAAAAAATTAAATATTATGAAATAATGATAAAAGATTATAAATAACAATAATTAACGATGATTAAATATGACAATTTGAAATTAACATATTTTGAAGCATACTAATTCTTATTTCCTAATTCAAAATAAATAAAGATGACTACAATAAAAAGTAATATTCTTTTGAAGTATTAATTATTTAAAATGGGATTTTCTCAAAAAACAATTCTTAACTTTTTTTTAATCAAAATACAATTTTACATAATTTAATTTTCATAAATACATTTTTTAAGTTTCATTTTCAAAAATACGGTTTGCAACTTTTAAAACCTAGATAGCAATTTTTGTTTAGTTGTATTCAAACTTGAATTTAATTTTGATTGGATTTGCAAAACAAAAATACAACTTACACAACATAAATCAATTTTTCAAAATTTATAATAAAGTTGCATATTATGTTGCAGGTTGCGAGCCAAATTTTTTAAAATGAAACTTAAAAAAATGATATTTTTGAAAATAAGTATAACATTGACAATATTTTTAAAAATAAGTATAAAAATGATAATATTTGTAAAAACACGTTTAAAAGTGTAGGCATTTTTTGAATAATTTTTCTAATTATTATTTGTGGAAAAAATAAATAAGTAAAGTTTTAAATATTCTTTCAAAAAAAAAAAGTAAAGTTTTAAATAATATACATATAAAAGTACTTTTAAAAAATCAATATTATTAGAAGATAAGATGTGTGCGTGTGAGACTGAGTGTGTTAATTAAAAATTCAGTATAAATTTTTGAAATTTAATATAAATACAATTTTTTTAGTAAAGAGGTGAGACACTTTTTAGAGAGGGAAGTTTATGGTCTAAGATCATTAAAATGTTAATGTGTTAGAAAATTGAAAGTTTGAGACATATTTTTAATATGTTCTTTGATAACTCTGAATCTTGATCGGGTACTTCCTTGCCAACTCATAACTCGGAAGTGGTGTAGTTGTAGTGGGGTGTCTGCAAAACAACATTGGAGGGGGGTTTGGTCCCGAGGTGCCTCCGGCGTGAGAATAAGAGTTGCCTTTGAAAGGTAATAATCAAGTAGAATATCACAAGAGTAATAAATGTGTGTATGTGTGTAATAATGTCTAACCCCTAAACTTCTAGGGGTATTTATAGCCCTAGGCCTAGGGTTTAGGGGTAGTTTACCTCTACTCCTGACCGTTGAATCCGGGAGACAAGCTGCTGGATTCCCGGGATGTAGGACACGTGTCCCTATTTGTGGGGACCGTTGACTTGAGTGTGGCAGTGTTGTTGTGGACATGATTTGACACATGTTGTTCCTTGGCCTTTAGTGTTGGTCAGAGCCAAGTGCGGGAATGTCGGCTGAGTTGGACTACCACGTGTGCTAGGTGTCACCAATCTGGGGTCCCCTAGTCTGGGGAGGGGACCATGCCACGTAGCGGTGGCTCCAGGTCCGGGGACCACTAGCCTGGGCTGGGTTGCTCTTATTCTCATGAGTTGGATTGCATGTAGTTTTGGGCCTGAGGCTGGGCCTAATTGGGCCTGGCCTATTTCTAGCCTATCATTTGCCCCCCACTCCCTCATGCGGATTCTCCGGATGGGGGAGTAGTAGGAATAATTGAGCTCCGTTGCCTTGAAAAAGAAATTTTGCTTTTGGTTGCCCTCCAGGCCCGGGGTGTATGCTGAGAGGCGCATCCCCGGGGCTAAGGGTGATGTTTTACCTTCACAAGTCCAAAGTTTCATGACTTTGGGTTACTTAGAAGTAAATTTTTGCTTTTGGTTGCCCCCAGGCCCGGGGTGTATGCTGAGAGGCGCATCCCCAGGGCTAAGGGTGATGTTTTGCCTTCACAAGTCCAAAGTTTCATGACTTTGGGTTACTTGGAAGTAGATTTTTGCTTTTGGTTGCCCCCCAGGCCCGGGGTGTATGTTGAGAGGCGCACCCCCGGGGCTAAGGGTGATGTTTTGCCTTCACAATTCCAAAGTTTCATGACTTTGGGTTACTTGGAAGTAAATTTTTGCTTTTGGTTGCCCACCAGGCCCGGGGTGTATGTTGAGAGGCGCATCCCCGGGGCTAAGGGTGATGTTTTGCCTTCACAAGTCCAAAGTTTCATGACTTTGGGTTACTTGGATGTAAATTTTTGCTTTTGATTGCCCCCCAGGCCCGGGGTGTATGCTGAGAGGCGCATCCCGGGGCTTGGAGTGATGTGTCTGGTTCGCGTATATCTGTATACGTATATATACATATGTATGTATATTTTTGTATATATGTATATGTTCTGAAAAAAGGAGTTTTTCTTTTCTTTTTTTTTTTTGATGATGTCTGGTCCGGATAGTGGATGCCAGCTAATTTCTCACTCTTTTTTCTTTTTCTTTTCTCCAAGTTTTTGAACCGTTGGCCATTCATGGGCTGCCACGTGTCTCGACGGTTCAATCCCACAGTTTTGCCTATATATAGTTGTCGTCCTCTTCACTTTTGTCTTTTACGAGTTCTTGACTTGCTACCCTCCTTGCGAGACTTGAGCTAGATACTCCAGACTCCAGGTGCTTCGGATTTCCGTTCTCTTTTGCTTCTTCACTTTCTGTAAGTCTCCTTGCTCTGGTCTTTTGTTATCTAAGCGTTGCTATTTCAATTTTGTCGTGCTTGTTCTCCGGGGTTCTGGTACTCCTGAGTGTAGTTTTATCTTGATAGTTCCTTATTTCTGCTTTTTTCCTGTACTGGGTAGCTCGGGGTAGTTCCCTTTTATGGTTAGAAAAACTCATGTAACTGCTAGGCGAGTGTTTATTCCTCTCTCCGATCCCAGTAGCTCATCTGCTAGTGTTAGTTCTTCCGATAGCATCCTTGACTTAGTAGAATTAGAGTGGTGCATAATGGGAAAGAAGAAGAGTAGTCTGCCAGTGCTTACAAGGATTGCCACCAAGGATATGGGCTCGGGGTATAGTCTTAGTGAGCCTGATGGCATCTGGGGTCACTCTAGCCATTACTTTGTCAGGAGGGACCCGGGGATTCCTCAGGCTTATTTCTTTAGGGATCTTAGTGTAGAGTTCTCGCAGAACCCAGATGTGGCAGTTATGACCGAGTATGATCAGGCTTTCCTGGATTCCAAGTTCGGGAACAAACTGGGCTCCGATATGGATGTCGGTCCGTTCAGAACTCAGTATATAGAGGAACCAGTCCAATGGGATCAAATTTTCTGGGCTACATTCCACTTGGATGATGACGTAGAATGGAGGTGGCCAGAGCCCGGGGAGAGAATTTATCATAGGCCGGAGGGGGGATGGGTTGGAGTTTGGTTGGAGCACCTGAGGTCGGGGTACAGGCCTAGGTGTCATCAGTTTGTTAAATCATTGTGTTTGTTTGAGTATGGGATTCCTATTACCCAGCTGACTCCGAACGCGGTGAAGTGGATCTCCTACTTCTTGGGGTGTTGTGAGGTTGCCGGGGTGTTACCAAACTTCAAGCTTTTTCACCACCTTTTTCAACGGGTGCACTCCAACAATGTCCCCATGTATGAGTTTAGGTTCCGGGGTAAGGCATGTGGGTATCCCTCCTCGGCCTCACTACACCATAAACTGCCTACTATAACTTAAAATTTGTGTTGCCTCAGGGGTCAAATATGTTGCAGTAGGCCCAAAAAAGGGCTAAGGTAACATTTTTTTTTAAGATAGCTTTTTCAGTGTTGCCCTATGGTATCTAAGGTAACATTTTTATCAGATGCCATTTTATGTTGCAGTAGAGTGCAATAGCAACACAAATTTGATCTATACCAACATAAATTATATGTTACCTTTGGTGTATTAATTTTTTTAAAAATGTGGGCCCCACTGTGGGTCCCACGATCTATGCCAACATAAAATATATGTTACCTTTGATGTATTAATTTTTTTAAAGGGTGTGTCCCACTGTGGGCCCACTATGGATTCACTGGACTATTTTACAACAGAACTAAAATTCTGTTCTGGAGCATACCAAAAATGTCTACAGCTAAATGCAACATTTGACAATGTTTTCTTTATATAAAAAATTCAGATACAACAGTGTTGCCGTACACCATAAGTATGGTTAAAGTTAAACCATCTACTCGCACCATTGTCTCGAGTATTAATACAGAGCAAACATATAGTATACAAGCTAGGGCTTATAACATACAAGTATCTACTTGAGCATCTAAAAATGAACTTTTATGGCAGGAGATTCAAGAGTAAGTGCCTGCATTTCTTCATAATATGTTCCTAGGAAATTGTCATTTGAACCTGAGGTATGCTCTTTTTCCTTGAGTGAAGTAGGCATGGGATGATCATTTTCTTTTTCAACACTATTGGACATCATCATGGAACAACTTCAATGCATTAGTTGAAGAAAGACCATCAACAGATTCATGTAGGTGAAGGAACTTCTTTCTCCGTTCCTCGGATTCAACCAACCTTTTCTTAACTTCATCCGGAAGGCAGGCTAGAGCACTTCATCAACAAGAGACAAAGAAAAACCAAGTTAAAACATTCCAAAGACAATCAACTTGCAAAGTATTAGAGGAAGAATAGGCTATATTTCTAGCATTAGAAAATAATTTATCTGTTTACCTACTAACACCTCTAACAAGACCCCATTTATAACCAACAAAGACAGACCCGTTAAAACCAGTATTGAACCTTTCTTGTGCAGAAGCTTCTTTCCCAGCCATGAGACGATCTCGATAACCAATCTGTTTATTGACAAGGAATATGTCAAATATATTTCGACAGCATTTTAAGGAAATATCAAAGGAGTTCAAATAAACAAATTCAATCAGTGATCCAACAATAAATAAGTATGTAAAGTTACCGTGTGGAACTGATCTCGTCGCCTCTGCCATTCCCTATCCAAATCAGATTCTTTTTCTAATTCGTTTTTTCGAACCATGGATCCATTTTCATTCCACAAGTCATCCTCATGTGAATCTGGACCAACAGAAATGTGTTCTCTTTAATGAACTTGTAAAGAGAGGATAGATAAACAAATAAAGGATAATAAGGGTTGCTAGAACTTATAAAAATGCTTTATAGCAGAATTTTACTAAAATAACATTGGGGGAGGAAGACCCTAGGTTAGCACAGTTTGATGGAAAAATAACAAGTGATGAAGGGCAAGGCAGAAATGCATCACAACCCAGTGCTATATCAACAAGAAAACTGAAGCAACAAATATTACCTCCTAGAAAAAGTTATAAGCTAATATTTTTCTTATTATGGGGGCTAAAAATTATTTGTATTAGATATTCCTTTTATGTCCCGGTGGAGGTTACAAACTCTAGTAGCCCCTCTCTAATTCTGCCGCTAAAAGTTAGTTCTGAGACATCAACACCAGTAAGCTTTACTCTCTTTTTTCTTGATATAATTTAATCAAACAAAATTCTATCATCACTGGACCAGAGTAATTACAGACTTACAGTAGTTAAAGCTAGAAAAGAATGATTACAAAAACAGATGAGCAAAGAAAATATACCATTTCAAATTACAAACATATACAGACATACTACATGCATCCACAGAAAATATTTAGAAATATACTATATGCCTTGTAGCCTTGATTTTTTGTATTTCTTGCAAGTTCACTAATCTGCATTATAAGTCAACTTTTTAATTCCTGACAGGATATCATTACTGAAAAGAAAGTTACTGGCATGCCAAATTACAGATGAAATATGGCAGTTACCTAAATGACTCTAAATATACATCATATACAAATATTGTAACTGTATTGAACCAACCTATACTACGTAGCTAGTTAGTGACTCATAAACAATGCCACCCATGTGATAGAATAATTTAATAGGGACTCAACAAGTAGTACACAAGTAGAACAAAAAGAACATCACAAAGTACACATGATGAAAAACCTCACTTATTAAACATTTCGACCTTGTATGCCATCCCAAATATCTGCATAAGGTCGGGAAGGAAGATACAATTAGCTTCTTAATTGGATCAAAAGTTCCAAAAGGAAGAATAGAAGGAAAAACACGCATTAATCCATAATTATCTTAATTTTTACATGTCTAAAATCGCTAACAAACATTAACCCTCAAACACAAAAGCAAATATCGAGTCAGCAAGAACTGTTAGATACAAATATTGAACCAACACACATCACATAAATTTTCAAATACTAACAGTAACTCAAATATTTAGTCAGGAAAACATTACAACCCAAGTTGGAAAGCAGAAGCAAAAAACAATAAAACCTACAAGGCTACAACCCAAGTCAAAAGATAAAAACAAAAATCAAAAATACAAAAATCCAATTTAAATACACTGAAAATCAAAAACAAAAATCTAAAATTAAAATACTACATGCCTCAACTGAAAATTGGAAATAAAAGGCTAAAGGGGGTAATACCTAAAATCGAAGCACAAACTCAAAATCCACTGGAAGCCCTGAAATCAAAGAGAGATCGATTAGTTGAAGTTTAAGTGAAGAAAACTAAGTAATTGAACTCAAATTAAAAACCCCTAATTTGAAGAAGCCCTAATTTGAAGCTCTGACTAAATCCAGATAAGCTTCTCAAATCAATTGAGAAACTGAATTACGTATTTAATTTGAAGAAGCCTCCACCTAATTAAGTACTTAATTTGAAGAAATGAGAGAGAGATAATTGAGGGGAGAGAGCGAGAAAAAGAGTTGGGAGAGCGAGAGAAAGAGAGAGTTGGGAGACTGAAATAATAAGTTCTAAATTTTTAAAGTGAAAGTGAAAGAGAGAGTTGTTTATTAATAATTAAATATCTTAATTTTTATAAAGAGTAACTCATTAATTTAATAAACTCTTAATTTTCATAAAAACAAATTGATTTCATGTTAAATTTAATTTTTAAATAATTATTTAGTTTTTAGTTATTAAATTAAAAATTGTGTTTATTAATGATCTAAGGCAACATATTGTGCATGTTGCCCCGCATCTAACACTTTGCTAGCTAAGGCAACATTACATTTCTGCCTAAGGTAACATAAAATTAAAAGTGTTATATTAGGCTATGCTAGGCCAAAAGTAGTATACCTAAGGTAACATAATCTAGCAACACATGTGAGAAAGAGGTTGCGATAGCTTGTTTATGGTGTAGTGCATCCAAGCCTCTTGGCTTGTTACATTCCTTGAAAGGCTGGAACGGCGAGTTTGTCTTTCTCCGGGGCGTAGATATCCGGTTCATGCCAACCTTTAAGGAGGTGCCTCTAGCTATGCACTTTGAAGTATATGATCTTCAGGATGCGGCGTTGGACCGGATTCACGCTTTCTACCGGGGTCTTAAGAGACAGGTGACTAGGGATGACCTCATGAGTCACGAGTACCTTTTCGGACTAGGATGTAAGTTCGGGTTATATTTTACTTACTTTTCATTTATGTCTGACTGTTTATTTTGTCCCGGGCTAATGCGCTCTTGTTGTTTTCTCAGGTCTTCCCGGATATAAGCCAGAATTCGATGCTGTTCTCTGGAACATCGGGCATGTTTGCGATAACACTAAGGCCCCCGGGGAGGCCAGCGGTTCCCAGGCCAATCCGGAGGGGGGGTCCGAGAACAGGGAGGTGACCCCGGAGCTCGTGAACTTGGAGACTGGGGTTGAGGAATCCGGGCTGAACCCGAGGAAGAGGTCAAGGGTATCTGTTGTTCAGGCCGAGAAGTTTAGGAATATGCAATCCGACTGCGAGATTGTGGTTGAGCAGTAAGCCGATGGTAACTCGAAGAGGGCTAACTTCGGGCCCCATGAGCCCGCCCCTATCTCTCCGGAGGAGAGGAACTTCATCGGGTTTCTCGCCGATCTCCCTAGCAAGGTGGAGTGGGAGGAGATGGGTAAGACTTCAGCCATCTCGCAGTTCCAGGATCTGATGGCGGTTTATGGCCAGGTATATTCTTCTCCGGGCTCCTTCTATGTTGTTTGTTTAATTCTTGTTTTCCTAACCTCTGTTTTTGTTTTGATAGCTCGGGGTCCGGATGGCTGGAACCGCTGCTGCTGCATGCCGGGAGTTGGAGACGATTAAGGAGGCCCGAGATGTTTTGAGCTCGGTGACCGAGAAGAGGAGGAAGATGAAGAAGGAGGCGGAAGCTACGAGGACGGAGCTTGCCGATCTGAGAAAGTCGGTTGAAGTCCAGACAAACAAGTTTAAGGATGCGGCGAAGACCCTTACTGAAGAAAGAGATGCCGCCAAGGCTAAACTCAAAGAGTACATAGAGGAGGTGCACAAACTCTGGGGTGAGCTGAAGGCCAAGAAATCCGAAGAAGAGGTGATAGCCGAGTTCCGAAAATCAGATGCCTATGTTGAAGATCTTGCCACCATTGCTTCGAAGAAAATCCACCGTTACTGGGTGGTTGCTGAGAAAATGTGTAAGGCTGATCTTGGAACCGCCACCTGGGATAACTTCATAACGGCCTACATGGATGGTGAGGAGGCTCTGGTCCGGGGTGAGGGCGAACCTACTCCATATGCTGCTCCCAACTCTTCTCCTCCTCCTGAAGCTTAATCATCCAGACTGGCTGCGTCCAGAGTCCAGGCTATGCCCGGGTAATCTTTAACTATTTCATCCATGCTAAACTTTTATTTGAATTGTTGTAACCTTAATCTTTAATTGTCAGGTGTTTCGGGCTGTTGGTCAGCCCGGCCTGTTCCTTTTATTTTATGCAACGTATTTTCTGCCTTCATTTTTATGTGACTTTAGCTTGGTGTGGCTTGTCTTGCCCCCCACTCCCTTATGCGGGTAACCTAGATAGGGGAGTCGGTGGTCAGAAAGTTTTTAAGTAGGAATTTTTTTATGTTTATGTAGCCCCGGGCAAAGGTATTCACCTTGTGTCCCGAGGTTCGGCCATACTTGGAAAGTATGCAAACTTTCCAAGTAGGAATTTGTATTGGTTGTTTAGCTCCGGGTCAAGGTACTAAGCTTTTGACCCGGGATTCAGCCATACTTGGAAAGTATGCAAACTTTCCAAGTAGGAATTTGTATTGGTTGCTTTGCTTCGGGCCAAGGTATTAACCTTTTGACCCGGGATTCAGCCATACTTGGAAAGTATGCAAACTTTACAAGTAGGAATTTGTATTGGTTGCTTTGCTCCGGGCCAAGGTATTAACCATTTGACCCGAGATTCAGCCATACCTGAAAAGTATACAAACTTTCCAAGTAGGAAATTGTATTATAAAGAAAACATTGGAAAAACAAGTTTTTTGATAGGGAATCATGCTCCTTTTCATTAATAGTTTTGAACGATTACAAGCATCTTTTGCACTCCTATTACAAAATAGTTGTTGCTTTAGCTGAAGTCCTTGGATCTGCTGATAGTACTTTCTAAGCCTGAGGTCGTGCCAAGTGTTGGGGACCTCGGATTCGTCCATGTGATTGAGCTTGTAGGTTCCGGGGCGGAGTACTTCTTTGACTTGGTAGGGACCTTCCCACTTGGGAATGAGTTTACCCGTGTTGGTGGGATCTGATGCTTCTGTGTCCCGGAGTACTAGGTCTCCTACTTGGAAATTCTTGACCCTTGATTTCTTTTCGAAGTACTCTCTTGTTTTTTCTTTGTACTTCTCTATTCTTTCCACTGCTTTGTCCCTGACCTCATCTACTAGCTCCAAATTAGTTCGTAGCCCCTTCTTCGTTTGCAACTTCATCAAAATTAATCACCCTATGGGAAGGGGAGCCCACCTCAATTGGTAACAGGGCTTTGGTCCCATAAGCTAGCTTGAATGGAGTTTCTCCTGTTCCGGACCTCGGGCTTGTTCGATATGCCCACAGTACATTTGGTAGCTCTTCGGGCCATTTGTTCTTGCTTTTTTGTAGCCTTTTTTCAATTCCCCTTAGTAGAATCCTGTTTGTGACTTCAACTTGTCCGTTGCCCAGAGGATATGCTACTGATGACCTCTTGTGTTCGATCCCCCTTTCCTTGAGGTAGTTTTCAAAATCTGAGCCAACAAACTGGGGTCCGTTATCTGAAACCAAGACTCTGGGTAGCCCGAACCGCATTAAGATGTTATCCATAAACTTTATGCAATCTTGCTGATTTATGGTCCTCATTGCCTTTGCTTCGGCCCACTTAGTCATATAATCGATGGCTACCAGGAGGTATCTCAGGTTACCTTTAGCTCGGGGGAAGGGTCCCACTATGTCGATGCCCCATACAGCGAAGGGGATTGGGGAGAGGACTGAGGAGGGCAGGACCGGGCTTTGCCTTGGTACGTTGCTGAACAGTTGGCAATTTCTACACTTCTTGACAAATTCTACAGCATCTGAGTGGATGGTTGGCCAGTAGTAACCTTGCCTTACGATTTTGTAGGCAAGTGAAAATGCACACCTAGAAGGGGGTGAATAGGTGTAAATGGCTAACTATATTCAACTAAGTCCGATTTTAAAAATTACCAGAAACAGCTTACTGATTTCGTTTTATGCAGAGACAAATGGTAAGCTGATTGCAAACAGTATGCTGAATGTAAAGACAATAAGTGCAGTAAAATGCATAAACAGTAAGCCAAATGCAAGCAGTAAGTAAAGAGCAGAAAATAAAGAACACAGAGACTTTTAGCCAGGTTCGACCCCTAACCCCTATGGTCTACGTCCTGGTCCCTTACCAACTTGGTAAGAGAATATATTATTGATCACTGAAATAAAACCAATTACAAGATACAATAATATATCTCCCTTATATCCCAGCTATTGACAAATGGCGTGCTGAACTCCTGTTTCTGAACTTGCTCTCTAAGCTATACTTCCCAAGTATACTTCTCTAGCAACGATCACCAAACCCTAGTTCCCAAGCCAACTTGTCCAACAACTAAACCTTACAATTCGAACAATACAATCAATAGATGAATACAACTCAACTATGAACTCTTTAAGATATAGCACGTATATAATATATTAAGAGCTCGAGGGAATCGAAAGGATATAGCAATGAAAAACTGAGTTGTTTGTGTTCTTGTGTGCTTGAATATTTTTCTCTGGATTGTTAGCAACGAATGAACACAAGAATCAGGTTTATAAAGCTTCACACCAACGTTCAGAAAATCAATCACCATTTATTCGAATGATTAGAATCAATTTCCAACGTTCAATTGGTTAGAGATTTTACAAACGTTCTTGTGAACGTTAGACAGAGGGTTTAGAAGAGAGAAATCGATGAAAACATAACCCTTCTGATTTGTATAGATATAAAACGTGTATAGGAGATTTTGAAGAAAGAAAATCTTTTAAATAAGGAAACTCCCATAAGTTTTATAAAACGTTTTTTAAAGAAATATATTTGAAAAGATTTGAGCTCTAGAATATATTGTGTACGTATTATATAATAAATAGTCCTCACAATATATTTCCTGAAATACATCCATGAGAATTTGTCTTGATATTATCTTCAGGATTTCTGGCAGTTGGAAATGGCTTGCTGTTTGTACTGTCAGTGTGCAACTGGCTTGCCAGACTGTCTTTGTTGTAACACCAAATGGCTTGCTGTATATATTCTCTGTAAACAATTAGTATACCCTGCAAAACCAAGTTAGTACAACCATAACACAATGTTTTATATCAAACTACAAGCAAATAGCTTGCTGAATGTGATCATCAAAACCATAGGAGTATCAATCTCCCCCTTTTTGATGATTACACAATATTTAGGAGAAATAAGAACTCCCCCTAAATCCCTGCATATTAGTACATTTTGATATAAAACAGATTCAAGATAAACAAGCATAAACAAGCATAATAATCATATCTAAATCGAATATCTTGACCAATCAAGCAAATAAGTTCTCCTAAATTTCTCCCCCTTAATCCATCAAAAATTCAACAAAAAGAATATTAGTCCAGGTCTGGAATAAGCATCGAGAAATAAAATTAAAAAAATCAAATCATATAAACAGTTCAGATACAAATGGTAAGCCAACATTACCCATTCTGTGTTTGTCAACTTACTGACTACACAGAACACATGCCAAGCTCCCTTCGTAAGAATGAGAATCTTTCTTCAGCTAATGGCTTCGTGAAGATATCCGCTCGTTGAAATTCTGTTGAGACAAATTCCAACTCAATCTTTCCTTTAGCAACATTATCTCTCAAGAAATGGTGTCGAACATCAATATGTTTTGTTCTTGAGTGATTCACCGGATTCTTCGAAATATTGATGGCGCTTGTGTTGTCACAATATATTGGAATCTTGCCACACTTGATATCAAAGTCCTTTAGTGTTTGAATCATCCATAAAATCTGAGAACAACAGCTACCAGCTGCTAGATATTCTCCTTCAGCCGTGGATAAAGCAACAGAAGCTTGCTTTTTGCATTGCCAAGAAACCAAGCTTTGTCCAAGGAATGCACAAACACCACTTGTACTCTTTCTATCAGTTTGAGACCCTGCATAATCTGCATCACTATACCCAACAAGATCAAAAGTATTTGTGATAGGATAGAACAAACCAAGATTGATAGAACCACTTAAATATCTAAATACTCTTTTAACCGCATTTAAGTGAGACTCTTTAGGGTTGGATTGAAACCTTGCACAAACACATACACTATACATGATATCAGGTCTTGAGGCTGTTAAATGTAATAGACTTCCAATCATACCTCTATACCTTTTGACATCCACATCCTTACCATTCTCATCTGCAAATAGCTTGCTGTTTTGAGTCATAGGAGTTGCTTTTGTTTTGACATCTTCATAACCAAATCTTTTGAGTAGATTCTTTGTATACTTTGATTGATGCACGTAAATACCATCAATGGTTTGCTTGATTTGAAGACCCAAGAAATAATTGAGTTCCCCCATCATGCTCATGTCAAATTCATTGTACATGCACTTAGAAAACCACTCACACATAGATTCATTAGTAGCACCGAATACAATATCATCCACATATATTTGTACAACAAGAATATCTTTACCATTTTGCTTTGTAAATAATGTGGGATCGATATTACCTCGAATGAATCCATTTTTGAGAAGAAACTTACTAAGCCTCTCATACCACGCTCTAGGGGCCTGCCTTAAACCATATAATGCCTTCTTGAGCTTGTAAACATAGTCATGAAACTTCTCATGTTCGAATCCTGGAGGCTGTTTGACATAGACTTCCTCATCCAGCACGCCATTTAGAAATGTGCTTTTTACGTCCATTTGATATAACTTGAATTTCTTGTAGCATGCATAGGCAAGAAGCATTCTGATTGATTCTAAACGAGCTACAGGTGCATATGTTTCTTCAAAATCAATTCCTTCTTGTTGATTATAGCCTTGAGCCACGAGCCTTGCCTTATTTCGAGTAATAGTTCCAAATTCATCCACTTTGTTCTTGAACACCCATTTGGTTCCTATGATAGAAGCATCTTCTGGTGGTTTTACAAGTTCCCAAACATCACATCTCTCGAATTGGTTGAGTTCCTCTTGCATTGCCATGATCCAATTTTCATCTTCTAATGCTTCTTTGATATTTTTGGGTTCTTCTTGAGCTAAAAAGGCAGCATAAGCACAAAAGTTTGCTTTTCCTCTTCTTGTTGTGATTCCATCTGAGATATTTCCAATAACAAGTTCTGGAGGATGATTCTTTACTGTCCTTGTAGCTTTTGGTAGAGAATGTTGAGCAATTTCTTCATTTGAAGTTAATCTGACCAATTCAGCTTGCTGACTTGATGTTCCAGCTTGCTGTTTTCCATTCTCAGTAGTTTTATTGGCTTGCTGACTTCCAGTTTCAGCAGTATTGTTGGCTTGCTGATTTCCAGTAACTTGAGGTTGTATGTTATCAACTTTACCTGCAAATTCTTCCTCGTCTCTTGACAGATCATTGTTAGGCTCTTGAAAAGTAACATCAATAGATTCTTCAACTATACGTTTATTTAAGTTATAAACTCTATATGCTCTACTAGTTAAAGAATAGCCAAGAAAAATAGCTTCATAAGATTTAGCATCGAATTTACCATCATTATCAATTGTCTTGAGCACAAAACACTTTGAGCCAAAGATTTTGAAGTAACTAATGTTTGGCTTCTTTTTCCTCAACAATTCATACGGAGTTTTGTTCAAAATAGGCCTGATTATGACTCTGTTCAACAAATAGCATGCTGTATTCACTGATTCTGCCCAAAAACTTCTAGGCAGCTTGCTTTCTTGCAATAAAGTCCTTGCTGTTTCTTGCAGTGACCTGTTCTTCCTTTCTACCACTCCATTTTGTTGTGGAGTCCTTGGTGCAGAAAATTCATGTGTAATTCCTCTCTTTTCACAATAAGCAATGAAGTCTTTGTTGAGAAATTCACCTCCTCTATCACTCCTTATACCTACAAGCTTTGTATTTAACTTGTTCTCAAGTAATTTGATTAGTTTCTTAAACTCATCAAAAGCACAATCTTTAGTACGAAGAAATAATACCCATGTAAATCTAGAATAATCATCTACAATCACAAAACCATATTGTTTACCTCCAATACTCTTGTAAGCTTCTGGACCAAATAAGTCCAAATGTAGAAGCTCTAAGGGTTTAGAAGTAGATACCATTTTCTTTGATTTGTGAGTACTTCGAAGCTGTTTTCCCAATTGGCAAGCTGAACATACTTCTGTTTTGACATACTTTAGTTTGGGCAGCCCTCTCACTAGTTTCTTGCTTGATAACTTTCTGAGCAAATCCATGTGTGCATGTCCCAATATTCTATGCCAAATATATGGGTCATTATCCACTGCAGCCAAACAGCATGCTATTTCCTGCATATCAAAGTCTAATACATATATATTTCCTTCCCTTCTAGCAACTAGGGGGAATTTGTTAGTACCAATAGTAATAATAGCTTTATCAATGCCCAATTCAACATGATGTCCATCATCAAATAATTGAGTAACACTCAGCAAATTATAAGAAAGACCTTTGACATATTGAACTTTATCAATTGAAATATTACTATTACCAATAGAACCGGTACCAAGAATTTGAAGAGTTTTGCTATTTCCAATTGACACTCTTCCACCCTTTTTCATTTTGAGATTCATAAACTGAGATTTGTTTCCATACATATGTCTTGTGCATCCACTGTCCAAGATCCATTGCTTTGACTTGACCTTAGCAGCATGGCACATCTACAAAACAAACAAAAATAACTCAATGTTTTGGTACCCATATAGGTTTGGGTCCAGGTTGGTTAGTAGCAAGAATATATAAAGCATTTAAATCAGATTTCTTGATCCACATTTGGACCACTTTTGGGGTCTGATCATTCTGTTGGTAAGCTGTTTGTCTTCTGCCAGAAGCATTCTGGTATGCTGTTTGTCTCTTGTCTGGTCCATTCTGGTATGCTATTTTCCAGTCTGACTGATCTATTCTGGTATGCTGTTTTCGTCTTATGATATACTTGAACCACACAATTCTTTTCCAGATGTCCTTTTCCCCCACATTTGTTGCATGTCTTCCAAGGCATAGCATAATTGTAGGGAATGCCATTCCTTCCATCATATTTGAGCACCTTATCTTTCTTGTTGAAGTTTAGACCAACACCTTCTCTGACCAAAGGTACATTTGCCTTCTTCATCATTGTTTTTAAAGTGTCTTCACCTTGAACAAAAGTTTCCATGCCCTTCTTGAGATCTTTAACTTCTGTTTCTAGGAGGGTGATCACTTCAGCTTGCTGTTTGATGAGTTCAGCTTGATGAACTCTCTTTTCTGCAGATTTTAAGGATTCGGCTTGACTAGATTCCTTCATCTTGTATGATTCCAATGCTTTGTCTTTCATTTTAACATCAGATCTGAGCCCTTTGATTTCATTCATTCTCTCTTTGAGTTCCTCCATTAGTACATCATTTCATTTTAGAACCATACGATTTACTCCCTCAA
Source organism: Kitagawia praeruptora (assembly GCA_037693485.1). Classification (NCBI taxonomy): domain Eukaryota; kingdom Viridiplantae; phylum Streptophyta; class Magnoliopsida; order Apiales; family Apiaceae; genus Kitagawia; species Kitagawia praeruptora. The sequence goes on along the minus strand of CM075351.1, from coordinate 123,392,841 downwards.
GTTGAGAGACTTTTGCCTTTAGATCCATAACCATTTTATCATCATTTCTAGCTGGAGTCTTTTGGGTCATGAGATCAGAAATGATTTTCTTTAGATGAGCATTTGTCTTTTCAAACTCATCTTTTTCGGCCTTTAGTTCCATGAACTCCACAGTGCTTATATTTGTATGTTCCTGCATTGTTAGTGTATCTAACATAGTATCATCTGAAGATGCATAATCATTAAAAGAATTTACCTCACTTTGATCTTCTTCAGAATCAGTTTCGGCATAGACTCCTTCAGAATTTCCTTGAGTAGATTCATCTTCGATTCCAACAAGTGCTAAGTTCACCATTTCTTCACTTGAGTCATCACTAGAATCTGAATCATCATCACTCCAAGTCAGTAGAGCCTTTGATTTCTTCTTATCCTTGAAAACAGTAGGCTGTTTTGACTTCAGTTTGTAGCAATTCCTTTTATAATGGCCTGGCTTGCCACATTCGAAACAAGTTTCCTCCTTAGAGTCTTTTGAGCCTTTCTTGTTGTTGTAGAAACCACCTCTTTCCCTTTTCATCATATTTTTCTTTTCTATCAGCCTCTTGATCTTCTTTGAAATAAGTGCAAGTTCCTCATCAGAATCAAATTCATCATAAGAGTCAATTGGCTTGCTATTTTTAGAATAGAGAGCCATATTCTTCATCTTTTCTGTTGGAGCTTTAACACTTGAACTTCCCACCTGATTTCCATTTATCTTGCTTTCAAATTGCTCTAGCTCAGCAAATACAGCCAAGTGATCCATAGTATCAATAAGTGGTGAGGATTCCAAGGCAGTAACTTTGGCTTCGTAGACAAATGGTACTGCACTCAATACCTTCATATTGATTTCATCTTGTGGTATAGATTTTCCAAGCCTCTTCAGTGAGTTAATAGTAACTTGAAACCGTGCTTGACTATCCTTGATAGTTTCACCTTCATTAAGCTTGAAGTTTCCAAAGTCATTCATTAGCTTGCTAAGTTTCACCTTCTTTAGAGATTTCGAACCTTCATGATAAGTCTCCAAAGCATCCCACATTTCTTTTGCTGATTTGAGTGAAGATACTTTATCATATTCAGCCTGGTTCAAACCATTCATAAGAGAACTCCTTGCCTTTCCATTTGTAGCCAAGTTTGATTAATTCATCTGGAGTGAGATCATCAACATCCTTTGGCTTGCCATCCTTATCAAGAAAGACATATGGACCTTTTTGCACAACTCTCAAAACTAATGGATCTCTAGATAAGTGAGTTTCCATGCTGCTTTTCCACCAGTGGTAGTTGTGTGTGCCATGAAGAAGTGGAGGCCTAAAATAAGATTTTCCTTCGGGATAGTTTTCAGCCATTATGATCGAATACTTTCCTGTTACAGAATTGTTAGTATACCAAACCTCTGATACCAAATGAAAATGCACACCTAGAAGGGGGTGAATAGGTGTAAATGGCTAACTATATTCAACTAAGTCCGATTTTAAAAATTACCAGAAACAGCTTACTGATTTCGTTTTATGCAGAGACAAATGGTAAGCTGATTGCAAACAGTATGCTGAATGTAAAGACAATAAGTGCAGTAAAATGCATAAACAGTAAGCCAAATGCAAGCAGTAAGTAAAGAGCAGAAAATAAAGAACACAGAGACTTTTAGCCAGGTTCGACCCCTAACCCCTATGGTCTACGTCCTGGTCCCTTACCAACTTGGTAAGAGAATATATTATTGATCACTGAAATAAAACCAATTACAAGATACAATAATATATCTCCCTTATATCCCAGCTGTTGACAAATGGCGTGCTGAACTCCTGTTTCTGAACTTGCTCTCTAAGCTATACTTCCCAAGTATACTTCTCTAGCAACGATCACCAAACCCTAGTTCCCAAGCCAACTTGTCCAACAACTAAACCTTACAATTCGAACAATACAATCAATAGATGAATACAACTCAACTATGAACTCTTTAAGATATAGCACGTATATAATATATTAAGAGCTCGAGAGAATCGAAAGGATATAGCAATGAAAAACTGAGTTGTTTGTGTTCTTGTGTGCCTGAATATTTTTCTCTGGATTGTTAGCAACGAATGAACACAAGAATCAGGTTTATAAAGCTTCACACCAACGTTCAGAAAATCAATCACCAATTATTCGAATGATTAGAATCAATTTCCAACGTTCAATTGGTTAGAGATTTTACAAACGTTCTTGTGAACGTTAGACAGAGGGTTTAGAAGAGAGAAATCGATGAAAACATAACCCTTCTGATTTGTATAGATATAAAACGTGTATAAGAGATTTTGAAGAAAGAAAATCTTTTAAATAAGGAAACTCCCATAAGTTTTATAAAACGTTTTTTAAAGAAATATATTTGAAAAGATTTGAGCTCTAGAATATATTGTGTACGTATTATATAATAAATAGTCCTCACAATATATTTCCTGAATTACATCCATGAGAATTTGTCTTGATATTATCTTCAGGATTTCTGGTAGTTGGAAATGGCTTGCTGTTTGTACTATCAGTGTGCAACTGGCTTGCCAGACTATCTCTGTTGTAACACCAAATGGCTTGCTGTATATATTCTCTGTAAACAATTAGTATACCCTGCAAAACCAAGTTAGTACAACCATAACACAATGTTTTATATCAAACTACAAGCAAATAGCTTGCTGAATGTGATCATCAAAACCATAGGAGTATCAGCAAGGGCTTTTGCGGACATGTGGTCTCCGTAAATTCCCTCATGTACCTCTTACACACAGTAGTTGGCCTCTTCCGGGCCCACACACTTCAGAACTGGAGATGAGAAAGTTCTGTGATAGAGTTTCTTGTTTTCAATGAAGTACTTGGCTGCCTTACTCTTCAACCTCTTAGCTTCACTCTTGTCCTCGGGCAGCTCCCCTTTCTCCAGATAGAGGATGAAAGGGGTCATCCAGTTTGGGATGTCATCAATTTCCATCACTTCTTCATGATCAATAGCTGGCTTATCTAGCTCTTCAAAATAGACTGAGCTATCCAGTTCGGCTGAGTTCTGAACTAGTCTGGAGAGCTCATCTACTTCCGAGTTTTCTTCTCTGTTAATCTGGCTAATTTGATGTTCTGGTATGGTGGCTAAGTAGCTTTTAACCAGGGCTTGATATTGGGCCAATTTGGGATCTTTAGCAACATACTCCCCTTTTGTTTGCCTTACTATAATTTAGGAATCACTATAGATGCTCAGGCTTCGGATTTTCAAATTTCGGACTAGCCTTAGCCCGGCAAGGAGAGCTTCATATTTAGCCTGGTTGTTGGTCGCTTGAAATTTGAAAGCTATTGCTTGCCTGATCTGGAAACCATCCGAGCTCTTCATAATTAGCCCTACCTTGGATCTTTCAGCTGTTGATGATCCGTCTACATAGAGAGTCCACGACTCTGGGCTCCTTTTCGGGGTTGCTCCATGCTCGGCAATGGGAGTGGGCTCTGGTTCGGGGAAGGAGCACTCTACTATAAAGTCTGCCAGGGCCTGTGCTTTGATGGCCGTCCGAGGTATGAAGGTCAGGTGGAATTGGCTTAGCTCGATTGCCCAGTTTATCAATCTCCCGTATGCATCCAGCTTGTGGATTATCCGTCTTAACGCTGATCTGTTACCACTTTGATCTCTCTTCCCTGGAAATAGTGTCTGAGTTTTCTTGAGTCTATAACCAAGGCAAAGACAAACTTCTCCAGGTTGGGGTATCGAGTTTCTGCATCCTTTAGGACTTGGCTGATGTAGTATACCGGCTGTTGGTTTCCCTTGGTTTCTCGGACTAAGGCTGCTGCCACAGCCAAAGGCCCAGTGGAGAGGTATAGGTGTAGGGGCTCTCCGGGCTCGGGCTTGGTCAGCAGTGGTGGTGATGAGGGATATTCTTTGATTGTGTCTAAGGCTTTCTGGCACTCCGGGCTCCATACGATTTCTCTTTTGTTGCTTGCTCCTTTGAGCAGATTGAAGAAAGACAAACATTTTTCTGCCAACTTGGAGATGAACCTTCGCAAGGCCGCCAATGATGCGACTAGTTTTTGAATGTCTCTCTGGGTCCGGGGTTGCTGCATGTCCAATAGGGCTTTTATCTTTTTGGGGTTGGCCTCAATTCCCCTCTGGCTAATCATGAAGCCCAAGAATTTGCCTGCCACCACACCGAAAGTACACTTTTTCGGGTTCAGCTTCATCTCATGCTTCCTCAGGTTCTCGAAACATTCTCGCAGATCGGGGATGTGTTCCTCAATGGTTTTAAATTTGGCTATGTTGTCATCAACATAGGATTCCAGATTTCGGCCTATCTGATCCTTGAACACTTCTATCATTGCTCTCTGGTATGTAGCCCCAGCATTCCGGAGCCCGAAGGGCATGAACTTGTAAGCATATACCGCTCTGTGGGTGATGAAAGCCGTTTTGGCTATGTCTGTGGGATTCATCTTGATTTGGTTATTTCCGGAGAAGGCGTCCATGAAGCTTAGCATTATGTGGCCTGAGGTAGCATCAATGAGCTGGTCTATACTGGGTAATGCTTATGGATCTTTGGGGTCGACACACATCCTCCACTTTTCGCTGGGTTTCTTTACTAGGACCACATTGGCTAACCACTCTGGGTACTTGATTTCACAAATTATATCTACTTTGAGGAGTTTGTCTACTTCTTCATCTATGGCCTTTTGTCTCTCCGGGGCAACATTCCTTCTCTTTTGTTTCACTGGTTTCCTTCTAGGGTCAACATCCAGGCTGTGCATGGCTAAAGACTCTTGGAGTCCTGGCATGTCCACCGGGCTCCAAGCAAACACATCTGCATACTCCCGGAGTAGCGATACAAGGTCTTCTTTGAAGGTTGTTTCTAACCCCGCCCCAATCTTAATTTTCCTTTCGGAATCTCCGGGTATCAGTTCAATTGTTTCTATCTCTACAGCGGGCTCAACTTTGGCTTGATCTTTAATTGTGGATGACTTTTGAACCCGGGCCTAGGAGTTTGAGGCTAGGTACTCCCGGGCCGTGGCAATTCGAGCTTCTTGGCTAGGGGCTTCAGCACTCTCGATATTCTGAACCTCTTTCCCGGGCCCTTGTGTGTTGAGATTCTGCTTTGGTTCTTGTGGTAAGAGAAGGCTTTGCGTTTGTTCTTTGGGTCCGTTTCAGCCATAACTAAGGCTTGACCATAGCATCGACTTGCTATTTCAGTATCACCCTTTACTTCTCCTACCCCGGCGGTTGTCGGGAACTTGAATTTGAGGTGCGGGGTTGAGGTCACAGCTCGGAGCTTGGTTAGGGCTGGGCGCCCTAAAATCACATTGTAGGAGGAGGGACTATTGATCACATAGAATTTGATCATATGAGTTATTTGCTTCGGGGAGGTGCCAAACTGGACATGTAGGTAGAAGGTTCCTTGAATAGGGACCAAGTTGTGGCCGAAGCAGTATAGTGGGTCTTCTCTACATTCACTCATTCTAACACTTTCAAGCTGCATCCTGTCCATGGTATGCTTAAACAGTATGTTGACCGAGGAGCCGTTGTCCACAAGGACCTTTTTTACTTCATTTTCAGCAATATCTAGGCTCACCACCAAGGCTTCGTTGTGGTTGGGGTCTATTCCCTCAAAATCGACATTGCTGAATGATATGACTTGCTCCGGAGCAGATTCTACCATCATTACCTCATCTCCTGAGTTCGGGGTTCTTGGGGGAGAATTGGAGCCTCTCAACACTACATGAACCACATTTTTAGTTTTCTATGCCCCGGGTCCCTATCCCCGTTCGGCTGTCCTCCGGGCCACATATTGGTTCATGTTTCGTTTCTTGATCTGTTCCTCGATGAAGAACTTGAGAGAGACACAGTTCTCAATGTTGTGCCCATGAGTTGCGTGGTAGTCGTAGTGTTTGTATTTGGGCCTGTCTTCCGGAGCTGTTGCCATGGGTTTAGGTGGGTAATAGAATGGCTTGTCCTGGATTTCTTTCAATATTTCGGCTCGGGGTCGGTTCAGGGGTGTCCACTCGGGCTCGGGTCGTGGCCCGGACCTCTCTGGCCTCGGGGGCCTGGCATCAGATTTGGCCTTGGGAAAGTGGCCTCTGTCTGGGATAGTTAGTTGAGAGCTGGGGATGTAGTTACTCTGTTTGTTGGGCTTGAATTTCTTTTCTGGTTGGTACTCACTTCTAGGGCGGTCATCTTTGTTTCTGCTTGAGGAGGCGCCCTGCCTGGTTATTCTCATGGCCTGTAAGATATCTGTTTCTTTGATGAACTTGGCAGCCAGAGCATAGGCCGCAACCAGGCTCTGGGGTTCTTTGCGTACGAGCTCTAGTACATAGCACTCATTATGCTCCGGATCCAGGTTCTTCCGGAATATGCTCAAAGCTTCTCTCTCATCTAGGTTGGTGACTTTGTTTATAGCCTTTTGGAATCGTTTCATAAAGGCGGAGAGGGCCTCGTTGTCGTGCTGCCTGATTGTCTCGAGGTGACACATGTGGTACTCCGGGGTTTTGTTAGCTCGGAACCTCCGGAGAAAGGCTTCTCTAAACTCTTTCCAACTATGTATACTCCAGGATGGGATCCGGCTGAACCATCTCTGGGCTGCTCCCTTCAGTGTGGAGGAAAAGAATCTACATTTTGTTAGGTCGTTGTAGAAGTATATTAGGGCTATCTGTTCGAAGTAGTTGAAGTGTTCCTCTGGATCTTCCCACCCATCGAAGGAATCAAAGTTGTAATGTTTGAGATTCTTTTGTCTGGGTATGGCTTCAAGGGAGTAGCTGAAAGGGGTGAGCGTGTCCTAGACCTCGAATCTGGAGTCACTATTGACTTTTCTCTGTAGTTCATGGATCATTTGCACTAGGTTGTTTAGGTGTTCCTCATCATCCGAGATGATCTCCGGGCTGACCTCTTCTTGGAGCCTTCTCTGGACTCTAAGTTCCAACTTGGCCTGTTCCTCCTACCTTATTTTTTCCCGGAGCCTTTCCATTTTCTTGAGTTTATCGGTCCCGTCATCTCTGAGTAAGCTTTGGGCGTTGTGGTCTTTCTTAGTGGCTTTGCCTTGGTTTCCAAGGCGGGCAAAGACCGAAGCTCGGGATTGGTGAGAGTTTGCTGGCCCCTCGGAGTTCTCCGCTTGTTCGGGCTTAGGTATTAGAGGGGGACGGCTTCGGTAGGCTCAGATTGCTTCGGCCAGCTCCTCCAGGGTCAGGTTTTCCATTTGCGCAGAGTCAAGAGGCACGTCTGTATATTTATATCGGTTCACCTCAACGGTGACCCGGGCATCGTTGGGGTCGATCCCGAGTCTCTCCTGGACCGGGACCGGGTTCGGCGGGGCTTGCTCCGGGATAGGAACTTGGGGCTCCTCTCTAGTGGCACTGAGTGCTTGGCGTTGGGTGGACTTGCTTGGTCGAGGCATGGTTGCTGGTTTTAGCTAGTTTGAGGGGTTCGGGTTGGTTTAGCTCGGCTGTTTGGTTTGAGGTCGGAGGTTCGCCCCTCCTTCTAGCACCAATGATAACTCTGAATCTTGATCGGGTACTTCCTCGCCAACTCCCGCCTCGGAAGTCGGAAGTGGTGTAGTTGTAGTGGGGTGTCTATAAAACAAAGCCGGGGGGGTTGGCCCCGAGGTGCCTCCGGCGTGAGAATAAGAGTTGGCTTTGGAAGGTAATAATCAAGTAGAGTATCACAAGAATAATAAATGTGTGTAGGTGTGTATTAATGTCTAACCCTAAACCCTATTTTCTAGGGGTATTTATAGCCCTAGGCCTAGGGTTTAGGGGTAGGTTACCTCTATTCCTGACCGTTGGATCTGGGAGACAAGCTGCTGGATTCCCGGGATGTAGGACACGTGTCCCTATTTATGGGGACCGTTGACTTGAGTGTGGCAGTGTTGTTGTGGACATGATTTGACACATGTTGTTCCTTGGCCTTTAGTGTTGGTCACCGCCAAGTGCGGGAATGTCGGCTGAGCTAGACTACCACGTGTGCTAGGTGTCACCAATCTGGGGTCCCCTAGTCTGGGGAGGGGACCATGCCACGTAGCGGTGGCTCCGGGTCCGGGGCCCACTAGCCTGGGCTGGATTGCTCTTATTCTCATGAGTTGGACTGCTTGTGGCTTTGGGCCTGAGGCTGGGCCTAATTGGGCCTGGGCTATTTCTAGCCTCTCATTCTTGACTAATAAGTGGAGGTTGTTCCTTGTTGTAATGAGGACATAAATTTTTATATTTGGGTCTAAGATATTTTATTAGTGTAATTCATAAATAAATTTAGTTGAAAAAAGGATATTTGAAATGAGTTATGTGTGTTGTTTAGTTGAAATAACTTGAGTCCCACATTGAATTGGTATTGAAAGGTTAATGGCTTTGTATAGCTCCACGTTCACATGTGTAGACGTGTAGTGCACAACTAATAAGGCATGTGGATGTGTATGGTGATAGTATGGGCCTCGTGTTGAGATATATGTTTATATATATTATTGTGAGAAAATATGGAGAATTACCTTTATTGTATTTTTAGGAAATAGGGAGAGTTCCCTTAATATGTTAATTTCCATTATTGAGAATTAGGGATTTGCTATATAAACAATTGTGATGTATTGTAAAAAAACTTGAGGCGAGTGCCTCCATTGTGAATAAAAATAGAATTTGCGAGACTATTTTATCATGGTATCAAGAGCCAGTAAGAAAAAAATCCTACGAGAGTTCGTGGGTGAGAGAAAAAGATCCCGCGAGAGTTCGTGGGTGAGATGAAAAAAGATCCTACAAGAGTTTGTGGGTGAAAAAAAAACTACGAGAGTTCTTGAATGTGGAAGAAAAGGAGAATTTTGATTGCGAAGTTGAAGACAAGACGAAAGCAAGACGATGATGATGAATTTGTGGGAAAGACTATCCTAAACGACAAGAAAAACTTTGAGAAGAATTGTGCAGCGTAAACAAAGATGGCGATGAGGACAAAGATGATGAAAACGAGGATGAAAATTGATCGCAACAAGAAGCTGATTCAAGCGGATGATTATGATGATTGGAGCGGATGATTCAAATTTTTTTACAATTTTGGCAAACTCTCGATTGAGTATCGTGAGTTTGAGGGGGGATGTTGAGATATATGTTAATATATATTATTGTGAGAAAATATTGAGAATTACCTTTATTGTATTATTAGTAAATAGGGAGAGTTCCCTTAATATGTTAATTTCCATTATTGAGAATTAGGGATTTGCTATATAAATAATTGTGATGTATTGTAAAAAAACTTAAGGCGAGTGCCTCCATTGTGAATAAAAAGAGAATTTGCGAGACTATTTTATCACCTCTCCATGCCACGGGTCGGGTCGGGTCGAAGGGCGATTTGGGCAAATGTCTCGGCGTCTCGCGTACGCGAGGCGACCTGGGCGAGGAGGAATTTTTATTACCTGATTGGAGAATTGATGGATATCAGATTTATTTGTTGCAGTAGTACTGGAAATACTAATTGGATCATTACTTGGGTTAAATCCTGATGGACCGGATCAGTACTTGGATTAAATCCTGATGGACCTGGTTAGACATCAAATACTGATGGGCCAAATCTTGACGGACATCAGATCCTGAATAGCACCGAATCCTGATCCTGATGGAAAGAAAATCCTCTTTCCATTTAAAGCTGTATATCAGTTACATTTTATTTTAGTATATTGTATATAAAGAATATAACGTTTGGAATATTTGAGTAATTGTGAAAACCCTAGTTCTCTTCTTCTTCTTCTTCTTCTTCTTTGTGCTTTCTCTCTGTCAATACATACAGTTTATATACATAGTTATCAGGCAAACTGAGATGCTGATCATTGTTGATCTCTCCGTTTCTGTGACCGGTTTGATCTCTATTGTTTTATCCTGGAAGTGATATTGCTGAAACCCAACACATCGTAAGTGGGACAATAATCTCTTTAAGAACAGTCAAGTCCTCTCGAAGGGTTTGGCGACTCAGCTGTTCTTTCTCTATCAGTACTTGATAAAGTTTCTGTGAGAGATAAGTCTTTCTTGCTTTTCTCGTTAATTACAATCTCTGATTATATTCTTGTTTACACTTTCGTGATTTGTTTTGTTAATTGGTTTTTTGCATGTTCTTGTTTAATATATATATCATTGCCTCATTGTTGCTGTAGTTAAATTCCCAACAATCTTGAAGAGATTATTGTGTTATATATTGTTTTTGGACAAGATGGTTAACGAAACTGAATCTCCTGTTGTTGAGACTGGATCTGGGTCTGGTGTTACTGTACCCACCATTGATTGGAGCACGTACCGTTTCCCACAGCCTATCGATTTGTCAAGTATGCCTGATAAATTCGGTGGGGGTGTTGGTTTTTCTCGTTGGCAAAAAAAGATGAAACTGTGGCTTACAGTAAAGGGTCTATGACTGGTGGTGCAGTATGAGAAACCAGTTGTGGTTAAGGAAAAAGCTAAAACTGTTAAGGCTTATGCTATGTAGGAGGAGAAGGATGGGGTGGCTAGGGCTGCAATTCTGGTAGTTTAGCAAACACTCTATTTGATATTTATTCATCGGATTCCTACACAGCTAAACTCTTATGGGAGAAGCTGGACCAAACACATAATACTAACTCGAAAGGGGTGGAAAAGTATTCTGTGGCTAGGTTCCTTGTCATTAAACTAGTGGATACTAAATCCATGACTGAGCAGGTGCATGAGTTTGAGATGTTAGTGCATGCTTTGAAGGAGTCTGGTATGGACCTACCTGAAAAGTTTCAGGTTTTGTCTGTGATTGAAAAGCTCCCGAAGTCTTGGGAAGAGTTTGCTCTCTCCCTAAAAAGACAGAAAGGAGAGATCACTTGGACAAACCTGATGTTGGACATCTCTTTAAAGGAGCAACACAAGTCCAAGCAAGGACATGTGATGTCTACTGAACATGCTGGGAGTTCGAAGGTGAATGTAGTGACTATAGGACATAAAAGAAAGGTTGTCACTAAGAAGGAAAACACTAAGTCTAATAAGGGAACCACTGGTGGGCCTGTGGTTAACATGGTTGTTGGTGAGGCTATTGTTTCTGAAACTGACAACGGGTAAGAAACCTACATTCCTGTACTTCTTTCCACTTATTCGTCTCATGAATGGTTGGTTAATACTGGAGCAAATGTACATATTTGTACTAAAATTACTCTGTTTATATCTTATCAACAGACTCATGGAATGACTATGACGATGGGTAATGCGAGTGCAACTCAAGTTCTTGGAATAGAAAACGTGGACCTGAAGTTTGCTTCTGGGCGTGTTCTATCCCTCACTAGAGTGCATCATGTTCCTGACATTCGTGTAAATATAATAAGTGGAAGTTGTTTAGTAAAGAATGATTTTGAACTTTCTTTGAAATGTAATAAAGTAGTTATTACACATACTCGTTTATTTTTTGGCAAAGGTTACTTGTCTGATGGATTTGTTTTTAATAAATGTTGAGCCTGTCTTGGGTAGTTTTATTAATGATAAAGTTGCTCCTTCTGTGAATTATGTTGAATCATCTGATTTGTGGCACTCACGTCTTGGTCACTTGAATTTTGGTGCTCTAAAGAATATGATGAATTCAGAGTTGATTCCAAAACATGCCATTGATAAGAAATCTAAATGTCAAGTATGTGTGACAACTAAACAAACTAGGAAACCCTTTCATAATGTGGTTAGGGATTCAAGTGTGTTAGATTTAGTGCACACGGACATATGTGAAATTGGTGGTGTTTTGACCAAGGAACATAATAGATACTTCATTACTTTTATAGATGATTGTAGTAGATATTGTCATGTTTATTTTCTTAAACATAAAGACGAAGCACTAGAAAAATTCATTATATACAAAACTGAAGCTGAAACACAAACAAGTAAAGTACTTAAATGTTTGAGATCAGATAGAGGTGGTGAGTATACGAGTACCTCGTTTAATGAATTTTGCAAGAGCAATGGTATAGTTCATGAGGTGACTCCACTATACACACCTGAGTCTAATGGGATGGTAGAACGAAAGAACAGAACCTTTAAAGATATGATTAACAGTATATGTTGATTAATTCGGGGTTGCCTAAGTACATGTAGGGGGAGGCTCTGAATACGGCTTGCCATATTCGGAATAGAGTTCATCTGAAACATATGGACAAGACACCTTATGAATTATGGACAGAGAAAAGGACTAGTTTAAAATATCTTCGTGTGTGGGGGTGCCTCGCAAATTTACTTGTCCCTAAACACAAGAGAAAGAAACTAGGGCCAAAAACTGTTGAATTTCGTGATGCATCATTCTTTGAGAATGTGTTTCATATGAAGACTGGTATACCTTAGGGTATTTCTAATGATGATCATACTCACACATCGAGTTCCATTCCTAATCATGTGGAAAGGATGACAAATGTGGGGGTAGATCCTAGTAGTAGCTCTACTCCTGAGGAAGTAGAGGAACCTAGAAGGAGTAAGCGTGCAAAGGTAGTCAAGGATTTTGGAAATGATTTTATCACTTACAATATCGAGGATGAACCTTTAACTTTCCGGCAAGCCATGGATTCTTCAAAATCTACGTACTGGAAAGGTGCGGCAAACAGTGTAATTGATTCTATTATTTCTAATGGAACATGGGAGTTGGTTGATCTACCTCCTGGGTGTTTTACTATAGGATGTAAATGGGTCTTCAGAAGGAAGATGAACCCGGATGGCTCAATAGATAAGTATAAAGCTAGGCTAGTAGCTAAGGGTTTTAAGCAAAAAGAAGGCATTGATTACTTTGATACATACTCTCCTGTTGCTAGAATGACAACAATCCAAATTCTTATAGCATTGGCTTCCGTACATGGTCTTATCATCCATAAGATGGATGTAAAGACAGCTTTTCTTCATGGTGAACTTGAAGAAGAGATTTATATGGATCAGCCTAAGGGATTTGTTGCTTCTGGAAATGAAAGGAAAGTTTGTAAGTTAATCAAGTCTATATATGGCTTAAAACAAGCTCCAAGAGACTAGCATAAAAATTTTGATGAAACTGTTTTAGAATCAGAGTTTGTAGTTAATGAAAGTGACAAGTGTGTCTACTACATGGTTAAAGGAAATGAATGTATTATTGTGTGCCTATACGTGGATGACATTTTGTTGTTTGGAACCAATATTGAGATTATTAACAATACAAAAAGTTTCTTGAAAAGGCATTTTGAAATGAAGGATATGGGTTAGGCTAGTGTGATTCTTGGAATCAAGTTGACTCAGTCAATTGATGAACCTGTTGAGTATACAACAATGAAAGCAAAACCCAAATCGAATAAACAAGAACAAGAAAATAAACAACAATCACACAAGACAAAGATTTACGTGGTTCAGAAATTCCTACTCCACAAGCCGCACTAATTTTGTATTGATCTCTCACAATTGTGTTGTGTTGTGTTACAATTACATGAGTATTTATAAGAGAAGAAACTGGGTCAAAATAAATCAGAGTCTAATTCTGAAATTCCTAACTCTAATCCTAACTCTAATTAGAGTCCAATTCAGGAATTCCTAACTCAAGTCAGAATCCAATTCTGAAACCTAATAGACTCCACAAACCCAACAATCTCCCACTTGGAGTCTGACCACATCTTCGCTTCACTCTTGTAAATCTAGTAACAAATAATCCCTTGATCAATAACTCTAACTAGTGCAGCGCCTTCTCATCAATCAAGTCTGAAGGCCAGTTGAAGCTATGCAAAGCTTCAACTTTTCATTAGTAACCACCTTAGTTAACATATCTGCAGGATTCTTTGTACCAAGGATTTTCTTCAAGGACAAAGTACCATTGCTAATCAATTTTCTTGTAAAGTGATATCTCAGCTGAATATGCTTTGTCCTAGCATGAAACACAGGATTCTTTGCAAGATGAATAGCACTTTGACTGTCGCTATACAAAGCACTGCCTGCTTGTTTCTTGCCCAACTCCTCAAGAAAATTCTTCAACCAAATCATCTCCTTGCTAGTTTCAGAGATAGCTATATATTCTGCTTCTATGGTTCAAAGAGCAACACTCTTTTGAAGTCGAGACATCCAACTAACTGTTGTGCCACCCAAAGTGAAAATATATCCCGTAGTACTTTTTCTTGTATCCAAACATCCACCCAAATCTGCATCAGAGAACCCTTCCAAGATAACATCTTTCTTGATGAAACATAACGCAACCTTGGATGTGCCTTTCAAGTAGCGTAACAACCACTTGACTTCTTCCCAATGCTCTCTTCCTGGATTAGACATGAACCTGCTAACAACTCCCACTGCATGAGCAATATCTGGCCTTGTACACACCATAACATACATCAAACTGCCAACTGCGGACGCATACGGAACTTTAGCCATATCTTTCTTGCCTTCATCTGTTTCAGGTGACTGCTTCTTGGTGAGATTAAAGTGAGTCGCCAACGGTGTACTTCTGGTCTATGCATCCTGGACACTGAATTTCTACAACAATTTTTCAATATACTTCTCTTGAGATAATTTCAAAGTACCTTCAGATCTATCCCTTATGATGCTCATACCAAGTATCTATTTTGCTGCACCCATATCTTTCATCTCAAACTCCTCAGACATCTGTCTCTTTAACCTATTGATTTCCCTCATGTTTGATCCTGCTATCAACATGTCATCAACATACAACAATAATATGATATAAGATGAATCAAATTGTTTAAAATAACAACAATGATCCATAGCACTCCTAGTGTATCCATTCTTCATCATAAAGCTATCAAACTTCAAGTACCATTGTCTTGGTGCTTGCTTCAAACCATACAAGCTTTTTATGAGCTTGCAAACAAGGTTTTCTTTCCCAGCTACCTGAAATCCTTCTGGCTATACCATGTAGATGTCTTCCTCAAGATCACCATGTAAGAACGTGGTCTTAACATCTAGTTGCTCTAGATGTAACTCCTCTGCAGCCACAATACTTAGCACAATTCTAATAGTAGTCATCTTAACAACCGGAGAAAAAATGTCAGTATAGTCAATACCCTTTTTCTGTTGATAACCCTTGACTACTAACCTCTCTTTGTATCTCTTGCTGCCATCAGGTTCTTCTTGGATCCGGAACACCCACTTATTCTGTAAAGCCTTCTTTCCTGCTGGTAACTCTGTTAAAGACCAAGTTTCATTCTTCTCAAGAGAACTCATCTCTGTTTCCATGGCTGATTTCCACTGAACTGAATCATCCACCTCAACTGCCTCTGAATAACACTGAGGCTCTCCATCCTCGGTCAATAACATATAATATGTTGAAGGAGAAAATCTTTGTGGTGGCCTCATAATTCTGCTAGATCTTCTTACCTCAGCCTGTGGAGTAACTTGAATTGTGTCATCACCATTCCCCAAACTCCCACTATTTCCTGCAAGATCTTCTTCTGTAATATCTTCAAGCACTGCTTTATCTTTCTCAGGTTGTTCCTTTGCAAACTCAGAATCGACTACAAGCTTATCCTTGTACACTGCACTTTCGTTAAAAGTAACATCTCTACTTCTAACAACCTTCTTCGTCAGTTCATCCCAGAAACAGTAACCAATATCATCTGAGCCATAACCAATGAAGATACACTTCTTTGCTTTTGGATCAAGCTTGTCCCTGTCATAATATTTAACACGCACATAAGAAACACAACCAAAAACTCGCAAGTGTGAAAGATTTACCTCCTTTTTCTGCCACTCTTCTTCAGGAATCTTGAACCCCAAAGGAACTAAAGGTCCTCTATTTATGAGATACGCTGTTGTGCTAATGGCATCTGCCCAAAAAGTCTTTGGCAACCCTGCATGCAACCTCATACTCTTGGCCCTCTCATTCAAGGTTCTATTCATGCGCTCTGAAACACCATTCGGTTGCGATGTCTCTGGAATAGTTTTGATCATTCTAATCCCATATTCTGCGCAATAGATTTAAAACTCATCACTACTATACTCACCACCATTATCTGACATCAAACTCTTAACCTTCAAACCGGTCAGATTTTCTACTTCGGTTTTTCACTTTTTGAAAGTAGCAAACACATTTGATTTATTCTTCAAGAAAAAAACCCATACCTTTCTAGTGGAATCGTCAATGAAAGTGACATAGTAGCAAGATCCTCCTAACGACGCAACTGCTATTGGACCATAGACATCTGTATGAACTAGCTCTAACCTCTCAGCCTTGGGTGTCCTCCCTGATTTTGCAAAAGTAACTCATTTCTGCTTTCCAAGAACATATGGCTCACAGAACCCAACTTCCACATTCTTCAGCTCTGGAATCTTCCCCTTCGAAGTTAACAGCTTCATCCCCATTTCACTCATATGACTAAGTCTTTGGTGCAACAAAGTTGAAGACTCAATCTCATCAGCAATTGCATTTGCTTCATAGCTAGATTGTTCAACTATGTACAACGTCCCATTTTTCTCTCCACGAGCAACAACTAGATTCCCCTTTATAACCTTCCACTATCCGTCTCTGAAAGTAACTCGATACCCTTCCTTATCTAACTGACCCACAGATATCAACATCTTCTTCAGTCCAGGAATGTATCTCACATCTTTCAACGTCCAGCTAGTCCCCAAAGAGGTCTTGAGATTAATATCTCCCATGCCCGTAATATCCAAAATCTCATCATCAGCAAGACGAACTTTACCAAAATTTCCAAGTTTGAAATTTAACATCAAATCCTTGCAAGGGGTAGCATGGAATGATGCACTAGAATCCATAACCCATGATTCAACCGAACATTCAACACAATAAATTAAAGCATCGTCATCCGCCACTTCTTCAACTACATTAGCTGAATTATCCCCTTTCTTCTTTCCTTTAGGAGCTGCGGGAGCCGTACACTGATTTCTTAAGTGACCTTTCTTCTGACAATTCCAACAAACAATCTCCTTGTGATCTTTGGATTGTCCTCTCTTCTGTGACTTCGATCTGCTACGCCCCTGATTCTGCCCCCTATCGGACTTTCTGCCTCTACTCTCAGTACTCAACAAGGAACCTAACCACTCTCCTGAGTTTCTCCTACAAATATCTTCTCCAAAAATCGCATCTCGAACACCATCAAAAGTCATCTTACTGCTCCCAAACGAATTACAAATAGCAGTGACAAATCCTGACCAACTGTCAGGTAACGAGTGTAACGGTCCCAAAATCCGGGGTACAGATCTGGGGCCACCAACCACAATCAACATATTACTAACTTGGATATAAACATTAAATAAACTGATAAAACATTAAAACCCCTTAACCAAGATCGCATACAGGTTATGGTATGAAACAAACTATCGAACTACCTCATTACAACTCAATCTCAGAATAAAAATATTATACATTTCTGTGAATAAATGAAATCCCTATATAACTCTATCTCCAACCTCGACAATTCTCAATCTACTATTTGGCGAGATACATAACTTGAATCTCTCTTCTCGCTGCCCGGAGGTCAATACCCACTGTCCACTACTAGGTCTACTAAACTCCACTATCAACTGGAGAAAACAAACAAAAGCAAAAGTGAGCCAATCAATGCTCAGCGAGTGCATAAAGTGATAACAATTTCAATATCGAAACAATCTGATAACAAGAGAATTTCAACTCATACTGTGAAAGAATATGTGATATTACTTTTAAGTTGCCACGAGGGCCAATACTTCACCATTAATGAGGTGCAACAGGAACTAGAACAGATAAAAGTTTTGTTAAACTAGAATAAGCATTGTAAATTTCAAAGAAACCAGGCTTTAACAATTCAATATTGATACTCGAAATCTCAAGGTCAAATGATAACAATCGATAATAATACTTGGAATTTCATGGTCAAGCGATAAGAATCAATGTCCAACTAGATACTCAATTTATAGATTAGAATTGGATTTTCATTTTGACGCAACAAGTTAAAGTGGATGATCAGTCACACTAAAACTCCAGATATACTGACTGGCGTCCTCAGTCCTGAAAACATTTTCATTTAATAAAATCTTCCAATTCTATATTTAATACTCAGGTCAGATGTCGGGACAATCGACCACCCTTGATTTCCAACAACTGGAACTCACGTCCAGAATGACGACTTAGGATTAGGAATTAATAAGAAATGACTTCATCTTCTGGTATCGACAAGTTCGATACCACATAGGGGAAATTATAAAGAACGTCAATTCATAAGGGTATCAACAAGATCAATACGAATACTTCGAATTATAACCACAACAGATTATGCAAAGAGATATTTCATTTGTGCAAGAATGGGGATATAATTTGCAATAAGATTCCAACAATGAAACTCTAGACTAAAGCAACGATATGGTCAAGTATCGGCATTTAATAAAACTTAATTCTGAAGAATTTGGGCTTCCATAAGCGGAGAAAACAGATTAGATCAATAATTGTAAAAACAGTTTCAATAGGGATAGGTTTAGATCAGCTCAGGGAACATTGTCCGAGTGGAAGTCCATTGATAAAGAGGGTGTTTGGGATTACTTAAAATAAGTTACTTTTGACTTAATGGGGGTATTTTTAACTTAAAGGAGAAAGTAAAGTTGTTTACTTTAAGTTGAATGAAAGTGTTTGGGTAATTTTACTTAAAGTTAAATGGGGGTTTAATAATTTTGACTTAAAGTGAAATTTGACTTAAAAAAAAATTTAAATTCATGATATTTAAGCTTTACAAGAATTGTGGAAAAAAAAAATTCAATAAGTCATAAGTCATAAGTCAAAAGTACCTAAATGTAACTTCTGACTTAAAGCAGTTTTTTAACTTAAAGCCGGCTTAAAGCCGGTGTAGCCAAACAGAGCATTTTGCACTTAAAGCCCCGTGAACTTAAAATAAGTCATTGCCAAACGGGCTGAAAATATATTAGATCAAGCATTGTGCCAGCGGGTTTTCATAAAAGTTAAGAAGACTAGATGTCCTTGTTTATAAAATTTCTTAAGAGTACTTGACAAAACTAAAATAAATGGCATTCCGCTGACAAAATGTAAAAATTTATTTACAAGATTCTTGGTAAAACCGATATATGAGTTATGGGTGGGGAAAATAAACAGCATTGGTAATTTAAAGAGGTATATATATTATTTTTCAACTATACTTGACCAACTCATTCAATACGATAAATAAACTAAATTGCATCACTTGAACAATAAGTGACAAGCAAAACACTTGCCTCGATTTACGGAGTTCCTGATCCTACCATGGATCCTCAACTCAATTTCACATCAGTCCTTACTTGTAATTTGCTACTTCACATCCATACCCTCGTCGACTTCGCTACTACCATCTTGTTCCAATTTCCACTTGTCCTTGCACTGCTCTCAGACTGGTCTCTAACTCATACCTTTACCAATTCAAGTACCGTTTCAATGTCAAATCAAGCAAACTCTTATTTGCTCTACTCTACCCACTACGACTTCAACATTTAACACCACTCACATTAGGATTCTGCATACTTGGAACCTTTCAAGGTCATTCTCCATTGGATTGCATACGCTTTACGAGTCTTCAAACATTTTATATGTGATCTACGATCATATTAATTTCTTTGTTCGGATGCTGTTTGAAAGCTTATTTAATGAAATCTGATTTGACTTAATCATCTCCTTTCTGCTACCTTCTACTTATACAAATCGACTTCATTCCTTTGATATATCAATTTCTTGATCGGCTTGATTGCAAAGACTTCTATATCTGTTTTCGACTTCAGAACATCATTTTTCACATTTCTTAAGATCAAAATCTCCCCTTCATTAATAGGAAATAAATCCAATCCTAAATCATATTTGACTCTTTTTATAGTCGTCACAATCCACTTCCTGATAACTCCCTTTATAATCGCATTGAATTTCCCAATTCTTTGATAATTATAACAGTAGTCTTATTACTTTCTTCATAATTCCACTAAGATTGATATGATACTATTTTTGGCAAAAATTCCCACCTTTCCAAGCTCATAACTTATAGTTTTAATTCCTAACTTTGTTACTTGTTACCACAATACCCTTCTGGCTACAGCCACAACTTCCCACATTACTCTTAATAAAATCTCTAGGGATTCTACTCCCAAAATCTTATTTCCTAATCGTAGGATCTCGTTAATTTCTGCTAGTTCTCTTTCTATGGGCAACTACGGTGCCCCTTTCTCTTCTAACTCCACATCTTCAGGATTCCACATTCTTTTCTTATGACAATTCCGTTTACTACCTCTGCCATACAAAAGATGTTTACAAATAATCTTCCTTTAGCATTGTACAACTTATATCCAACATCTCCATTTCCATTCTATTTTCGCCCTTTAACAATATTTACCATCATGGGCTCTTATTTACTATCCGTTTTCCTTTATTCAATTATCATTAGACTCAATTCTTGTTCGTGGTTCCTCGAACCAGTAATTTTTCCAATTTGACATAACATACCTGTCTTAATCACCAAATTCTTAAACTCGCATCACCACTTCTTCGTCAATGCAGTTGTAGTTTTAATCCTTCAAGACGTCGTCACATCTATCTTCACATCTCTTTATCATTAAGAATTTTTTTGAAAATATCGAATTTCTGACAAAGGAGATCAATAAAATGAATGGGCATCAAGTACGAATATACACTGGGTGTATTTGTTAAAACTTTTATAAAGGAGTTTAACCGAGAGATCAATATGATTTTTTGAACTATTATCAGGTTGCATTTGTCACTTGGTTAACCACCATAGTACATAAAGATGGCTAGTCCTTAGTACTTTCGTGATAAACACAATCAGTGGCATCCCACCGGACTTCTATCACAAAGATAAAATGTCCCTGAATTCCCTATCTTTATAGGTTGTTCATCTCAGCTGGAATAGAGAAATCAAGTATTCATGAAAATGGAGGGGATTCTAGAGTTTTCAAAAATCTTCCTGTAAAGATAGATCAAATGTTCTCTGAAAAAATATCAATATTCCTGAAAGAAATGAGATTGAATTTGAATAAATCTAGTATACAAAACTCGTCATCAATTGATGGATATTGGACTTTTCAACTGTAGCATCAACTACTGTTTAGGCAAACATTTAAGAAGTTCCTAATTATTCAGTCTCACTCTTGTCGACTAAGCACTACTATACTTAGCTGCCAAACCCACCTGACAATAATGAGTTGAATAAATAAGAAGATCTCAATTCATTCTCGATTTTTGAACCGTCACTGCGCAACGAATGCCTCAGCAACGATGCTAACCGAGAATTAATTTACGATAATTCAAAGAAAGAATAGGGAATGTCTTCAGATAATGACTTGGAACGAATCAATAATTAGGGGTGCACAACTACGCTTAACCATCAATCCTTGCTAATACTCGCTTCTCACTTCGCATTCTTAACCTTCTCGTACCATCTTCAAAATGTTCACATCGAAACTAATCTCGTAGGATGTCCTAAATTCTACGCAAAATCTCAAGATAACGTTTCTTGGACTGATAGCGCCAGCTGCCCACTTAGCTTATGCCGCTTTGGGTTCGTTGTTTTGCTTTTAGCCAAATCCTGAAATGATTCGAACTCCTACTCGTGCATGATACGCTGAAAGTTTTATTTGACGTCGCAATACTTGTCGAAGTATCCTAACGCAATCCTTATCCTAAACCATTCTACCCGACATCTATCTTATACACGTACCCTAACCCTCCTAATCTGTTTCAGTGACCATAACCTGTATCTTTGATACCAACTTGTAACGGTCCCAAAATCCGGGGTACAGATCTGGGGCCACCAACCACAATCAATATATTACTAACTTGGATATAAACATTAAATAAACTGATAAAACATTAAAACCCCTTAACCAAGATCGCATACAGGTTATGGTATGAAACAAACTATCGAACTACCTCATTACAACTCAATCTCAGAATAAAAATATTATACATTTCTGTGAATAAATGAAATCCCTATCTAACTCTATCTCCAACCTCGACAATTCTCAATCCACTATCTGGCGAGATCCATAACTTGAATCTCTCTCCTCACTGCTCGTTTTCCCCTGCTTCTGTACTGTTACTCGCGATTTCGTGGGTATATACCGAGCTCTGTATGTGTGTGGTTCACCTGAATCGAACCTACTTCCCCTCTCCTTTGTTCGTTCTTTTTCCCCAGCCTGTTCTTATAGCCATGTGTGCATGTATATATAATATGTAGGAGCTTAATCTACTGAGGTATGTGAGTGTATCTATGGTGTTGTATAGTGGGTCGTAGTGTTGTATTGTTCGAAGGAGGTAGGAAGGAGGAGGGAAGAAATAAGGGAGGTTGAGGGACTGATATGTGCGTGTGGGTGGTCGAGTTGGTGAGCCGGATTTGGGGGTGGTTCTTTGCTGGTTGTCGGTGTGGGTATGTATGTGATGTTGTAATGGCGAAAGGGTAAGAAAAGGGGGTGGTATGTATGTTTCTCGGCAGAGGTGCTATTGGTGAGTAGATGTTCCGGCTGTGAGATTTGATGTTCGGTTATGTATGATTGTTCGTGTGATTATGTTAGTGGGTGTGCGTGATGTGTGTGGGTTCTTGTAGTTCGATGGGTAATGCAGCTGTAGCTCTTTAATTCCTTATATCAGTTCGACTGTGAACCCATTACTAGTATTAGTACTGTGAGTAGATGGTTTGACTGTTGTTCTTGTTTGGTATGATTGAGTTGAAAACCGGAAGGTAATTTTGGAAATTTTGATTAGTTCCGATTTTGTTCGTAAACTTTGTGATGATTCGGTTCGATAAGTTTTGGATATGCGAGATTAATTGGTAGAGTTTCGTTCAAAAAGTTCTATATCCAGTTGTGGTATTTAGATTAATATGAGAATTGTTCGATTTTAGAGTAGCTATAATTTAAACTGTTTACTACTTGAATTGTCGTAATAATTGTTGATGGTTGCTTTAAGTGGTTGTATGACTTTGTTTGAGTCGGTTGTATTCCGACGGGCAAGTCCACTTTACGAAGGAGGTGCTGTCCAATTTTCGTTAGAATTATTTTGTAATTCTTATATTAATTTGATAAGAATTATTTGTAAGTCGGTACGATATGCGTGTTAAGTACTTATGTGATCAATACATGCTATGTGCTATATTAGAATGTGCTATATGTGTTAAGTTGTAAAGCGTTGTAGGACGCGTTTGGGTATAACATAGTTAAATGGTTAAGATTGTTAGTGTACTGAAGTAGCACTTTACCTTTATATAGGTACGAATAGGAGGTCTGACCAGGAGCAGTGCACGCGTAGATGGAAATTCAAGTATGTTAGGAATATGTTGTACTTGATGATAACTTCACAATCTATGCACAAAATTGTATAAGTCATGTTTTGTAATTGTCAACGATGAGACATTATAACTCTATTCGTTGACAGGTAGCTCATCAACGGATGAGGTTTTGTAGCATACTGCAATATCTCTATTTATCAGCTGATAGTGTTTTTATTCAGAGTCATGTTGACCATCAACGGATAGGCAGAATAGGGTAGCCAATTGTAAATAAGCTATGCTATGTAATTTTATCTAAGTGAAAGTGTATCAACGGATGAGAACAGGACTCTATCAACGGATATAACTCAAATCTACTCTATCAACGGATACAGCTCAAACTACCATCAACGGATGACTGTGTACAACATCAACGGATAATCATTAACACTTTCTTCTATCCTAGTTGGGAATTAGTAGTTGATAAGGACAGGTTTGACTGACAGATCACATGGGTTGATAGTAGGAATAAAAAGCAGTATGGTAGCCATACTTTGGAAACGCAGAAGAAAGAAGCATTCCATTTACACAGTACATACAAGAAAGGTGCAGGGGACATATATGTTCACAAGGACAACCTTTCGGCTACATGTGGATTTGGAGTGGAGTAGCAAGTCAACTTGAATTAGATTAATATTATCTTGTTCCTGTAGTACTTGTAAACTTGGGATATATAACCAAGTGTAGCAACTCTTTAGAGACTAAGAAAATAGATATATTTGCTTAGGGTTTCTTGAATATCCTTAGAAGCAAAGAGTTGTAAAACAGAAGCTATGTACATTTGTATCACAGAGTTTTCTTCGAATAAAAGTCTCAGGTGGTACATTTAACCACCTGATTTTTTATGTGTTTGTGAATTCTTTCTCATTCGACAATTATCTCCTTATAGATTTCTGTGGTTCTTATCAGAAATTTATAAATATCAAGAATTGTATTCAACCCCCCCTTCTACAATTATACAAGTGTGTAATCTGGGAATAACAATTGGTGTCAGAGCAAGCTTCTAACAAATTTGAAGTTTAAAGATCAACACACTTCTAACATGTCTAAGAAGGATTATGGAGTGAAGATACCGGTTCTTGATAGAGAAAATTACTTTCACTGGAAAGTAAAAATGCGTCTACATCTCATGTCTATTGATGAAGGTTTTGTAGATTGCATTAAGAAGGGTCCTCATGTTCCAATGAAGACTGCGTCAAGAGTTGGTCTTGCTGCAGATGCACCAAACACTTACATTCCCAAACCTGTTTCTGAGTGGAGTACTGAAGACGTTGCAGAAGTCCACAAAGATAAAAAGACCATGAATATTCTGTTTAATGGCTTGGAAACAGACATGGTTGACAATGTTATCAACTGTACTACCTCCAAGGAAGTATGGGACATTGTTCAAACCCTTTGTGAAGGTACAGAACAAGTAAGGGAAAACAAGATGCAACTACTGATCCAACAGTATGAGCACTTCCATTTCAAGAATGGAGAGACATTGAATGACACATTTAGTAGATTTCAGAAGCTACTGAATGGCTTGAAATTGTATGGAAGAATCTACCAAGTGAAAGATTCTAATCTCAAATTTCTGAGATCACTGCCCAAATAGTGGAAGCCAATGACTGTTTCTCTAAGAAACACTCAAGAGTACAAGTCATTTACTCTTGAAAGGCTCTATGGAATTTTAAAGACATATGAACTAGAAATGGAGCAGTTGCACTTGTTGTCAACTTGGAGCAGAAGGTGGAGAAGAGGGCTGAAGCTGCTAAATCTACACCAAACAGGAAGGTTTGTGAAGGTAGAGCAGAATCAAGCAAAAGCAAGGAAAAAGTGTATGAAGAAATGAGTGTCCTTTAGCAGGATGAATTGGATGAGATAGATGAGCATCTAGCCTTTCTATCTAGGAGATTCTCTAAGCTAAAATTCAGAAGAAACTCTGGGGTGGCTAAGCCATTTAATAAGGATTTTTCCACAAGCAACTATGTGGATAAATCCAAAATTAAATGCTACAATTGTGGAATTGCTGGTCACATGATAAGTGAGTGCAGGAAGCCTAGATCTGAGAACAAGGGCAAGCCAACTGAAAATGTTGACTACAAGAAGAAATATTTTGATCTTCTCAGGTAGAAAGGAAAGGCATTCATGACCCAAGAGTATGACTGGGCTGCTGATGGAAATCATTCTGATGATGATGCTGAGTTTGTCAACCTTGTATTGATGGCTGATTCTGAGCAGGAAGCAAGTTCAGCTAGCAATCAGGTATTTTCTACTAATCTCTCTGAGCTCACCAAAGAGGAATGCAATAGTGTTATAGATGAAATGTCTACTGAACTATATCACTTGATTGTTACTCTTAAATCTCTTACTAAAGAGAACAATAGGATTAAAGAGACTAATCTGTTTTTAAGTGATAGAAATGCTGCTCTAGAAATTCAATTTATAGAATTTGAGAAAATGAGAGTTGATTGCAATGATGCTAAAAGTGAACTTGAAGCTGTGTTAAAAAGAGAACTAATTTTAAGAGACCAGCTGGAAAAAGAACAAGAGATAATTGCTAAATTTCAAAGTTGTAGGAAAATCTCACAAAACATAGTAGAAATCCAGGGAATGGAATCATTTGTGAAGGAGACCTGGAATAAAAATAAGAAGAAGCTAGAACCTTGCCTTGAGGATCTAGAGACTATTTGTGAATCAACGGATAGTGATCATCCGTTGACAGATGATCCATCAACGGATGAGAGGTATCCGTTGACTAACAAAAGGTCTGTCAGTAAGAAGGAACTCAAGAAACTGAACAATCAGTATGGTCCAGTAGCCAAGAACTTTGTTTCTGGTGAAAGTAGCCAAGCCAAATCAAGTGAGAAGGCTAAGGCAGGTGACTTATATAGCAAAAAGGCTGTTGGTAAATCAGATAATGAAAAGGTAGAATCTGAGTGTAAAAAGAAAAAGAACAGAAATGGTAAGATAGGCATCAACAAGAAAAACAATTATTCTCCTGACAAGTTTGCCCCTAGGAAAACTTGTGGTAATTGTAATAGTGTCAATCACCTATCTTCTAAGTACAAGTCTGTTAATAGGACTCCTATTCATGTGCCTCAATCTATGCCAAGTATGCCTGCAATGCCTGTTATGCCTGGTTTGTATCGGAATGCTAGTTTTTCAAATCCATATGTGAACATGCCACATGTGTCTAATCCTTATTTCAATCTGTGAATATGCCACAAATGTCATGGAGCAGTCCTAGCATGAATAATATGTATGCCAATTTCCCATAAATGCATGCATCAAATATTTATGCAAATGAGCATCTGTCAAAATCTATCACTCAAGCATCTACACCTAAAATGCTGATTGCTAAGAGTGTAAAACCAAAGGCTAACAAGAAAGGACCCAAGAAAACTTGGGTACCAAAATCAACTTGATTTGTATTTTGGAATGTGTGCAGGGAAATAGAAGGAATCTATGGTACCTAGACAGTGGATGCTCTAGGCACATGACAGGAGATTCAACCCTGCTCACAGAGTTCAAGGAGGCAGCTGGCCCTAGAATTACCTTTGGAGATGACATCAAAGGATGTACTAAGGGATATAGCTTGATTTCAAAGGACAATGTCATCATTGAAGAAGTGGCTTTAGTTGATGGTCTGAAGCACAATTTGCTAAGTGTCAGTTAGATTTGTGACAAAGACTATGAAGTAAAGTTCACTAAAGAAGCCTGTGTTGTTTCTGCCAAGGAAAACAACAATGTGGTATTGACAGGCTTCAAAAAAGAAAATGTTCACATAGCTGACTTCAATTCAGTATGCTCAGAATCAATCACTTGTCTCTTCAGCAAAGCAAGCAAGGATGAGAGTTGGCTATGGCATAAAAAGCTGTCACATTTGAATTTTAAAGTTATGAATGATTTGGTAAGAAAGGATCTGGCTAGAGGAATCCCTCAATTGGAGTTCATCAAGGATGGATTGTGTGATGCCTGCCAATTAGGGAAACAAAAAAAATCATCCTTTAAGAGCAAGACAGAGTCATCCATTGTTAAGCCACTTCAATTGCTGCATATGGACTTATTTGGTCCAGTGAATGTCATGTCCATTTCAAAGAAGAAATACTGTCTGGTGATTGTAGATGATTTTTCTAAGTTTACATGGACCTTCTTTCTGCACTCCAAAGATTGTGCAAGTGAAATCATCATCAATCATCTCAGACTAGTAAACAATGGTTCTGAAGTCAAAGGTCAAAGAATCAGGAGTGACAATGGCACTGAATTCAAAAATTCCACAATGAAGATTTTCTGTGAAGAGAATGGAATTGTCCATGAGTTTTCTGCTGCTAGAACACCTCAACAAAATGGGGTTGTTGAAAGGAAAAACATAACTCTCATTGAAGCAGCTAGAACAATGCTAAGTGAATCAAGATTGTCAACATATCTGGGCTGAAGCTATCAACACTGCATGTTTCACTCAGAATATTTCCTTGGTCAATCAAGCTAGAGGAATGACTCCTTATCAGTTATTCACCAACAAGAAACCAACTTTAGCTTTACTTCATGTCTTTGGATGTAAGTGTTTTGTGCTAAGGAATCATGGAGATAACTTGGGCAAATTTGAAGCAAAGGCAGATGAAGCTATCTTTGTTGGGTATGCAGCAGAGAAAGCCTATAAGGTCTACAATCTAAGAACCAACATTGTTATGGAATCTGTACATGTTGTGTTTGATGATCAAAAGATTCTAGGTCTAAATGATGAAGGCTTCTATGAAAAGTTGAGTTTTGAAAATGAGGTAGAAGGAAGAATGTACATTGATGATGATGAGGAAAATGAAGATCATGACCATGAAAATTCATCTAGAGTTGTTGGTCCAACCAGAAGTGATGCTAACACTGGAAATGAAGCATCCTTTGACAGTCATACTGGAGCATCAGATGGATCCGTTGACAGGAATTCTCATACATCCGTCGACAGGCAAAATGGAGCATCCGTTGTTAGACAAAATGATGCATCCGTTGACAGTCAACTTCATAATTCCGCAAGGACAACAAACTCAGGGGGAGTTTCTCAAAGTCAAAACTCAATGACCAATCAACAAGATCATGCTCATTTAGATGAAGCAACCTCATCTAGATCAAACCTTCCACCTTCAAGAAACTGGACCAGAGATCATCCTTTTGAGTTAATCATTGTTGACTCAAACTCAAGAGTCCAAACTAGGAGGGCCACACAAGAAGAATGCCTATACAGTAGTTTCCTGTCTCAAGCGGAACCTAAGAAAGTGGAAGATGCCCTTCTAGATCCAGATTGGGTCTTAGCAATGCAAGAAGAGCTAAACCAATTTGAGAGAAATAAAGTATGGAAGCTTGTGCCCAAACCTGATGATAGAGGTGTCATAGGTACCAAATGGGTTCTCAAGAATAAGACTGATGAAAATGGCATAATTGTGAGGAATAAAGCTAGATTAGTGGCAAAGGGCTATTCTCAAGAAGAAGGGATAGATTTTGATGAAACTTTTGCTCCAGTGGCAAGACTTGAGGCAATTAGAATTTTCCTAGCCTATGCAGCACATGCCAATTTCAAAGTCTATCAGATGGATGTCAAAAGTGCCTTTCTAAATGGGGAACTGGAAGAAGAGGTATATGTCCATCATCCTCCTGGCTTTGAAGATCGAGATTTTCCAGAATATGTATATCTTCTCCTGAAAGCACTTTATGGTTTGAAGCAAGCACCAAGAGCCTGGTATGACACTTTATCTCAATTTCTTTTGGAGAATCACTTCACTAGAGGTACAGTAGATAAAACCTTATTTCATAGAAATGTCAATGGTTCTTCAATACTTGTTCAAATCTATGTAGATGATATTATATTTGGGTCTACAGATGAGAAGCTTTGCAAAAGGTTTGCCAAACTTATGCAAAGTAGGTATGAAATGAGCATGATGGGTGAATTAACTTACTTTCTTGGTTTACAAGTGAAGCAAGTTAATGAGGGAATTTTCATAAGTCAAACAAAATATATTTATGATCTTTTAAAGAAATTTGACTTAATGGATTGTGCCTCTGCAAAAACACCTATGGCCACTGCAACTAAGCTTGAGTTGAATACTAAGGAAAAGTCTGTGGACATCTCAAGCTATAGAGGCATGGTAGGCTCACTTCTATATCTAACAGCTAGTAGACCTGATATAATGTTTTCCACTTGTCTTTGTGCTAGATTTCAAGCTGACCCTAGAGAGTCTCACTTGATTGCTATTAAGAGAATTTTTAGGTATCTCAAGGGAACACCAAACCTTGGCATTTGGTACCCAAGAGATTCTGGCTTGATCTAATTGGCTATTCAGATGCAGACTATGCAGGTTGCAGAATTGATAGGAAAAGTACAATAGGCTCCTGTCAATTTCTAGGGAACATGCTTGTGTCATGGTTTAGTAGGAAACAGAACTCAGTCTCCACTTCTACAGCTGAAGCTGAGTACATTGCTGCTGGAAGTTGTTGTGCACAGATTCTTTGGATGAAAAATCAACTTATTGACTATGGTATAAAAGTTGAGAAGATTCCAATTTTCTGTGACAACACTAGTGCTATTGCCATCACAGAGAATCCAGTGCAACATTCGAGAACCAAGCATATTGACATCAAATACCACTTCATTAGAGAGCATGTGATGAATGGTACAGTAGAAATGCACTTCGTGCCAAGTGAAATGCAGCTTGCAGATATCTTCACCAAGCCTCTTGATGAATCTTCATTCACAAGGTTGGTAGGTGAACTAGGTATGCTTAATTTTTCGTAATTCCTAGTGATATCTAATCATTCTATATTGCAGTTAGAAATGTGTTTTGATTTACTAAAGAATTAAAAACTCTCACAAAATTTTTCTGCATAAATTTTGTCTAAGGCAAAATTTGCTTATGAACGGATATTCTTTTATCCGTTGGTAGTATAAACACATTACTAGATTTTTGTATGTCAACGGATAACAGGTTGTTCACGTCATCGATGGATAAACTATTTTCTCAACCGTCCATTTTATATCCATTGATATATATTTTTTTTATAGCCGTTGGTAAACGTGTATATTTAGTCACAACTGTACTTCGTTTCTTTTCATTTATTATCTGACAGTTACTTTTGACCAATGGAGTAATTATTTTTTAATTATTTCATTTTTAATTCTTGAAAAATATAAAAGGTTGTCTTGTGTCCTCACATCTCACTCTTATTCATATTCAAGAATCTCATAAGTTAACTGCATCTTCTTCTCTAAAACTCTGTGCAACAAAAGTTCAAACACTTCAATGGCGCCTATTGTTAAGATGATGTCTTCCACTGGGTTCACCTATGAGAAGAACAATTTCGCGGCCTTTGTTGATACAGTGAACGCTCCAGAAGCTTATCACACCATGATGAATTTGGTGAAGAAATGCAAACTGTCATATGCTATGACTGCCACCACTCCTCTAATCCACGAGGTAATTGAAGAGGTGTGGGCATCTGTTGAGTACATTGGCACAGACGGTACACTTGCTTTTTCTTTAAAGGGTAAAAACTATGTAGTTAATTCTGATGTGATAACTGCTTGTTTAAAATTGCCTGAGAATAACTGTCTGGAAGTACCCAGTAATGCTGAAATTGTTACCATGCTTAATTCCATAAATTATACCCTTAGTACTGAGAACTTAGGGAAAATTGTTAGGAAAGGTATGGTTAAAGAATGGAGTTATTTCTGTGATGTTAGATATAATTGATGTGATTTAATGTCAGTGTTTAAGTGTTACAGGTAAAGAGAGTTTAACTTGTTATTGAAAGCAGTTGTGAACAGAGTTTGAGTATACGCTGATTGCTGGAAGCGCAAACGCTTACAGAGGAAAGCGTAAACACTGATAGCTGAATACATGGAAGCGCAAACACTGTTAGCGTGGAGAGAACAGAGTTTGCTAAAGTCTGTCTACTGGGAGCGTCTACAAGTCAACAGAGTTTGAAGATTAATTTAATATTAATATGGAAGCGATATCTTTGAAGATTGGATAGCTGTCAAAGAGATTGAGTTGACTTAGAAGATGTGTAGCAATCGTAATTGATATCAATTGTATAGCTTAATTTTAGGAGAATCAATTTACGATTGTACGTAGCTGTATATCTTATAAATACAGTTAGGTTAACCCTAAAAGGGTATCTAT
This sequence comes from Kitagawia praeruptora, assembly GCA_037693485.1. NCBI lineage: Eukaryota > Viridiplantae > Streptophyta > Magnoliopsida > Apiales > Apiaceae > Kitagawia > Kitagawia praeruptora. The sequence goes on along the minus strand of CM075351.1, from coordinate 123,361,490 downwards.
CGTGAACGAACATCATTCTTGTAACCTAAGCAGCTCTCCGTGATACTTTACATCACCGAGAGAGGAATTATTAATTCCAAACAGTTTTAAGAGTTAAAACGTGTGTTCTTGTTACTTATTCATACAGTAATTGATTATATATTGTGTATTCGACCTATCAAGTGGTATCAGAGAAAAATCTGTTACTTTATTACAGTTAAAGATCCAAACACAATAGTAATCAATGGCAGAGATACCTCCACCATCTGAGAAAGCCCCTACTACTGTCAGTAGGTATGAAACAATTAGGGTTCCTATACTGAAGCCATTAGAGTATGCAATTTGGAAGGTGAAGATGACCATGTTTCTGGAGGCTACAGATCCAGAATATCTGGACAGAATTTATGAAGGTCCTCACAAACCTACAAAGTTATCTGCTGCTGCTGCTGGTGAGGAACCAAAAGTAATTCCAAAAGAGAAGAAAGATCTATCTGCTGAGGATCTTTCATCTATTGCAAAGGATGCGAAAGTAAGGCATTTACTTCACAGTGCATTAGACAATGTTATGTCTAATAAAGTGATAAACTGCACAACTGCAAAGGAGATATGGGATGCACTTGAGGTTAGATGTCAAGGAACACCTGCAATTAAGAAGAACAGAAGGAACATACTCACACAGGAGTATGAACATTTTGAGGCAAAATCTGATGAAACCATGACAGAAACATTTGACAGATTCTGTAAACTGCTCAATGATTTGTCATTGGTGAACAAAGAGTATGATTTAGAAGATTCAAATCTCAAGTTTCTTCTCTCTCTACCTGAAAAGTGGGATGTGAAGACAACCACTATAAGAGATAATTATGAACTTGGTGAAACAGAGATTGAAGAAATTTATGGACTGCTCAAAACCCATGAATTGGAATTGGAGCAGAGAAACAAAAGATCCAGTAGAAAGTCAAAGTCTGTTGCTCTTAAGGTTGAGGAGAAACCATCAAAGAAGGAAGCATCAAGGAGAAAGGCAAAAGGAAAAGCTTTAGTCATACATTCAGAGAATGAGTCATCAGACACTGATGTTGACTCAAACACAGATGAATCATCTGATTCTGAAGATGATGAGGAGATGATGCAAATGGCTGCATTGATGGTAAAGACCTTCAAGAAGATGGGATACAAGAACTTCAAGAAGGGAAAGAGATTCTCCAAGGACTACTCAAAGTTTGATAAGAAGAATTTCAAGAAATCTGAAGGAAAGGACTTCAAATCTGGTAAGAAAGATAAGTCTGAAATTCAATGCTACAAGTGTAAGGAGATGGGTCACTATGCTCCTGAGTGCAAGAAGGGTAAAACTGAAAAGGCACTCTACACCAAAGGCAGAGATTGGGCAGACACTTCAGATTCAGATGAGGAAGTCAACTATGCTCTCATGGCTACTACTCAGACTGAAAATGATGATCTCAAGGTACCTCCAACTACCTATGCTTATAACACTGATAATATAACTGAATTGAGAATTTATCTTAAAGCATTGCATATCAGTTATAGGGATCAGACTTTAGAAAATGAGAGGATAAAGTCTGAGTGTTCTCAACTAAAAGAAAGAAATAAACTTGTTGAGGAACAGTTAGAGAAAATGAATAAAATTCAAAAAGAGAGAGATGATGCAGTGTTTATTGAACAGGAGTTGCTAGGTAAGTATAAGCAACTAGAATCTGAATTGGAGGATACTAAACACATTATCAAAACTTGGACACACTCTGGTAAAGACACTCAAGAAGTGTTTCAGTCAGACACAGTAGGTCTAGGTTACTCTGTAGGAGATGAGCTTAGATTTGAAAATCAGGTAAAAGTTAGACCACATTGTTCATCTGAGGGTAATGTCATGGGAACAGGTGGACCTAAGACTGAAGCACAGAAAAAGGCTGTTAAAGAGTCATATGCTAAAACTTTTGTTAAAGAGGCTAACATTGGCTTAATGACAGATAAACAACTCAAGCATAAGCTTAAGGAGATAAATTCTGTCAACAAACAGAGAATGCCTAAGAAGAACAGAAATGGAAAAGTAGGCATAACCTCAGGAATTAAGCCAATGCTTGCTTCATTAGCTCCCAGGAAAACATGCTTTAATTGTGGTAGTACTAATCATCTTGCTAGTTTCTGCAGTAAGAATAAGAACATTAATTCTTTGCCTTCTAAAACTGCAGTAAAGAGTGATTATGTGAGAACTAGACCACAGACTTTATGCAAACACTGTGGAAGTACTTGGCATTCTATTTACACTTGCAGAGATTATCATGCTATTTATTATAATTACTATGAACCCAAGCCAAATTTGAAATGGGTTAAAGTAAATTCTGCAAATGAAAACTCTGAAAAAGTTAGCTTAAACTCTGTTAATGTGAATTCCGCTGCAAAAGCTAACAGAATTAAGAAAGCCAAAGGATCCAAGCAAGTCTGGATCCTTAAAACTAATAATCAGTGATTGTTTGTGATTGCAGGGCACCAGGGTCAGTACCCTAGTCGTGGACAGTGGATGTTCAGGACACATGACTGGAAATAAAGCCCTGCTATCAGAGTATGAGGAGAAGGCTGGCCCAGAAGTTTCCTATGGAGATGGCAACATAGGACATACACTGGGATATGGCAATATTAATCTTGGAAATGTCATCATCACAAATGTAGCTCTGGTTCCAGGACTCAAACATGATTTGCTATCTGTGAGTCAAATCTGTGACAGAGGATATCATGTAGATTTTCAGCCTGAATATTGTCAAGTGATCAGTAAATCTACAGGGAAGGTTGCTCTAGTTGGAAACAGACACAATAACATCTATGAAATCAAATTGTCAACAAACACTGATGGCAAAGCAGTGTGTCTGTCTACAAGAATGTCCAGTGAAGAGAGTTGGAAATGGCACAAGAAACTCTCTCATTTGAATCTGAACAACATCAATGAGCTCATAAAGAATGATCTTGCAAGAGGACTACCAAAGTCATTGTTGAATGTAGAAGGCCTGTGTGATTCTTGTCAAAAGGCCAAACAGAGAAAAACCTCTTTCAAAAGCAAATCTGAGTCTTCAATTGCTGATCCTTATCATCTACTACATGTTGATCTTTTTGGTCCAGTAAATGTGATGTCTCTTGGAAAGAAGAAATATGCATTAGTCATTGTTGATGAATATACCAGATTCACATGGGTATATTTTCTTGCAAAGAAGGATGAAACAGCTTTAACACTGACAGATCATATAATCCAACTGGACAAAGGGTCAGAGCATCAAGTGAAGATAATCAGAAGTGACAATGGAACTGAATTCAGGAATTCATCTATGGAAGAATTTTGCAAGAGTAAAGGGATCAAACAAGAGTTTCTGCACCTGGCACTCCACAACAAAATGGTGTTGTGGAGAGGAAGAACAGAACTTTGATAGAAGCTGCCAGAACCATGCTAGATGAAGCAAAGTTGCCAACATATTTCTGGGCAGAAGCAGTTCAAACTGCTTGTTTTACTCAAAATGCAACACTGATCAACAAGCATGGTAAAACACCATATGAAATGGTGAAGAAGAAGAAGCCAAATCTAAAATATTTTCATATTTTTGGATGCAAGTGCTTTGTGTTGAAGACTCATCCTGAACAGTTGACCAAATTTGACCTAAAGGCAGATGAAGGAATTTTTGTTGGCTATCCACTGTCAACAAAGGCATTCAGAGTTTTTAATCTGAGAACCAGAGTGATCATGGAGTCTATTCATGTGTCATTTGATGACAAGAAAATAACTGGACTTGAAGATGTTAATGAGCATGATCAACTGCACTTTGAAAATGAAGATTTATTAAACTCGGATGATACAGATCTAACAAACACTGTTGAGGTCAATTCTGAACCTCTACTGGTAAACACTGAAGAAACTTTTCAATCAGAAACAAGGGAAGAACCAGTTGAGGGGGAGCATGAAGAATCACATCAAAGTGATAATTCAAACACCGATAGTGACTCAATTGATAACTCTGAATCAAACACTATTGATTCAAACTCTGATCATTCAAATTCTGAGCAGTCACATACAGGGGGAGCATCTGAAAATGAAGAGAGACATCAAGAAAATCAGGAGAGCATGGATCAAGGGGGAGGATCACATGATGACAGAAGCAATCTGCCTTCTGCAAGAAAATGGACTAAGTCACATACACCTGATTTAATTATTGGTGATCCAGATGCAAGAGTAAGGACAAGAAGTGCAACAACAAATGAATGTCTGTTTCATGCATTCTTGTCACAAACTGAGCCAAAGAAAGTGGAAGAAGCTCTTAAAGATGCTGACTGGATAACAGCAATGCAAGAAGAGCTAAATGAATTTGAAAGAAATGAAGTGTGGACACTTGTACCAAGGCCCAAGAACAGATCCATTGTTGGTACTAAATGGGTTTTCAGGAATAAAACTGACAGTGAAGGTGTTATCACAAGGAACAAGGCAAGACTGATTGCAAAAGGCTATTCACAACAGGAAGGAATAGATTATGATGAGACTTTTGCACCAGTTGCCAGATTAGAGGCAATAAGGATGTTTCTTGCCTATGCTTCTCACAAGAAATTCAAGGTTTTTCAGATGGATGTAAAAAGTGCATTTTTGAATGGAAAACTTGAAGAAGAAGTGTTTGTGGAACAACCACCAGGGTTTGTAGATCCAAAATATCCAGATTATGTCTACAGGTTAGACAAGGCACTCTATGGACTTAAGCAGGCACCAAGGGCATGGTATGAAACCCTTGCAAAATTTCTACTAGAAAGTGGATTTAACAGAGGTACTATTGACAAAACTCTGTTTTACTTCCAAAATGGTAGTGACTTGCTTTTAGTTCAGATATATGTGGATGACATTATTTTTGGGTCTACTAATGATAAACTCTGTAAGAAATTTGCCAAGCTCATGCAGTCTAGATATCAAATGAGTATGATGGGAGAGTTAAGCTATTTTCTAGGCTTACAGGTGAAGCAAACAGATGATGGAATTTTCATTAATCAAGCAAAATATACCAGAAATCTACTCAAGAAATTTGGCATGCTTGACTGTTCATCTGCAACAACTCCCATGGCAACTGCAACAAAACTGGACAAAGATACAGGTTCATCAGTGGATATGACAAGCTACAGAGGGATGATTGGTTCTCTACTTTATTTAACAGCTAGTAGACCTGATATCATGTATGCCACCTGTCTGTGTGCAAGATTTCAGGCAGATCCAAGGGAACCACATTTAACAGCTGTGAAGAGGATTTTCAAATATCTCAAGGGCACTGTAACCTTAGGGCTGTGGTACCCAAGAGAATCAGATTTTAAGCTACTTGGTTACTCTGATGCAGATTTTGCTGGCTGTAAGATTGACAGAAAAAGCACAAGTGGAAGTTGTCAATTTCTTGGTGACAGACTAGTGTCTTGGTACAGCAAGAAACAGAAGTCAATATCTACATCTACAGCTGAAGCAGAGTATATTGCTGCTGGTAGCTGTTGTGCACAGATTTTATGGATGAAGAATCAACTACTGGATTATGGGTTGAGGTATAGTAAAATACCTATTTTCTGTGATAATCAAAGTGCTATTGCAATGACAGGTAATCCAGTACAACACTCAATGACCAAGCACATCAGCATAAGGTATCACTTTATCAGAGAGCATGTAGAGGAAGGCAATATTGAGCTTCACTTTGTGCCTACAGATCAACAACTTGCAGATGTTTTCACAAAGCCTCTAAGTGAAGCAACATTTACAAGACTGGTCAATGAACTAGGGATGGTATCTGGTTTTGACTAAACATGTTGGTTAGACTCGAACTCTGTCAAATAAAATGTGTTGCTCATATCTCTGTAAATTGCTAAAGTGCTATGTGAACCTTATTAATTAAACTCTGTTAGCATGATTGTGGATCATACACTGTTAATACGTTTGTTAAACTCTGTGAATTCTGAGTTGATTTTTTGTCTGAATGAAAATACCGATGAAGAAAAATGTATAAAGCATGATTTTCAGTGATAAATCAAGATTCTTTTTGAGTCACTGTAATCTAATCAGAAATTGCACAGTAAGTTAACACAGCATGATACTGTTTCATATTTAAAGCATCTCTTAGTTTATTTGATCCTAAACTCTGAATCTATGAATACTTCATGCATTGCCTCTCATGAATGACACTGATATTGATGAACTCTAAATTCTGATTAGTGACACTCTGTTTCCAAGTCATACTTGATTCTTGATGATTCTGTGTTTGCACTTGTGAAAATTTTAAAACTTGAGATATGTCATTGTTTAGTTTGGTGAGAAACAGTTCATGTCTGAACCCTGTGAGATTTTGAGCCGAATAAGTGATTGATACATTTTATATCAATCAGATTTTATTGTTGTGTGATGTTCATCAGTAAGTATGTTGCTCTAGAACTTGAATTAAACCATTTTGGGACTACATGATATATGTGTGCATAAAGATGATAAAGGCATTAGGATTAACCATCTTTCTCCAAACACTGTTCAAAACATCTTTGAACACTGATCATGAACACTGATCATAAACACTGTTCATAAAACACTACCCTTAGTAAACCCCTTTGAGCCAAATAAACTGCTCACTTTTATTGAATACTGAAGTATTAAGAGCAGTTATATTCGTTTGTTAAATCAAATTCAAGCAGGTGAGTATTTCTTAAGAAAAGATATCTTACTCAGTATATATATATGAATAAAAAAAAAAGGGTATATATACTGATAATCTTGTACAAATATGTACTAATCATTTGACTGAACATTTTGATCAAATAAATTGTTCAGTTAGAAATTCTCATCTCTTCTCATCTATTTGAATTCATTCAATTATAACCCTGAACAAAGTCCTTTTGATTTGTGCATATATGTAATCGAGGTGGTGTAGATTTGGTGGACATTCAAGCTTGTGGTAGTATCTGCTTTTACTGATTGAATCTGAGAGTAAACACTTCACCTAAACACTTGTGTGATGTGAGAGTTTGTGAGACAATCCTTGACATGTAACTCACTGAATGATGCTTTGATGTTTATCTCCTGATCTTTTTGTCTTTAATGACTGTGTGCTTACGTGGATAATCATGATCATAAACTGGAACAGGGATATTCAGATTTCTGTAATTAAGGAACTACAGAGTTTAGCATTCATCATATACTCTGTGTTTAATATGAGAGTTTGTGCATTCAGTGTTTATTGTTTTGATTTATGGATTTTATGAAAAATTAGATGCTATAAAAATTGATTTGGTAAACTCTGCTACTCACATACGAAAATCACGATTGTGCATTTTTGAAAGGGTTTTTGTGATAAAGATTGAAAATTTGATAAACACTGATTGATTGTGCTATGTACTCTAAGGTATATTTTCATTAAGATAATTTGAAAATTTTGGAGTAAATGGAGTAGTTGACAACTGTTAATTAGTGTAATTCGTGGTAACGTGTCTTGATAAACGGAACGACAGCGGTAATAATGGCTTTTACTGCGCCTGTATTAAGTGAACCGTTGCATGTGTGACACGTGTCCCACTCACTCATCATTATGTCTCCCTTTTACACTTTTCAAGGGAACAGTTGCGTGTTTTCAAGTAAAATCGTTTGAGTTTAGTTTTTAACTACAACTCAAATTACTTTTTGCCACAATCATTTTTATCCACACATATTCACTTTACCAAAACAGAGAACATCTTTGTTTTTCACTTTGGCATTTTCACAAACACCTTTCTTGCAAAACATTTTCACAGTTGATTCTTACTTATTTCTTGATTCAATGGCAACTAAACCTTTCACTGTGTTTGGTCTACGTTTTGTGCCTAACAACTATGCAGCTTTACTTGAGAACGACCGGGCTCCAGAGGCGTTCCATATAATGCAAAATTTTCTTCGAGATTCTGAGATTGGGCAAGCGCTGGTTGCACCGGCTACTCTATCTGCTTCCCAAGTTGTTAACTTTTGGCAAAACTCAAGATATATAGAAGGAGGAGAGAATGGAACTCCGTCTATCATCTTCTCTCATGAAGAACAAGAGTTTGTGATTACTCCACAAACTGTTCGTGATGTCATGGATTTCGACACACATACTTCATATGCTGTTGTCTCTGAGCAAAATCTGAGGGAAATGCTCACAGAGATTGGGTACATGGAATCACTTGCCAAGCTGGGCAGTGTGAGGCGGCCAAACTTGAGAAAAGAGTGGAATTTCTTCTTTGATTGTATCACCAGGACATTCCAGAAGAAGGTCACCAACTGGGATGCTATTCCAATGGACAGTCTACAAATTGGGTATTCTCTACTTTATGGTAGTAATTTTGATTTTGGTAGATATGTTTTAATGAATTTGGGTGATAAGTTGTCAGAGTCTACTACAGTTTACTTTGCTAGATTTTGTCAACTTCTGTTCAATGCATGTGTTTCTGGGTTAACTATTGATGAAGCTGATGAAATTCAACCTTTTCGAGTCACTAAGAGAATATTCTCTGATATGACTAACAAAGATGTTGGAAAAGACATACCTCCTTTAGTATTGCCACTTGCTCTACAGAACTTTGTCAATCAACCACAAAATTCTCCATCACCAAACCATGAACCACATGAAACACATCAACCAGAACCACAACCTATGCCTGAACCTTTAGCCACTGATCGTACAGAAAACATACCATCTCAACCTACTAAAACACCTGAGCCCACACCAACAACCACTGAACAACCCATATCACCTCAAACACAAACCGAACCTCAAACACAACCTGACCAAATGAACACTGAACCAATAAACCCTGTCACTATCACTCATCCCCAACCACAACCAAAGCCAAAAAGGAAGAAACATACTGCAATCAACACTGAACGTTCTAAGGCTAAACAGACAACTCTAAAGGCTGTTTATTCTAGACGATTCATACAAAGGGCAAATAGACCTTCACCACCATCAGTTGCGGACAGTTCTAGTGAGAGTTCCAGTGAAGATGCAGGACAGGTTGCAGTGCCTCAAGCAAAGAGGAGGAGGCTTATTCTCACTGATTCTGATGATGAGCATGTTGAAGAGGCTCAAGAGAACATCTCTATTGATATTCCTACTGATGAGCCAGAGGTTATCATAGAACCTATAATTCCAGAATCAGAAGTCATGTTTTCTGAACCAGAAGTTGCTAAGATTCAAGAAAATGAAGCTGTTAGAGATGTTTTGTCTCCAATGGAAGAGTTTGCTGAAACTCCAATGTCTTTTAATCATGAAGCATCTACTCCACCACTCATGGAGGTTACACTGTCTATTGATACTGGTGTTGCTGATGGGCCTACTGTTGTTCTTGAAGACACTGTGGTTGCATCACACACTGAGTTGAACTCTGATGCCAATCATGCTTCTGCTCATGGTGAGGAGGTTGATAAACCAGAGAAGGTTCTTTCTTCAGAGCAAACTCCAGTTGATAAAGGAAAGCAGGTTGCTCAAGAACCTATTGCTGCTCAAGAATCTAGTCCTTCTGTTGCCTCTACTAGTGAATCGATGAGTGATTCTTTTGAAGCTAATAGTACAGGAGTTGACCAACCACAAAATCAGCCTGATGGTCAGAAAACAGGAGCAAAACCAGATTTTGCTGGGCCTTCTGTTAATGAAATTGATGATGGTTATTTGGCCAAGCAAACTGCTGAATGGTATAAATCAGAGTGTATTTTTCCACCTGGCAGGGCTGCAATGTTTCTCGAGGTCAATTCTAAGAAGATTAAAAATCCAGAAATTTTCACTTGTTTACAGGGCACAGTGATTCAAATCAAGACTTTGAATAATAGATTTGATGATACTCAGAAATCTATTGTTGATCTTCGAACTGAAGTTCCAACTCATGAGGAGAAAGCTCAACTAGCTAATGCTAAGCTCTTTCAACAATTTGCTAAAGCTCAATCAAATCTTAATGACAGACTGAGTACAGTTGAAAAGAATCAGAATTTACTGGCTGAGAAGGTTGATTCCATTGCAAATTCTCTTGAGTTGATCACCTCGATTCTGATTCAAGATGGTGATGATGTCAAAAAGGGGGAGAGAATTTCTAAAACTAAGTGCAGAAAAGATCAAACTCTGTCAAAGAAAGACCATTTTGATGATGAAGGCACCAATGCTGATAAGGGCTTAAGAAATGAAAATCTCAGACAAGGACATGGAAGGTCTTCAAGGTCAAAGCCGAATTTGGTGTTAGATTCAAATACTCAGAGTACTTCTGGTTCAAAGCCAAAGGATTTGTCATTCTCTGACAATCCACAAACTGATGAAGAATTGGCTGCAAAACTTTTTCGAGAAGAGAATGTTGAAGCTACACTTGAGGATATTCAAGCTGAAGAAAAGCTGTTGCAGAAAGAACATTTAAAAGCTGTGAAGTCCAAGAAAGTGAAGAAAGTTGTTAAAGCTTCAAAGTCTGCAAGGCCTGTGATGAAAGGAATTGTAATCAAAGAAAAACTATCTGGTATTCAAGAAGAAGAAGAAGAAAATACTGGAAAGCTGGTTAGAAAATCTTCTCTTGATGCTAAGTTGAAGTTAAAAGGGAAAGTTGATGAAGAGAGCAAGGACAAAATGATAGTTACAACCTCTGTTGCTACACAAGTTGTACAGACTCAAAGTAAACTCTTACCTGGTTTTTCAAGGCCAAAGATTCCAGTGCAAGAAGAAGCAGGAGTGACTGGTGGATATCAACATAATGTTGCATGTTCAGGAAAGCCACCAGGCAGGAATACTTCTGGCTTAGGTTCAAGAAGAGATTTGAGGGTTAGTAACAGTCCAAGAGATCCCTCTGCACTTGTATCTCTTGGTTCTGGTATAACTCAAGAAAATCTAGACAAGTTGGAGTCAGTTCAGGTAGTTCATCAAAGGAGCTTAGATATTCACTTTCTACTATACTTTATGGTAGATGGGTCAGTGTATAGAGTGAATGAAGAAGCAATCAAGCTAAAATTATTTGAGGAACTTCAGTATGTCTTGCATATCTTCAGAGTTAGAAATCAAAGAACACAGCTTATTGCTAATTCTATAAGGGAGTATATGCTGAAAGCTAAAGTTGCAACAGGAACAAAGTCTGCTGAAAAGTATGTTCCAAAATACAGAGACTGGAATGGAAATCTGATTGAAATGCAGAAGGGAACTACAAGGCTGAAGACTGATCTTGGAATTACAGTTCTGGATTTCAATGTAAAGTCTGAAGAATTAAAGTACATCAGATTGGGAAATGAAATGAGAAGAAACAAGATCTATGATCTCAGAGCTGCTATTTTTCAAACTGATGAGAATGATCCAGATTTAAGAGAGATCAAGCAAGCTATGGAGATTGAACTTGAAAATGCTGAGAGGAGATTGTTGATTGATTATCTCAGAACAACTCCAGATCTTGAGGAGGTTAGGTAGACAGAATTTGTAAGTAATTCGTATTTTCTGTAAATTTTGCTAAGTCAAGTTTAAACTCTGGTTATTTGTTAAACACTGTGTTTTTATTTGTTAGTTTTGACATCATCAATTATTGTGAACTTGTACATTTTTCTAATGAACAAGTTGGGGGAGATTGTTAGATATAATTGATGTGATTTAATGTCAGTGTTTAAGTGTTACAGGTAAAGAGAGTTTAACTTGTTATTGAAAGCAGTTGTGAACAGAGTTTGAGTATACGCTGATTGCTGGAAGCGCAAACGCTTACAGAGGAAAGCGTAAACACTGATAGCTGAATACATGGAAGCGCAAACACTATTAGCGTGGAGAGAACAGAGTTTGCTAAAGTCTGTCTACTGGGAGCGTCTACAAGTCAACAGAGTTTGAAGATTAATTTAATATTAATATGGAAGCGATATCTTTGAAGATTGGATAGCTGTCAAAGAGATTGAGTTGACTTAGAAGATGTGTAGCAATCGTAATTGATATCAATTGTATAGCTTAATTTTAGGAGAATCAATTTACGATTGTACGTAGCTGTATATCTTATAAATACAGTTAGGTTAACCCTAGAAGGGTATCTATCGTGAATGAACATCATTCTTGTAACCTAAGCAGCTCTCTGTGATACTTTACATCACCGAGAGAGGAATTATTAATTCCAAACAGTTTTAAGAGTTAAAACGTGTGTTCTTGTTACTTATTCATACAGTAATTGATTATATATTGTGTATTCGACCTATCATGTGATGCCTTCATTAAAACATTTTCTGGCAAAATTAGTAACTTTGATGCTGTTACCAATTCCATGCTAGTTATGCTGTGTATGCTTTTGACTGATAAATTCTATAATTTTGGCACACTAGTCATGTATGAGATAGCAGCTAAATTAGGTAAAAAGGAAACTAGGAGCAAGAATATTTATTTTGCTAGATTTTTTATGCTCTTAGCACTGCATGTATCTGAGAATGAGCTATCCATTGCTAACCAGGATAGCAAGTTCAATTGTTTTGTTCAGGAGAAAAGAGTCTTAAGTGATTTGATTCGAATGAACCTAAATGCAAAAGTACAATTGGTATATCTACCAATTGTTCAGGTAACTGTTTCCAACCCTGAAACCCCTATCTCCAACCCCCAAATTTCTTTGCCTTCTAGTGTCACAATGGAGTCTGTAGCTGTGACCAAACAGGCTCCTACCAAAGTGACCAAATCCAAAGTTCTAAAACCACAATCAAAAAGACAAACCTCAGGTGTCTCTCAAAAGGCACCTGTTGCAAAAACTACCAAAACTCTTGAGGGGAGTGTGAAGGTGGTAGTGAGTGGTGAGGGACAGGGTGAACATCAAAGAAGCCCTAAGGATAAGGAAGGTGAGGCAGGTGCAACCAACATTTCAGTCTCTCAAAAGACTGTTAATGAACCTTCAAGCCAAATTCTAGTTACATCCTCTCAACAGGATGTGACTACAGATTTAAGTTCCACTCCAGGAACACTGCACAAAAGGGCAAGAGACACAGATAGCTCTCACTCAAAAACCTATGGTAGAAGAGTAAAATCCAAAACCATTGGGGAATCACAGGGTGCACACACAGTACAGCAAACTGTACCTTCTCAAATTCAGTTTGATGTGACTTTAGTAAATGTGGAGTCACAGCCCCTTGATCTTAACCTTTCAAATCGATACACATTTCAATCCACCATCACCAACTCCATCTCTGGATGTGGATATGATATCTACATCAATTCCTAATTCTCCATCTTTAAAATTCTTGGAGAAGCCCCACTCAACAATTGGTGGTCATCATCTTTTAGATGATTTGTTGGGCCATCAATCTTCCATTCCTGAATTCACAACACTATCTGTGGCCTCTTCTTTAAAATCAATCACCACAGATTCAGTGTTGGTTTTCACTTCAACGGATACTATCTTTCCTTCATCAACGGATATCCTTCATCCGTTGACAAGTGTTTCTCCATCAACGGATGCGCCTATGTCTAGCCATCCATTGATAGCTATAACTACTCCATCAACGGATATTCCTTATCCGTTGATAACTCACTCTACCACTGCTATATTTGACATTCCTGTGTCAAGTGTGGAGGAGTTCTCAGTAGTTGAAACACTTTTAGGATTGAGGGAAGGGAGTGAGAGGCTGCCTTGTGAGCAGGCAAAAGGAGAGGCAAATAATGAGAGGCTGACCATTTCTTCCGGTCAGGCAAAAGGAGAGATTGAGAGTTCCACCTTAGTAGGTGAAGGTGAGGGTGTGAGAGGTGTGAGCCAAGGGGAGCCCTTGATGCAAGAAAAGAGAGATGAGAGGAGATAAGGGACTACAGGAGGCATAAGGTTGGAAGGAGAAGCCATTACAAGTGAGCCAATGGAGGTTGATGATGCAACCAAGGACATGGAATATCAAAAAGAATATCAGTCAATGATTGACTTCATCTCTTTGGATGCTGAAACCTTTATTCCTCCACCTGCCTATCAAGTTCTGGCTAGCCAAAGCAATGTGGAAGCAGAGGAGGCAATGCACCTAGTGCACACCTCACAATCACTACAAAGAGCTAAGGAATCTTTAGAAGCTCTGCCATCCATTGCTGAAGATGAAGACATTGAAGAATTTGACAATGAAGCCAGCCAGAGCACTGAGGATGAATGTGCTAGCAGTATTCATGATTGGAAATTTGCTACTAGCTACACCTATCTTGACATTGATTTGGAGATCATAAGGCAATATAAATCTGTCATGGCTGAGCACCAAAGTGCAGATCCACAAAGAAATGTTGCTCTTCAACAAGCAATTGACTCTCTCAAGTTGCAAAAGATGCAAATGGTGATTCAAAGATCAAACTTAGAGGAGATCAAACAAGATATCAAAGATGTGAAGATTTCTGTGGATTCCAAGTTGGATCAGTTGGCTTCTACAGCCACTCAGAGGGTGTTGCAACAAAGATTCATCAAAGAAGACAGCTTGGCTAAGTCTGTGCAACAACTCACCACTAGAGTGGAAAAGATGGAATTCCAGATTGAGCAATTTCTTCAACATCAGAAACTGCAAACTCAACTTTTAGAAAAGTTGGTTGCAGCCCCTACTTCTATTCAAACCCTTGATGCTAACAAAAAGGGGGAGAAAGTGGAAGAGGCTATGGCAACTACAAGACAAATCACTATTTCTGAAAGGAGAGAAGCAGCAAGTGAGGGGGAGCAGCAGCCTACCATAATGGTCAATCCACAGGACTTTATTGTCAAAGCTTCCCCCAGCAAATCCAAACCCCTACCAGTAGCTCTATCTGAAGAGTTTGATCTCTAAACATGACAGAAGAGGAAAAGCTAGCCAAGATTGAAGATCTACAAAAGATAAGAGAGGAACAAAATGAGAGGATAATGAGGTCAGAAAGGTTGATTAATGAATCTATTGCATCAACTCTATTCTCTAGCCAAACCTCAGCTCCAACAATATCTACTACAATTCTGAAGATGCTCACTCCAGCAATTGTGGCTCCTACATATTATGATGCTGAACCTTCTTATGTCAAAGAATTTGAACCCATCATAAAAACCAGAGTTTACTCTCCACCAAAAGCAAATAGGAAGAACAAGTTACAACTGGACTATCCATTTCCCAAGGATGATGAAGAGAAGCTAATGGGAGAAGCTATCATGGAGTTCAAGCAAAAGACTAATAAAAGAGTAAGAGAATGGATGTCTGTAATCACAAGGAATGGAAAAATTATGAACATCTCCAACAGCCATTCTAGATTTGTTGAAGCCAAGAGGGAAGAGACTTCAAGGCTGCTAAGAGAAGCTCATCCAAATACTGAATTTCCAAATGAAAACTCAGAAGAGAGGCTAGCCAGGCTAGCTCAAGAGTTAGAGGATGAGTTAAAAAGTGAAGAAAAGGAGTCTGAGGAACCTCTTAAGCCAGTTAAGAGAAAAGGTGGCACTAAGGTCAGGGTACAGAAAAGACAGAAAAAGCAAAGACCCAATAGACCTATTTCTCCACAGAAAGGATCCAGAGAAACAAGTGGCACACAATTACCAGTTCAAATGCCTCAAGAGGTAATAAACCCATCTGTAAACTTCCATGAACAGCAAATAGAGCCAAAGGAGGAACCAGTGGAGTTTGACAAAATTGAGGTTCCTAAATTTCTGTTTGAAATCAACATAGAAGAAAAGGGCCTCAAGAAAGCAAACTCCAAAGTTGCCTATCCAAATATCTAAGGTGCCCTCTATTGTTAAACAGTCACCTGTTGAGAACAAGGAAGACTACATCTATCAGGCAGTTATAGAAGAATATTCTGGCATCAATCTATATATGGATGAAGTGTCAGAAGTTAGAGGAATTGACAAATACAAACAACTGCCTGAGAGATTAGTGTTTGTCTACAAAGGAGGAAAAGAGAGGACATGGCCTTTACAGAAGGTACTTGGAGAAAATTATCAAATCTTAACCAAAGTATTCTCTGCCATTAAGAGACATACAGGGTTCTCCATGGTAGCCAGGCATGAGATAATCAAGAGGATTGAACAGATTAGAGCAGAATGGAATTCTCCATCAAGTTTGCCCAAGAAATTGAAGATCCCATACAATGGATAGAAAATCCACATTCAACCTTATTGGATGATGGAATTCAGGGATGAAGGTGGAAACAGGAGATTCTTCAGGTTGGAGGATGAACTATCTAAGGCTAGCACCCAGTACCTTAGGTGGTTGCAATCAAAGCTGAATTCAAAAATTGCAGAAGAAGAAGCTTTCTACAGGCAACTCAAAATCCAGATTGAATCAAATTCTGCTAAAGAAGTAAAATCAAGAGTGGTGCCAATAAGAGAAAGAAAACATTAATGATCTGCTCAGACTAGAGGAGCAATCTTTCTCTGTAAATTTCTCAAACTTTCTGTGTTTAAATTTTGAAGCTTAATACAATTATGCATCTATCAGTAAATACCTCTAGGGAAATGTTTTGTTATCATCAAGGTCCTAAATTTATGGCTTTATGTTCATTAAGCATAAATTGGGGGAGATTGTTAGGAATATGTTGTACTTGATGATAACTTCTCAATCTATGCACAAAATTGTATAAGTCATGTTTTGTAACTGTCAACGGATGAGACATTATAACTCTATTCGTTGACAGGTAGCTCATCAACGGATGAGGTTTTGTAGCATACTGCAATATCTCTATTTATCAGTTGATAGTGTTTTTATTCAGAGTCATGTTGACCATCAACGGATAGGCAGAATAGGGTAGCCAATTGTAAATAAGCTATGCTATTTAATTCTATCTAAGTGAAAGTGTATCAACGGATGAGAACAGGACTCTATCAACGGATACAACTCAAATCTACTCTATCAACGGATACAGCTCAAACTACCATCAACGGATGACTGTGTACAACATCAACGGATAATCATTAACACTTTCTTCTATGCTAGCTGGGAATTAGCAGTTGATAAGGACAGGTTTGACTGACAGATCACATGGGTTGATAGTAGGTATAAAAAGCAGTATGGCAGCCATACTTTGGAAATACAGAAGAAAGAAGCATTCCATTTACACAGTACATACAAGAAATGTGCAGGGGACATATCTGTTCACAAGGACTGTTTGCACTAAATCACGCAAGCGTACGTGGTCACAAGTAATACAGATATAAGTCAAGTTCGTTCCCACAGAGATCTGGTTATGGTTTGAATTCAGTAAACGCACCTATGCAACAATGTATGGTTATTATGCACTGCTAAGACAAATAACAAATATGGGTTTTAACTATCTAAATTAACTAAAAAGCAAATTAATAAAACTACAAATTAACTAACTAGCAAGAATTGAAATCTAATTACTTCTGCAAGAAAAACCATGGAATCCTAACTTCATTAAATACTTCGCTTAGATCTGAGTGAAAGTGTATCAACGGATGAGAACAGGACTCTATCAACGGATACAACTCAAATCTACTCTATCAACGGATACAGCTCAAACTACCATCAACGGATGACTGTGTACAACATCAACGGATAATCATTAACACTTTCTTCTATGCTAGCTGGGAATTAGCAGTTGATAAGGACAGGTTTAACTGACAGATCACATGGGTTGATAGTAGGTATAAAAAGCAGTATGGCAGCCATACTTTGGAAATACAGAAGAAAGAAGCATTCCATTTACACAGTACATACAAGAAATGTGCAGGGGACATATCTGTTCACAAGGACTGTTTGCACTAAATCACGCAAGCGTACGTGGTCACAAGTAATACAGATATAAGTCAAGTTCGTTCCCACGGAGATCTGGTTATGGTTTTAATTCAGTAAACGCACCTATGCAACAATGTATGGTTATTATGCACTGCTAAGACAAATAACAAATATGGGTTTTAACTATCTAAATTAACTAAAAAGCAAATTAACAAAACTACAAATTAACTAACTAGCAAGAATTGAAATCTAATTACTTCTGCAAGAAAAACCATGGAATCCTAACTTCATTAAATACTTCGCTTAGATCTGACGCCTTTAATCACTATATGCAATGGTTATGATATCTGATCGAATAACACGAAACAAGTATACGCTACTTCTCAGTATATGAATACCAAACTAAACATACATCCACAAAAGAGATAGAAGATGAATAGACACCAATTATACTTAGACCCTATATCTCTATAGAATTTGAAAACATAACGGTTGAAGCACAAGTTATCCACTTAGATCACACAGGGCAGTATAAGTATTTTCATCTCACACCACGAATCATATTGATAAACAATTATGAACCTATACTAGCATGGCAAGTTCTAAATCTCAAGATCCACTTTCGCTTCACAAGAGATTAACAAATTAGATGTTAGCTACGCATCTAAATACATGAAACACAACCATACGAGGATATCAGATATACATCACACACAGATCTGTAAAGCATCAAGATACTAAAGCTCCATAAATAAATCCGTTAGAATCCCATGAAAATGATTAGTTCATAATTGAACCTCTCGTCATCATGGGATCTGATGAAACCATGATAAAAAAACAAAGTATGAAAATATACAAATAAACCTAAGTAATTGATATGTAATGGTTATACTCCTAATGATGATGATCTTAATGATACAATTTACAAGGGTTGGATGTGTTTATATAGGCTTTATAATTCTTGCCCAGCAAGAAAATACCCAAAATAGATTTAAAACAGAATTTCTGCAAAATACGTTTCCTAAACTGATTCTATTTTTAAGGAAAATTCGTAGCTGACTTTTCTTCAGTATTTATGGACCGTTACAGTAGTAATTGGACATCTGGACCACTTTAGAATGATAGAGAATCTCGTTAGCTTTGCGTGGACTGCTTACGGGCCTCAAACGGAGTTGTAAAACTCAAGATATGGCCAAAATAGTAAAAATTGTCATTTTTCAGCACCGCGCGCGTGCAACCTGCGCCCATCAGTCTGTTTGTCGCGCAACCTGCGCCCACCATGCGCAACCTGCTCGTGCAACACCTGTCCCATATTATAGAAAATCTTCCAAGCTTTGCGTGGGCAGTAAGATCGCTGAAACGGACTTCTAGAACTCCAGATATGTCCAAAACAGTGTAGACTGCGCAACCATCTTAGAAATCCGAATTTTAATCAATTAATTCTCCAAAAATGATAGAAGCATCAACCTTAATCAACATTCTCGTAAATCTGCACAACTAAACAAAGCACATCAAAACAACCATAAACTTGAGTCCAAGACAATCAATTTAAGCCGATATGGAACGCTCCAAGTGGATATAAACTCCACTTATCACACCCCCAAACTTAAACCGATGCTTGTCCTCAAGCATAAACAATTACAACTAACTAACTAGTACCACTTCTGTAGGTGATCACGGTTGCATTTGGCATATGCAACAAGCCCTTTAAACCCCTAGGCAGCCCTAGTGGACGAGTAAGGTCTCGTGAGGGCCTATAGCGAATGTACCCACAAAATCCAATGCAATGCAACTAAATGAAAAATGCAATTAATCTAGTACTAATATCCTACCATACCTTCAAATTCTCTCATGCCATATCAACTTAAGAATCAAAGTAAATACGCAATGTCTTGGTGTCGAAAGTGCAAGTATTCACATAGTCTACTCAATGAACATGCATAAGTTCTCACAAGCCCATGTCAAATGTAAGAATAAGTTAGTAAACATGCTAAGCCTACAAGAGTACATCTTTGAGACAAAACTCGGGATCTCATACGCAAAAACAAGCAAACACTCACAATCCACTCACAAAAGAATATTCACTCAAGAACAAGGGTAAGTGTATCACTCAATTCCAACAAAATCATAAACATGCTTGACATTTGGTATCAATCTAACTCTTAACATAACATACATCAATGACGATAATCAACAGGTCTTTATTTGGGTTGTAACGGGGTTAGGGACAAGGTATGTCAAATAAGCCAAAACAGGTGAAGTGTCAAAAGCTAGTAAGTACCATAATAAATCATACACAACACCCTATTTCCCCCACATAATTTTTACTAAAACAAACACTCGACTAGTCGACTAAAGTAGGATCACAACAAACACAAACATGCTCTCATAATATATATATATATATATATATATATATATATATATTTTTTCTTTTTTTCTTTTTTTTTTCTTTTTTTTTTCGAGAGCTAACTAAAACAATAATATAAACAATAACAATGATCCCATGAATTTATTACATATGCCGACTATCAAATAAACAAACCCAATTTTCAATATTTCCCCCAAAAGTACGACCAACAATAAACCCCTCCTTGCACACCTTATTACTCCCTTAAACACTCTACTAGCCTTTGACAATGTGGGTACAAATTAATGTAAGGCCAATACAAGAAAAAATCTAGGCAAGTAATGTGGTATGTCACCGAAAAAATAGGATTAAGCTCAACGGGTTAACTAATTGATCATGTAAACATGGTATGGTAATATGGGAAAATATGCGGTTAATCCTAATGCCTTTATCATTTTAATCGTCAAATAATATCATGCATTTCAAGAAAGACCTCAAACAACTGCTAGCAATGCAAACAATCCGTGGACACTCAAGCAAACGAATAAATTGCAAATAATATGCAATAAGGCTCAAAAGCTCACTTGGTGGAAAAACATACTCAATCCCAAGCAAAATCTCTCTAACATACTCAAAGAATGCAAACTAAATCATCTTGCACATATTCATGTCCTTCTAATCACTTACAACATTCAATAAGTCTACTAGCTTCAACTTACTAGTGTATGTGTGTGCACAAGAACAAAGCATATCACTTCTCAATCAAAAGCGTCAACAACACAAAATTCCTATCAAGCATGGGTGCAAATGCAAACTATTATGAACTCACATGATATACGAACATAAAAACAGAATGTCCTATATGAAACAAATGTAGATAACATGAACATAAATGCATAATTTACTACTACTAACATGCAAAGCATGAAATCCTACATGAACACAATGACTAACAATCACATATATATACACTACTTATCCCTCAAACCACCCCCAAACTTAGAATATTTAATGTCCTCATTGAATGGAAGTAAATACAAGGGAAAGTAGAAAACATACCTTGGGTTGCCTCCCAAGAAGCGCTTCTTTAACGTCAATAGCTTGACGTTACTTCCAAGCCTCCATTAAGGATGATAATAGTTGGCCTGATCCTCTCTTCGTGAGACTTCATCGTCATCACGACGACACACTTGCTGCCCCTTCTTCTCGTTTGGCCTATTCGTGTAACAACTATGTCCTATTACAATGCCTTCATCTGTTGACCCAAAATCTGTCAATTTGTAGAACAACACACATTCACGGGCTTCGCTTGAATATAATGGAGGAGGGTAAATGTAAGTTGCTGAAGCCTTTAGTTCCTCAGAGAGAACTTCCTCCATTGGCTTTAATGCGCTACCTCCATCTTTAAACTCTGAGACAAGTAGAAGACCTGCATCTTTCCCATGTTCTTCAGCCTCTTGGTACGCACATACCAATTCTTGAAATTTCTGCAGCTCAACAGTGTCTGTCCCAAATAATGCCCTTTCCAAATCATCCACCATCCTAACATGATCAAATTCCTCACATGGCTTGTGAATGCTAACCTCCTCTTGGAATTTGTCTTCCTCAATTAAGCATGCAGTACCTCGCTCCAAGTCATCGTTACTCTCTGGAATTGCCTCTAGCATGAATTGTTGTTTCTCTTGTTCCAAGACACTACAAACTTGAGCAACTAGTGTCTCCATAGATTTGATAAGCTTCTCATTACTCTCTGCAAGCATCCTAATCTCCTTCCTAATCTCCTTCAAATCATCAACCTCATCTGACTTAAAAGTAGGAGTAGGTTGCTGATGTTGAAACTCTTCACTACCAAAGACATATGACATATCTGGAACATCTTGCTGGTACTGTTGAGGATGGTATTGAAAATATGGTTGTTCCTCATAAGTGACATATGGATTAACTCCTTCGTAGTAACAATATTGTAATGGATCATGAAAGCCCAAACACTGCTCACATTGCTGAGGCATGGATGTCCTCGAATATGCCCACCATGGCAACTCCTCGCATCCCATCTTCAAACACTCAAGTACCTGAAACACCAACGAACTATACAAGAATATATGAGAAAAAGAAATCCGAGTCAGTGAACTCTAACGACCACTATTGACAAGCACATAAACCAAAAATAAAACACCGATGATCCCCGGCAGCGGCGCCAAAAACTTGTTTGCACTAAATCACGCAAGCGTACGTGGTCACAAGTAATACAGATATAAGTAAAGTTCGTTCCCACAGAGATCTGGTTATGGTTTTAATTCATTAAACGCACCTATGCAACAATGTATGGTTATTATGCACTGCTAAGACAAATAACAAATATGGGTTTTAACTATCTAAATTAACTAAAAAGCAAATTAACAAAACTACAAATTAACTAACTAGCAAGAATTGAAATCTAATTACTTCTGCAAGAAAAACCATGGAATCCTAACTTCATTAAATACTTCGCTTAGATCTGACGCCTTTAATCACTATATGCAATGGTTATGATATCTGATCGAATAACACGAAACAAGTATACGCTACTTCTCAGTATATGAATACCAAACTAAACATACATCCACAAAAGAGATAGAAGATGAATAGACACCAATTATGCTTAGACCCTATATCTCTATAGAATTTGAAAACATAACGGTTGAAGCACAAGTTATCCACTTAGATCACACAAGGCAGTATAAGTATTTTCATCTCACACCACGAATCATATTGACAAACAATTATGAACCTATGCTAGCATGGCAAGTTCTAAATCTCAAGATCCACTTTCACTTCACAAGAGATTAACAAATTAGATGTTAGCTACGCATCTAAATACATGAAACACAACCATACGAGGATATCAGATATACATCACACACAGATCTATAAAGCATCAAGATACTAAAGCTCCATAAATAAATCCGTTAGAATCCCATGAAAACGATTAGTTCATAATTGAACCTCTCGTCATAATGGGATCTGATGAAACCATGATAAAAATACAAAGTATGAAAATATACAAATAAACCTAAGTAATTGATATGTAATGGTTATACTCCTAATGATGATGATCTTAATGATACAATTTACAAGGGTTGGATGTGTTTATATAGGCTCTATAATTCTTGCCCAGCAAGAAAATACCCAAAATAGATTTAAAACAGAATTTCTGCAAAATACGTTTCCTAAACTGATTCTATTTTTAAGGAAAATTCGTAGCTGACTTTTCTTCAGTATTTCTGGACCGTTCCAGTAGTAATTGGACATCTGGACCACTTTAGAATGATAGAGAATCTCGTTAGCTTCGCGTGGACTGCTTAAGGGCCTCAAACGGAGTTGTAGAACTAAAGATATGGCCAAAATAGTAAAAATTGTCATTTTTCAGCACCGCGCGCGTGCAACCTGCGCCCATCAGTCTGTTTGTCGCGCAACCTGCGCCCACCATGCGCAACCTGCTCGTGCAACACCTGTCCCATATTGTAGAAAGTCTCCCAAGCTTCACGTGGGCAGTAAGATCGCTGAAAACGGACTTCTAGAACTCCAGATATGTCCAAAACAGTGTAGACTGCGCAACCATCTCAGAAATCCGAATTTTAATCAATTTATTCTCCAAAAACGATAGAAGCATCAACCTTAATCAACATTCTCGTAAATCTGCACAACTAAACAAAGCACATCAAAACAACCACAAACTTGAGTCCAAGACAATCAATTTAAGCCGATATGGAACGCTCCAAGTGGATATAAACTCCACTTATCAAGGACAACCTTTCGGCTACATGTGGATTTGGAGTAGAGTAGCAAGTCAACTTGAATTAGATTAATATTATCTTGTTCCTGTAGTACTTGTAGACTTGGGATATATAACCAAGTGTAGCAACTCTTTAGAGACTAAGAAAACAGATATATTTGCTTAGGGTTTCTTGAATATCCTTAGAAGCAAAGAGTTGTAAAACAGAAGCTGTGTACATTTGTATCACAGAGTTTTCTTCGAATAAAAGTCTCAGGTGGTACATTTAACCACCTGATTATTTATGTGTTTGTGAATTCTTTCTCATTCGACAATTATCTCCTTATAGATTTCTGTGGTTCTTATCAGAAATTTATAAATATCAAGAATTGTATTCAACCCCCCCTTCTACAATTATACAAGTGTGTAATCTGGGAATAACAGAGTAGGAAATGGTTATCAAAGTTGACGGGCGTACTCAACGAGAGATTGGCGAGTCTTAAGGAAAGACGGATGTATGATCGAGTTGAGGCCAAAGTTTAAAGAAGTTGAAGCTGTTGTAAAGGGAGTGACGAATCGATATATTGGAAGTGGAAGCTTCATGTATTGAGGCAAGTATTATCGCTCCTCACTTATTGTTCAAGTGATGCAATTATGTTCTATTCATATGTCAAGTGTGTCGGTCAAATTATATTCACAAAGTGACGTTCTTCTTCAAATGACATGCAAATGTTTATATGTCCACCTATAGGTCAAGTGCAAATTTTCAAATGATCTTACAAATACCCTTTTTCCTCAAAAGATATTTTAAATTGTGGTATGTTAATGGATTCCTCAGTAGAGTGCCATTTCTTTTATTTTCTTCGAAAATATTTAAGAAACTTTCTAAACAGAGGAAATCCAAGATTTTAAATTCTTATAAAAACCTTTTAGCATAATTTCCGATTTTAACATATTTTACCCGATGGACCCTCTTTAAGGGATGTTTTCTTCAAATTGATTTACAATTAATTATCATGGACTTATCTTACAAATGTTCATTTTGAACCACTTAACTTACCGAAATTAGTCCAAACTTTTCTAGATGTTGGAGAAATTTATTAAATGTTCAGCACTTGACCATATCCTTGTTTTGTCGTATATCCTTAGTTGTTGTTAATCATGTTGCTAGTAAATTCTTCTGTCGATTCATTTAATGATGTTATGACCCCAATTATTCATATCGAACTTGTCGATACTTTTTGTTATTGTTGTTTATTCAATTGTCACCTATTTATTGTATCGAACTCGTCGATACCCTTTGAGGTTATTATTCTTTAATTATTACCCAATCATCGTGTCGAACTTGTCGACACATGTTGATCTTGAATTCTTCATTGATTCTTGGATCTTGAGTTGTTGTTCTGGAACGTGAGTTTTCCCGATTGTTTGATTGACAGAGGTTGTCGATTGTTTCAACACCTAGTGCGTTGGATTTAGAATTGGAATGTTTTCAGAGGAGTCCCTTCGGGGAGACCATATTAATGGTCGACAGATGTCCCTTCGGGGAGACCATATTTATGGTCAGAGGAGTCCCTTTGGGGAGACCAGTTTAATGGTCCAAAGTTGAGGCCAATGTGTGCCGTGGATCCATTTTGAGGGACTTTGCTGTGTGCATTGTCCGGGGTTAGTGCGGGACTGATCAACCGCCTAACTCCATTGTTTTTTTTAAAAACATATAAAAATCCAATTCTATTCTACACATTGAGGTTGAGTTGCTTTAAAGCCTGATTCCTTTGAAGCCTATGATGATTATCTTTGATCATCAGAACTTTTATCAGTTCTCCTTGTTGATGTATTTTATTCTAGCAGAGCCCTGTTAACTCATTTTGGAGTTACGATATTTAATTTCTTCGGCTGATTTATTTCGTTCCATATGATGATTATTCTTGATGATCAGAACCTGTATTGTTCTTGATATTGCTATCACTGTTTACACTTGCTGAGCATTGTTGGCTCACTCTTGCTTGTTGTTTATTTTTCTTCAGTTAATAGTGGAGATTAGTGGACCTTGTGGTTGATGAGTTTTCCTGTTCCAGCAGCGAGAGATGACGTTCGAGTTGTTGATTTCGTCGGGTAGTGTTTTGGAATTTGTCAAGGTTGGTAAACTAGTTTGACAGTGGATTTAGTTGTTAAAAGATTGTATAACAATTTTATTCTGAGGTTGGATTGTAATAATTAAATTTGATAGTTTGTTTCATACCATAACCTGTAAGCGGTCTTGGATAAGGGGTATTTTGTTATTATTTTATGTAAATATCCAGGTATATATTATGTTGATTGTGGTTAGTGGCCCCAAATCTGTACCCCGGATTATGGGATGTCACAACGAGGATACCAACAACAAGGCTTGTACTTCATCATTGAATTTAATATCCACTGATGTCAATCTTGGTAGGATAGAGTTAAATTTGTTCACATGATCAGCAACACAAACACCTTTATTCAATCTCGTGGCAAATAACGAACGACACAAATATACCTTATTTGAAGCAGACGGCTTCTCATACATATTTGATATCGCCTTGATCAATCCATAAGTTGTCGTTTCCTTGATGATATTGTAAGCAACGTTCTTCGCCAAAGTCAATCTGACAACACCCAGAGCCTGCCTATCCAATAGCTTCCATTCTTTCTCATCCATTGAATCTGGCTTCTTTTCCTCCAGCGGTTCATGTAGTTTTTTCTGATACAAATAATCTTCAATTTGCATCTTCCAAAATGAAAACACTTTGCCATCAAATTTGTCGATCTTTACTTTCCCTTCTTCTGCCATCGCTCCCACTCGCCTGAAAACCTAGGTTCTGATACCAGTTGTTGAGTATACAACAACGAAAGCAAAACCCAAATCAAATAAACAAGAACAAGAAAATAAACAACAATCACACAAGACAAAGAATTACGTGGTTCAGAAATTCCTACTCCACAAGCCGTACTAATTTTGTATTGATCTCTCACAATTGTGTTGTGTTTTGTTACAATTACATGAGTATATATAAGAGAAGAAACTGGGTCAAAATAAATCACAGTCTAATTCTGAAATTCCTAACTCTAATCCTAACTCTAATTAGAGTCCAATTCAAGAATTCCTAACTCAAGTCAGAATCCAATTCTGAAACCTGATAGACTCCACAAACCCAACAGAACCTTGTCACAATCTCATTATATAGAGAAATCTATACTTGAGAAGTATGGTTATTCAAATTGTAGAATCGCGAGTACTCCGTATGATCCTAAAGTTGCCCTTGTCAAGAATAGTTCAGGAGTTCCTGTGTCTCAGTTAAGGTATTCTCAAATTATTGGGAGTTTGCAGTATCTTGCTAATGGTACTAGGCCGGATATTTTATATTCAGTGTCTAACTTAGCAAAATATACAAGCTGTCCAAACAAGACTCATTGGGATGCTCTAGATAGAGTACTTAGGTATCTGAAAGGCATCATCTATCTTGGTTTACATTACAGGAGGTTTCCTGGAGTACTAGAGGGATATAGTGATGCAAGTTGGATAGCTAAGAAGTTTGGTTCCAATGGAGTGGCTGAATACTTGTTTACCCTTGCAGGTGGAGCAGTATCATGGATTCTAGATAGACTGTTATAACTCGGTCTACTTGTGAGGCTGAGTTGTGTGCATTAGATGCCACGAGAATGGAGGCTGAATGGTTACATGGACTTATGTTAGTTTTACCTGTAGTAAGTTGACCACTTCCTGCTTTTGATGTTCATTGTGATAGCCATACAACTATCGACAAGATTAACAACAAGAAGTATAATGTAAATACAAAGGGACATATCCAAGTTAGACTGAAGTCTATAAGGGGTCTAATGTCTGATAGGATCATAACTATTGAGTTTATTGGAACTCAAGAAAACCTAGCTAGCTGATCCTTTAACTAAGGGACTTGAGCATGCTGTTGTCCTTAAGTCTAGGTTGGGGATAGGACTGATAGCCCATAATGATTCATCTACAGCGGGAACCCAATACACATGAGAGGACATCCCTCGATAGTGTATTCAATGTGGTAATAACAAGTTGTAAGGGTGGATTGGTAGTACGTTACTGTATTCTTAGATACTCTTTGTATCTGAGTCTCTTCCCTGTAAACCTAAAAGGTACTGTAAGTGCCAGAATAGCAAGAGTTATTTGAACTCTGAATGGGTCAAGTCATATGACGAGATGCTAGCAGTACATCTCTGGAGATGCATAACTAAGCGAATGTAATTGTGTGGTCGTAATTAGAGGAATGGGTTATTCCTTGAAGCATTCGACGAACAGGATCGAGACATGACTAGGAATGTCTCAAAGCCGTAGATTAGTATCATACCCTTTGACTTGTCATCATCTATGGAGTGTGGTTACACCAAACGGATAAAGATTCAAAGTGAAACATTCCATCTGTATCTGGTAGTTATCGAAGTAGGGGACTTAGGAGGGTTCAAATCTGGAAGGGTACCTACTCTGAAAAACAAGTCATGATGAGAATCGATATGCATTTCTGTAAGGATTTGTGGGGGATTGTTAGAAAATGGAAAGTTTGAGGCATATTTTTAATATGTTCTTGATGTACTTTCTGGAAACTAACAAGTGGAGGTTGTTCCTTGTAATGAGGACATAAACTTTAATGTTTGGGTCTAAGACATTTTTTTAGTGTAATCCATAAATAAATTGAGTTGAAAGAAGGATATTTGAAATGGGTTATGTGGGTTGCTTATTTGAAATAACTTGAGTCCCACACTGAATTGGTAATGAAAGATTGGTGGTTTTATATACCTCAATGTGCAAATGTAGTGCACAACTACTAAGGCATGTGGATGTGCATGGTGATAGTGTGGGCCTTGCTCGCATACACGCGCGCCGCCGCCCGCCTCGCCACGCCATGCCATATCACGCCACGATACGGGTCTGGTCGATAGGCGAATGTATCGGCGTCTCGTGTACGTGAGGCGACCTAGGTGAGGAGGAATTTTTATTACTTGATTGGAGAATTGATTATTGATTTACTTTACAAGATATCAGATTTATTTGTTGCAGCAGTACTGGAAATACTCACTGGATCAGTACTTGGGTTAAATCCTGATGGATCGGATCAGTACTTGGATTAAATCCTGATGGACCTGGTCAAACATCAAATACTGATGGGCCAAATCCTGACGGACATCAGATCATGACTAGCACCGAATCCTGATCCTACTGGACATCAAATCCTGATACTACTGATGACCAGATCCTGATGCTATTGTAACTGAAAAATAAATCCTGATCTATTAATGCAATTAAATCAGAATAATTAATTCTTTCCTTTTAAAGCTGTATGTTTAATTTTAGTATATTATATGTTATGGGAGGATTTTAGCACAACAAGTTAGGAGGCCGTTGCTGGAATAGCGCCAATGAATACGGAATCGTCTAACTTCCCAGAAAGGCTCACAACTAGAGATTAGAGACTAGCCACCCAGAAAGGCTCACGACTAGGGGTTACCGAAGAACACGGGAGGTGGTTCCTCGGAGGATCGAACTGGATTCTGGGAATTAGAGCTCAAGGACCGAATGGTGGCCTGCCAAGAACCTTAATAATGATATGTCACACAAGAGTATACGTGCTCTATGTTACCCAAGGTGTCGAAGTGTTTAAGAAGTCCTGCAAACTGCCTAGATACTCTTATTTATAGGAGATCAAGCCCGTATGTAGTTCTTGAAATGATATATTCGGTTGTTTATGATGGGTTATCCTCTCTCCAGTGGGATAATGATTGTTGTTGTTGATAATAATCGAGTATGATGTATATAATCACGTTACCAAGCTGTTTTAGGAGTGTTGGTTGTTTATCCCTTGTATTTATCTTGATTTTGTATGATTTATCATGTAATTATGACATATATCCTCTAACAACTGAATATATATCTGTTTAGAAGTGTAAATCAACTGTAAAGACGTGCTCCTAAAAAATAGGAGGTCTGCCTTATCCGATTCTGCAGCCCTATCAAGTTTCTGGTGGAAGCTGGGGGTATCGCCCGGTAGCCTGGATCCGGTAACCCCTCCTGTAGCCCAATCACGGAAGCTTTTCTGAAAGCCCTACTCGATGGCTGGAAGTGGTTATAGGTTATCCATAAGAGACTTCCCTTGGGACCATGGACCTTATATTCATTCCATATCATTATGGTAGCCCTTGGGGCTGCCATGGGCCCTCGGAAGCCCACTAAATCACTAATTTTCTTCATGAACTGGACCCTATCTCCCAAGTGGGCCTAAATCTGACCCATGCGAGTTTTTGGTCACAACAACTACCCCTTGGTTCCCTGAAGTACTGAGTGCAAGGGGAACTAATTATTCGTAGGGTTTAGTTTCCTGAGTTTCTTCACAATAATCCATATCCTCGTTGCCTTGCCAGGTTAACTCAATAGGAGACATGAATACTGTGAATTCTTAATTGTAGGTATTTGGATTTATATCAATGTTTTCATTCGATAATTCTCGTAATTGCGCCACGGAAGCTCGAATTAAAATAAAAATGGGAGACTCCTAATTTATTCGTTAAATGTTTAATTAATTGGTTTTGTTTCCTAAGAATAAAATGATAAGTACTTCAAAAGAGGAGGAAGTAGAATTAGACTCTACCGCTCTTCTTAAATAAGCATGAGATGGTTCGTTTCCCGTGCAAGAACACTTCCTCCTGGCCTCGTTTTCTGTGCCAAATGCATTGGTTTAGGGAGACACGCCTCTACAACCCTTCTCTCTATATATTATTATATAATCAGTCTCTTCACTTTTCTTTTCATCTCCACACAACACTTTTTCTCAAGTAAAGGAACGGTTTCCAGAATTTCCAGCGAGGTCCCTCTGGTGAAAGCTAAGACGTTCAAACACCCGTTCATTCATCAATATCCAGGTATGTTCCCGACTCTCATAACTTGTTCACATGCTTAATTTTGTGATTACCCATTCTATGCTTATCCACACACCCAATTCCACTTTCGTATATTTGTATACACATGTACTTGATTTAATCATTGACACTCCAGTGGATATTGCATGTTTTTAGTTTTGATTTTTCCGAGTCTGATATCCTTAAATGTAGATTATTGTTGACATCATCAATTTCCCAACCTTGTTTAGGCTAGATCTACATATTAGAACCTTAGTGGAAAGATGCATGTACGGATCCCAGTTTGTGATGTACGAGTTTTGAGTTTTGGGCGGTTCGTATTCCGGCTACCTTTTTTATTGCTCTTTGATATGCTTATAATATGTTTGATACTTGTTCCCAATGGGTTCTATCTTTTACTTATCTTGTTGAATAAATATAGGTAACTCATTAATTTGGGTACCCTTACAATACTTTTGGTTCACGTTCCCCTTCTTGTTTTGCCCGGATGCCCCTAATTCTACCTCATTCGGTTATCGTGTTGACCTTCACCTTCGAAGCCTTGGTCCTCTCAATTTTATAACCACTTTCCTTCATTGCCACCCTTAATTCTTGCACTAAAGCCTTTACACTTACTGGCTGTTCTATCCTAATCCCTCTTATTAACCTGCTTCTCCTATGTGGTTGCAGATGTCAATATCATCAGTTTCCGAGGATCTATCACTACACCCCCGGCACCCTTTCGCCTGTCTCGGGGGGAACCCTCAGATTCTTGGTCCACCCACCTTAACGATGTGCTCCTCCACCATCCCTTGTTGCAGTCCAAGTTGTCCATCAGCTCTCGGACCCGTTCTCGAGTTGAGGTCATCAATCCTCTCGAGAATGAGATCGTAAGTCGGTGCCTTGACCCCTCTTTGGAGGCTGGTTCGTCGAACTTTAATAATGAGGATATTGATAGGATTTATCCGAGTTCAAACATAGATGAAGAAGAGAAATTAACTAGGGTATTTTGGAATGAGGCTGAGCAGCCATTTTCTGATACTGAAGACTTGATGGATGATAATGACGAAGATGGGTTGATAGTGGAGGTCGAGTGGAAGCCCCATGTCCCGGTAGGCTTCGTTCCCTCCTGTGAAGATTTGGATTCTTTCATGAATGTAGATAGACTTGAGAGGTTATTAGAGTTATGCGACCCGGGATGCAATCTGGTGGTATCCAGTACTGGTGAGAAGTGCCATAGATTCAATAACTTTGAGCCTGATCAATACATACCGAATGCAGTGTTATCGGCATCCTTTTTCAAGTTGGGGTTTTCTCTGCCAATCCATCCATTTTTTGTTGATCTGCTGAACTTTTATGACATTGCCCCTATGCAGTTGACCCATAATTCATTTAGGGTGGTGGTGTGCATGTACATCCTGTACAACCAAACTTTTTCCGTTCCTCTTTCTACCAGGGAATTGGGGTTCTTTTATCAGTTTAAGGAAGTGGGGAGGAAGGTAGGTATTTTTTACCTTACTTCTTGGAATAACAGATAAGGTCGGTGTATAAAGGGAAATAAGCGTGGGATGTACGAATGGTTAGAGCAGTTTCTATACTGCTATGAGTGTAAAGAAATAAGGAAGGAGTTCAACCTAACTCCGGGTAAGCATTTGGTTCCCTCCAATTTTGTGGTAACTCTTTTGAAGTTGTCTTTAAATCCAAACCTTACCTTTTTATTATCCCGATTAGGGATTCCGAAGCAAACCCCTCTCGAAGGGACTGAGGAGAAGAGGGCTAGGAGGATTATGACGTTGGCAGCTGCGTTAGAGGATGATGAAAGTCTATAAACTCCGGCTACCCTGATGAGGCTAGGGTTCTCGAGGCTTAGGGCTCCCTCATCTCCTGCCCAGGGGATAGAGGTTGAGGAAGTATCTGCGAAGGAGCCTGAGACCCAAGGTGCCGCTAAAAGTTGTGGGAAGAAAGGTGGGGCTTACGCTAGCTCCGCCTCAGGCAGCCTGGGCTGCCACTTTCTATATCTTTCCCTCTGTTGATGTGTATTTTTATGAAGTTCGTTCACAGGGAAGGACTGATATCTATGTCAATCTCAAGTCTTTTGTTTCTAACAATTCAGAAGTGTTGGGTGTATGATTATCTACTAATTAATCTAATAAATAAAATATAAACTATATAAAAAGTATGAGAGAAAACAATCCAAGAATTAGGGTTCTTCAATTGGCTATCATGAATGTCTAATTTGTGTCTCTTGTTTTGATAAAAACAATCCTTCTAATGTTTATAAAATCCTCTCCCAAGGTAAATTATAGTGTTTACAATCATCCCTTAACCGCCACTCCCATGGTCAATCAAAGTACAACTATAGACTATTACGAACCAAGGATTATCAGTTTCACAATTCGCATATCAATCTCCCTATCTAATCATTAAATTGTGTCTATCATATCATGTACTAGAATTACAACTCCTCTCCCGATTCATTATAATTCCTAGAGATTCAACTAAAAGTTCGCGACACTTCTAATTGTATAAAGCGCTCAATGACAGATTAACAATAACAAGAAAACCACAATACAATCAAACAAACATATAACAAGCCAGCGAATACTACCTAACTCTTGGATAAAAGGATTAGCTACTCATGATTGAATAAAACATATATATATTAATACCACAAACCATGAGTATAAGAGTTTAAGTATGAAGAATACATCTTTACAAGTTCCTTGGATGTCCGGACGAATCCCTTCGCTCCTTCTTCCAATCTCCCTCTCAAAGTGCTTCTCTCCCTCCTCTCTCCAAAAGTATGGCTATTCTAAATCTATTCTATAATATGTTATGATATGTTCTGATACAATATATAAACCTAATATAATAGAGTTTTATATGCTTTCCAAGAAAATACAAGTAATTTCCCGAAACAAATTGGATTCTGAATATAAAATTCGTAATCTGTCTTCCAGGCCTGTTTCTGGGCTGCTCCAGTTGGAATATTGATATTGGATCACTTCTGAGTTGTAGATAATTTCGTTAGCTTCGCATGGACTGTAAGATCGCCCAATTCTGATGTCTGAAACTCAAGTTATGGCCCAAACGGTGATCATTGTGCATGCAGCCAAATAAATCCGAATTTCCTTGTAATTTAAGTCCAAATAAACTCAATTCCTTCCAGGTTTCGGAATTATTTATTTCCTCTCATAAAACATTAAACTTTAATTAATAATATCCAATTATTTATAAAATACAATAAATATGAGAATAAAATCATATAAAATACATATAAATATATACTCTATCACCCTCATATATCTCTGATCGTTATTCTGCACCTTTCTTCATATGTATTTTTTACTTCTCATTTTCAAAACCTCTATAGGCCTCTAATTGCATGCTATTTGGCTATATAGTGTTCACTACTTGCTTTGTATCTTTACATATATCCATGCCTATCTCTTCCCGTTCAATTATGTATGTGCTTTGGTTTCTAACATCTTTTAACTCCTTATCTTTTCAGGTACGTCAGGAGTTATCCCTTCTTTTATGCAACCCTCGGAGAAGTATGAAGACATGTTTCCGGATGATGACTTGACCATGCTGGAGCCTCTGGTTGATGCCACTCCTATTTCTCAGGCCAGGGCTCTCCCTCCCGGTAAAGGTGGATCTGCTTTTGTTGATAAACGAAGACTTTCACAGGTCTTCGGTAGCCTCACTTCCACCCCAGAGACCAGATCTGCAAAATGGGCTAAGCTATCGCAGTTACCTAATATTCCTCAAGAGATCCAACAGTTCCACAGGCTGGTTGACAGACAGATTCCATTTGAAGTCATCTCGGGTTGGTCGAAGCTTAAGACCGCAGACGCTGCTCGGGCCAAGCTCTTTTCCTCTCGGGAGAATTTGTTCCACCAAATGAGGCTTAGCAACCAACTAATAGCGGCTACCCGGGGTGACATGAAGCTAAGGAAGGACCTAAAATAGGTTAAATCTGATCTTAATACTACGGAAGAGGAAAAGAAAAGATTTGTTGATGCCAACAAGAAGTTGAAGGGTGAGGTGTCGGTGATGACGAGGGAGAAAGAAAAGCTCAGTAGGTTGGTTTCTGTTCAAGACAAGGAGAAAGAGGAAATGGTGGCAGCCCATGCCACTGAAGTGAAAGAATTAAAATTGCAAGTGGATGTGTTGCAGGCTTTGGTGAAGAAGCTCAAAGAGGCGCTCCTTGAGAGGTATAAACTGGGGTTTGCCAAAGGTGTTAAAGATTATATGAAGTCGACTTGGAAGGTGATGCCAGATTTGGAATGGACACTACTGGGTGAGGATGCTGTGCCACTAAGAACGTTTCTGCTTCTGAGACCGAGGTCATGGCTCCCGCAAATGCGGTTGAGGATGCTCCAGGTAAGGACGCAAAGGATGCAGAACCTGTTGAGGAAGACCCACACTCGGAGGCTACCAAAGATCCTCAAGCTTCTTAGTTTCCTTCCAGTGATTTCTTCAAACTTTTTTAATCAGTGATCTTGAACTTCTGTCTGGTTTAATTATGAACTTTTACGATTTAATCAAGGGGGTAGGCTCCTTAACGCTCCACATATGTAATCTTTGGTTTTGTGACTTAATTTTCTATGGCCTTGGGCCTCGATTTCTTTGAACTTACTATTATCTATGCAACATATGCTTGTTTTGTTGCTTTTATACATTGTAATAAATGTAGTCGCTGTATTGTCCCCTTGGATACGGGTCTTGTTGATCATAATCTAAGTAACCAAGCTTAGACTAAGGCTCC
This sequence comes from Kitagawia praeruptora, assembly GCA_037693485.1. Lineage (NCBI taxonomy): Eukaryota > Viridiplantae > Streptophyta > Magnoliopsida > Apiales > Apiaceae > Kitagawia > Kitagawia praeruptora. The sequence continues at coordinate 123,326,101 of CM075351.1, read as the reverse complement.
CAAGATGCCTCCCACCTTAGTTGAACACGGATTAATTGTTAACAATTGAACGAAAACTAATTCTTAATTGGTAGTTTACACAATTTAAACTTTAAAGTCATCCTTACCTTAGGGCACTAATTTGCTAAGTAAGAAAGGTAATGCTCTAACTTAGAGAGATTATAACTAGACGCAATTATCAAATTCTAACGAGTAATATGATTCTCTTGACTAATCCTAAGGTAAGTCCACACAAGTATTTAGAATATATATGTCATATTTACACTGATTAAAGAGATAATTGATAAATCATGAATCAAGAGTTATATAACTAGATGGTAATGCGATATTAAAATATACTCAAGTAGCTATGGCAGTACGTACCTGGGTAAGCAGCCAACAAAACAATAAACTACTCATACCTTAGTTCGCATGATTAGCACTTTGGAGGTGGGGGTACCGTTTGGTAAACCCTACAATGTCTGGAAGCCCCTAGCATGGGAGCTTGACCCTGGGAGCCCCACTCCCGGAAAGACATTCCTGGTAGCCTGGGTACCGGAAGCTCAGCTTGGAAGTCTTTGTTCCGGGAGCCCTGATCATTTCATAGGTCAGATGTGATAATGTCATGTGAGCCATTCCTGTAACGCTGCAATAGTTAAATATTTGGGAAACCATACGAGCCGTCTCTCGGAACCTCGTAGGTTAATAATTAAAGGATCTATGTATGCCAATCAAGGTTCCATATATACATGATTAACAGTCAAGGAAGTCATGTGTGCCGATCAGGGTTCCACACATGCCCTAATAATTAAGGAAGCCATGTGTGCCGATAAGGGTTCCACACACGACTAATAATAAAGGGATCCATGTGTGCCGATCAGGGTTCCACACATGACTAATAATAAAGGGATCCATGTGTGCCAATCAGGGTTCCACACATGCCCTAGTAATCAAGGAAGCCATGTGTGCCAATTAGGGTTTCATACATGACTAATAATAGGGGGATCCATGCGTGCCAATCAGGGGTTCCACGCATGCCCTAATAATCAAGGAAGCCAAGTGTGCCAATCCGGATTCCACATATGACTAATAATAAAGGGATACATGTGTGCCGATCAGGGTTCTACACATGCCCAAGGAAGCCATGTGTGCCAATCAGGATTCCACACTTGACTAATAATAAAGGGATCCATGTGTGCCGATCAGGGTTCCACACATGCCCTATAATCAAGGAAGCCATGTGTGCCGATCAGGGTTCCATACATGACTAATAATAAATGGATCCATGTGTCCCGATCAGGGTTCCACACATGCCCTAATAATCAAGGAAGCCATGTGTGCCGATCAGGGTTCCGTACATGACTAATAATTAAGGGATCCAAGTGTGCCGATCAGGGTTCCACACATGCCCTAATAATCAAGAAAGCCATGTGTGCCGATCAGGGTTCTACACATGACTAATAATAGGGGGATCCATGCGTGCCAATTAGGGTTCCACGCATGCCCTAGATAAACATGAAAATTTTAAAATTCTGGCAATTTTAACTTGTCAAGCTGAGAGGTGTATCCTCTACTACCCCTCTAGTTCTAGATGGTAGCCTGGCGGCCATGTATAACTATGCTAGCGAGGCTTTCATGCCCTTCTTTCTAAAAAATTTACAAGTGACAAATGTAAAATAAAACAATCAACTTCTACTTTCGCTGAAAATTGAAAGAGTATGATTACATCAAACTTCATCCGAAAGAGGCATACATCCACTACCCCCCGGGCATCTACTAGGAATCATGAAATCCTAAGAACTAAAGGGAAATGACACAACCATAACTAATAGGTTGCCTTTATTGATCCTAAGCCTTAAAGAGTCTTACGTCTGCATTTTCTTGAAAGAAAGCTTATTAATAATACTTCTTAAGGTGCTCGGCATTCCAAGCACGGGGGATGGTGTTCCCATCCATTCCTTCAAGGTGGTAGGTGCCTTCCCAAAAAATGGACTTTATTTTGTAAGGCCCCTCCAATAGACCGGGTTTCCGCATCCAATAGCCTTTTGCTCACATAATAGACCGGGTACTATACTTGTTCTTCCTCCCGGATCAATACAACACTTATAGAATATTCACAAATAGCTAAGTACAGAATGAGTACCTCACCTTCCAGGGGTTTGGAGAGAAGTGGTGGGCTTCCCAACTGTTCCCTTAGCTTTTTGAAGGCTTCCTTCCATTCCGGGGACCATTCGAAGTTTTGACCCTTCTTGATAGCCTTGAAGAACTCTCTACATTTTTTGGAAGACCGAGATACAAATATGTTTAGGGCTGCCACCCTTCCGGTAAGCCCTTGGACTTCCTTAACATTCCTTGGGGATCTCAATTCCAGCAATGCCTTGATTTTGGAAGAGTTTGCCTCAATCCCTCTATGATTCACAATGAATCCAAGAAAATTTCCAGACTCCACACCAAAAACACATTTTTTAGGGTTTAGCTTCATTTGGTACTTCCTTAGAATATTGAACATCTCAGATATGTGCAACACATGGTCAGCTGCCTCCTTTGATCTAACCAACATATCATCAACGTAAACTTCCATAGTCTTACCAATCTGTTCTTTTAACATCATGTTTACCTGCCTTTGGTAGGTAACCCCGGCATTCAGCAGCCCAAACGGCATCCCCACATAATAGTATAATCCCCTATCAGTTATGAAGCTGGTATGCTCGTGGTCCGACTCATACATTGGTATTTAGTTATACCCATAGTAGGCATCCATGAAACTTAGCAGAGCATGGCCTGCCGTAGCATCCACCAGTTGATCAATTCTGGGTAGCGGGAAGCTATCCTTAGGGCAAGCTTTGTTCAGATCAGTAAATTCAACACATGTCCTCCATTTTCCATTAGACTTCCGGACTAGTACCGGGTTTGCCAGCCATGTTGGGTAGAAGGATTCTTTAATCAAGCCAGCATTCAACAACCGATCTACTTCTTCCTGGAGGGCGGTAGCCCTTTCACCATTGATGGGCCTTCTTTTCTGTTGGATGCCCCTTCTCTCAGGATCAATATTCAAGTGGTGACACATAATTTTTGGATCAATCCCCACCATGTCTAAGTGACACCATGCAAACACATCTAGGTTGCTTTTAAGGAAGGAGGTCAACCTTTCTCTTGTCTTTTCATCTAGCTACTTCCCAATTTTCAGGACTTTAGTTGGATCTTCAACATCTACCAGTATGGGAATTGTATCTTCGGCAGCCCCTGCCTTTTCCAGGGTACCACTTCCTAGGTGGTAGGTAATTTGGGTATTCCGTAAATCGAAGGGCATACTGGCTGGCACCCCATCTTCATTCTCTTGCATCATATCATCTAGATCACCATCTGAGGCATCCTCTACTGTCCCTTCCATTAAAATTTTGATAAATTTCTCCTCATTCTGGGTAGCTTCCAACAACAGATTTTATGGTGGTACTACCCCCCGAAAAACTGGAACCTCTTCAGTAGGTTCCTCTGGCAGCTCTAGTATCATGATGGCATTGCATGATGCTTTCTCAAACTTCTACGGCTCTAGCCCGTGGCTTCTCATTAGGGTTTCCCCGTCAGCCTTTTCCTCAACTTGGATAGACTTATCTACCTTTTCGGTAGACTACACAGCTTTGTTATAGCATTCCCTTGACTCATACTAACATCCTTTCACACACCCAATGCCATTTGGGGTAGGGAACTTCATTAAAAAGTGGTATATTGAGGTTACCATCCTCATGTCCTTCAGTACCGATCTCCCAAGAATTGCATTATGAGAGATGTCTTCATCTACCACCATAAACTCAGCCATTTGGGTGGCCTTGCAAGGAACCACACCTTTCCCATGATTTGAACCGGGTTACCAGTAAACCCATATAGCTCATTTTTGGTAGGCAATAACTCTTTATCCAGAAGCCCCTGTTTCTGGAATGTGGTATATGCCAAGATATTCACTGAGCTTCCATTATCAATCAACACTCTATGCACATTCATCCTACCAATACTCACGGTTACCACCAAGGCATCATTATGAGGGTGGTGAATCCACTTGGCATCCTACTCTGTAAAGAAAATATTAGCGGTTTCCCCTCTGAACAGCTTAGGGGGCCTTTCTGCAAGGTGGAAAACATTTGTTAGGGGCTTCCCCTGGCCTCCCGGGTGTATCTATCTCTGGCATTCCAGCTGGAACCCCCAAGTAAGGGCCACCAAAGATGGTGTGGATGCTAGGAGCTCGAGTAGTCCTTCCTGGTTTCCCGGTGCCTTATCCTTACTATCTTTTCATTCCTTATACTTCTTAGCTTCTTGGACCACAAATTCTGTCAGGTATCCATTTCTAATGAACTCTTCGATTTGATCTTTCAAGTGCCTGCAATCGGCAGTCTCATGGCCATTTGTCTCATGAAAAGCCCAATATTTCCCCTGGTCCTTCATGCCTGGGGGTCCTGCCCGGTAAGGTTTCCGGAACAGTCCACTTTTCTCATTCACTTCAAGTATATGGCCTATTGGGACGGTCAAAGGAGTATATTCAGAATATCGTTGGAAACTCATCCTTGGGGTAAGCCTGTCCTTGACAGAGACCTTGTCTTTGGTTGCATTGACAGCAATCGAGCAGTCTTGTCATCATAACGATGGGCTCCCACACCGACTGTACCATTTCCGGAAGCCCGTTTATTGGAATCCCGGTTTCCAGGGCTATAGGAATGATTTCTCTTGTTCCTGTTCCAACTCCTGGAATTAGAATCCTTGGACAGTTTCACCATTGATTCTTCAATCACCTTATGACGTTCCGCTTGCTGGTAGAATTCTACCAGTGTTCCAGGCTCCTCAATTTGTAATTCTTTCCAAAATTTGGTTTCTGGCCTAACCCCAACTATCAGGAAATTTTTCATTCATTCAATGTGATTATATGGTATCCCCTAGGGCTGTTATGGGCCCTCGGAAGCCCACTAAATCACTAATTTTCTTCATGAACTGGACCCTATCTCCCAAGTGGGCCTAAATCTGACCCATGCGAGATTTTGGTCACAACATTATATGTAAAGAATATAACGTTTGGGATATTTGAGTAACTATGAAAACAGTAGTTCTCTTTTTTTTTTCTCTGTTCTTTCTTTCTATCAATACATACAATTTATATACATAGTTCTCAGTCGAACTAAGGTGTTGATCACTGTTGATCTCTCCGTTTCTGTGACCGGTTTGATCTGTGATGTTTTATCCTGGAAGTGATATTTCTGAAACTCAACACAGCGTAAGTGGGGCAACAATCTCTTCAAGAACAGTCAAGTCCTCTCAAAGGGTTTGGTGACTCAGCTGTTCTTTCTCTTATCAGTACTTGCTAAAGCTTCTGTGAGAGATAAGTCTTTCATTCTTTTCTCGTTAATTACAGTCTCTGATTATATTCTTGTTTACACTTTCGTGATTTGTTTTGTTAATTGGTTTTTTGCCTGTTCTTGTTTAATACACACACACACACACACACACAAACACACATATATATATATATATATATATATATATATATATATATATATATATATATATATATATATATATATATATATATATATATCACTGCCTCATTGTTGCTATAGTTGAATTATACCCAACAGAATATTCAAGTGATTATATTACAGTAAAATAAGATAACAAAAACGGTTTAATTAAAATTTTATATTAGAGAAAAAAGTTGTTCTCTTTCAAATCTAGATCACTTTCCCTGTTTTATTCTTGATTCTTCCTAGACGGCTTTCCATGCATGATTAAATTTATTTCTGTTTACAATATTTCTATTTCAAGGATTATTATTTCTGTCTTGCTAAGATTTAATTAAACGAATGAGGTGGTGAATTTATGTTACCTTGCTCAAGTCTCAGATTGTTAAAGAATTAATGGATCATATGAATTATCCATGATTTCTATCTCATCCACAATAATTGAAAAGTCCAAGAAAGTCTGAAACTTAAACATCGTGCCATCATTATATTTCCTTGTTTTAAACTAAGAAACTACTAGTTCAACAATCAAAGAAAACATGAATCAACAAAAAAATTGAAATGGTAAAAGTTTTGATTTAGTAAACAAATTTCATTTGTTTACTACTAGTTCGTCCTTGGGAATTTAGTAGTATACTAAGCGATTTTGTTTTCAAATTTGATTTCTATCCTTTTATCATACTCATTTTGTATAGAAGAACATCATGTCTAGTCTGAAATAACTACATAAAGGGAGATATGTAAACTACAGTGGAATTAAACCTAAAAAATTATCGCTATTTTTTTATAATCATCAATAGTTTAGTTTGACCCACATTTCATGTATTATGATCAATAATTTATTTGATACAAATAGAAAAAATAGATCAATTTTATACATAATACTCGAACTGAAATATATTTGAAAATAGTAAAGTTGAAGAGTTACAGAATGATACAAGATGATAAAGTGTCAAACTAAAAACATCAACAACAAAATTTGTCAATGGTAAAGAAACACAGAACATATATACATTTTTATTATTATACCACTATCTAGATTAAATATATTAATATAATTCATTAGTTGTAAAAAATTATTTACAACAGTCATGGGATTAAATATGATTCTGGGAACCAAATTTTATTATTTTGATTATGAATATATATATGAAAAAAAGATTGGATATACTGCTTAGAATATTATTAAATTTAACAATTTTGTTATTGGTCAGATAATTGAGCCAAATATTATTACTTTATAAATTTTGGGAGAGAGGAGAATATTTTAGTGAGTTAGTTCACTGGGCTAATCAACAAATAAGACATCAACATATCTTCTTTAGGTAGAAGATAAAATCACTTTACAAGAATCATCATATTATTTTAATATTTTCACATATACCTAGTCGAAACAATGGCAAATTGGCAATAGATAATTTTAGCCAAACATGCAAATTCAATATTGTATAAGCACAAACTTATAAAATTTAAATCACTAAATGATTGTCATTCAAATTTTACTAACATTATAAAATTTTGTAAATTATTGAATTACTTTGGACTTAATGGTATTTTTAAACTTTCAAAAAACTTAAAAAAACTTTCAAAAATCAAACATAAATCCATTTTTTGAATCAACTCCGCGTGAATTCCGCTATAAATAATCAATTCTAAGTAAGCTCAGCGGAAATCAATTACAATTATTTAAAATATGAGATTCATTAATAATTAAATTTCTTAAAATTTTGAATTAATATTCATTTAAATACTCATTCACTTTTGAATTCAAAAAGTATTGAGACTAAAATATACTAGGAAAAAGATTATGTAGCTTGTTTTTGTTGTAAAAAGTGTGACCACTTTCCGTTCTTTTATTTTAAGTTTTGGTATTATTATGTACATATGTATGTGCCTCCGTCTTTATGTGATATTATAATAACATGATACACCAGTATTTAGATATTTCATTTATTAAAATTTCTTATCCACTTCACTTCTTTCTATCTCTCGAGTTTGCAATTATAAATTGTCAAAAATGGTTTAGTATTAGATTTTATGCGAATCCAACAACTAAAATCGAATCATAACAATATATTATGCACATACATTATCCTATTTAATTTTAAGTACAATAATCTAAATAACAAATATAAATGTCATTTGTACTTATATATTTTTGTTTTTGTCAATCAAAATAATAATACACTAGAGCATTGTTATTTGAACTCTTGTATGAAAACCTATTAATAATCTAAGGTTACTAATATATAATGAGGTCATACTAATTTTGTTCTTAGGAGAGAAAATTAAGTAAAAATAGTAATTTTTTGAAAAATGGGAGAAGTGTTCACATCTAGTATTGGATAAAAATGTAAATCAAGTTCATGAAGAAACTTATGAACAACATCAATAAAAATCTACATGTGCATGCTTTAATGCATTCCCAAAAATAAACATTTCTTATGTAAACGTGTGATTAACCGGTCTATATATTAACCCGACATGGTAGTATAATACGTTATACAATATTGTTAGTTGCAAAGGCAAGCACGTATACCAAATTATAACAAGCCAACCAGTTTGTAATGTCATGCATTACTTAATTGACCCCTTAACTGGGGATCCCTTTGTCTACCAAAGATTCTACACTTGTACTTAGTTCAATGTAAATTTCAATTTATGTAACCACAAATAAGTCACTGAATGCAACTTGGAAAAAGATCTATGGATTATGTCTCAAGACTTTCTGAAGACAAATTGAAGAATAAGGATGGTGCATAAATGAAGTTTTAAAATTGGCTAAGTCATGATTCGAGAAGTGGAGAATGATCTAAATCGAGAAGTGCAAAATAAATTGATTAGAGAAGTCACCCATTCAACATTAGCCATTGATAATTGGATTTTATATCCACTTGGATCGCTTCATTTCGGCTTAAATTGATTGACTTGGACTCAAGTATGTGGTGTTTTTGATGTATTTTCGTTAGTTGTGCAGGGTTAGCTATTTCGGCTAGGGTTGGCATTTTCTGTTGTTTTTGGAGTTGGAAATTATCTTTGGAATAAAGGAAGGATTAGTTTTCTGAGCTATCGTGGAGGGTTATGAGTCAAAGGAATGAAGACGGCAGCTAATGCAAAAGAAACGGGAAGAATCGGAGCTTAAACGAAGAAAATAGAGCAAATTAGCAAACCGACAGATTTTAGCAGAGCAAACGGCGCCAGTGCAGGGCAAACTGCGCCAGGTTTGAAGGGGACAGCGCAAACTGCGCCAGTGCAGGGCAAAGTGCGCCCAAACATCCTGGAAATTTTCTGGAATTCTATTCTGTTTCAAATTTAAGTGCTATTTTGGGACTTTTCTTGTTGGATAAGTATTCTAGGGCATATATAAACATATCCTACCCTTGTCATTCATACCAACACTTCACATAACACGTAGAGAGAGCCGAGAGACGAAGAAACATAATCAAAGAAGGTTTCCAACGCTCGTGACAAGCAACGGAGATCTAGATCTACTTTTTGTTTTCTTCTATTAGGCGAACTCTTGGATGTTTTTGGGATTTGTTTTCTTAAACTCTTACTCTAGTTTATTTGTAATCGTTAATACTTTGTTTACTATCATGGTTTCAGCAGATCCCATGATGATGAGCGGTTCGATTATGAACTAATCGTTGTCATGGGATTCTAACGGATTTATCTTTGTAGTTTAGTAGTTTGTTTGCTTTAAAGATTTGTGTGTGATGAATTATTGATATCCTTGTATGGTTGTGCTTATTCGTCTTGGATGCGTAGCTAACATATAAGTTGCCTTGTTAATCTCTTGTGAAGCGACGGTGGATCTTGAGATTTAGAATTTGCCATGCTAGCATAGGATAAGTTGATGTATGAGTGACATCATGATTTTTAGCGTAATTAGAAATAACTTATGTAAGAACCCGAATTTTCGGTAGAATTAAAACTTTTTATATATTGATGAAAGAATGAACAGTGACTCCGACTACAAGGTATTGATAGTTCTAATGAATGAATGTGAATGGGTATAAATTCCAATAATTATATGTCATGAAGAATGCAATGGGTTGACAACCTAGATTAGAATAATCTATCTCCTAAGAAATAAGATATGGCATTCCAAAGAGGAAGAAGATATTCTTGTGTCATCCAAATCAATATCTGTTGTTAGTCCAGTGGTTCCGTAAAAGGATTAAGGAATGCCCGAAAGAGAACAAGGACATTTTTATAAACATAAGGAATAAAAAGAGAATAAAGAGTGAATAGTGTTTTTGGTGGAAATGAGAATATTATTAGACGACGCTATATAGAAGTATTCAGAACGGATTTCTGAGTTCGTATTCATGATCCAGGGGCGAGATAAGTGTATGTAAACGATATCGGATTCAGAAAAATAGCACTTTTATTTTCTCTGAGATTTCCCTGGACACTGAAAGACTTAAGGATTTATTAAGAGGATTTAAGGAATTTAAATGCAAGAATTATAAAGGAGGATTGAGAATGATAGTAGAAATATTAAGAAGGTTTCCGGTAAAACCCTAACTAGAAATCCTTGAGATATTCCTCTGAACAATCAATGAAAGGAGCAATAATCGGACAAAGAAACAAGCAGGGAATCAAGATACATGCATGTGCAAGAGGATAAGACCAAGTAACCAAGTAGTTACAAGAGTAACTAGCACACTTAGCAAATCAAACCAAGTACTTAGCTTCATTTCATCATCTCCCCACTAAACTTCAACACTTGTCCCTTGTATTGCCTCATCCATGACATAATCCCTTAAATAAAGTAGCTTTATGGCCTTGATATTTTCTTAGCCTAGCAATAATACACATTGGACAAGAACAAAGCATGCCAACCACCCTTTTCTACCTTTTCTCTCCCATTTCCAGCAGTTTGCATTTCCAGGGCAGGGGTCTTGGCGATTTATTTTCACCTAGTTCTACTCGTATAAAAATCATGAAAAATTTCTCGGAGCTTCTACACATCAAGATGATGTTGTGGATTTAATTTAATAATTTTTGAAGATCGTTTGGATGGGTAAATAAATTCGAGAAGTCACCTTGTTTTTCCCCTTGAAAAAGGCACTTCAAATTTTTGCTTAATTCAAGAAGCAAAATCAAGCTTCCAACCATTGTTTGACCTCCAAATTTTTATGGTGAGTTCTATATTTCATAAAAGTGATCTCCTACAAATCTTAGCTTCAATCTCCACTTTTTTCCATTTTCAAATAAATCATTTTCAAGAACTAACTTTTGATTTCTTGATTTCTTTTGTTTGATCTAGGCTAGCTTAAGCCACCCAAGGACTAGATCAAGGTTTAGTAAGGCTCTATCACTCTCAAAGGAAGGTATATCTCATCAAAAACCCTAGCTCTTACTTTAAGTATATGCTTGTTCTTAATGGATCTAAGTAGTTATGGTGTTAGCATGATCATAAGCATGAATATGATTGGGCTTTGATGAAGGATAAAATAGTTTAGATGAATGGAAAGGCATTTCTTGGCCTTAGTTCATGGTTAAATAACATGTTTATGTTGTTTGGAGTGGAAACTATGATTATTGGAAAGTTCGGAATTTGGAAATATTCGATTTACAGCCATCGTAATGCCCGATTTTCGTTAAACCTTAAGAAACCGTGTATCACAGTATCTTTAGCTCACTGTTTAGCTTTTTATTCTGCCATGACAAGCTAGATTATGTTATAAGCTTCGTTTTGATATAAAGATCGTAAGAAATGGACTTACGGTTTAGGAGTTATGATTAAATTCGTAAAAGTGGTTCGAAACCGTAAACGAAGGTTCGTAACTGAAATTGGATTCCTTTAATACTACGAAATCAGTGGCAAATCCTGATAATTAAATATTAGAGGTAAAAAGGAAGGTGAGATAAAACCACATGTTGAATGGATCGTTTTCCGATTTTATAAAAATGTCAGAATCAAGGTTAAACGCGAACGAACCCCTGGAAGCATACTTGGTTATGACTTTGGTAAATGACTTAGAAAACGGGCGATAAATCTCGAGGTATAATCTTGGTTCGTAAACGACCGACCTTAGAACTTATACGACTTAAGTATACACCAAGTATAAGTATGATGACATGTTTTAATAATGAGCAAATGTCGGATCGTATTGGTGTTAATAAGAGTACACAAAAAGGAGTGCATAACGAGATAACTTGAAAACGTGTTTAGCCCAAGTTAAGTTATACTTAGCCTTTCAATGTATAAGTGATTAACCTCGGATATTGTGACTATTGATAGATCACCGGATTGACCCGAGGCACACTACCCCTACAGGATTACCAGGCAAGTTTCCAATACCTTGGAACTATTGTTGTGATAATATATATGATTGTTGTTATACATATTCCATAGCATGCATGCCTACTTTCAAGTTAATATTGAATTACTTGTTCCCCTGAATTGATATTGGCCTATAGACTAGATATGAATTATCAGTTATAAGCCGAATTGTTTGGTTAAGACCCTTAGTGAAGGGCGTATGATATTCATTCTTTAAATATAGACCGGGAGTCGGTATTTTGAGATATAGAGATAGTCGTGGAAACCTAGAGGGATTCCAGCGACAGATTAGTATTCATTTTGAGAAATGTTAATTATAAACATTATTTATATTTCCATAAAATATTAATTACTTGGAAATTATTCGAGGAATGTTTTTTGAACATTATCTCAATCGAGAAGTACTATATAAATATTATTTTGAATATTCATTCGAGTTTATCTATTTACCGAATATAATTTTAATATTCGTTTGAGCTTTAATTATTTAAATGAATATTAGTTTCGAATATTCATTTAGAGTTTGTGTTGTGGAATCAAAACTAGGGTTTGTGCGTAATTAATGCAAAGGGTTTGGTGAGCTTCGAGCTTTAATGGATGTTTCCGTGTTCGAGACTGATCGGTGGTCACAGAGTGCCTACGTATCTCGTAATGAGAATCAAGCCAAAAAACGTAGTTCTGAGAATGAGGGGTCAGACCCTTTATATAGGCTGAGAAGCCCTAAAATCGTAGTAGAATTAGGTGACTTGGTAGACAAGTCACCGCCTTGAGAAAGGTTCTAGACTCCTTTCTTGTAAGAATCAGCTTACTTGTTGAAGTTGGTGCCTTGAAGGCTAAGTCAGGCAGGAGTAATATCCTTATTTGACTCTTATTGCTGAGCTGGTTATTACCCTTAATATTAATTACGAAATTAATATCATAAGTAGGGTTTGGGCCCATCTGGTGGGCCCCACGTTTTGACCACATTGGGTCTAATTAATACCACATTAAATATGTCTTTAGGGCTTATTTTTAACCCATATCAGGTTGGTTATTTAATGAATAATTACTTTGATGTTCATTGAAATTTTGATTTATTAAATGAATATTACTTCCAAATATTCATTTAAGATTTTATGTACTTGATGAATATTATTTTAAAATATTCATTTGAAGTTCTATTTACTTAAGGAATATTACTTCGAATATTCCTTTAAAGTTTTGGTTACTTAAAGAATATTATTTGGATATTCATTTAGAATATTATTTATTAAATGAATATTATTTTCAAATATTCATTTAAGGTTTGATTTATTTAGTGAATATTATTTTAAATATTTATTTAAGTTTATTTAATTAATGAATATTATTTTGAATATTCATTTAAGAAAAGATTTATTTAGTAAATAATTCTATATATTCATTCGTGGATTACTTACAAGCAATATTATGATTTAATCATATTCCTTAATTATTATTTATTTAATAAATATTCTTGGAATATTTATTTAAATTTATTTAAATTCGTTTATAATGATTTATTTTATTCAGAGATTATCTATCACCTTCATATATTATGTAAAATATTTAAGAGTCTTTTTATGACTATTTTTATCAAGGGGAGGTCCCCAAAACTCTATTTTTATTTAAATCTATCTTATAAGAAGATTTAAATACTCGCTCAAGCTTCCAAAAACACATAAGGGGACCTCACTTGAGAGTTGCTATTTATTTGACTGCCCGGTCATATACTTGCTAAACTATCTTGTCACTCATATCTTGACTCTTTCAAACATCGATATGAATCTTTTTGGTTACCTCCTCAACGTTCGAGGGGGTAAGATTGATAGAACAAGTTTATATCCATTAACAAGCATCAGCTTGGGAAATATTGGTGAATTTTCCTTCCAATTAGATACGACTACTTGGTGGAGTCCTATCAATAAGTACTATACTTGGGGAAAGGGGGACGAACTTTACGTTTCAGACTTATGGATGTTATTCAAACTAGGAGACGCGTAAGTGGCCGAGTGGCGCCGGTCCAGCAATTGTAAGAACCCGAATTTTCGGTAGAATTAAAACTCTTTATATATTGATGAAAGGATGAACAGTGACCCCGACTTCAAGGTATTAATAAAGAATGCAATGGGTTGATAACCTAGATTATAATAATCTATCTCCTAAGAAATAAGTTAGGTCACTCCAAAGAGGAAGGAGATATTCTCATGTCATCCAAATCGATATCTGTTATTAGTCCAGTGGTTCCGTGAAAGGGTTAAGGAACGCCCGAAAGAGAACAAGGACATTTTTACAAATATATAGGGAATAAAAGAGAATAAGGGATAAATAGTGTTTTTGGTGGAAAATGAGAATATGAGTTAGACGACGCTATATAGAAGTATTCAGAACGGATTTCTGAGTTCGTATTCATGATCCAGGGACGAGATAAGTGTATGTAAACGATATCAGATTCAGAAATATAGCACTTTTATTTTCAATCTCGATCTTTCTTAATACTTCTCGAATTTAAATTCCTTAAATCCCTTTAATAAATCCTTAAGTCTTGTAGTATTATAAATATTAAGAAGGTTTCCGGTAAAACCCTAACTAGAAATCTTTGAGTTATTCCTCCGAACGATCAATGAAATTGAGCAATAACCGGGAAAAGAGACAAGCAGAGGAAGCTAGATGCATGCATGTTCTACTACAAAATATCTAGCAATCAAGTGGTGACTCAAGTAACTAGCACACTTAGAGATTAAACTGGTACTTATCAATCAAACCAATGCTTAGCCTTAACACCACCAAAGATCAACATATGTCCATGCCAAATACATCATTCCATGAATCATCACTTTATTAAAGTAACCAAGGATGAAATATTATCTAAACCAAGTCACTTTATGCATTATTTTCAATCAACCAAGGCAAAGAATACAAACTCTCTCCAAGAGCTTTCCATTCGGCCTTCTTGAAATTCCAAGGGAGAAATCCCACTTCCCACCATCAATTGATCTTGTAACTTTTATGGTGAGTCCTATAATTCATAAAAGTAATCTCCATGAAATCTTAGCTTCAAATTCCTTTGTTTCCATTTTCAAATAAATCATTCAAGAGGAGCATGAATATTACTCTTCAAGATCTAACTTTGTTTTTCTTGATTTCTTTAATGATCTAAGCTAGCTTAAGGCCACTCAAGGATAGATCAAGGCTTAATAAGTGCATACCTACCCCAAGGAAGGTAAAACACACTTGAAACCCTAGATCTTACTTTGAGTTTTAAGCATGTTCTTGATGGATCTAGCTTAGTTATGATTATGTTAATGTTATAAGCATGCTTAGTTATTGATTTAGTGATTTAAGTAGCATAATGATTATTATGGTAAAACATGATGTTCTTGGGCTTGTTGAGATGAGAATCATGTATAAATGATGTATGGATGCCCGGTGTGGCTTGGCTTGATTTTTGTGAATTTTAGAACGTTCGATTTATAGCCGTTATAATGCCGAAATTTCGTTAACCTTAAGAAACCGAGCATCACAGTTGATAAAATTCACTGTCCAGTTTCGTATTTTGCCATGACAAGCTAGATTTTGTTATAAGATTCATTTTGATATAAAGTTCGTATGAAATGGACTTACGGTTTAGGAGTTATGATTAAATTCGTAAAAGTGGTTCGAAACCGTAAATGGAAGTTCGTAACTGAAATTGGATTCCTTTAATATTAAGAAATCAGTGGGGAATCTTGATAATTAAATATTAGAGGTAAAAAGAAAGGCGTGAGAGAAAACCACATGTCGAATGGATCATTTTCCGATTTTATAAAAATGTTCGAATCAAGGATAAGTGCGAAGAAGCCCTTTTCAGAGGTAGCACTATTCACTAAAAAGCTCCTGCCCTGTTTTAGTGAAATCTGGAAAAATTGATCTTATGACCAAAGTCAAATTTTGAGTTAGCTACCTTCTAGACATTCTATAGATCATGTACGCGAAAACGGTGCGTCACTTGAGTTAACGGTTATCGAGTTATGAACGTTTTAGTGATAGAGGTGTGAATAGTAAAAATCCGCAGTTGACTGAACTTCGAAAATACATTTCACCTATCTAGACCCATGTTTTCGAATTAGAAATTTTATGATAAATATTACAAATACCAAAGATGATTTTAGAAGTGGTTTCATAATTAAATACATTTTCGGTGATTTATTAAAAGTGTTGGAGTGTGAGTCACGGAATAGTAATTCTCAGGGAAGTCAACTCTAGAGGTACTATTTTGACCACCAATTTTGGCTAGATTAAAAGAGGAATTTCAAGTTGACTAAAACACGAAACTTGTTAGGAATTATCAAGACAACATATTGGTGCAAAGAACGAGGTTATAAACAATTAATTAAGATATACAAAAGATCCGACATTAAGGATAGATTCGAGGTGTTTTGGACTAAACTTACGACTTAAGAGTTGGTTGATTAACACGGACTTAGTATAAGTCTAGAGAGACCTCGTAGTGCCTTGTTTGTTAATTGCTTAAGTATTTAAGTATTCAATTATAAGTGGATCGTATAGGGGATTAATGGAGTATTTTCTTTGACTTGTTTAGATTGTCGGACACCCTCAGGGGGCCCTATTACATCCAGAGTACCAGGCAAGTTTCCAATACCTTGGAACTGTTGTTGTGATAATATATATGATTGTTGTATTACATATTCCATAGCATGCATGCCTACTTTCAAGATAATAATGAATTACTTGTTCTCCTGAATTGATATTGGCCTATAAACTAGATATGAATTATCAGTTATAAGTCGAATTACTTTGTTAAGACCCTTAGTGAAGGGCGTATGATATTCATTCTTTAAATATAGACCGGGAGTCGGTATTTTGTAATATAGGGATAGTCGTGGAATCCCGGAGGGACTTCAGTGACAGATTATTTGAGGAATGTTACTTATGAAAATTATTTATATTTCCATAAAGTATTAATTACTTGGAAATTATTCGAGGAATGTTATTCGAACATTATCTCAATCGAGAAGTACTATATGAATATTATTTTGAATATTCATTCGAGTTTATTTATTTACTGAATGTTATTTTTGAATATTCATTAGAGTTTGATTATTTAATGAATAATTACTTTGATAATCATTGGAATTTTATTCATTAAATGAATATTACTTTTGAATATTCATTTAAGGTTTATGTACTTGGTAAATATTATTTAAAGTATTCTTGGGAAGTTCTAATTATTCAAGGAATATTATTTCGAATATTCCTTTAAAGTTTTGATTACTAAATAAATATTATTTGGATATTCATTTTAGAATATTATTTGTTAAATGAATATTATTTGGATATTCATTTGGAAAATTATTTGTTCAATGAATATTATTTGGATATTCATTTGGAATGTTATTTGTTAAATGAATATTATTTTCAAATATTCATTTAAGGTTTGATTTAGTTAGTAAATATTATTTTAAATATTTATTTAGTTTATTTATTTAATGAATATTATTTTAAATATTCATTTAAGAAGAGATTATTTAGAAATATTCCTATATATTCATTCGAGGATTACTTACGAGCAATATTATGATTTAGTAATATTCCTGAAGTATTATTGATTTAATAAATATTCTTGGAATATTTATTTAAAATCTTCTAAATTCTTTTTATAATGACTTATATTAATTAAAGATTATCTTTCACCTTCAGATATGACGAAAAATATTTCAGAGTATTTTATGACTATTTTATTCAAGGGGAGGTTCCCAAACTTTATTTCCATTTAAATCTATCTTAAAGAAGATTTAAATACTCGCTCAACTTCCAAACATATATAAGGGGACCTCACTTGAGAGATGTTATTTATTGGACTGCCCGGTCCTATACTTGCTAAACTATCCTGTCACTCACATCTTGATTCTTTCAAACATCGATATGAATCTGTTTGGTTACCTCCTCAACGCTCGAGGGGTAAGAATTGATGGAACAAGTTTATATCCATTAACAAGCATCAGCTTGGGAAATACTGGTGAATTTTCCTTTCCAACTAGATACGACTACTTTGTGGAGTCCTATCAACAAGTATTATACTTGGGGAAAGGGGGAGGAACTTTACGTTTCAGAGTTATGGATGTTAAATGAACTAGGAGATGCGTAAGTGACCCAGTGGCGTCGGTCTAGCAAATGGCCCAACCGTTGGCCGAGGGGGTTCCAGAAGGCAGTAGACAAGTAAATCCGTCGATGCTTCCTTCTACATGTAGAGAACAAGAGGTGGGGAGCATAACATGCGACTGATCATCGTATAAATGTTATGTCTCCTGGCGCGTCAAACTCCAGTATTAGTTCATCTCTCAATGTTGGAAATTTTCTGCAACATTATCATTGTTGGCAGGTTTGAAAAGTGTTT
The DNA here is from genome assembly GCA_037693485.1 of Kitagawia praeruptora. Taxonomy (NCBI): domain Eukaryota; kingdom Viridiplantae; phylum Streptophyta; class Magnoliopsida; order Apiales; family Apiaceae; genus Kitagawia; species Kitagawia praeruptora. The sequence continues at coordinate 123,307,932 of CM075351.1, read as the reverse complement.
GAACTGGAATTACAATATTCTTCCTGCAAGTTCCTCTATTATGAAAAATTGATAATATCTTGCTTATCTTTGACATAGCAGATATTTCTTCGGAACAATTACATTTTGAGTTACCTTGTAACTTCATCTCATACCTTATATTGGTACTACGTTCGTTAATGCATGGCATATGGTTTCAAAGATATTTTGGACTGTTATATATTATCACTGTTCAAGTATATTTTTGGTGGGCTATTGCTCACCTTTGCTTTATTTATTTATATCACAACAACAACTAGATTAGATGGCCGCGCAAGACGCACTCAACGTAAGCAGGTGTCAGCCGTCACAAGATTAACCGCTGAGGGCATAGCGACCATTGTTGAGGATGCAGCTACTGGTAGGCTAGTTGTTATCATTTGAGCATCAAATGTATTTATAATATGGCATATACCAATGGATGGCAAAGAGTATGTAATGGTTAATTGTAAACCTTTTGGGTTGTAAGAACTATATCTTGCGATTAATAATATTTGGTAATTACTCTGATTTCATCTCTGGGACTATAACGGGTGTGTGTTATGTTGTTGTTTTGGGTCACAAGGTTGTAATTTAAATTATGTTGGTTTTGTGGATGGATATTGATACCGTAATGACCAGATCCCTGACCCCGGATCGGGGGGTGTTACAAAAATGGTATCAGAGAGAGCGTTATATATCCTAGAGATGACGCGATGTTAAAACAATAAATTCACTAAGATAATAAGAACTCTTGCCAAGTTCATAGTCGGACTACTTAATGTAGTATTGACATATAAAACCCTTATGAGAACTATTAAGTATCATGATAGTAATTTAAGCTCGTTCTCGTACCGACTAGTAAGGCGACAGACCTTGAGGCATACGAGCAGCAGCGCGATGATACTTGATTATATGCTGACAATCGAATGGTGGATTCGATAGAGTACCCTAAAGAGAACCAGAAGGAGGTTTCAGCTAAAGAAGAGAATCCTGTTAGGAATAAGAAATTTACCCTTGAGGGAATAAAGGCTGCAGCGAGAGAGACTGTAAGAGATAAGGTATAGTGCTCAGAGAAATGAGCGTAAAGAACTGAGATATTATTAAGAAAACTAAAGATGCATATTGGATTCATAGCCGGACTGCCGGATGAAGTACCAGCAATTAAGATGAATTGGAAGGATTACTTGAGGTCTTATATGGGGATAGATAAAGATCCTTAGAGACCTTCAGATTAATGAGAAAAGAGTTAGAGTGGTACATGATTATCAAAGACAAAGATAGAGGACAGGGAGCAGAGTCTCCAGGAGCAGTTGTGATAGAGGCAACAAGTGCCATATCATGTGATACATGGATTAGTGTAAATATTGTTAATGGTAATTCACCATGAGAAGGCAGATTTCATAGGTTATAATTTATAAAGTCAAACTGGGATTGATGAGGTGGTTTGGTTCAGGGAAATGTTCATTTGATGAATGGATCAACTTAGAAAATAAAGACATTGGATGGTGATGGTATGATTGGATAAAGTATATAAGGAAGTAGTAAGCGAGACAATGATCTCAGAACCTACAAGAGGAGAAGACCAGTGAGTCTATAATAAACTAGTAATGAGGTTATCGTCAGAAACCAAGTATAAGATTAGTTCAATCCAGTGGAATGATGAACCAGAAACATTAGATGCATGTGATTCAAAGGAATATTAAATTCTTTCTTTTCCTTGAATGGATTATGGTAGTTACCTTAAGTTTATTCTGACACTGAATCGTAAATGGATTAGGTAATGCGAGCGGTGTTAAGATGTAATTGAGAATGCTTTTAGATGAAACCTGAAAGAACAGGTGTAGGCCATGTTCTCAAAGTAAGAGTGTTGGCAAAATGAAGTCCAGATAATAGGACATATGATCAATAGGAAGTAGTGATTGATCGACCCCACCAAGTTCAAGACAGTTTCAAATGGAGATTGGCCAACCACACTGGCAAAGGTGAGAAATTTCATAAGATTCACAAGGTATTACCAAAGATTTGCTCAGGACTTTACAAAGATTACAGTCCTGTAACCCGACTTATAGTAAGACTAAAAGTTTGAATGGACAAGATAAACGTGAGAAGATCTTCCTGGAGTTAAAAATGAAGTTGGTGACGACCAGGGTTGGCGTTGCCTAATGGAAGAAGGAAACTTTGGGATATATATTATGATGCAACTCATACATGTATAGGTTCTGTGCTTATGCAGCACGACAGCGTAATTTCGAATACATTTGGATAGCACGGTTCATCAGATTCGGATGGCCTTGGTAGTGCCAATGTTGTGGAACGACTAACTCCGACGGTAGTGTTCCTTCTGAAACTAGTTGTTAGAAAGTACGGTATTTGGTAGTAACGATTATTATGACGAATATGTATCGGGACGATGGGGCATGTTTCAGTTTGGAAAATTTGTTTTCCCCTTCTAGGGAAGGTATATATTTAGTTTCTTTCCAATGGTTAAACTCCCAACTTTATGTCAATCATTTCATTACTATAACTGTTTATGGTTCGACCAGCTCGGATGTTCCTAGAAATATTCTTTGGGTATCGAAATGGATCTTCTTAATGTTACCAGTGGGTGGATAGATTGACTGAAATTTCCCTAATCCTGGAAATGAATTGGACAAAATTTGGTAAACCTTGTCTTTCTGATTATCTGAATACGTCACCGAAGAGAATGGAAACTGGAGCGAACCCTATGGATTGGGTAGGGTAGCCGCTATGCAGGTTGGTAGACAGACCCCGATTATTACAGTTGAATGTAGGGATAAAATTATGAAGTTAAGATTTGACGGAAAAAGGGAAATGTAATTAAGAAACAAGCCGGACTGAGAAATTCCGGGATTGACTTAAATGAAAAGGTTGTATGCCAGAAGTGTTAAGCTTTTGTGGCACGTGAAATTGATAAGAATAGCTGAAAGAATAAAAGTAAAAGAAAGGTGACCGGAGATGGTACCGAGAAGTCGATTGAGACTTATATGGAGTAAAGTTTTGAAAAGATCAAAAGGTATCAAAGTAGAAGGCACTATGCCAGCAATTGCTAGAAAAGTAATGCTATTAGCCGACCCCTAAACTCACATATTTTAGCATGGCCAGTTGGGGCCAAGTCACTAAGGATTATCAAGTGACTAAACCGGCAATGTAAGGACAAAGCGGGGTTCTTCTAATCAAGTGCCAACCGCGAGGGCTTTTGATATAATATGAATTGAGATACAGGATGATGGATTTTATATATACCATGGACGTATTAGGATTGAGGATAGTGACCAATGAAGAGTTACGAAGATTGTCAAAGATGGTGCAGTATGATGCATAAATGTTATCTGAAACTTAGTGTCCTCAAAAGGAGCATTAGGCACTAAGAGATTCACGTTGAACACGACCAATATCTTCCAGAACATCCTTGCTACCATTACCAAGTTCTGTAGGAAAGAGCAGATAAACATGTGTTGTCTTTTGGGAGGGTCATATAGACTGACATTCGTTTGAAGGAAGAGGTAATCATTGAGCTACCTATAGATTATCAAGATGGGAATGATTGAAAAGAGACCCTTATTAAGGATATATGATTGGATTGCCAATTCTAGGATATAAGTATTCCTTGAAAATAGAATTGAGGATATAATGTCCATATATTAAGACGAACCCTGGGGGATGCACAAAGGATAGCATCACCCCTAATAAAGACATTGTAAATTCAGACGATATAAGTTGAATCGACCAAGGTATCAATAACCTGTAAGGATTTGTGGAAAGGAGTCTCGAAAAGTACATAGACAGAATTGTTATAGAATTGATTAATGATGTCTGATATACCCTATACTCAGAAGATATAGGAGGAATGATGAGGATGACCTAAGAAACCTTATAAGGGAAGAGGTAATATTCTGAACTTCAAAAGGGAAGTTTGGTAAGGAATGTATGACATAGTAACCATAAGGCTAGATGAAGCATGTGTGAAACCATGAGAAAGTATGGATTGAACTAATAAGGTTGAGATTATCCTAAAATAAGAAAGGACTAAGATAAGAAATATCCTAGATATGATTGGGAGTAACCATGATAAAGTTCCCACAGAAAGGTGGAAGCAATGATTTTTGGAAAAAGACTGGAATATGTTTTCTTTCATCTAGCAGAGTTCAAGGAGGATGCTTCCACCCTGAGTTGGAATAGATCCAGAAAATATTGATTTCAAGAAATTATTATATTCAGGAAAGGCCAATGAGGTGGCCGACACTTTAAGTATAAGAGAGTAAGTATATATGCTCATACTAAAGAGATAGAGCGATAATAAGAAGGACCTTGAAGGTCAGAATGTGATGGAGAAATTTTTGTTCCCTCTGATTATTATGCGAGAACCGACTATAAGGATAGTTTAAGTAAACATTCGACTCCTGATTTTGTCAACAGCGCCTTACCGACACTAGAAGGTTCTGCGACAGGCCAGACCAAATTCCCCAAGCGACTCTTCTGTATTTTAGAAAGAAAGAGGAGAAATGAGGTATCAAGGCATGACTGCCTACAGAAGAAAGATTAGTACTGATATAGATAAGCTAATTGGCATGAGGATGTATGACAAGCAAGTTTATGTTGGTGTATTTCTGTGCAAACAGGATAGAGAATTATGAGGTTGGCAAGTGATTAAGCAAACCGATAAGCTTCTAGTCTTTTACTGGAGATATATGATTAATAATCTCACCAGCCTATTCCAGCTGCGATGCTGGAAGCTCTTCTGCAATTTTATCTGCTTCATGTAATATCTACGTCAAGTTCAGGAAGCGTTCCTTATGTATAGGGAATAGTGATTATTTTGTTTTCCTAGAGGATCTTGAATTGACAATTATGAAACTCGTATGTTTAGCTATTAAAACACCACGTAAACGATAAGCGATGGTGACCCTTCTGAGAAATTAAGTGATAACGACTGCGGAAATGTCGGAATGAAAAATAGGAATAGATTGTATTGGATCTAAGTTAGAGAAATCGACAAGGTTTATTATGGATGGTTTAAATTTGGAATGATGTGAGAAATGATAAGGCCATGATGGTGCATAAATTGATTATAGTAGAAATGAAAACCAAGTGACTGATAGAAATAAGAAAGAGTTGAGGATCAATAAGGGAGTTAGATATACGGACTCCTGAGAAACCCCAGCAATGAAGCTTGAAAGGTATATAATTGACCTGACAAAGTTTGTTGGTCACAATGGAAAGTTGAAATTGAAAGCATAAGTGACATACGGATTAACTCTCTTTAAGTCGGGAGAATTCGAGGAAATTTAGAATAGATTGATTGAGTAATAAGGAGACTCGTGGATCGAAAAAGTGAGTATTGTTAAGATTGAATAAGAGTATAGGTCCATAGAATGATGGACCGAGCAGGGAGGATATGTTGTCACGCGAGATTACGATAACGTAGTATTGATACGATCACGATTATTTTTCTTCTATGATGAACCTCTATAGTTCAGAGGTAAATTTTAAGTATGATATTTTTGCAACCATGAAATTTTCTATAAGTCTTGGGAATTCTTTTCTTCTCTCTTATTCATATTCGTTTTGAATTGAGAAGAACAACCCTTTAAGGAGGGGAGGTACTACTACGTGACTTTCTGTCTGTGTGATAGAAGTCTAAGTGGAATGCCATTAATTGTTTAATTGATTGTCAAGTACTAAAGGCTGGCCCCCTTCTGTACTAACTATGCAATGTAACAAATGTTCATTGATCATAGTGATCTCTCAATAAAATTTTCCACCTAAATACATATACATCGAGATTGCGAAGATTAAAGTGATTAGGAAATGCGTAACTACGAGCGAGGTTGTCTCTGAATTCGCAGCGCGATAGTGATACCAAAGTCACTACCAATACCAATAAGGAAAATAGAATATGACTGGGTAAGAGCATACCACAGATAATGTGTTGTACGAAAAGTAGCGAAGACTAATGAAAAAGGATAAAGGATGTATTGTAGCACTAGTAAGATGTGCTGAATAAGGATTGGGATTGATTAAGGATTGACTAAGAAACTAGAAAGTGAAATAACCAACAACTACCCCGTTTGTCTTCTACCTGATTCTGGGACGGAATCCTTTTAAGAAGGGGAGACTGTAAGAACCCGAATTTTCGGTAGAATTAAAACTCTTTATATATTGATGAAAGGATGAACAGTGACTCCGACTTCAAGGTATTAACAAAGAATGCAATGGGTTGATAACCTAGATTATAATAATCTATCTCCTAAGAAATAAGTTAGGTCACTCCAAAGAAGAAGGAGATATTCTCATGTCATCCAAATCGATATCTGTTATTAGTCCAGTGGTTCCGTGAAAGGGTTAAGGAACGCCCGAAAGAGAACAAGGACATTTTTACAAATATATAGGGAATAAAAGAGAATAAGGGATGAATAGTGTTTTTGGTAGAAAATGAGAATATGAGTTAGACGACGCTATATATAAGTATTCAGAACGGATTTCTGAGTTCGTATTCATGATCCAGGGACGAGATAAGTGTATGTAAACGATATCGGATTCAGAAAAATAGCACTTTTATTTTCTCCGAGAATTCCCTGGACACTACAAGACTTAAGTATTTATTAAAGGGATTTAAAGAATTTAAATTCGAGAAATATTAAGAAAGATGGAGATTAGTATTATAAATATTAAGAAGGTTTCCGGTAAAACCCTAACTAGAAATCTTTGAGTTATTCCTCCGAACGATCAATGAAATTGAGCAATAACCGGACAAAGAGACAAGCAGAGGAAGCTAGATGCATGCATGTACTACTAGAAAATATTTAGCAATCAAGTGGTGACTCAAGTAACTAGCACACTTAGAGATTAAACTAGTACTTAGCAATCAAACCAATGCTTAGCCTTAGCACCACCAAAGATCAACACATGTCCATGCCAAATACATCATTCCATGCATCATCACTTTATTAAAGTAACCAAGGATGAGATATTATCTAAACCAAGTCACTTTATGCATTATTTTCAATCAACCAAGGCAAAGAATACAAACTCTCTCCAAGAGCTTTCCATTCGGCCTTCTTGAAATTCCAAGGGAGAAATCCCACTTCCCACAATCAATTGATCTTGTAACTTTTATGGTGAGTACTATAATTCATAAAAGTAATCTCCATGAAATCTTAGCTTCAAATTCCTTTGTTTCCATTTTCAAATAAATCATTCAAGAGGAGCATGAATAGTACTCTTCAAGATCTAACTTTGTTTTTCTTGATTTCTTTGATGATCTAAGCCAGCTTAAGGCCACTCAAGGATAGATCAAGGCTTAATAAGTGCATACCCACCCCAATGAAGGTAAAACACACTTAAAACCCTAGATCTTACTTCGAGTTTTAAGCATGTTCTTGATGGATCTAGCTTAGTTATGATTATGTTCATGTTATAAGCATGCTTAGTTAATGATTTAGTGATTTAAGTAGCATAATGATTATTATGGTAAAGCATGACGTTCTTGGGCTTGTTGAGATGAGAATTATGTATAAATGATGTATGGATGCCCGGTGTGGCTTGGCTTGATTGTTGTGAATTTTAGAACGTTCGATTTATAGCCGTTATAATGCCGAAATTTCGTTAACCTTAAGAAACCGAGCATCACAGTTGATAAAACTCACTGTCCAGTTTAGTATTTTGCCATGACAAGCTAGATTATGTTATAAGCTTCGTTTTGATATAAAGTTCGTATGAAATGGACTTACGGTTTAGGAGTTATGATTAAATTCGTAAAAGTGGTTCGAAACCGTAAACGGAAGTTCGTAACTGAAATTGGAATCCTTTAATATTACGAAATGTTAGATATTGATTCAAGTGATATCAGGATCTGGATTGTTACTGATCAAGATACTGATGTTGACGTCATCAGTAATACGATGTCAGTATGAAGGTATTGTCAGTATTAGAAGCTGGTCATGATTACGTGAATATTCTCATCAGACCAGAGATCAAGGAAGATTGATATGTCGGTTCCTAAATTGTAGGAAGGCAGCTATCATACAGGATATGCATTCAGAGTAATATGTAATTGATTTAGAATATCTTGTAATTGATAGTGTAGCTGTGTATGCTATATAAACAAAGTTTAGGTTTTACATAATTGTAATCGCTTACACGAGTTATCTTGTAACCTAGCAGCTCTTAAGAACATAAGAATTTCTTAAGAGAGTTTTGTAACTGTTTGCACTAAATCACGCAAGCGTACGTGGTCACAAGTAATATATAAGGTTAAGTCCAAATTCGTTCCCACAGGGATCAAGTTATGGTTCTATTCAGTAAATATGCCTATGCAACAATGTATGGTTATTATGCACTGCTAAGACAATAACAATTTTGGGTTATTAAACTAAATTAACTAAGACACAAATTAACAAAACTAAGAATTAACTAACTAACAAGAATTAAAATCTAATTACGTCTGCAAGAAAAACCATGGAATCCTAACTTCATTAAATACTTTGCTTAGATCTGACGCCTTTAATCACTATATGCAATGGTTATGATATCTGATCGGACAACACGAAACAAGTACACGCTACCTGTCAGCATACGTATACTAAACTACCCATACATCCACAAAAGAGATAGAAGATAAATAGACACCAATTATGCTTAGACCCTATATGTCTATAGAATTTGAAAACATAACGGTTGAAGAGCAAGTTATCCATAAAGATCACATAGGGCAGTATAAGTATTTTCATCTCACACCACGAATCATATTGATAAACAATTATGAACCTATGCTAGCATGGCAAATTCTAAATCTCAAGATCCACTTTCACTTCACAAGAGATTAACAAATTAGATGTTCATGACGCATCTATCAATTAAGCATAACCATACGAGGATATCAGATATACATTACACACAGATCTTTAAAGCAATCAAGATACTAAAGCTCCATAAATAAATCCGTTAGAATCCCATGACAACGATTAGCTCATAATTGAACCTCTCGTCATCATGGGATCTGATGAAACCATGATAAAAACAAAGTATGAAAATATACAAATAAACCTAAGTAATTGATATGTAATAGTTCTACTCCTAATGATGATTATTTAATTTTACAAGGGTTGAATGTGTTTATATAGGCTCTAGACATCTTGCCCAACAAGAAAATACCAAATCAGAATTATAATAGAAGTACGTTTCCTAAACTGATGCTGATTTAAAGGGAAATTCGCAGCTGTCTTTCCTTCATTAATTCTGGAACGTTCCAGCTGCAATTGGGCCTCTGGACCACTTTAGAATGATAGAAAATCTCGTTATCTTCGCGTGGACTGCTTACGGGCCTCAAACGGAGTTGTAGAACTCAAGATATGGCCAAAACAAAAATCCGAAATCTGGCAGAATTTTTACGCGCGCTGGCTGCGCTGTAGCTACTGTTCATAGCGCTGGCTGCGATCCTTTGTGCGCTGGCTGCGCTCCTTTGGCTGCCGGGAGCTGATTTTGGCTGATTTTGCTCTATTTTCTTCGTTTTAACTCCGATTTTCATTCCGTTTCTTCCGGCTCTCTCACAATTTGATGTACTATTATTCTTTTAGCTCAAAACCCACCATTTAAGCATGGAAAACATCATCCCACATCCGACTCTTATTCCTGCACAAATTCACTAAAAACACATCAAAAACACCACATACTTGAGTTCAAGTCATCAATTCAAGCCGATACGAAGCATTCCAAGTGGATATAAAATCCACTTATCACACCCCCAAACTTAAACCGATGCTTGTCCTCAAGCATAACAATTACAACTAACTAACTAACTAGTACCACTTCCGTAGGTGATCACGGTTGCATTTGGCATATGCAACAAGCCCTTTAAACCCCTAGGCAGCCCTAGTGGACGAGTAAGGTCTCGTGAGGGCCTATAGCGAATGTACCCACAAAATCCAATGCAATGCAATGCATGAATGCAACTAATATGAAAATGCAAATAATCTAGTACTAATATCCTACCATACCTTCAAATCCTCTTATGCCATATCAACTTAAGAATCAAAGTAAATACGCAATGTCTTGGTGTCGAAAGTGCAAGTATTCACATAGTCTACTCAATGAACATGCATAAGTTCTCAAAAGTCCATGTCAAGTGTAAGAATAAGTTAGTAATCATGCTAAGCCTACAAGAGTACATCTTTGAGACAAAACTCGGGATCTCATACGCAAAAACAAGCAAACACTCACAATCCACTCACAAAAGAATATTCACTCAAGAACAAGGGTAAGTGTATCACTCAATTCCAACAAAATCATAAGCATGCTTGACATTTGGTATCAATCTAACTCTTAACACAACATACATCAATGACGATAATCAAAAGGTCTTTATTTGGGTTGTAACGGGGCTAGGGACAAGGTATGTCAAATAAGCCAAAACAGGTGAAGTGTCAAAAGCTAGTAAGTACCTTAATAAATCATACACAACACCCTATTTTCCCCCCACATAATTTTTACTAAAACAACACTCGATTGTCGACTGAAATAGGATCACAACAATACAAACATGCTCTCATAATATATTTTTCCTTTTTTTTCTTTTTTTTTCTCTCCTTTTTTTTTTCTTTTTTTCTTTTTCTTCATTTTTTTTCGAGAGCTAAATAAAACAATAATATAACAATAACAATGATCCCACAATTTATTACATATGCCGACTATCAAGTAAACAAACCCAATTTTCAATATTTCCCCCAAAAGTAAGACCAACAATAAACCCCTCCTTGCACACCTTATTACTCCCTTAAACACTCTACTAGCCTTTGACAATGTGGGTTCAAATTAATGTAAGGCCAATACAAGAAAAAGGTCTAGGCAAGTAATGTGGTATGTCACCGAAAAAATAGGATTAAGGTCAACGGGTTAACTAATTGATCATGTACACATGGTGTAGTAATATGGGAAAATATGCGGTTATTCCTAATTGCCTTTATCATTTTAATCGTCAAATAATGTCATACGTTTCAAGAAAGACCTCAAACAACTGCTAGCAATGCAAACAATCCGTGGACACTCAAGCAAACGAATAAATTGCAAATATGCAATAAGGCTCAAAAACTCACTAGGTGGAAAAACATACTCAATCCCAAGTAAAAATCTCTCTAATGCACCGAATTGTATTCAAAGCATGCAAACTAAATCATCTTGCACATATTCATGTCCTTCTAATCACTTACAACATTCAATAAGTCTACTAGCTTCAACTTACTAGTGTATGTGTGTGCACAAGAACAAAGCATATCACTTCTCAAACAAAAGCGTCAACAACACAAAATTCCTATCAAGCATGGGTGCAAATGCAACCATTATGAACTCACATAAAATACGAACATAAAAACAGAATGTCCTATATGAAACAAACGTAGATAACACAAACATAAATGCATAATTTACTACTACTAATATGCAAAGCATGAAATCCTACATGAACAAAAAATACAACAACAACTACTAATCCCTCAAACCACCCCCAAACTTAAAATATTCAATGTCCGCATTGAATTGAAAGTAAATACAAGGGATAGTAGAAAACATGCCTAAATAAAAATGCCGAAAAGCGTGGGTTGCCTCCCACGAAGCGCTTCTTTAACGTCAATAGCTTGACGTTACTTCCAAGCCTACCTTTAAGGATGATAATAGTTTGCCTGGTCATCTCTTCGCGAAACTTCATCGTCATCACGGCGGCACACTTTCTGCCCTTTCTCCTCGCTTGGCCTATTCGTGTAACAACTATGTCCTATTCCAATGCCTTCATCTATTGACCCAAAATCTGTCAATTTGTAGAACAACACACACTCGCGGAGTTCGCTTGAATATAATGGAGGAGGGTAAATGTAAATTGCTGAAGCCTTTGGTTCCTCAAAGAAAACTTCCTCCATTGGCTCTAATGCGCTACCTCCAAGTAGAAGACCTGCATCTTTCCCATGTTCTTCAGCCTCTTGGTTCGCACATACCAATTCTTGAAATTTCTGCAGCTCAACAGTGTCTGTCCCAAATAGTGCCCTTTCCAAATCATCCACCATCCTAACATGATCAAATTCCTCACACGGCTTATGAACGCTCACCTCACCTTGGAATTTGTCTTCCTCAATTAAGCATGCAGTACCTTGCTCCAAGTCACCGTTATTCTCTGGATTTGCCTCTTGTATGCATTGTTGTTTCTCTTGTTCCAAGGCATTCCTAACTTGAGCAGCTATTGTTTCCAAAGATTTGATAGACGCCTCGTTACTCTTTATACGCATCCTAATCTCCTCCAGAGTCTCTTGTTCCAATGATCTCACAGCTTGAGCAACTAGAATCTCCAAAGATTTGAGAGACTCCTCATTACTCTTCACAAGCATCCTAATCTCCTCCATAGTAGGAACCTCATCTGACTGAAAAGTAGGAGTAGGTTGCTGATGTTGAAAATCTTCACTTCCATAGAAATATGACATATCTGGAACATCTTGCTGGTACTATTGAGGATGGTATTGAAAATATGGTTGTTCCTCATAACTGACATATGGATCAACTCCTTCGTAGTAACAATATTGTGATGGATCATGAACGCCCAAACACCGCTCACATTGATAAGGCATGGATGTACTCGAATATGCCCACCATGGCAACTCCTGGCCTGCCATCTTTAAACACTCAAGTACCTGAAACACACCAAACTAAACAAGATAGATAAGAAAAACAAATCTGAGTCAGTGAACGCTAACGACCACTATTGACAAGCACATAAACCAAAAATAAAACACCGAAGATCCCCGGCAGCGGCGCCAAAAACTTGTTTTGCTATAAATCACGCAAGCGTTCGTGGTCACAAGTAATATATAAGGTTAAGTCCAAATTCGTTCCCACAGGGATCAAGTTATGGTTCTATTCAGTAAATATGCCTATGCAACAATGTATGGTTATTATGCACTGCTAAGACAATAACAATTTTGGGTTTATTAAACTAAATTAACTAAGACATAAATTAACAAAACTAAGAATTAACTAACTAACAAGAATTAAAATCTAATTACGTCTGCAAGAAAAACCATGGAATCCTAACTTCATTAAATACTTTGCTTAGATCTGACGCCTTTAATCACTATATGCAGTGGTTATGATATCTGATCGGACAACACGAAACAAGTACACGCTACCTGTCAGCATACGTATACCAAACTACCCATACATCCACAAAAGAGATAGAAGATAAATAGACACCAATTATGCTTAGACCCTATATGTCTATATAATTTGAAAACATAACGGTTGAAGAGCAAGTTATCCATAAAGATCACATAGGACAGTATAAGTATTTTCATCTCACACCACGAATCATATTGATAAACAATTATGAACCTATGCTAGCATGGCAAGTTCTAAATCTCAAGATCCACTTTCACTTCACAAGAGATTAACAAATTAGATGTTCATGACGCATTTATCAATTAAGCATAACCATACGAGGATATCAGATATACATTACACACAGATCTTTAAAGCAATCAAGATACTAAAGCTCCATAAATAAATCTGTTAGAATCCCATGACAACGATTAGCTCATAATTGAACCTCTCGTCATCATGGGATCTGATGAAACCATGATAAAAACCAAGTATAAAAATATACAAATAAACCTAAGTAATTGATATGTAATAGTTCTACTCCTAATGATGATTATTTAATTTTACAAGGGTTGAATGTGTTTATATAGGCTCTAGACATCTTGCCCAACAAGAAAATACCAAATCAGAATTATAATAGAAGTACGTTTCCTAAACTGATGCTGATTTAAAGGGAAATTCGCAGCTGTCTTTCCTTCATTAATTCTGGAACGTTCCAGCTGCAATTGGGCCTCTGGACCACTTTAGAATGATAGAAAATCTCGTTATCTTCGCGTGGACTGCTTACGGGCCTCAAACGGAGTTGTAGAACTCAAGATATGGCCAAAACAAAAATCCAAAATCTGGCAGAATTTTTACGCGCGCTGGCTGCGCTGGTGGAGCGCTGGCTGCGCTGTAGCTACTGTTCATAGCGCTGGCTGTGCTCCTTTGTGCGCTGGCTGCGCTCCTTTGGCTGCCGGGAGCTGATTTTGGCTGATTTTGCTCTATTTCTTCGTTTTAACTCCGATTTTCATTCCGTTTTTTCCGGCTCTCTCACAATTTGATGTACTATTATTCTTTTAGCTCAAAACCCACCATTTAAGCATGGAAAACATCATCCCACATCCGACTCTTATTCCTGCACAAATTCACTAAAAACACATCAAAAACACCACATACTTGAGTTCAAGTCATCAATTCAAGCCGATACGAAGCATTCCAAGTGGATATAAAATCCACTTATCAGTAACAGTTTTATATCAGAATTAATAGAGCTGTTATTGATTCATACTTGTATTATTTCTGTTTAAGTCGAAAATCTTATACAATTGTATTCAACCCCCCTTCTACAATTGTTAATTACTGGGCAACAGTTGGTATCAGAGCAAAACTGATTAATAGTAATCAGAAACGATCTTAAGATGTCGACAAGCAAGTATGAAAGCATTAAGATTCTCATTCTCAAGAAAACTGAGTATCTAACATGGAAGGTGAAGATGTTAATGTATCTGGAAGCTACTGATCCTGACTATCTTGATAGGATCAATGATGGACCATTTCTTCCAACAAGATTAGTTGCAAGAACTGAAACTGTTGCTGAACACTATGTCATCAAGGCAAAGAGTGAGTGGACTCCAGAAGAAAAGGCTCAAGTGCTCAAAGATGCAAAGGTAAAAAATATTTTGCACAACAGTCTTGATAATGTCATGTCAAACAGGGTCATAGCATGCAAGACTGCAAAGGAAATTTGGGATACTTTGGAAACTCAATGTCAAGGCACTGAATCTATCAAAAGAAATAGAAGGGCTCTGTTGATTCAGGAGTATGAGCAGTTCGATGCTAGATCTGATGAGAGCCTTACTGATATCTATGATAGATTTCTAACACTGCTGAATGATCTATCTCTAGTTGGCAAAGAGTATGATCCAGAGGATTCAAATACCAAGTTTCTAAGAGCTCTAACTGAGGAGTGGGATACTCAAGCTTCAATCATAAGGCATCAATATGATCTGAAGATGCTGTCTCTTGATGAAGTCTATGGGATGCTAAGAACCTACGATCTTGAGGTTCAACAGAGAAAGAACAAGAAAAATGTCAAAGCAAAATCTGTTGCTTTGAATGTTCAATCAAAATCAAAAGGAAAAGCTGAAGAAGGTTCTTCAAAAAAAGTAGAGTTGTGGAGTCAATTCCTGATGACTCATCATCAGATACTGATGCCAAGTCTGATTCTGATACTGATGATGACTCTACTGATTCTGATATGATGGAGATGGTAGCTATAATAGTCAAGGGCTTCAAGAAGATGAAGTTCAGAAAGGCAAGGAAGCAAGGTAGGTTCCAGAAGAAAACCTTCAATGCTGACAAAGACAGGTACAAGAAGAAAGAAGACAGAAGCAGCAAATTTGACAAGTCAAAAGTCAGATGCTACAACTGTGATGGAATGGGTCATTTTGCAACTGAGTGCAAAAAGGCAAAGACCAAAGCTCTTATCTCATCAAGCAAGGATTGGATGGACTCTTCCTCAGAATCTGAAGTAGAAGAAGTGAATTATGCACTAATGGCCAATACTGATGAGACTGTTGCTGTTGCTGAAACTAAGGTATCTGAAACCTTGTTTGATTTTGATACAAATAATGTCTCTGAGTTAAGGTCTTTTCTTAAGTCTCTGCATATCAGCTTTAGGAGTCAATCTCTTGAAAATACTAGAATAAAATCTCAGATGGCAGAGGTAACTAAAAGAAATGATCATTTAGAAGCTGAGTTAATTTTCTTGCAGGAAGTTCAAACAGAATGTGATAATGCTAAACACATGAAACTTGAAATAGAGTTTAAATGTAAAGAACTTGAAATGCAACTTAAGGATGCTAATGAAAGACTCAGAACTTGGACACACTCTGGAACAAAAACTCATGAGATAATTACAGATAAAAACTGGAAAGAGTGTCTAGGTTATAAGCCAGAGAATGAGAAAAAGAACAAGGAAAAGGTTGTTTCATCAAATCCAGGAAGAGTTGTTATCAATGACTCGACAAATCCAAAAACCTATAGATATGTTACAGACAGTACAAAGACTAAATTAAAGCCTGTGAATTATGTGTATCCAGAAAATTCCAAATCAATTACTGAAGAGGGATCCACTTCTGTACAGAATTCTAAATCAAAGTCTGTTCAAAACAAGAATGTAGGTCTTTTGTCAAAGAAACAACTGAGAGATAAAATCTGTGATGTGACAGATAAGAAGAGAGTCTCTACTGTCAAAAGAAACAGGAATGGTAAAGTTGGAATAAATAAGGAGAATAATTATAAGTATATTCCAAATGCACCAAGAAAGACATGTTTTAATTGTGGTAACTCTAATCATCTTGCTATTGACTGCAGGAGGAGTAAGAAGAAGACTACTGTTATTCCTAAGTCTGACATTAGGAATAAGACAGTATTTTATAAACCACAAAATCCCTGTTTTCATTGTGGTAGTAAATGGCATTCTATTTATATGTGTGAAGAATATCATAATTTGTACTACAATGTTTATGAGCCATTGCCAAAGTTCAATAAAAGTACAAATTCTGGCAAAACAAAGAATGTGAATTCTAAGCATGCATCTGTTAATTCTGATGATAATAAAATAAATTCTAAAGGAGGTAATCCTAAAGAAAAAGTTTTTGTTAAGAAATCTTCTGCTGCTAAAAATGTTAAACTGCATGCTAAAAGAACCCAACAGGTGTGGGTTCTTAAAAATTCTAACTGAATTCTTTGTTATTCTGATTGCAGGGCAAAAAGAAAAATGTGTTAGTCATGGATAATGGATGTTCTGTGCACATGACTGGAGACAAAACCTTGCTATTAGAATTTGAGGAAAAGGCTGGCCCAACTGTGTCTTATGGAGATGGCAACATTGGACAAACTTTGGGATATGGCAGTATTATCATTGGAAATGTCATCATTGAAAAAGTAGCTCTGGTGAAAGGACTCAAACACAATCTGCTTAGTGTTAGTCAAATCACTGACAGAGGTTATCATGTCAACTTCTATGATACTCATTTTGAAGTAATCAGCAAATCTTCAGGGAAGGTTGCTTTAACTGGACAAAGACATGGTAATATTTATGAAGCTAACATCTATACCAATACTGATGGACACTCTACATGCCTCATCAGTAAAGCGACTGTAGATGAAAGTTGGAGTTGGCACAAGAAGCTTTCTCATCTCAACTTCAACAATATAAATGAGTTGGTAAAGAAAGACTTAGTGAGAGGATTACCTAAGGTATTGCATACTCCAGATGGACTTTGTGATGCTTGTTAGAAGGCTAAACAAAGAAGACATCTTTTAAGAGCAAAATAGAATCCTCAATTGATGAACCTTATCACATGCTTCATCTTGACTTGTTTGAACCAGTAAACATAATGTCCATCAGTAAGAAAAGATATACTCTAGTAATTGTTGATGAGTATACTAGATATACATGGGTGTATTTTCTACACAGAAAGGACGAAACAACTGAGATACTTTTGGACCATGTGAGACTCATTGAGACTGGCACAAAGTATAAAGTCAAGATTTTAAGAAGTGATAATGGAACTAAATTCAAGAATTCAGCAATGGAAGAGTTCTGCAAATACAAAGGAATAGTTCAACAATTCTCTGCTCCAGGCACACCCCAGCAAAATGGAGTAGTTGAAAGAAAGAACCGAACTCTTATTGAAGCAAGCAGAACTATGTTGGAGGAAGATAAACTTCCTACATATTTCTGGGCAGAAGCAGTCAACACATCATGCTACACTCAGAATATTACACTGATTAACAGACATGGTGTAACTCCTTATCAGATGATCAAGGAAAAGAAGCCAAGTTTGAAGCATTTGCATGTATTTGGCTGTAAGTGCTTTGTTCTAAGACCTCATCCTGAACAGCTTGGAAAATTTGAAACTAAAGCTGATGAGGGCATCTTTATTGGATATCCATCATCAAGAGCCTTTAAAGTCTTCAATCTAAGAGCAAAGACAGTCATGGAGTCAATAAATGTATCTTTCGATGATAAGAAGATTACAGGAATTTCTGAAGACTTACATGATGATTTGATTTTTGCAAATGAAGCCTCCAAGAATTCTGGTGAAATCTTGTCAGATACTGAAAATTCATTAAATACTGATGAACCAGTTATTACTGATGAAATACAGATTATTGATGGGAATGCAAATGTTGAGGGGGAGCAACATCAAGAGACCATCAATAATGAAACAAATCAAACATCAGGAAGAGATTCATCAGAAATAGATTCAAGTGACAATTCTAACAGCAGATCAGAAACAGATAGCAATATCTCAGGGGGAGCTTCTACAAACACTAGTTCTTTTGAAGATAACACCAATCCAAGGGGAGCATCAAATTCAAGGAATGATCTACCACTAGCAAGGAAATTGACTAAAAGTCATACTCCTGATTTAATTATTGGGAATCCTGAAGTAGGTGTTAGAACCAGAAGTGCAACTCAAAATGAATGTCTTTATCATAACTTTCTGTCAAAGGAGGAACCTAAGAAAGTTGAAGATGCACTAAAGGATGCTGATTGGGTTATGGCTATGCAAGAAGAACTAAATGAGTTTGAAAGAAATGATGTCTGGAAACTTGTACCAAGGCCAAAATGAAGGTCCATTGTAGGTACAAAGTGGGTGTTCAGAAACAAGACAGATTCAGATGGAACTATCATCATAAATAAAGCAAGACTAATTGCAAAAGGATATTCTCAACAGGAAGGAATAGACTATGATGAGACATTTGCTCCTGTTGCAAGACTAGAAGCTATCAGAATTTTTCTTGCATATGCAGCCCACAAGAAATTTAAAGTTTTCCAGATGGATGTGAAAAGTGCTTTTCTCAATGGAGAATTAGAAGAGGAAGTTTATGTTGAACAACCTCCTGGCTTCGTTGATTCAAAACATCCAGATTATGTCTACAGACTGGATAAAGCACTTTATGGACTAAAGCAAGCTCCAAGAGCCTGGTATGAGACATTGGCTCAATTCTTACTGGAAAGTGGATTCAAAAGAGGTACAATTGATAAAACTTTGTTTTATTTGAATCATGGTAAGGATTTGTTGTTAGTTCAAATTTATGTTGATGATATCATTTTTGGGTCAACTAACTCTAAATTATGTGAGAAGTTTTCAAAGCTAATGCAGTCTAGATATCAAATGAGCATGATGGGAGAGATGAGCTATTTCTTAGGTCTACAAGTTAAACAGGCTGATGATGGGATTTTTATCAATCAGTCAAAATACACAAAGAACCTATTAAAAAAGTTCAACATGCAAGACAGCTCTACTACATCAACTCCCATAGCTACAGCTACCAAGCTTGATCCTAATCAAGGTACTGAGGTAGATGTAACTAATTACAGAGGTATGATTGGCTCACTATTGTATCTAACTGCTAGTAGACCAGATATCAT
The DNA here is from genome assembly GCA_037693485.1 of Kitagawia praeruptora. Classification (NCBI taxonomy): domain Eukaryota; kingdom Viridiplantae; phylum Streptophyta; class Magnoliopsida; order Apiales; family Apiaceae; genus Kitagawia; species Kitagawia praeruptora. Next base: position 123,288,350 of record CM075351.1, on the reverse strand, counting down.
GTATGCAACCTGTCTATGTGCAAGATTTCAGGCAGAACCCAGAGAACCACATCTTATAGCTGTCAAAAGGATTTTCAGATACTTGAAGGGCAAACCATCTCTTGGCCTTTGGTATGCTAGGGAATCTGATTTAATTTATGTGGTTATTCAGATGCTGATTTTGCAGGCTGTAAAATAGACAGAAAAAGTACTTCAGGCAGTTGTCAGTTTCTTGGAGGAAGACTTGTTTCTTGGTTCAGTAAAAAGCAAAAGTCTATCTCTACTTCAACTGCAGAAGCTGAGTACATTGCTGCAGGAAGCTGTTGTGCTCAGATCATGTGGATGAAAAATCAGCTAATGGACTATGGTTTGTCATATTCAAAAATACCTATTTATTGTGATAACCAAAGTGCTATTGCTATGACAGGAAATCCAGTACAACATTCTCTTACTAAGCATATCAGTATCAGATATCATTTCATAAGAGAGCAAGTAATGGAAGGGACAATTGAGTTACACTTTGTTCCTACTGATCAATAGCTAGCTGATATATTCACCAAGCCACTTCCTGAAGCTACGTTTACAAAGTTGGTGAATGAACTGGGAATGGTAAACTATGATAGTTTCTGAGAACAGAGAAATATCAAATACTGATGCTCATCGAATCCTGATGAATTTCGAATACTGATGAAAAGTCAATCCTGACATCAGTCAAACATTGAATACTGATGCGACGTTTCACTTATCAGTAATGTATTTCAGTATTCTGTTTTCTGTTCTATTTTCCTGATATACTTGTGACTTTTGAACTTGTTAATAAGGTGATTCCTATAATTAGTTTTCATGTTTATTTCTTTGATTTAATTATTTGAAGAACAAGTTCAATGCAGAAAACAATGAATAAGATTAGAGAAACAAAAAAAATTCATTGAAAATAAGAAAAAGAGTACATTCATAGATTACATCTTTTTGTTCTCTATCTACTAATCTATTCAACAGGAAAAGAAAGTCCAAACCACTCCATTGTTAGCAGCTATCCCAGATCCCATCTTTGCCACTTTGTTTGGGTGGAGGTTGAGAGGGATAAGGTTATTTTTGCTGACATATTCATTAACAATGGTTGATGGATTTGGATGAGGATGTCTTAGAAGAAAGCCATGCTAATGTTGCTTGGAGGGTAGCATCGATGTCAATCACTTTTGCAGATCTTTCTTTCTCGATTTCTTCGAGACCAGCATCCATCTGCAACCAGAGAGTCTCAAGTTGTCTCTCCCAGTTGAAAGCATCAAACTCTTCACGAGTGTAACTGAAGATATCTCTCTTCTCTACGAGATGGAGATTCTTCTCTTTGATGGTAAAACTCGACATTTTTCTTACAAAGATATTTATGAGAAGAGTTTTTAGTTTGCAGGTGAGAAGAAGGGTTAAGAAGGTAGTGGACAAGTCTCTAGGATTAAATAGAGAAGAGTGGAATGAGAATATGAAACGATTCATATTTCTGGTATTGGTACCAGGTATTTTTAGATTGTAATGTTTTAATTTCTTTAATTAAAACAAATTACCTTGTCTTATTTTTAATCACAATCTTATTTCTCGAAAACTACGGGCGCGTGTGTAACACTCTCGTAAGTATAAACTTATAGTTTGAAAATCATGTCACGTGTAGTTATCACCACTCTTACACGTAATTTACTCCATTACTTATGTGTGCACGAGTCGATTACTGACACCTGTCCTTGAGAAATCATTAGATTTGTCCAAAATCAATTTAGTTTTCTAAATTGATTCTTTTATTCTCAAAGTATCAGTATTAAATCGTCTCTCACCTTGTGCAAACATAAACCCTAATTGTTCGAGAATACAAAATCTCTCTGTTCAACCAAAATGGAAAATCAATTGTTTGCAAACAGTAAAGTTGTCATCAATGGTGTTACTTTTGCACCTAACAATTTCGTTGCTGTTCTTGATCATCAGGATTTATCGATTGATTTCCATATCATTCAAGATTTCGTAGTCTCAAGTCCGATTAACTATGCATTAACACAACCCTCCAAAGTTTCTTTCAAAAGTGTTATGCAAGTATGGTCAACAGCAGTTTTTAGTGATGGAATGACAACAAAGAATCTGTTCATGTCCTTTGAGTATAATGGTGCTACTTATAGAGTGACTCCAGAGGTGATAGAGAAGGCTCTTCATCTACCATCTCTCAATAGCAAATCAGCAGAAAGTATTTCGGATGCAACACTTCTTGATTTTGCAAAGAGTCTTGGAATCAAAGGACAGCCAATGAAGTTTGGGGATTTATATAGAACAAAACTTAAGAAGGAATGGAATTTCTTCTTTGATAATATCAGTCGCTGTTTTCTGAATAAAGTCTCTAACTTTGATGCATTGCCTTCAGCTCCAGTTCAAATTGGGTACTCTCTAATCCATGAAACTCCTTTTGATTATGGATTGTTTCTTTTGAAAGCCTTTTATGCTAGAAAAACAGACAAGTGTGGATATGTTTGTTTTATTAGATTCTTTCAATTGATATTTTCATATTTATGTCCCAATGTTGAATTTGAAAATGATGATCAATTGTATATCTTTAAGATTTCTGAAAATAATATCAAATCCTTGGAGAAATCTGATAAGGTGAATAATTTGGAAGGCAATCCTATTATTCCTGATAAGGTAAGGCTTCTTTTGACAAAGAGAATGTCTACTTATTATGGATCTATTACTGATGGTCTTGGACCTACTTCTGGTGCTCTGAGACAGGACACTGCCCATCCTGTTTCTAACCAAAGCACACAACCCAAACACACTACCAAACAGTCATCTACCTCTGGTGTCTCACAAAAGGCATCAGTTGTAAAATCAAAGAAATTAGCTAGATCTGATGTGTCTGGAAGACAATCAGGGTCAAAGAATTTCTCCACTCCAACCCACTCTCAAAAGAAGTCACAAGAGGGTGCACAAGGGGTCCTGGTTAAGGAGAAATCTGTACTTGAGATTGATCAATCTTTGATTGACATAGGAGTGTATAAGGAAACAGGAGAAAAGAGGAAATTCAGTTAGAAAATTGATTCTGAGTCTGATTATGATTCTGATGATGACAAATTGCCTTTATCAGTTTCTTTGAAGAAAAAAGGAAGTTGTTGCCAAAGAACTAGCCATTTTTGCAAAGCCAAAGAAAAGAAGGAGGTTACTTAAGAAGAGTCAATATTTCATTCCTCTAGAGAGACAGAACATTGAGGATGATATAGAAGACAATCAGAATCAGGTTGCATCATCGGTTCCTGACTCAACTACTGATCTTAATGTCTCTACTCCTGATACTTCACCTGTGAAGACTGTTGAAATCTCTGATTCTCCAGTCTCTACATCATCACATAAGAGGACATTGGATATGTCACTGGACAAGGTTGTTGGCATTGCTGTCAAACTTGGACAAAAGCCACCACCTCTCTATATGTAACAACAAACTACAGCAAAAGTTTTTGAATGACAAAAGAAACAGAGGACATCATCACCTCTGAAAGGATCTAGCCCACAAGAACCTGAACTTCAAAGTAGTTCAGCAGCTACTGCAGATCCAGTCACACAAGAACCATCCATTCAAAGTATGGATGCAAACATTGCTGAAGGAATAGTCCCACAAGAACCACTTTCTCAACGGGAAAGTGAAGACAGGAATATTCCTGCCCCACAAGAACCATCTTCTCAAAGTGAAGATGCAGGAAAGATCACATTAACAAAGGAGTTTCCTGACACTGCTCAAGGGGCTTCAGAAATTGAAATTGACTTAGTTCAAAGTCTGGCAGATAAAGCTGTTCATGCCAAGCATATTGCTGAATGTGATGATATACTGAAGGACATTGCATATGAGGGAAGCACACAAGAACCTTTGACTCAAAGTGTTGAAGAAGCTTCACAACCTCAGACTACACAAGAACCATCAGTACAAAATACTGATGCAAGTCATGCTTTAGTTGTAGTTGTCAATCCTGATGAAAGTACTATTGATCCAAATATTCCATTGCTTATCGAGCCACTTTCTGCAAGGCCAATGGAATCTTTAATCACTTCCTCAGGTAACACTTCTATCTCTACTTCTCTTAATACTGAAAGTATGATTACAGATAGACCTGATACAAGGGATACCTCTATCTGTATGACTTCAGACCACTCTTCTCAGCCACCTCTTATTTCTTTGAATTTGTTGAGCCAGAACCTTTCTAGTGAGACTGAGAGTAAACAATTAGAGAAAAAGAAGAGTGAAGAGAGGCAGTCTCCTGAACTGGCAAAAGGTGAGGTAGAACAGAGTGAGAAGTTAAAAACTTTTGGAGAGGTAGTAGTTACTCTTGAAAGTAACTTAGGTCATGTTTTGAGAAGTGATGAGATCACTTTAAAGAAAAGAGAGATTTAGGAAATCTTTCTATTCCCACTGCAGGTCTTCAGGAACCAACAGATCCAACTTCTGTTGATTTGAGATTGAAAGGAGTTATGAATCCTGAAGAAAATGTGGATGATAAACTTCTTGAGTCTGATGATAGATCAGATGATGATGATGATCATGCTGTTGATGATCCTGAGGCAATTCAAATGCAGGCAGCCATAAAAGCAAGTCTAGCATCTGCTTATGAATCTTCGAGTAGATACATGCAGTCTATTACTCAAGAAGAGTTCAGAGGGGAGTACAGTTCTACACTTCCTGCTGATACTCAAGCTGCAAGGGGATATGAATGGGATACTGAATGGAATCAGCCGAATGCTGAGATGAATTTCCATAATGCTCTTTTTCATTCTAGTCACATTGCCACGAGGATGTCTACTCCTGAGCTTAAGGCCCTTCTCAAGACTAATTCTCTTCTAGCAAAGGGATTGAAAAGTGAGATTGATTCTATATAGGATGATAATGCTAAAGTTCAAGCGAATATTCATACAACTGTTTCTATATCTACTACTGCTTCTCAAGCTCGTATTCTTGCTGATGATGTTAAGGCACTTGAAAAGAAGATGGAGTCAAGAATGGATGTCTTGGAATCGAAAGTTGACACTATTGATGAGACACTCAAGCTTATCTTATCTTTCTTTATTGAAGAAGCTGCAGATGTCAAAAAGGGGGAGAAGGTAGTCAAAACAAAATGTACACCTAATCCAGTTGTGAGAAAGGATAAGGATGATACTTCTGGAAATGATGGTGGTACTAGTACTCACCAACAACATGGGAAAGGAAAAAGAACCTCTGATGCTGGTTTAGTAAAGGGGAGGAGTTCAACTCAGACTCAAACTAATCAGTCAACTCATGTTTCTGAATCTAGAAAAAGAAGGCAAACTCTTTCTACAATTCTTGAAGGTGATGAAGATATGTTGATTACTGATGTACAAGATGCTCCTCACCTCTTTAAAGAAATTATCAGTGAATCAGGTGGAAGTGAACTTGTTTATCGAAACAGTGATAAGTTTCATCATTATCATGCTAAGAAGGCACTTGAATTAACTTCTGAAGAAAATCCTGATATGACTACTGATGAAATTGTAAAGGAACAAAACAGGATTTTTGAGGAGATTGCAAGACAGAAGGAAGCTCCTACTACAAGAAGAGGAAGAGGCAGATGAGGAAGAAATAGAGGCAGAGGAAGGAAACCTGTTCAAATAAGTACAAGGCAGACAAGGTCTAGTGGAATCAGAATAGAGGAGATTACTGAAGTTTTAAAGAAGAAAACTCCTTTATCTCTTGAATATTTTCCATCATCAAGTATCTTTGATGAGCCTGGTACAGAAGAAGAAGAAATTCCTTTAGAGAGAAATAAAAAGAAAGTTGAAAAAGCAAAGAAGGAAACTGTTGACTTTGATACTGGTAATGTTAGAAGATCTAGAGAAGTCAGAAACAGTGTGAATGATATTGTTGAAAGAGCCAACAAAGAATATTTTAGAAGGCTGATTAATTCTGAAAAGGATTTATTTATTGATAAATCTAAACAAGTGAAAGAAGAAGAACCTAGTGATCCATAAACAAAGAAGAGAAGGAAAAAGTGGGTTGAAGTTGATAAACTGAAGTATACTGGACCAGTTGTTTTTAAGTCTAGTAGAGTAATCTCAGAACTTCAAATGATTCCTGGACTTCAGAAAGCAAAATCTTCTGAATTTGATAAAGGTTCACCAAGGTGGATTAAGATGAGTTCTGATCTGAAGGGACTGGAACCTTACAATAGAGGAGGATTTGGTTCTAGGGATGCAAAATTCATACTTTTATTTCAAGCAGATAAACATTTTCTTACTAGAAGATTGGGTGACAAATTATCTGTTGATGATCTTTGGGAACTTGAATCTGTTGCGATTGTTGCATGCAAGATGGATGGTAAGATGATGGAAAAGTTGTTGTACTTTATGAAAGACAAAAGTGTCAAGAGACTAAGCATTCATGATGTATTGTGCAAGTCAACAAAAGAACTAAAATATGTTCTTTATTTGCTTGAAAATAGAAGCATTCCTGACAGAGAAGCTGGTGTTTAGAGAAACTGGTGTACTATGATCTTCATGAAAATAAAATCCAGATATGTGGACGGAGGATCAAGATATGATGGTAATTATACTCCCATGTTTTTTAACATAGAAGGACAAGAAGTAGAAATGTAAAAGGGTTCATATGTTAAAGAAGTAATTCTGAGGCAAGAACAGTTATCTTTGAATCCCGGTGGAAGAGATCTTGCATATTTACTGTTGGGAGAGTTGAATTTACCAAGAAGCTCAATTCAAAATCTCAGGGCTCGTATTTATCAGATTGAAAAGAACAATGAAGAAATCAGGAGTCTGAAGAAAAGAGTGATTAAGATTCTAGCAGAAAAGGAAGAGGAATTATTATCAAGTTTCTTGCAGATAAGTAATTTCTTTGTAAGGATTTCTGAGACTGAACCTGAAGATAGCTCATAGATTTTTGTTTTGAGTTTTTGATATCTTTGAATCAAATAATTTGTGCTTTATTTCATTAAGTACAAATTGGGGGAGATTGTTAGATATTGATTCAAGTGATATCAGGATCTGGATTGTTACTGATCAAGATACTGATGCTGACGTCATCAGTAATACGATGTCAGTATGAAGGTATTGTCAGTATTAGAAGCTGGTCAGGATTACATGAAGATTCTCATCAGACCAGAGATCAAGGAAGATTGATATGACGGTTCCTAAATTGTAGGAAGGCAGCTATCATACAGGATATGCATTCAGAGTAATATGCAATTGATTTAGAATATCTTGTAATTGATAGTGTAGCTGTGTATGCTATATAAACACAGTTTAGGTTTTACATAATTGTAATCGCTTACACGAGTTATCTTGTAACCTAGCAGCTCTCAAGAACATAAGAATTTCTTAAGAGAGTTTTGTAACAGTTTTATATCAGAATTAATAAAGCTGTTATTGATTCATACTTGTGTTATTTCAGTTTAAGTCGAAAATCTTATACAATTGTATTCAACCCCCCTTCTACAATTGTTAATTACTGGGCAACACGAAATCAGTGGAGAATCTTGATAATTAAATATTAGAGGTAAAAAGAAAGGTGTGAGAGAAAACCACATGTCGAATGGATCATTTTCCGATTTTATAAAAATGTTCGAATCAAGGATAAGTGCGAAGAAGCCCTTTTCAGAGGTAGCACTATTCACTAAAAAGCTCCTGCCCTGTTTTAGTGAAATCTGGAAAAATTGATCTTCTGACCAAAGTCAAATTTTGAGTTAGCTACCTTCTAGACATTCTCTAGATCATGTACGCGAAAACGGTGCGTCATTTGAGTTACGGTTATCGAGTTATGAACGTTTTAGTGATAGAGGTGTGAATAGTAAAAATCCGCAGTTGACTGAACTTCGAAAATACATTTCACCTATCTAGACCCATGTTTTCGAATTGGAAATTTTATGATAAATATTATAAATACCAAAGATGATTTTAGAAGTGGTTTCATAATTAAATACATTTCCGGTGATTTATTAAAAGTGTTGGAGTGTGAGTCACGGAATAGTAATTCTCAGGGAAGTCAACTCTAGAGGTACTATTTTGACCACCCATTTTGGCTAGATTAAAAGAGGAATTTCGAGTCAACTAAAACACGAAACTTGTTAGGAATTATCAAGACAACATATTGGTGGAAAGAACGAGGTTATAAACGATTAAGTAAGATATACGAAAGATCCGACATTAAGGATAGATTCGAGGTGTTTTGGACTAAACCTACGACTTAAGACTTGGTTGATTAACACGGACTTAGTATGAGTCTAGAGAGACCTCGTAGTGCCTTGTTTGTTAATTTCTTAAGTATTTAAGCATTCAGTTATAAGTGGATCGTATAGGGGATTAATGGAGTATTTTCTTTGACTTGTTTAGATTGTCGGACACCCTCAGGGGCCCCTATTACATCCAGAGTACCAGGCAAGTTTCCAATACCTTGGAACTGTTGTTATGATAATATATATGATTGTTGTATTACATATGACATAGCATGAATTCTTACTTTCGAGATAATAATGAATTACTTGTTCCCCTGAATTGATATTGGCCTATAAACTATATATGAATTATCAGTTATAAGCCGAATTACTTTGTTAAGACCCTTAGTGAAGGGCGTATGATATTCATTCTTTAAATATAGACCAGGAGTCGGTAATTTGTAATATAGGGATAGTCGTGGAATCCCGGAGGGACTTCAGTGACAGATTATTTGAGGAATATTACTTTTATGAAAATTATTTAAATTTCCGTAAAGTATTAATTACTTCGAAATTATTCGAGAAATGTTATTCGAACATTATCTCAATCGAGAAGTATTATATGAATATTATTTTGAATATTCATTCGAGTTTATTTATTTACTGAATATTATTTTTGAATATTCATTAGAGTTTGATTATTTAATGAATAATTACTTTGATAATCATTGGAATTTTATTCATTAAATGAATATTACTTTTGAATATTCATTTAAGGTTTATGTACTTGGTAAATATTATTTAAAGTATTCTTGGGAAGTTCTAATTATTCAAGGAATATTATTTCGAATATTCCTTTAAAGTTTTCATTACTAAATAAATATTATTTGGATATTCATTTTAGAATATTATTTGGCTATTGATTTGGAAAATTATTTGTTCAATGAATATTATTTGGATATTCATTTGGAATGTTATTTGTTAAATGAATATTATTTTCAAATATTTTTAAGGTTTGATTTAGTTAGTAAATATTATTTTAAATATTTATTTAAGTTTATTTATTTAATGAATATTATTTTAAATATTCATTTAAGAAGAGATTATTTAGCAAATATTCCTATTTGTTCATTCGAGGATTACTTACGAGCAATATTATGATTTAGTAATATTCCTGAAGTATTGTTGATTTAATAAATATTCTTGGAATATTTATTTAAAATATTCTAAATTCTTTTTATAATGACTTATATTAATTAAAGATTATCTTTTACCTTCAGATATGACGAAAAATATTTCAGAGTATTTTATGACTATTTTATTCAAGGGGAGGTTCCCAAACTTTATTTCCATTCAAATCTATCTTAAAGAAGATTTAAATACTCGCTCAACTTCCAAACATATATAAGGGGACCTCACTTGAGAGATTATTTATTGGACTGCCCAGTCCTATACTTGCTAAACTATCCTGTCACTCACATCTTGATTCTTTCAAACATCGATATGAATCTGTTTGGTTACCTCCTCAACGCTCGAGGGGTAAGAATTGACGGAACAAGTTTATATCCATTAACAAGCATCAGCTTGGGAAATACTGGTGAATTTTCCTTTCCAACTAGATACGACTACTTTGTGGAGTCCTATCAAAAAGTATTATACTTGGGGAAAGGGGGAGGAACTTTACGTTTCAGAGTTATGGATGCTAAATGAACTAGGAGATGCGTAAGTGACCAAGTGGCGCCGGTCCAGCAAATGGCCCAACCGTTGGCCGAGGGGGTTCCAGAGGGCGGTAGACAAGTAAATCCGTCGGTGCTTCCTTCTACATGTAGAGAACAAGAGGTGGGGAGAATAACATGCGACTGATCATCATATAAATGTTATGTCTCCTGGCGCGTCAAACTCCAGTATTAGTTCATCTCTCAATGTTGGAAATTTTCTGCAACATTATCATTGTTGGCAGGTTTGAAAAGTGTTTGAACTGGAATTGCAATATTCTTCCTTCAAGTTCCTTTATTATGAAAAATTGATAATATCTTGCTTATCTTTGACGTAGCTGATATTTCTTCGGAACAATTACATTTTGAGTTACCTTGTAACTTCATCAAATGTATTTATAATATGGCATATACCAATGGATGGCAAAGAGTATGTAATGGTTAATTGTAAACCTTTTGGGTTGTAAGAACTATATCTTGCTATTAATAATATTTGGTAATTACTCTGATTTCATCTCTGGGACTATAACAGGTGTATGTTATGTTGTTGTTTTGGGTCACAAGGTTGTAATTTAAATTATGTTGGTTTTGTGGATGGATACTGAGACCGTAACGACCAGATCCCTGACCCCGGATCGGGGGGTGTTACAGAAATGGCCCAACCGTTGGTCGGGGGGTTCCAGAGGGCGGGCGATCCGTCGGTGCTTCCTTCTACATGTAGAGAACAAATGATGGGGAGCATAACATGCGACTGATCATCGTAAATGTTGTGGCTCCTGGCGCGGCAATGCTCCCGTATTAGTTCATCTTCCAAATTGGGAAATTTCTGCAACACTGTTGGTGTTGGCAGGGTGAAAAAGTGTTGAAACTGGAATTGCAATATTTTTCCTGCAAGTTCCTCTTTTATGATAATTGAGAATATCTTGCTTATCTTTTGCATAGTAGATATTTCCACAGAATATATATTTTGAGTTACCTAGTAACTTCATCTTTTAAGTTATACTGGCATTTTGAATTGTTATATATTATCAATGTTTAATTTTATTTTTGGTGAGCTATTGCACCCCCTTGCGTTATTTATTTATATCACAACAATAGTTAGATCTGATGGCCGCACACGGCACACTTGGTGCAAGCAGGTGACAGCCACTGGAGGATTAACCGCTGAGATCATAGCTACCACTGTTGATTAAGGAGCTAGTGGTAGGCTAGATGATTGGCTTTCAAGTATCAATGTATTTATAATATGACATATACCAATGGATGGCAAAGAGTATGTAATGGTAAAATTGTAATTCTTTGGGTTTTAAGAACTCAAACTTGTGATTAATAATATTGATGATTACTCTGATTTCATCTCTAGGACTACAACACGTGTGTTTTATGTTGTTGTTTTGGGTCAAAAGGTTGTAATTTAAATTATGTTGGTTTTGTGGATGGATGTTGAGACCATAACGACCAGATCCCTGACCCCGGATCTGGGGGTGTTACAGAAATGGTATCAGAGCGAGCGTTATATATCCCAGAGATGACGCGATGTTAAAACAATAAATTCATTAAGATAATAAGAACTCTTGCCAAGTTCATAGTCAGACTACTTTATGTAGTACCGACATATAAAACCTTTACGGGAACTCTTAAGTATCATGATAGTAACTTAGCTCGTTCTCGTGTCGACTTGTAAGGCGGTAGACCTTGAGGCGTACGAGCAGCAGCATGGCGATAATTTATTATATGCCGGAGATCGGCTTGTTGATTCGATGGAATACCTTACTGAGAACCAGAAGGAGGTTTCAGCTAAAGAAGAGAATCCTGTTAGGAATAAGGAAATTTACCCTTGAGGGAATGAGGGCTGCGGCCAGAGAGACTGTAAGAGTTAAGGAATAGTGCTCAGAGAAGTGAGCGTAAAGAACTGAGATATTATTAAAAGACCTAAAGGTGCATATTGGATTCATAGCCGGACTACCGGATGTAGTACCAGCAAGTAAGACGGATTGGAAGAATTACTTGAGATCTTAGATGGGATTAGATAAGAATCTTTAGAGACTTTCAGAATAATGAGAAAAGGGTAGAATGATGCATGATTATCAAAGAGATAGATATATGTGGGAAGCAGAGTCCCAGGAATAATTGAGATAGAGGCAAGAAGTGTCATATCGTTTGATAAATGGGTTAAGTTTGAATATTGTCATCAGTAATTCGCCATGAGAAGACAGATTTCATAGGTTATGAATTATAAAACCAAATTGAGATTGCTGTGGTGGATTTATTCAGTGAGATGTCATTTTATGAATGGATCAACTTAGAAAGTAAAGATAGTGGAAAATGATGGGATGATTGGATAAAGTTATATAAGTAAATAGTAAGCGAGACAATGATCTCAGAACTTACACGAGGAAAGACCAGTGAGTCGATAATAAACTCGTGATAAGGATAGTGTTAGAGACTAAGTATAAGGTTAATCCAATTCAGTGAAATGATGAACCAGAAACATTAGATGCATGCGATTCAGAGGAATATTAAATTCTTTCTTTTCCTTGAATGGATTATGGTAGTTACCTTAAGTTTATTCCGACACTGAATCGTAAATGGATTAGGTAAGGCGAGCAGTGGTTAAGATGTGATTGAGAATGCTTTTAGATGAAACCTGAAAGAACATGTGTAGGCCAAGTTCTCGAAGTAAGAGTTTTGGCAAAATGAAGTCCAGTTAATAGGACATATGATCAATAGGAGTAATGTTGGTCGGCCCCACCAAGTTAAAGACAGTTTCAAATGGAGATTGGCCAACCACACTGGCAAAGGTGAGAAATTTCATAAGATTCACAAGGTATTACCAAAGATTTGCTCAGGACTTTACAGAGAGTGTAGTCCCGTAACCTGACTTATTGTAAGACTAAAAGTTTGAATGGACAAGATAAACGTGAGAAGATCTTCCTGGAGCTAAAGATGAAGTTGGTGACGACCAGGGTTGGCGTTGCCTAATGGAAGAAGGAATCTTTGGGATATATTATGATGCAACTCATACAGGTATAGGTTTTGTGTTTATGCAGCACGACAACATAATTTCGAATACATTTAGACATCACGGTTCATCAGATTCGGATGGCCTTGGTAGTGCCAATGTTGTGGAACGACTAACTCCGACGGTAGTGTTCCTTCTGAGACTAGATTTTAGGTAGACTAGTATTCGGTAGTATCGACTATTAGGACGAATATGTATCGGGAAGATGTGGCATGTTTTAGTTTGAAACTTTTGATTTCCCTTCTAGGGGAGGTATATATTTGGTTTCTTTCCAATGGTTAAACTCCCAACTTTATGTCAATCATTTCATTACTATAACTGTTTATGGTTCGACCAGCTCGGATGTTCGTAGAAATATTCTTCGGGTATCGAAATGGATCTTCTTAATGTTACCAGTGGGTGGATAGATTGACTGAAATTTCCCTAATTCTGGAAAGGAATTCGATGAATTTGGCAAACCTTGTCTTTCTGATTATCAGAGGACGTCACCGAAAAGAGTGGAAATTGGAGCGAACCCTGTGGATTGGGTAAAGTAGCCGCTATACGGGTTGGTAGACAGACCCCGATTATTACAGCTGAATGTAGGGATAAAATTAGGAAGTTGAGATTTGACAGAAAAAAGGGAAATGTAATTAAGAAACAAGTCGGACTGAGAATTTCCGGGATTGACTTAAATGAAAAGGTTGTTATGCCAGAAGTGTTAAGCTTTTGTGGCATGTGGAATTAATAAGAATAGTTGAAAGAATAAAAGTAAAGTAAAGGTGACCGGAAACGGTACCGAGAAGTCGATTGAGACTTATATGGAGTAAAGTTTTGAAAATATCAAATGGTATCAAAGAAGAAGGCACTATGCAGGAAATTGCTAGAAAAGTAAGCCAACCCCTAAACTCACATATTTTAGTATGGCCAGGAGAGGCCAAGTCACAAAGGATTAGCAAGTGACCAAACCAGCAATATCAGGACAAAGCGGGGGTTGCTTTTATCCAAGCGCCGATTACGAGAGCTTTTGGATATAAAGTGAGGTGATGCATATGTATATGATTGACTAGATTCTGAGTAAGAATAGAAGCATGGTGATCTGAGACACATGATGTGGGGATATTATAAATACAATGGATATATTACGACTGAGACAAATGATCAAGCCAATTAGTGTATAGAAATGGCCAAAGATTGCTCAGTATGATACAAAAATTTTGTATGAAGCTAATATCTTTGATAGAACCAAAAGGCACTAAGAGATTCACGTTGAACATGACCAATATCTTCCAGAACATCCTTGCTACCATTACCAAGTTCTGTAATAGATAGGCATATGTTGTCTTTAGAAGGCCATGTAGACTGGCATCTGTTTGAAAGAAGAAGTTAGCGTTAAGCTACCTATAGATTATCAAGATGAGAATGATTGGAAAGAGATCCTTATTAAGAATATAGGATGTAAGTATTCCTTGAAAATAGAATTGAGGATAGAATGTCCATAGATTAAAACGAACCCTGGGGGATGCAAAAAGGATAGCATCACCCCTAATAAAGACATTGTGAAATCAGACGATATAAGTTGAATCGACCAAGGTATCAATAACCTATAAGGATTTGTGGAAAGAAGTCTCGAAAAGTACATAGACAGAATTATTATAGAATTGATTAATGATGTTTGATATACCCTGTACCAAGAAGATACATGAGGAATGATGAGGATGACCTAAGAAACCCTATAAGGGAAGAGGTAATGTTCTGAACTTCAAAAGGGAAGTTTGGTAAGGAATGTATGACATAGTAACAATAAGGCCAGATGAAGCATGTGTGAAACAAAACACAACTTCTATATAGATGAGAGTCGTATGCTCTAACTTCTCTCTAACCTCTCTCTAAAAACCTAGCCTCCACAAAATCTAAACCTTAATCTACACCATTTCTTATTCAGATCTTCTCATTAGCCTTCCCTAATTCACCTTTCCTCTTCTAATCTTTCACCTCAAACACCATATTTCTTACTATATAATTATTTTCTTAATGAAGAGGGTTTCTTTTGCGGAGAACTTAGTGACTGTGATTCCTCCCCGTGCGAGAGGATCTGAAGCTTGCCTTCATGTGGGTAGTCTCATTAGGAGTCCGAAGAGGGTCTCCTTTTCAGAGAACCTTGTGACTGTGTATCCTTTGGAGGATGTCCGAGTAAAAAAGGATAGTGAGAGACAAGGGGTTGCTGCCTCAGCGAAAGATGTGTTTCGCACTACAGTCGGAACTAATGTTGATTTGGGAAGGGCGAAAGTTGCTGATAAAAAGCTACAATGGGTTCTCTCGGATCTAAATGACGTTTCAACCAAATCGAAAGATGGGGTTGTATGTCCAGAGGGTTTTCAAAATGTTGATACGCTTCTGGATTTGAAATCGGAAGGGTATTTTTCGAGGGTTTCATTTTTGATGACAACTCCATTGATGTTAAAGGGACTGAGAAGGTGTTAGTCTCGGGGAGGTAGCTTTTACATGAGAAGGTGTTCTCTCTCGAGATTGATAGAAGGATGAAGTTGGTACGAGATGTTGCAAGTAACACAAGTATTTTGCAAGAGTTTCGGATGGATTCCCGTAGACAAGGTTTCTGGAACTTTGTGGGAGATGGATTGTCTTTGGACAATTCTCTTTTGATGTTGATCCTGATTGATGTGGTTCGCACAACAGTTGGGTTGCTGGAGCAATTGACTGGCCTGGTCATGTGTCGTTCCTTATGGTTTTCACCTGGTCTTGGGACTCATGCCTCTAGTTCTAAGACTGAGAGGCAGCACAATCCTGTTAGAGTGAGGGTTTGTATGATGGGTGCGTATGTGGATGCTCACTATATGTTTGTCATTTGGTCGAAGAAGAAGACTGACGGATTTGAAACGGAGATTCTTGGTGGACCTTTTTTGGTTGGCCACTACAATTTGTGGCCACAGAAGACAATGAAGAACAGAGCTAAGGATGGAGCTTTTAAAAGGTATGATTTCTACTTTTCGGGGGGAATCTTTGGCGTGACCTTCTTCAAGGTTATTGTGGTGACCCAGACTATGAATAGTAAAGGGTTTTTCTATGCAAGGGGATGTGTCCTTTGCATCTCGGATTTGCTTGATAAAGATTCTAGTTTAGATTGGATTGATATATGGTCATGGAGACTAAGCCTTTCGGCAAATGGGTCCTCTGCTTTTGATGGTTGGGATGTCCATGTCGGGCGATTGGGAGATTTCCTACTTGATTTTCCTTGGATTTTTTCAGGAATTTGTACCCGTTGGCAGGTGGATGGTCTTATGGTTGTGGTGTATGCAAACAGAGCGACCAAGTTGAATGTTGATGAAACATACCTTCTCTCTGTTTTCTTGAAGTTTGATTTAATTGTTTGGTGTGTAGGGCTTGAAGTTCTGTTCAAGCGTAATCTTGATGTTTTTAAGTGGAAGTTAGTCATATTCTTCAATGGGTTTGACAATTTGACCTATCCAGGGTATGTCAAATTTGCTAAGTTTGGGTTTGTTATTGGCTCCTGGTACAAAGTGCGTGGGGTTGGGTATGTTCTGGTCATTTCTTTCAAACATCAGATGGCCGATGGCCCTCAAGAGGCATTGGCGATGATGTTCAGGAAGCAGAATGTTGTGCTGGGAGCCTTATTGCATGAGGTTCCTCTGTGGAAGAGACTTGTTTGTCATAGGCCCAAAGTTAATGAGGTGGTCGCATGCGGTCTGGCCAGAGCAGTTTTGTCAAGTAGAAGGTTGCACGTTGTTGGTGGAACATACCCCCAAAAAAGAAGGCTCGTTGGTGTATTGTCAAATCTGGTGGGAGCCAATGCAAAAGGGTTTTTTGCTTTAAGATGTGATGCCATTGGGCGTAGTTATGATGTTTTGTTTAAACTTTTTTATGAACATGTACTTCGGCTAGGTTAATTTTGGTTATCCAGTTTTGCTATGTTGTTGTCCTGTCTGGACAAATTTAGTGGTTTATTCTGTAATGACTGTATGTTGACTGCGCGGGGTATGCCCCTATAAGTGTTTTAAGTTGTTCCTTTTTGGTATAAAATTTTAATTAGCAAAAAAAAAAAAGAATGTGTGAAACCATGAGAAAGTATGGATTGAACCAATAAGTTTGAGATTATCCTAAAATAAGAAAGGACTAAGATAAGAAATATCCTAGGTATGATTGGGAGTAACCGTGATAAAGTTCACACAAAAAGGTGGAAGCAATGACGTTGGAAAAGACTGGAATATGTTTTCTCTCATTCAGCAGAGTTCAAGGGGGGATGCTTCCATCCTGAGTTGGAATAGATCCAGAAAACATTGATTTCAAGAAATTATTATATTTAGGAAATGCCAATGAGGTAGCCGACCCTTTAAGTAGAAGGGAGTAAGTATATATGCTCATACTAAAGAAATAGCGTGAAAATGAGAGGGGCCTTGAAGGTCAGATTGTGATGGAGGAATTTACGTTCCCCTGATGATTGTGCGAGGATCAACTATAAGGATAGTTGAAGTAAACATTCGATTCCTGATTTTGTCTGCAGCACATTACCGACACTAGAAGGTTCTGCGACAGGCCAGACCAAATTCCCCTAGTGACTCTCCTTTATTTTAGAAGGAAAGAGGAGAGATGAGGTAATAAGGGATGACTGAATACAGAAGATAGATTGGTACTGATATTGATAAGCTATTGGCATGATGATGAATGACAAGCAAGTTTATGTTGGTGTATTTCTGTGCAAATAAGATAGAGAATTATGAGGTTGGCAAGTGATTAAGCAAACCGCTATGCTTCTAGTCTTCTACTGGAGATATATGATTAATAATCTCACCAGCCTGTTCCAGCTGCGATGCTAGAAGCTCTTCTGCAATTTTATCTATCTGATGTAATATCTACGTCAAGTTCAGGAAGCGTTCCTTATGGATAGGGAATAGTCATTATTTTGTTTTCCTAGAGGATCTTGAATTGACAATTATGAAATCCGTATGGTTAACTATTAAAGCACTGCGTAAACGATAAACGATGGTGATCCTTCTCAGAAATTAGGTGATAACGACTGTGGAAACGTCGAATTGAATCTAAGTTAGAGAAAGCATCCAGGTCGATTTCGGATGGTTTAATTTTGGAAATGACGCGTGTTGTGGAATAAAAAGTAGGGTGTAATTAATTCGTGTATTGATTGCTAGGGATTGAGAGCTTCGAGCTTTAACGGTGGATGCTCTTGTTGTCGGGGACTAACTCGGTCCTAACAAGATGCCTACGTACCTTGATGAATATCAAGAATTAAGCCAAAACGTAGTTCTAGAGTTGCCTACGTTGTAATAACCCTAATGCTACAGTGGTCACATGAATAGTAAATTTCGAGGATTTAGAGAAATGGTATATAAGTACTCCATAATGGAAACGGAAAATGAATAAACAGAAACCATATTAGTGTTGTACATTGAAATTAAGTGATTCGAAATGACGATGGATTTCAGAAATTCCTAAATATGGATTTTTGAGGATTTTGACTTCCAAAGAGCTTCTATTGGATATTAAGGAGCATGGAAATATTAAAGGAATTATATATTGAGGAATTAGAAGATTTAGATTAAACCAAGGGATTATTAAGTTAAGAGAATACTAAGGGAAATTGGATTTGTAAATGATTTCAAAAACCACTGAGATAATGAGGTTTACTCGAAACGAACCACAATTAGACGAGTATGGAGACCAAGCAACCAAGATTAGTAATATAACAAGGATACATACCACATTATTATTATCCAAGATTATTAGCATAATACTTAGAAAATCAAGAAAAAAGGGATTATTAGATCATCAAGATGATGTCACATTCCACTAACACCATTTTAAGGGTAGATTAGTCATTTAACCATGTAAACATCAACCAAGATTCCACAAGACTCTAGGTTAATCAAGATTAAGAGAAGATAAGAGCAAAAACCAAGCAAAAGTCTCTCCCCCATCCCATTTCACTACATTCGGCCACACCAAGAAAAAAGAAGAAAAATAAAAATAAAAATCCTAGCAAACATCAACTACAAATCAAGAGGAAAATCATGGATGCTCTTGGAGGATAGAAAGAGAGATTCACAAAGTTTCATAGCCATCCATCATCATTTAGTAAGGTAAATAAATTCTCAAAGTTGAAGGTGAATAGTAAATGAATAGTAAAATCTTAGTATTAACTTTGTTTTAATGGCTCCTTTAGTTGATTCAAGCTAATTCAAGGTGGTTTAAGGATATATCAAGTTTTATTAAGGATCTTTAAAGCTTCAAGAAGGTATAATCACTCTTGTCCTTGTTTATTTATGATGGATATTGATGTAAGTAGCGGATAAGTGGTATAAATGTTAAGATTATGGTGATTTATGTGTTTGTAAGTGGTTTGAGTTAAATATGGAAGTGTTTGGGCTTGTAACCATGGCTGGTAATGAAGACCACATGGTGTAGGTGATGATTATTGTGTGTGATAATTGATTTGGAGGAGTTGGATTTATGGAAAGTATGAAATTATAGCCGTTATAATGCCCGATTTTCGTTAGGATGAAATCTGCCCTGTTTTGGACCCCTGTATCCAAACGATACCCTACTGTCTAGGTTGCCAACTGACCATGAAATGATAGAGCTTAGTTCATAGATTGTTTTGATATAAGGTGCGTTAAAATCTGATGAACGGTTTAGGAGAAAAGTCAGTTTTATTGAAAGACGTTCGGAAACCGAGAAAATGTAATTGTGTTAACTTTGAGGCTATGATCAACCTACTTAGACATTTTTAAAAATTATGAAACTTTGGGATGTTATAATGGGGTGATCAGAGAACCCTTAGCAACTGACCTTGTGTCAAATTTTGGAATTTATGAATTATGAGGATTTTTACAGTCAAGAGTGGTTGTTAAGGAAAGAAGGTAAATCGTTAAAAACTTTAATCGGGAATAAGAATGGTTAAGTCCTCGAGACCTATGGAAATAGTAATGGGACATTATAAGAGTGTTATTATATGAGCGTAGGTGGTTAAGTGGAATATGTTCTGATAATGATCTTTTTCGTGTTTATAGAGACTTTGGGAGAGCCACGAGTTATACTTCCGACTTACCGAGATCGAGGCAAGATCCTTCTATCCCTACTTTGAAAATTATTTATCCTCGGAATAAAAATGATATTATGGTATATATATATATATATGTGATGCTATTGTTGCTATGTTGCAAAGAATATATTTCCTTGATTTTGGGAAATTAAAGAGAGATGGATATGATTTATGAAATATGAATATAGAGATGATTACGAATGGAGCGAATATGCTCTATGGTAAAAGAGATATGAAAGAGAATGGTATCAGTTGTTATCTAGGGTTATATGGTTTATAATACTATATTAAAAATATTCTTTTTAGTATTAGTGGTTTAATAAATATTATTTGATTATTATTTACTACTCTTAAAATAGATGGAATATTTTAGGAATATAAAAGCATATTTGAATTCTTGAATATAAAAGAGATGTCTGGATCATAATCAAAGTATTATGTTATAAAAATATTTTATAGAAATAATGTGCGAGAATGAAAATGAGATGAGTGAATGATATATGGAAATGAAAGCGAGAAAATGGAAATGGGGAATGATATTTTGTAAATGGAATAACGATTTGACAAAAAGGGGGATAGCAACAAAAAGCGTAGGAGGCTGTGTGCGGCACAGTCCAGCAATCAATATTTTAATTCGGCCCAAGAGTTGCCGAAGGAGGATGTAGTGGTGTACCTTTCTCCAAGGGGATGTAGTGGTGTACCTTCCTCCTTCTACCGGTAGTAAAAAGGGACGGGTACGGAGGACGACTGATCATCGTGGCTCACGTATTCGGCAACAGTGGAAATCCCCAACGTTTTCTTAAAAGGAAAGAATTGAAAAGTGGTTTTCAGATTTTTATACTGGAAACAGAAAAATGATATGAAAAGAAGGAACTGTGTTACAAATGGAAGAGAAACTGATTTTATATAATGGTATAAAGTCGTTGTGTAAAAAAAAGGAAATGGAAGGATCATAATGAGATATAATTAAAATTTCTGTACTATCTTGAGATAATATATATATTTAGGAAGTGTGGATTATTATCTGAGTGTAGAAGAGGAATTGATATTATATTGTTGTATCCTTCTTTTCTTATAATAGAAAGTGGATGATGTATTATTAAATAAGAATGTTATACTTTCTTAAAGTCTATAATTGGTTTCCCAGCCGTATATACATATATTTAGATGTTTAAATGTTACCTTTTAGTGATAGAAATTATCTTGCTGAGCTATTTTAGCTCACTCTTGCTACTTATCTATATACAGCTAGGTATGCCGATTCTACGTAGAACGCCCCGCAAGAGTGTAGGGGGAAGGTGACCTTTTGAGAGCGCGCTAGCATCGACTCCTGAGGTAGTGATGAGGCAGACGGGTGCTGGGAACTTTATATATAATTAAGTGTGCGAGCATGTAATAAACTTTTGATTGTTGAAATGCTTCATGTCGAAGTATCATTCAGCAATGTATTTAAGTGTGAGCCTGGGTTGTAATAACTGTTAACTTTAAACTTTTATTGTGATAAATGTTGTTCTCTGAGCATATGACTGGTGTGTGTGTGTTTGTTATTGCGGGGTCAACTGCATAAGTATTAATTGTTATAAAAAAAAAGACCCAAGAGATATTGATATTGAATGGAAATTGGTCCGTGATGGCCCAGATTTATGACCCCGGATTTGGGGCTGTCACAGTTTGGTATCAGAGCTAAGAGTCAAAATGCTCAGGAACAAGAGTGATAATAATAAATGTATCAGTTATAATAAAAATTTGTGAACTTCCATCAAGTTCAGGGGTGGTATATCGCAGGTAGTATTTATTTTAAGCATATATTATAATTTTATGGACTGTTACTAATAGAATTTTATGTTTTATTATAGGGAGCGGAGATGGGTGAGCCGAGTCGAGATCCCCAGTGGCTAGGATTGTCCGAGCGGGAGATTGTAGACCTGTAGTTAGTAGGAGTAGAGGTACCAGATTATGCTACTGCTGACCTCCGGAGGAGGGTTCGTGCAGCGGCCCTAGAGAGACATGAGCAGAGACTGAGGGAGGAGGCTGAGGAGCGCAGGCAGAGGGATGTCGTAGCTATAGTGCCATACATTGGTAGACCTTCTTCAGGATCTGACGAGGCAGGTCCTTCTAGAGTGAGGGAGGAGATCCCCGAGGAGGAGAGGCCTTTGCGTAAGAGGCCTAGGTTGTCAGTCATAGCTGAGGAGGAGGAGATCGAGTGGACTGACATTCATGTGATTCCTACCCCTGTTATACCTGATCCAGTGCCCTAACCTATTCCATCTCCTCTACCTAGCCCTGACCCTTTTGAGGATCCAGCAGAGCCATTTACTCCACCGGGACACTTTATCTTGTCAGAGGATGAGTTGGAGGATGACCCTTCTGAGGATGCGGACACGGAGCCCGTTCCTCCATCTCCACCGGTAGTTCCATCCCCACCATTTGCACCTCCACCACCACCACCAGTGGATGCACCCCCACTTGTAGATGTACCTCCCCCAGTTGCTATGCCACCTCAGGAGGCGCCTATATTTCCAGCTGGTCAGTTGCCAGCTATTCTCTTGTCAGAGTACATTGTCCTACAGGGACAGCTGGAGGAGTCCCGTCGGACTATAGATACACTTGTGCAGAGGTTAGACAGAGCGAGAGGAAGAGGAGGTGTGATACCAGATGGGTTGTCTTTGGGCATAGTTAGTATCGAGCTACGGGCACTCGGTGATATTAGGAGGATGTTGGGAGACAGAGGGGATCCAGTATGGAGGGCTCAGATAGTTGATTTAGTCACCACTATGGTAGTGCAGATCAGAGACGTTGTCAGAGCGGCGTTACCATGATTCAGAGTAGTAGTTTTAGTTACTAATCAGACTAGTCATCTTGTGGATGTCATTTTGGGGATTAGGTTAGTTGTTTACTGTCTTAATCCCAGTCTGATTAGAGGACAGCTAGTAGTGCTTTTGTTATAGCGAGTTAGTATGTACGGTTATGCTTTTGGGGTTTTGAACCTTGTACTTTATGATGTATGATATTAGTAGTAAAAGACGTTGTACCCAAGTTGTATGATATTTATGTAAATTAATGAAGTTTATGTATTTTGCCTAATTTTATCGTATTTTGATACTAAGTGTTGAGATTCGAAAATATTAATGTATGACAGGTAATTGACTTAAATGAAAAGGTTATTATGCTAAAAGTGATAAGTTTATTTAATGAGGTGGTATTATAACTAGATATTAACTGTGATGTATAAATAAGTTAACTAATGGTATAGTTGTGCATATATGGAAATGATGTATGTTGTACCCTAAATTTGGGTGATTAATGAAGAATATTGCTATATACAGAATCATGCCGCCTAAGCGTAACAATAGAACGAATGCAAGAGAAAATGAGAGAGATGAAGGAAGTCGAAATAGACAGAATGAAAATACTCATAATGAACAAAATCATGAGGAAGAGGAAGATGAATCAACTGAACAACAAGGAAATCAGGGTGGTGACCCTTTTAACCAATTTATGGAACTATTGAGGCAGAATTTAGCTAATCCACAGAATCCGCCACAACCACCTGTTCTTCCCAACCAGGCAGCTAACTCCTTTCGTGCTTTTAAGTCATTAAAACCCCCAGAGTTTGAGGGAACTGTTAACCCAGTAGTAGCCAGATCCTGGTTAAAAGAGATGGAAAAAGCTTTTGAGATACTGGGGATAGAGGAAGACCAGAAAACAGTTTTTGCAGCCTATCTCTTAAAGGGAGAGGCAAATTACTGGTGGGAAACTGAAAAGAATCTAGAAGGAGCGGGAGTGATAACCTGGGAGCGTTTCACTAGGGTGTTCTTAGAAAAGTATTCCCCTAGGTACACTACGCCATAGATGGCCTATAGCTAGCAACCTTTTGGCGTGGGTGTTACCACTATGGGTGTTACCATAGCTATGAAAATTTTGACCTATCGCAACCTTTTGATTGTGGTGTACCATAGGTACAAAAGTATGTTACTTTAGTTATTAAAGGTGTTACAGTGGCTAACACCATGAGGTGTGTTACCATAGAGTATTCATTAACAAAATTTTAATTTAATTTAAAATTAATGATTTAATAATTATTTGACTTTAAAATTAATTAATTTTAACAAAATCATTGAAATAATAATTTTAAAACGGAACATTCCATCAAATAATTAAATTATTTATTTTTCATAAATATTAAATTTTGTTTATAAATTTCGAATAAAAAGGTTTTAAAATAAAGTATGTCCAAAAAATATTAAATTATGACTAAATTCATTAAAAATTTTAATAAAGAAAACTTAATTTTGTATAAATTGTGAATTATTACAAAATTACGAAAATAATAGATTTAACTATTATATTATATCAAGAAATTAAAATAAATTATTTTGCAAAAAAAATAAATATATAATATTTAAAAAATAAAAAAGGAAAGTACAATACTGAGCGGCAAACTGAAAATAGAGAGCGGCAAACAAAAATTAGAATTGGGGATAAAATTAGAGTTAGTAGCCTTCTCACATTCAGTTCTCTCAAACACTTCGTATAAACACTTCTCTCGCCTCTCTCTCACAATTTCTGTCACTGAGGGAAGTTTAGGGTTCAATTAGGGTTAGGTCAATCAAGGCTTGGTTCCACGATTGAATTAGGGTTCGAGCTGGGTTAATTGAAGTTTGGTTGAAGATTTCAATTAGTGTTCGAGCTGTGTTTGATATCAATTTCAGGTATAAATTTTTCTTTGTATGCTTGGATTTGTTTATATTTTGTGTTGCATGCTTCAATTTGTGTATTTATAACTTTATGTTTGTATTTGTATTTGTACAAATCTTTCAATTTGTGTATTTGTAATTGTGTTTGACCTTCATCTCTCTCATTCTCTCTTTGTATCTCTCTCCCTCTTTCTCCCACTCTCTCTCTGTATCTCTCCCTCTCTCTCCCACTCTCTATCTCTGTATCTCTCTCATGTCTTTTTATGTATCTCTCCATCTCTCTCTCTCCCTCTTTCAGTCTATCTCTTTGTATATCTCTCTCCCTCTCTCCGTCTCTTTATGTTTCTGGCTAACATTTCGTAACATGCTTATAAATAGTTTACATTTGAACCAGGACAAGCTTGCTATTAGTCTCACTACAGAGCATGGTAGGACACTGAAAGGTGCTAAAGGAATCGACTTATTTATTCTTTAAAAAGAACACTTAATGTATTGTTATATTTGTTGATTGTATAATTTTTAAATTTTCAGGTTGGGTTCCAAGCAATTGCAGAAGCTCTTGGTTTGGCAGGCCTCAAGGCTGTTATTGCTATTAGTGCAATTATTAATGGAGGACGCTTGGTAAGTTAAATAATTTTCTCGATTCCAATTAAAGGTTGTTTTTTCTTGGCTGAATTCGCAGCTCCTCAGTTATTTTCGCCATGAAAATAAATGCTTTATGGATGGATTCACAATGAAGTATTGGTGTAATGCTTGAGCCCTGTACTTCTGCTCTTAGCTAGGCTTAAGGTTTTCTGTATGTTTTAAAAAGTATAAGAAATTGGGATATAACTACTGGTTCTTTAGAAGTAAGAGAAACAAGATGAGGGCTATAATTATAACCTATAAGATTATTTATACTGTAATACCATTTGGCTACTATCCTGGGCCCACAACTGGTACTTGTAGAATTCTTTAAAGTCTATATCAACTACTAATCAATTCACATGTGTTAAATGTATACAGGCTGGGCTTTCAATGGCATTGGGAGCATTTTTGGCTAGTTTGCTCCTTGCCGAGACTGAGTTTTCTTTACAGGTGGAATCAGATCAGGTATATTGTAAATGTCTCAAATGTCTTCACCAGTACGTAGTTCAAGTCTATCTGTCATGACTTCGGAAGTTGTTATATATTAAAAATTAAAAAATAAAAAAAATTAGAATAGTATTAAAACAGTTTTTACTTAAAAAACAGTCTTTCTGTGTAAATACACCTCATTGATATTTTATATAGAAGAGCTGTTTGGCTTATATTTGCATTTTCATTTTCATTGTAGATTCCTTACTGTATACTGATGGATGGCCTAGCGAAGGCTAGACATTTACAAGAAGCGAAATCAATATTTGATGAGATGAATGAAAAACATGTGAAAAGTGGTATGGCTTCTAACAGATACAATACCTGAACTCTCTTATTAACTATACTATAGTCCTTTTGTATACAAATAATATTGTTTACATAGTCCTTTAGTACACAAATAATATTGTTTGTACAAGTGGTCAAACATGCATACTTGACATGCTGCAAATCGCAGAGTTGCACTTCTGAGATTTGAGGAATACGTAAGTGGTGTAATTAGAACTACTGGGTTTTTTTTTTCAATATATTTTATTGTAGGTTTGTAAAGCAGTGTGCTTGGTTAGCTGCTATTGCTCGAGATAACAAGTATAAGCAGTGTGTGCATCCTGCTATTTGTCAAAAGTGTAGAAACTATCAAATGCTTAATGTAGTGGTCCGGCTTATTGGGGCTGTTATTGTTTAAAAATGTAGATGTTTCCACACGTCCCTAAATTTACTATGTAATGTAGAAAACCAGGAATAGTTCCAACTCCTGATCCTTTGAGTAATAACCGGCATGTGCAACAAGTCTTTACCTCTGTACCGTCTTTGAATGATGCTACTTCTATTTTTGTTGAAACAACTTTGTATCTAACTCAATGTCTTCCCTATTTTACTGGTGAGCTTATGCTTTGCCCCTGTTCTATTTCATTGTCTAAGGATCTAAGCATGTTTGCCTTTTGACAATTTATATTTGTGACATATTTATGTATATTGTTAAAGTGGGGGAGTAGCCATAAGAATGTAAAAGCCCTTGTAGAAGAGAAACCTTAACTTTGTATTGATCAATTGTTTTTTACAAAGAGAATGAGGAATGAATAGAATGATTCAATATTAACCTCATCACCTGTTTGTATACTGTGCCAGTTGCTGTAACAAACTTGCCAGCTAATAGGAAACAGAACTAATCTGTAATTAACCACCAAGTGCAATGCAGTGAGTCCAATGACGTGCTCATTCATTTGGGAATAAATATGTGTTAATGTATAATATATTGTTTATGTAGTTTGGTTTTTACTTGTTCAGAAGGTATTACATAGCAGAACTAAATAGGATCATGACATTCTGGTTTTGCTTGCATTTAGTGGCTTAAAACCCAAAAATATCAATTTTACCGGTTTGTCATTTTAGCCATTTGCCAAAAAAATATGCTTATCCCTGTGGGTACTAAGTAAACACAATCTTATGGTTTATGTTAACTTTATAATTGACTGAATTGTTATAAAGACTGAGCTTGATCAAATAAAAAAGGTGCCTATATTATTTTTTTGCTTATTACCTATTACTACTTGATTATTGTCTTCTCAGGGTTTGTCCTTGTCAAAGCAAAAATCTTCCTGTGTGGTTCAAAATAATTTATTCCAGTAAATCTTGCACACACACACAGCTCATGCTTTAATTACATTACGCGTACTGTTGCAGGTTCATGCCAGTAAATCTTGAGAACATGTTTAGCAAATATGCGAAAACAGGCCCTGAAAAGATGACATATGAAGAGCTGTTGAACATGACCGAGGGAAATCGAGCTACTCATGATATTGTTGGTTGGTTCGTACATTTCTCTTGTCTATTTTAGTTAAATTGCAAATGCAAGTTAGAACCATATGATGATATTCAACATATTTAAAAAGTCAAAAGAGTTCATGCTTATATTTCTGCTAATTGCAGGATTGAATCTAAGGGTAGTTGGACAATATTTTAAATTATCGCAAAAGATAAATATGGCTTTGTGTCCAAGGATAATGTGAGAAGGTTGTTTGATTGGATCTTATTTGAAAAACTAGCCAGAAACTACCAAACGGGAGTTGATAAAAATATGGATGGCCTCATGGCCAAATAGCTACCCTCCTAGTCAGCATAACCTAAAAATGATTAATTATCATTTATTTTCAAAGTGGTGCAACAATTATTAATAATAATAATTTATAGAAGGTCGGTTACTGTTTTATTCCATGATTCTTGTGCATACTGTTCCAGTAGGATGATCGGTAGCAGTTCTTCGAGTCAGAGTTCATCCCTGAAACCTTATGTCACAAGAAACAAAATCAATGACTGGTACTATATCTAATTCTGTTTTCATTACTCTTTTATCTTTTAAAATTTACTACATTGTATGGCTCTACAAGGCTCTCATTTGGCCTTCGTTCCAGATTCAATATGGAAAACAAGATAGATTTAGTGTTAAATGTAAAAGATAAAAGGAAATGTTTAGATAGATTTGGTCATTTTTCAATCATTTATTGAGTAAACCTGTTTTTTATATACTGAATATAGGAACTATGATGCAGACTTATATAGCAGGAGATAGAGTAGCCAAGGCTGGTATAGGTCTGGTTATTGCAGTAAAGAGACTCCGACAAGAAAGCTTCCAAGGTCACAAGGAGTGGTACGTTTCAGGCAACACATGCAGATTTGAAGAAGGCCAAAGACAAGGTCATGCAGATTTTCAACGTCCTATACGCCTATACCTATAGCATCTCGGAGACGATGCAACTAAAAGATGGATCAAAGACTTCACATACATGGAAGCTAATTTTTATTGTTTTTGTGTTTCTTATATCGGTAGAATTGTAAAGTTAGTAAACATTCATTAAATAAATGTTCTTGTCCATTCATCAGATAAATGTTGCTGGTGAATTAAATTAGGACGTGAATTGTTGTTGGTTTATTTTATGGAAATTCAATATTCTGTTGGTGTACTTTTATTTTGTTACATTTATGGTGTTACAATAGGTAAAATGTGTGTTGCAATAGGTGTGTTGTAAGAACCCAAATTTTCGTTAGAATTAAAACTTTTATTATTAAGAATAAGTATGTACGTGAATAGTGTTGTCATACGTGAATAGTAATTTGGTGGATGAATAGTAATTTTGAGGATTAGGAAAAGTTTTCATGTCACCTATGTACGAGACGTAGAATGGATATTCCGAAGTCGTACTAGTGACCCATGGAGTAAATAAGTGTATGTAAAGACGATCGGAATTCAGAGAATCCAAACTTTATTTTATTCCAATTTTGACAGAGGAGTCAGTGATATAATAATTGGATTATTAATTGAGGATATTGGATATGAGAAGTCCAAGGAGGGATATATATTATGAGAGGAGAATGGGATTGAGGATGAAACCCTAGAGCTGAGGAATAGAGAATACTTGAGAAAATCGGGAGGACGTTTCCAGAGATAAAGAGAGAATAAACAAGGAATGTTGGATTTAATATTGGATTAAGAGATTAAGAGATATAATATAAGATTTAAGGAATTTAGATTCAAGGATTATAAAGGAGAATAGGAAATGGTAATATAAATACCAAGAAGATTTCCGGTAAAAACCCTAGGAAGAAATCCTTGAGATATTCCTTCGAACGATCATCGAATTGAGCAATAAACGGACAAAAGAGCAAGCAGGAAAGCAAGATGCATGCATATACAAGTGCATGACATACTAAGTAACCAAGGATACAAGTGCTAGTTACAAACCGAACCAATTTACTAAACCAAGTTGCATGAATTAGGGAATGGTGCAAGTTTTGTCAAAAAGGTGAATAGTGGTGTTGACATGGTCAAGGGGACAAGAGAGACCAGCTGATATACATTACTTACAAGCCTAATAATTCATTTCTAACACCAAAAATATCAACCAAGCAAGCCAAACACTTTTCTCTCTTTCCTTCCCCATTTTCCAGCAGATCAGATTTTTCAGAGCAGGGATCTTTCCGATTTTTTTTCACCCAGTTATACTCATTTAAAAATTATGAAAAAATTCACGAAGCTTCTGCACATCAAGATGAAGTTGTGGATTTAATTTCATAATTTTTAAAGATCGTTTGAGTGGTCAAATAAATTCGAGAAAATCGCTCTGTTTTTCCCCTTGAAGAACCCACTTCGAATTTTTGAAGTTTTGAGATTTCAAAATCCAACTTCCAACCATCATTTGATCTTGAAACTTTTATTGTGAGTCCTATATTTCATATAAATGATCTCCTAAGAGTCTTAGCTTCAAACTCCTTTGTTTCCATTTTCAAATAAATCCTCAAAGTGGAGGGTGAATAGTAACCTTCATAAACTAATCTTGATTTCTTTGATTTCTTTGGTTGATTTAGCAAGCTTAAGCACTCCCAAGGACTATACCAAGCTTTGTAAGGCTAGTTCATACTCTCAAGAAGGTATAACAACTTGAAACCCTAGTTCTTGTTTCAAGATTTAAGCATGTTCTTGGTAGATATAGCTTGGTTATGATTATAGTAGTGTTATAAGCATGATTAGTTAGTGGTTTTAATGGATCTAAGTTATATGATGATTGTGATGTTAAATCAGTGTTCTTGGACTCTTTGAGATATATTATATGATGATGAGTAGTATAGGTTCCCGGTGTGGCTTGGTTGGATTGTTATGATTTTTGGGAAGTCCGATTTATAGCCGTCGTAATGGCGAATTTCCTTAACCACTAGAAACCATGTAGGACAGTAAGTACAAGTTTCTGACCTTGATGAGCAATGGACATATCCTTAAAGATCTTGAGTCGTAGATCGTTTTGGCACGAAAATCGTAATATTCTGACTTACGGTTTAGGGGATACGACCAAAATTATAAAGGTTGTTCGTAGGCATAAGTGTTGAGTTGGTGACTGGAATTGAGACTCTTAAAAATGGAATTAGAACACAATATTTTCAGGATAAATACTAGAGGTCATAATGAAGATATGAGAGAAGACCGTATGTTAAAAGAGTTATTTTTCGATTTTATAAAAAGGGCGTAAGCCGAGATTGCGCAAGTGGAAAACCCCTTAGAAAGACCATAAGACTCACTGCATAGCCACTACCCTGTTTTGCAAATTCCGAAAAATGAGCCTTCTGACCAGAGTCAAGTTTTGAGTTAGTTACTCCACTGCCCTTTTATGATAAATATTACAAATACCAAAGGTGATTTTAGAGGTGGTTTCGTATTTAAATACATTCCCGGTGATTTATTAAAAGTGTTGGAGTGCGAGTCACGGAATAGTGAATCTCAGGAAAGTCAACTCTAGAGGTGCTACTTTGACCATCCGCTTTGGCTGAGTTAAAAGAGGAATTTCGAGTCGACTAAAACATGAAACTTGTTAAGAATTATCAAGGCAACATATTGGTGTAAAGAACGAGGTTAAAAATGGTTAAGTATAACATGGACTTAGACGAGTCTAGAGGGACCCCTTAGTGCTTTGTTTTGATTGACTTAAGTGTCTAAGTGTTGGACTATTATTGGATTGTATAGGGGATTAATAGCATTTTTTCTTGACTTTATTTAGATTGTCGGACCCCGCTACCAGCCGTTACTGCATCAGGAGTACCAGGCAAGTATACTAACTCTTACTCTATCATTCAGAGTAGAGATATTTTGTGTTATAAAATGTTCGTAATGGTAGTTATATGTGAATTATTATATTGAGGAGATAAGGGAAGTATGGTTAGGAGTAACTTACGTTTCCCTTTAGATGATGTAACATGAGGAGTAAATAGTGAATACGAAGTAGTGAGGAGTTGGATTTTCTTCAAAAACCCGGACAAAGATTTTAAAGAATTTCGCAATAATGAACCTAAAGGAAACATCACCAATAATCCAGCGTTTATTAATCAAGTAGATACTTGGGTAGCATTTACTGATTAAATGAACCTTATTCGTCTAATTAGATTTATTTAATTAGAAGAATATTATTTTCAAAAATGTTTTCTTAAAACAACTTTGTCCGGAGAAATATCAAAGTTGATTTACAAAATTATTCTATCGAGGTGATTACTTTTAGAGATGTTTTCTTCTTGCAATTTCTATATATATATATATATTATTGTTGAGCTGTTACTTGAATAATATTATTATGCTAGATGTTCTATTTTATTTCATGAGATGGTCCGTATTGTGGAACATTTATCGAGTTACTTCATTCGTACTCGAAGAGGAGATAATAAAGGCGTATTAATAATATCTTCATACTATATATTTACTGTTATTTAAGGGTGGAGTTATGTATATATCTATATATACTGACATGGGTCCT
The DNA here is from genome assembly GCA_037693485.1 of Kitagawia praeruptora. NCBI lineage: Eukaryota > Viridiplantae > Streptophyta > Magnoliopsida > Apiales > Apiaceae > Kitagawia > Kitagawia praeruptora. The sequence goes on along the minus strand of CM075351.1, from coordinate 123,256,264 downwards.
TCATTCTGGATTCATGGTCAGAACAATCTTTCATAAATATTTTCCTCCACTCATTCGGAAGGAGAACCAAATTATTGGAGGTGTATATCGTTCATTGTTTCTGAACGATATTGGAGTATTAATTCGTTTCAAAATAAATAAAGGTGCACGTGTTATTTCACCGTGACGCCTAAGCTATTTGTTGTTAAAGGTGATCGAAGATTCCGACACCTAATATCATGGACTGAAAGTGCGTAAGAGACCGGGACAGGGCCGGCTCAGCACACAAATCGATGAAAGTGCGTACGAGACCGGGACAGGGCCGGCTCGGCACATAAATTGATGAAAGTGACCGGAGTAACGCACCGGCCCAACTAAGGGTGAGGGTCCGAGTCTGTCGACTCATCCTTATGAGGAATATTATTGGATGGTTCGAGACGTCGACTGTCCTTTCTATCGATAGAAAAATTGAGATGTGACAATGGATTGATCATCCATTACTTGATGCAGCGTTCGAGGAAAAGTCCAATCATTGATTCTCTAGCTATTAACCGATGCCTTTGTGGTTCGGATTAACTGGGGTATCGATCTGAGAAGTTATTATATTATATTATTATATTGAGGAGTTTGAGCAGTTATCATGTTACCGTTGAGTAATATTTTGGCCTATGGTAACTTAAAACAGGGGTCTATGGTAACACAGTTTGGGGGTTGCTATAGGCCGTTTATGGCGTAGTGGTACCTGGAGAACCAAATGGAAATAAAGTTTCTAGAGTTAAAACAGGAAAACCTATCTGTGGCAGAGTATGAATCTAAATTTACAGAATTGTCTAGGTTTGTTCCTGAATTTGTGCGTACTGAAGAACAAAGAGCAAAAAGGTTCCAACAAGGATTGAAACCATGGCTACGAACGAGAGTGGCACAATTTGAGTTGACCGATTATGCTGCGGTGGTTCAGAAGGCATATATTATCGAGGCCGAGAGTGAACAAACCCAATTCGGTCGAGAGAACAAGAAAAGAAAATTTAAGGGTCCAAAGGGAGGTTCAAGTGAGGGAAGCTACTTTAACAAATTTGGTAAAGGACAAAAACCCCAGTTTAGAGGAAAGTCAGAGAATAATAAGGCTACCAGTGAGACTGTGAATCAGGGTGGTAGATCCACATGAACCTTTCAGTCTAATCAATTGCGACCACCATTACCAGATTGCAACACGTGTGGTAGGAAGCATATCGGAGAGTGTAAGATGTAAGGAATAACTTGCTTTAAGTGTGGACAGAAAGGACATTATCAGGACAGGTGTCCATCAGCTGATAAGGGTGATGTCAAGTGTTACCAATGTGGAAAACTAGGACACTTTGCTAGAGATTGTCGTTTTGGTGGGTCGTCTGCGCCAGGACAAAGTACAGATGCTTCAAACAAACCTACTGCCAGAGTATACAATATGACCTTAGGAGAAGCATTGAACATTTTCTTTTAGTATTTAAATTTTTAGTGTAAATGTTTGGTTAGGAATCAATGTGGTCAATGAATGGTATAGGTAGGTTGACAATCTAGATAAGGAAAATCAGTATCTGTTAGGGGTTAGAAATTCTATGAAAAGGAGAATAATAGTATTTTGGGGGTAAACCACAGACTTGTTTACATACGAACAGGAAATATATATTATAGGTAGTATTTTCTTACAATTGTTTCAAAGAATCTTATTCTAGTCGGATTTCTGGAAGATTTTACAGAGACAAGATATAATAAGATCGAAGTGTGTATATTTTATGTCATGATAGAGATCAACATAGGGATAAACCATAAGTGAGATACACTACCATTCAGGGGAGGCCAATGTGGTGGCCGATACCCATAACCAAAAGAGGAATGTTGATGAATGACAAGCAAGTTTATGTTGGTGTATTCTGTGCAAACAAGATAGAGATATTATGAAGGAAAAAGGATGGAGAAAGTGGTATAGAAGTTATAAGGTGTAGATGAAAAGGTATCTATGGACATTTCTGACGTGATTCCGGGACGGAATCCTTTTAAGGGGGGAAGGATGTAATAACCCTAACTTTAGTAATGCTACAGTGGTCACATGAATAGTAAATTTCGAGGATTTAGAGAAATGGTATATAAGTACTCCATAATGGAAACGGAAAATGAATAAACAGAAACCATATTAGTGTTGTACATTGAAATTAAGTGATTCGAAATGACGATGGATTTCAGAAATTCCTAAATATTGATTTTTGAGGATTTTGACTTCCAAAGAGCTTCTATTGGATATTAAGGAGCATGGAAATATTAAAGGAATTATATATTGAGGAATTAGAAGATTTAGATTAAACCAAGGGATTATTAAGTTAAGAGAATACTAAGGGAAATTGGATTTGTAAATGATTTCAAAAACCACTGAGATAATGAGGCTTACTCGAAACGAACCACAATTAGACGAGTATGGAGACCAAGCAACCAAGATTAGTAATATAACAAGGATACATACCACATTATTATTATCCAAGATTATTAGCATAATACTTAGAAAATAAAGAAAAAGGGATTATTAGATCATCAAGATGATGTCACATTCCACTAACACCATTTTAAGGGTAGATTAGTCATTTAACCATGTAAATATCAACCAAGCTTCCACAAGACTCTAGGTTAATCAAGATTAAGAGAAGATAAGAGCAAAAACCAAGCAAAAGTCTCTCCCCCATCCCATTTCACTACATTCGGCCACACCAAGAAAAAAGAAGAAAAATAAAAATAAAAATCCTAGCAAACATCAACTACAAATCAAGAGGAAAATCATGGATGCTCTTGGAGGATAGAAAGAGAGATTCACAAAGTTTCATAGCCATCCATCATCATTTAGTAAGGTAAATAAATTCTCAAAGTTGAAGGTGAATAGTAAATGAATAGTAAAATCTTAGTATTAACTTTGTTTTAATGGCTCCTTTAGTTGATTCAAGCTAATTCAAGGTGGTTTAAGGATATATCAAGGTTTATTAAGGATCTTTAAAGCTTCAAGAAGGTATAATCACTCTTTTCCTTGTTTATTTATGATGGATATTGATGTAAGTAGTGGATAAGTGGTATAAATGTTAAGATTATGGTGACTTATGTGTTTGTAAGTGGTTTGAGTTAAATAGGGAAGTGTTTGGGCTTGTAACCATGGCTGGTAATGAAGACCACATGGTGTAGGTGATGATTATTGTGTGTGATAATTGATTTGGAGGAGTTGGATTTATGGAAAGTATGAAATTATAGCCGTTATAATGCCCGATTTTCGTTAGGATGAAATCTGCCCTGTTTTGGACCCCTGTATCCGAACGGTACCCTACTGTCTAGGTTGCCAACTGACCATGAAATGATAGAGCTTATTTCATAGATCGTTTTGATATAAGGTGCGTTAAAATCTGATGAACGGTTTAGGAGAAAAGTCAGTTTTATTGAAAGACGTTCGGAAACCGAGAAAATGTAATTGTGTTAACTTTGAGGCTATGATCAACCTACTTAGACATTTTTAAAAATTATGAAACTTTGGGATGTTATAATGGGGTGATCAGAGAACCCTTATCAACTGACCTTGTGTCAAATTTTGGAATTTATGAATTATGAGGATTTTTACAGTCAAGAGTGGTTGTTAAGGAAAGAAGGTAAATCGTTAAAAACTTTAATCGGGAATAAGAATGGTTAAGTCCTCGAGACCTATGGAAATAGTAATGGGACATTATAAGAGTGTTATTATATGAGCGTAGGTGGTTAAGTGGAATATGTTCTGATAATGATCTTTTTCGTGTTTATAGAGACTTTGGGAGAGCCACGAGTTATACTTCCGACTTACCGAGATCGAGGCAAGATCCTTCTATCCCTACTTTGAAAATTATTTATCCTCGGAATAAAAATGATATTATGGTATATATATATATATATGTGATGCTATTGTTGCTATGTTGCAAAGAATATATTTCCTTGATTTTGGGAAATTAAAGAGAGATGGATATGATTTATGAAATATGAATATAGAGATGATTACGAATGGAGCGAATATGCTCTATGGTAAAAGAGATATGAAAGAGAATGGTATCAGTTGTTATCTAGGGTTATATGGTTTATAATACTATATTAAAAATATTCTTTTTAGTATTAGTGGTTTAATAAATATTATTTGATTATTATTTACTACTCTTAAAATAGACGGAATATTTTATGAATATAAAAGCATATTTGAATTCTTGAATATAAAAGAGATGTCTGGATCATAATCAAAGTATTATGTTATATATATATTTTATAGAAATAATGTGCGAGAATGAAAATGAGATGAGTGAATGATATATGGAAATGAAAGCGAGAAAATGGAAATGGGGAATGATATTTTGTAAATGGAATAACGATTTGACAAAAAGGGGGATAGCAACAAAAAGCGTAGGAGGCTGTGTGCGGCACAGTCCAGCAATCAATATTTTAATTTGGCCCAAGAGTTGCCGAAGGAGGATGTAGTGGTGTACCTTCCTCCAGGGGGATGTAGTGGTGTACCTTCCTCCTTCTACCGGTAGTAAAAAGGGACGGGTACAGAGGACGACTGATCATCGTGGCTCACGTATTCGGCAACAGTGGAAATCCCCAACGTTTTCTTAAAAGGAAAGAATTGAAAAGTGGTTTTCAGATTTTTATACAGGAAACAGAAAAATGATATGAAAAGAAGGAACTGTGTTATAAATGGAAGAGAAACTGATTTAATATAATGGTATAAAGTCGTTGTGTAAAAAAAAGGAAATGGAAGGATTATAATGAGATATAATTCAAATTTCTGTACTATCTTGAGATAATATATATATTGAGGAAGTGTGGATTATTATCTGAGTGAAGAAGAGGAATTGATATTATATTGTTGTATCCTTCTTTTCTTATAATAGAAAGTGGATGATGTATTATTAAATAAGAATGTTATACTTTCTTAAAGTCTATAATTGGTTTCCCAGCCGTATATACATATATTTAGATGTTTAAATGTTACCTTTTAGTGATAGAAATTATCTTGCTGAGCTATTTTAGCTCACTCTTGCTACTTATCTATATACAGCTAGGTATGTCGATTCTACGCAGAACGCCCCACAAGAGGGTAGGGGGAAGGCGACCTTCTGAGAGCGCGCTAGCATCGACTCCTGAGGTAGTGATGAGGCAGACGGGTGCTGGGAACTTTATGTATAATTAAGTGTGCGAGCATGTAATAAACTTTTGATTGTTGAAATGCTTCATGTCGAAGTATCATTCAACAATGTATTTAAGTGTGAGCCTGGATTGTAATAACTGTTAACTTTAAACTTTTATTGTGATAAATGTTGTTCTCTGAGCATATGACTGGTGTGTGTGTGTTTGTTATTGCGGGGTCAACTGCATAAGTATTAATTGTTATAAAAAAAAGACCCAAGAGATATTGATATTGAATGGAAATTGGTCCGTGATGGCCCAGATTTATGACCCCGGATTTGGGGCTGTCACATACGTGGCTTGATGCGCCCTCGCGGCGTAGTGACGTAGTGGCTTGTATGTTCTTATTCGAGGATTTAGCCTAAAACGTGGTAGGTGGCGTATGGAGCTGTGCCCCCAAAAACTGTTCTTATGAGAATGAGGGGTCATGCCCTTTATATAGGCTTGGGAGGCCTTGGAGTTAGAGTAGGGTTTGGGAACTTGGTGGGCAAGTTACCCACTCTAGGCCCGATTCTAGATCCTTTTTTTTTTTTTGCTAATTAAAAGAATTTATACCAAAGGAAACAGCTAATACATATCTAGGGGCATACCCCGCGAGACAACATCCCTCTTATTCTTTGTATCATGTTGATTCTAGATCCTTCCTGTATGAATTAGTTTCCGTGTCTGATTTGGTGACTTGGGAGCTACTCATAAAGATATTATATCCTTATTTGACTCTTATTTCCAAGCTGTTAGCTATCCCTCAATATTAATTACGAAATTAATATTTAATTAGGGTTTTGGGCCTCATTAATGGGCTTCATATTTGGACCAGGCTAGGTCCAATTAATGGATCATTAATTATGTCTTTAGGGCTTATTTTTAGCCCATATCATTTGCCCCCCAACTTCTAGGAAAACTGATCAGGTTTTCGTAGAAGTTATATTTGCCTTAATCGAGACTCGAGGTCGTTTTTATCCCTTACCTAGGACTTCTTAATTTTCCTACCCTTATATGGGGATTTTGGTTTACACTAGTGTTTCACATATATCGCCTTATTGTAAAGTGTGGAGCGACCTACACATTTACGACGATTGGCCTTATTCGAGACTTTTAAGTAGTGCTTGCTTTTAGCAATTTCGGCACTTTCATAAGGCTTTTATGCATTATTAGCATAAATTATTGCTCAATTTGTCAAGAAAATATTTCTATAATTTTCCTCATATTTTTCTGTACTTTTCCTAATATTTGAGGAATTTCCATGTACCCACAGGTATTTATTTCAATTATTCATAATATTTTAGGAATTTTCTTGCACCCACATGTATTTTTCTTTGTTATTCCTAATAATTTAGGAATTTTTATATACCCACAAGTATTTTTCGTAATTTTTCCTAATATTTTAGGAATTTTATTGTACCCACGGGTATTTTTCTTATTAATTCCTAATAATTTATGAATTTTTATATACCCACAGGTATTTTTCGTAATTTTTCCTAATATTTTAGGAATTTTATTGTACCCACGGGTATTTTTATTATTTATTCCTAATAATTTAGGAATTTTCTTGTACCCACAGGTATTTTTTGGATCATTCTTGATAACTTAAATATGCCATTCATGAATTATTTGGTCTTTCACGAGACTTAAAATAATTTTTGGGATCTCAATCCTGCGAAATTTGTAATTTTTTGTTGTTCTCGACAATTTCTTGAAAATAATTCAAAAATTTCAATTGAAAATATTCAATTTATGAACATGTGCATTTTGTAGGTGCATTTTCGCAATTTTGCATGGATTTTCTGTCAAATAGAAAAGTCCAGGGACAAATATGTCAATTTTGAAACTAGAAGGATCAAAATGTCGATTTATAAACTTGAGGCATCAACATGTAAACCATGCAAAGCTTGGGGTGCTAAACTGCACTTTCCCGTGTGAACACATTCCAGTTCGTGGTTTCTTCTCATGTGAGGGACAGGTCGTGTATTTTACAAGCTCAATTATGATCTCAATTCAGGTCGTCCAAGGATCCATCTTGGCAGTGCTCGTGGGATTTTTCGAGGTCATCTCCAACCTCATTTGAGGTCGTGAAGCTTCTTCTTCTTCTTTTTTTAAATAATATTATTGAATAATATTATTTATTTTATTCAAATTTTGAATAACTTTTATACCCAAATCAGGGGTGTCCTACCCGGATAAAATTTCGCTTGAATAAAATTCGAAAATTTTAATCGAAAATATTGAATTTGTGCACACATGCATTTTAGGGGGATTATTTCATAATTTTTCAGGGACTCTTTTTGTGAACATAGCAAAAGTAGGGGGTACTAAATTGTACTTTTTGTAAGACCTCATTTGAGGTCGTGTAACCCCTCATTTGGGGGCTGGTCGTGAGTTATGTGAGGTCAATTTATGACCTCATTTTAGATCGTCCATGGCCATGATTTGTCCCAGGTCGTAGACTTCACGAGCTCCCTCTGCGACCTCACTTGAGGTCGGGTAAGGCCTTCAATTTAGGCTGGTCGTGAGGCTTACGAGCTCAATCCACGACCTAGATTGAGCTCGTGTAAGGCCTTCAATTGAGGCTGGTCGTGAGGCTTACGAGCTCTATCCACGACTTGGATTGAGGTCGTGTAAGGCCTTCAACTTAGGCTGGTCGTGAGGCTTACGAGCTCAATCCACGACCTAGATTGAGCTCGTGTAAGGCCTTCAATTTAGGTTGGTCGTGAGGCTTACGAGCTCAATCCACGACCTAGATTGAGCTCGTGTAAGGCCTTCAATTTAGGCTGGTCGTGAGGCTTACGAGCTCAATCCACGACCTGGATTGAGGTCGTGTAAGGCCTTCTTTGGACACTGGTCGTAAGACTTTAGACCTCAATTCAAGAGCTGGATTGAGTTCTTCGAATGATTAGACCTCAACTACAACCTACATTGAGGTCTTGAAGTGCTTAGTCCTTAATTCAAGAGCTGGACTGTGGTCTTCAAATGCCTTCGTTTTGACATGGTCGTGGAGCTTTACACCTTAATCCAAGAGCTGGATTGAGGTCGTGTAGTGGCCCAAATTTTTAGAGATCGTGAGTTTCAGACCTCAATCCAAGACATGGATTGAGGTCGTGTAAGGCCTCTACTTTGGGCTGGTCGCGAGGCTTACGACCTCAATTCACGACCTAGATTGAGGTCGTGTATAGACCCAAAATATCAGTGGTCGTGAGGTCAACGATCTTAAACCACAACCTGGATTGAGCTCGTGTAAGGACCAATAACATCAATGGTCGTGAGGTCTACGATCTCAAAGCACAACCTGGATTGAGGTCTTGGAAAGACCCAATTTTTACCCAGGTCTTGAAGTTCTACGACCTCAATTACGAATTGAATTGAGTTCGCCACAAGGCTACATTTGTGGCTGGTCGTGAGGTGTGTGACCTCATTCTATGACCTCAATTGAAGTCTTTTTAAAGCCTCGTTTGTCCTAGGTCATGGGTCATCACAACCTCACCTTTGAGACCCAGAGGAAGTCACTCGTGACTTGAAATTCCAGCCCCTGAAGACATGGATTGAGGTCATATTTTTGTCCTTTCACTCGATTATAAGGCCCGCTTACTCCATGAGTGTTGAAAAATCCACATCTTTTTGCTCGTTGCTCAAATTTGAGCTTACAATATATCGAATCGAAGCTTGTTTCGAGCTCTAACTCCTTACATTATTTTTTTAACTTATTTCTCCCATTTTTGGAGCCTTCAAATGGATGGTACGTGGCCTTTTCGAGCCTTTGGTTGGACGAAACACGGTCTCTACGAGCTTTCATTTGGATAGAGTGGGGCCTTCACGAGCCTTCAATTGGGTGGAACGTGGTCTATTTGAGCCTTTAGTTCTTTACAGCCAGCTTCCGTGCCTCCGCGGCATCGTTTGGCAACCAGCCATTCTCAAGGTGTGCTTTGATAGGATCTATCCAGCATCCTCCTATCCCCATGGGAGCAATAAGCTTAGAATCAATTGTAGGGGGTTCTCAAATGGGTCTCGACCTCTAAAGAAGTATACTGAGATAAGGCATTGACCCTTGTATTCTCCTCCCTTGGGATAACGTAGCACTCGTCAAACTGGGCTATCGTAGCTTTCACAATCCTCAAGTATTTGGCCATATTCTTTTCTCTAGCCTCAAACTTTCCATCGACTTGTGAGATTACCAGCTTTGAGTCTCCACAGACTTTCAGGTTCTTCACCCCCAGGACTATTGTCAATCCAAGGTCGGTTGTCAGAGCTTCATACTTTTCCTCGTTGTAGGTTGTTTGGAAGTCCAACTTCAAGGCATACTCAACTGCGAACCCATCGGGGTTTTGCAAAATTAAACCTGTACCACCGGTTTTTTTTATGCCCCATCAAAATGGAGCATTCAATACTCCTTCTTCTCTTCCAGGGGCTTCTCACCTTGCTGACCTTCCTGGTCTATTACCTCCTGCCCCCCGACTTCTTGGTTGTCAATGGTATATTCAACCACGAAGTTAGCTATGGTCTGGGCTTTGATGGCCATCCTAGGTTTGTACTTAACATCAAATTCTCCTAATTCGATTGCTTACTTGATGAGCCTTCAGTTACATTGAACGCGGCCTATTCGAGCCTTAAATTTCATGGAACATGGCCTATTAGAGCCTTCAATTCCTTAGAGCTAGAAGCTTGTGGTTTCATCGAACCTTATTCCACTTAGTCTGATCAGGTGGAGTGTCCTAACCGGATGCTCAGATACGATAAACCTTGAGATTTGGGTTGTGCCAAGTCTAGGCACCACATTTCTTTCAAATAATTCCAACTTGTAAGAGCCTCGTTTTTGAATTGTCATCCATTTCTGGCTACAAGGATTGGTGGAAGTCCATATCTACGTATCACACTTTCCCACAGGAATTGTGTCATTTACTTGGTGGTTATCCAGGCTTGAGGTTTGGCCTCAGTCTACTTTATGAAGGTATCAATTGCAACTATCAGGAACTTCCTCTGGGCTTTTGCCATTGGGAATGGCGGAACTGATGGATTTCAACATTTCAGGGGATTGATAAACAGTTACGTGTTTTTGGATATCGATCGCACATAACTTCTGGCATCAGCCATCATGCCTGACTAGTAGAATCCAAATCGGATCATCTTTTGGGCAAGGGTCTTGCCCCATATTTCTAGATGAGTTTCTTTCAAGGCTAAATTCCCGTTTTGAGGCCTCAGTGTTCTTATTGACAACTTTCGTGCCTCCAAGGCATTGTCGGGTAACCAACCGGTTTCCTGGAGAGCCTCTGTAGGATCTATCCAATGGCTTTTCATACCTATAGGTGTTATCATCTTTTCTATCAACGCTTCGGGTCTCCAAGACTTGGAAGTAAGAACTTTCAACATAATTCTCCATCTCTGAGGAGGACAACATAGATAGGACATCAGCCTTTACATTTTCCTCCCTCGTAACACTCATTGAATTGAGTCAAGTTTCAAGTATTCTGTCTCGGTTCCAGCCCTGGCCTTGAACTCACCATTCACTTTTGGTGCTACTGATCTTGAGTCTCCACAGACTTTAAGGTTTTGACCCTCGGGGCTCTGGCCAAACCAAGTATGGCTATCACAGCTTTGCATTCAGCCTCATTGTTTGTCGTTGGGGAATCATGAACCCATCGGGGTATGTTCTCACTTAATTTGTTTTTGATTCTCCATCAAAATCAATCCAATACTCATTGAGTACCGCTTCTAGATTCTCCTTCTCTAATCCTTTGCCCTCCTGGGGTACTACCTCATGCCCCCGACTTCTTGGTTGTCAATGGTGTATTCAACCACGAAGTCAGCGAGTGTTTGGGGGTTTATTGTGGTTACTCTGTTCAATGCAAGACCTTTTTCACATAACAGATGGGTTTCTGAACTTTGTTTTCCTCTTTCACGAGGACGACACTCAGATCTGTATTAAGTACATCCCAGTATAGATACAATGACTTTACGTAATTCGGTTATGTCAAGTATTGTCAACACATGAGGTTCCGTGTCAAGGATTGCTCTACCCTAATCGGGGTTGACCTCAATTTCCATGTTTGGAGACCATCAAACCCAAAAAAATTCTGATCATATGCTGAAGGTGCATTAAGTTAGATTCAGTATCATCACGTGACGTTTTAACACCTCAAAGACCTCATAAGAATGCTCGATGTGATGTGCCTTATCGAGGCTATTGATTAACACATCATTTCCATGGACTTATATAGTCTTCCCACTAAGATGCTCAAAGATTTTATTCTTCAATCTTCAATATGTCGCCTTTTTGGGTCGTCACCTTTGTTGCATTGGTCAATGCATCGTTCCTTGGTAGGGGAAAGTAGTCACTAAGACATGCATCTTTCATATCAATGAAGTCAATACACATCCTTCATTCTCCATTGGCCTTTCTGCCTCTTGGAATTAAAATTTCTTTTTTTTTTTCATTTCATCGTCTCCCTATTCGGGTGGATGTCTAGTTTACGTAATTAATTGGGGATCAACCCCTTGCATATCAGCTACTCTCCAAGCAAATACAACAATGTTCTCTTGTAGGAATGCATCCAATTTGCCCTTCAAGGGCTTATTCATCAATGCCCTATGTGAGTAAATTTTCAGGTTCTTCGGGAACTAGGGGAGTGGGGACTAAGTCCTAGGTAGGCTTTCCTCTTGTTTCTCATCTTTTGGGACATCCATGTCTTCAATCGGGAAGACCTGCCCCCGACTTCATCAGGCCTCAAGGCGGCTGGATATCAATTCTTTGTTATTGTCTGATCTCTCTTTTCTTCATCAACTCCATTCCTTGTAGGATTCTTGATCATCAGGTCTTATCTTGAGGCAACCACCTTAAGGGTATGCAAGCCTGTCCTTCCAAGGATAACATTGTAAGCGAAAGTTGCTTTAACCAAAAAAGGTTCAACATCTGATTGGCCTCCCTAGGCTTCCGTCCTGTTATCATGGACAACCGAATAGTTCCTTCAACTCTCGACTCGACTCCGTTAAACCCATAGACGGGCATGTTGGAGGGGGTTAATTGAGAATCGTTGTATCCCATCTTCGAGAATGCCAGATATCCACTGATATTCCATTGTCTATCGAGACTCCTTTCACTTGCGAGTTGCCTATCACAGGTGTTATGACCAACGGGTCATCATGGAGGCACTTCCACCCTTTCAAGTCAGAATCATCAAAGACAATTGTTATTTCGGTATTTGCTCGCTATGGAGCTTCTCCTATGATATGCATAACTTCTCGAGCACAAGCTTTACAAGAGCTCCTTATATTCCTGACCGCCGTCGGGCCTTCAAAAATCACGTTTATCATCGGCCCCCTAGGGCTATGGATTGGGATCTCGATCAGCATCCTTCCTTCCATAATCTCTTCTTTAGGTTCCCCTGTTGGCCATCTTTGATGAACTTATTCAACTTTTCTCTTTGGATCAGAAACTTGATCTTGTGTTTCAGCTGTCTATAATCGTGAATGTTATTCCCCCATGTCTTATGGAACTGACTATATTGATTCTTGTTTCTCTTCCCGGGATCAGCCCTTAATGGCTTCGGCCATCAGAGATTCTTGTTTCTCAATGTCCATCAGGACTTGGGTGTTGGGAGTATTCAAACGTGCATAGCTGGTGAACCTCGGTCCTTTGTTTCTCTTCTTCCAGGTAGAGTCAGAGCCTTTACTTATTCGAGGATACCTATCCTTTTCATCAATAAACGGGGCGAACAATGCCCTTTCTAGTCCTTTAAAGGAGTCGATTGAGTTTGAGGGCAACCGACTATACCATCATTGTGTCATGGCCCCCAAGGTTTTAGGGAGCGTCCTATACTTGATTGCGTCAATCACGGGTTAAAATTAGTAGTGCATTGGAGTATGTCCTCACATGATTAATGGGATCTCCTGCCTCATCACATGCCTCGATGGTGGGCATCTTGAATTTCCTTGATATATGAGCATTCATTATCTCATTGGTGAAGGACGGGATTGGATCATCATGACCTCATATGGGCATCGAGTCATCGGGATCAGCCCTTTGTGTATCGACCCTTCTCCTCCTAGGGGTATCACTTGAATTAAAAACCTTGGGGATCCTAGCCCTTGGGGGCTGCCTAGCCTATTGTATTTCCAAGTTTTTCTTTAATTTTCAGATATGGCTTCATGAGCGAGTATCCACCCCCCTAAAGTATTGGGAGCCAATTCTTTGGATCCTTGGGGCTTAGAAGGCCCTAACATTCCTTAGAGCTCCTTGCCTGGTCTTCTCCTATGATATCCCATTGGTGGGAACTTAAGTTCGTCGTGTAAAGATGGAGTTGGACATCTATAGTCCCCACGGTGTGCTAGAGTGAAGACACCACTATCCGAAGGGGATTCGTCCCTGGATTTATTAAACCCACAATCAGCTGTTGTGGATGAGTAATTTGAGCCCCCAAATCCTTTCGTTTATGGCCTAAAGAGCCGTTCCTTGAGTCTCTCAGGGTTAAGAACGTCCTGATCCTATGATGGGCTCCTTGCCTTGACGTCTCTTGCTAAAACGAACATCCTCTTCTTTATCTTCTTCAGACGAGAAATCGTCTTTGCTGTATGATCCGGATAAACTTTGATTTCCTCTAACAAGGGGACCAAGCCTTCAATATATTGAGGCACATACTTCTTATGAGTAGATCGATGGTTTTATCAGCAGTTGGGTACGATGACAACCCACAAACAGGGTTCCGATTTGTTGGAATTAACATGATGGTGGTAGCGATCCATGCTTTATGTGCTCTATTAGACAGAGGTAAAACCACCATCTGCAATTGGGAATTCTCTCCTTGAGTTAGTGGATTTTGGATCTCCCCTTGGGGATCACCCCTTGGAGACACGCCTCAGGGGGAGTCGTTCCTTGATTGGTAGTCGAGGGTAGTGGATCATCGTCATTAGTGCACAATTGAGACTTCTTTTTCCTGCTATATATGGAGGTCTCAAGCCTTAGATACGTGGCGAATCATCCCCTCATTGGGGCGGAAGCCCATAACTTGGGTTCTGATCTGTTAGTGGTGGAAGCACTATGGCAGAGATTTATAATCATGCTTGTCTATTATTGGGGGATTCGCCCCTTGAGAGTTTAGACTCATTCTTTGGACTCCATCTTCTTGGAGACTCGTTTAAATTCTTGTTCCTGGAGGGTTCAACCCTTGAATGGTGGTACATGTTGACTGCATACCAACAACGATGATCAGAACGTGAATTGAGGCTGGTGGATCATCACATCATTCGTGTATTTTCCATGGTTGACGTCCTCGTCCCACAGACGGTGCCAAATGTTGTGGAATAAAAAGTAGGGTGTAATTAATTCGTGTATTGATTGCTAGGGATTGAGAGCTTCGAGCTTTAATGGTGGCTGCTCTTGTTGTCGGGGACTAACTCGGTCCTAACAAGATGCCTACGTACCTTGATGAATATCAAGAATCAAGCCAAAATGTAGTTCTAGAGTTACCTACGTGGCTTGATGCGCCCTCGCGGAGTAGTGACGTAGTGGCTTGTATGTCCTTATTCGAGGATTTAGCCTAAAACGTGGTAGGTGACGTATGGAGCTGTGCCCCCAAAAACTGTTCTTATGAGAATGAGGGGTCATGCCCTTTATATAGGCTTGGGAGGCCTTGGAGTTAGAGTAGGGTTTGGGAACTAGGTGGGCAAGTTACCCACTCTAGGCCCGATTCTAGATCCTTCCTGTATGAATTAGTTTCCGTGTCTGATTTGGTGACTTGGGAGCTACTCATAAAGATATTGTATCCATATTTGACTCTTATTTCCAAGCTTTTAGCTATCCCTCAATATTAATTACGAAATTAATATTTAATTAGGGTTTCGGGCCTCATTAATGGGCTTCATATTTGGACCAGGCTAGGTCTAATTAATGGATCATTAATTATGTCTTTAGGGCTTATTTTTAGCCAATATCAACGCGATATTTGAAATGAATTATTAGGCCGCGATGGTTCATAGAGTGATTATAGTAGAAATAGAAACCAAGGGACCGATAGAAACGAATATGGAGTGGGGGATTAATAAGGGAGTGGATATACGGACTCCTGAGAAACCCCAGCAAAGAGGTAAGAAAAGTATGAAATTGACATTGTAAGTATTGGTCACAATGGAACGCTGAAACTGAAAGCATAAATGACATAAGGATTAACTCCTTTTAAGTTTGGAAAATTCGAGGAAATTTGGAATAGATCGGTTGAGTAATAAGGAGACTCATGGATCGAGGGAGTAAAAATCTAGACGGTTGAACAAAGGAAAGTTTAACCCCAAAAATGTGACGTTATTAAGTAAAGGTGATGGGTGTCTCGATAATGGGATGACGGTAGGGTTAAATGATAGAAGTGAATGAGAATTAGACAATAAGAAGGATGTGATTGATAAAGAAAAGATGGGAAATAATTACGGAATGTGAAGCAAGGAATGTTATGAATGGATTGATGAATGGGTTTTTCTAACGAGCTCTCGGGATGACAACCTGATAGTGTTAGTATTATGAATATGAAAGAGCCAGTGTCATGGCTTGAAATGTCAGTAATAATAATGTCAAGCGAGAAATCCAAGATTTAACCTGAGAGGTTGAAGGATTTTCCAAAAGTAAGTGATGCTAAGATCGAACAAGAGTATAGGTCCATAGAATGATGGATAGAGCAGCAAGGACATGTGATACGTGAGATTATGATAAAGTAGTATTTGATACGAATACGATTATTTTTCTTCTCTAATAAACCTCTATAGTTTAGAGGTAAATTCTAAATATGATATTTTTGACAATCATGAAGATTTTTTCTTTGAAATTCTTTTCTTTTTTTCTCCCTTATTTATCTTCTTCTAAGTTGAGAAGAACAACCCTTTAAGGAGGGGAGGTACTGCTACGTGACTACTTGTCTATGTGATAGGATTTTAAGTGGAATACCATAGCTTGTCTAAATTGCTTGTCTAGTACTAAAGGTTGGCCACCTTCTGTACTAACTATGCAATAGGACGAATGTTCATTGATCATAGTGATCTCTCAATAAATTCCTCTAATTCTATATATTGATCGAGATTGTGAAGATTAAAGCGATTAAGAAATGCGTAATTACGAGTGAGGTTATCTCCGAATTCGTAGCATGATAGTGATACCAATGTCACTACCGATACCAATAAGGAAAATAGTATATGACTGGGTAAGAGCATAACCCGGATAGTGTGTTGCACGAAAAGTAGCAAAGATTAATGAAAACGGATAAAGGATGTATTGTAGCACTAGTAAGATGTGCTGAAAAAGGATTGAGATTGATTAAGGATTGACTAGGAAACTGGAAAGTGAACTAAACAACAAGTACCCCATTTGTAGCACTAGGAGACTGTAAGAACCGAATTTTCGGTAGAATTAAAACTTTTTATATATTGATGAAAGAATGAACAGTGACTCCAACTACAAGGTATTAATAGTTCTAATGAATGAATGTGAATGGGTATAGATTCCAATAATTATATGTCATGAAGAATGCAATGGGTTGACAACCTAGATTAGAATAATCTATCTCCTAAGAAATAAGATATGGCATTCCAAAGAGGAAGGAGATATTCTTGTGTCATCCAAATCAATATCTGTTGTTAGTCCAGTGGTTCAGTAAAAGGATTAAAGAATGCCCGAAAGAGAACAAGGACATTTTTTATAAACATAAGGAATAAAAAGAGAATAAAGAGTGAATAGTGTTTTTGGTGGAAATGAGAATATTATTAGACGACGCTATTTAGAAGTATTCAGAACGGATTTCTGAGTTCGTATTCATGATCCAGGGGCTAGATAAGTGTATGTAAACGATATCGGATTCAGAAAAATAGCACTTTTATTTTCTCCGAGATTTCCCTGGACACTGAAAGACTTAAGGATTTATTAAGAGGATTTAAGGAATTTAAATGCAAGAATTATAAAGGAGGATTGAGAATGATATAAAAATATTAAGAAGGTTTCCGGTAAAATCCTAACTAGAAATCCTTGAGATATTCCTCTAAACAATCAATGAAAGGAGCAATAACCGGACAAAGAAACAAGCAGGAAATCAAGATACATGCATGTGCAAGAGGATAAGACCAAGTAACCAAGTAGTTACAAGAGTAACTAGCACACTTAGCAAATTAACCAAGTACTTAGCTTCATTTCATCATCTCACCACTAAACTTCAACACTTGTCCCTTGTATTGCCTCATCCATGACATAATACCTTTAATAAAGTAGCTTCATGGCCTCGATATTTTCTTAGCCTAGCAATAATACACATTAGATGAGAACAAAGCAAGCCAACCACCCTTTTCTCTCTTGGTGAACGGTCCCTGGCAAACATTTGCCAGGGAACTGTTTCCCAACATATGGTTTCTGGACCGTTGGATCGTTGATCCAACGGTCCTGATTTAAAAAAAAAATTACACCGTACCGCAGAAACTTTCCGCGGTACGGAGTAATTACAAAACTGCCCCCTGTTTTCACATCAAAAATCTACTGTTCACCGTACCGCAGAAACTTTCTGCGGTACGTGAACAGTGAGGGCAATTTTGTAATTACTCCGTACCGCGGAAAGTTTCTGCGGTACGGTGTAATTTTTTTTTTAAATCAGGACCGTTGGATCGTTGATCCAACGGTCCAGAAACCATTTGTTGGGAAACAGTTCCCTGGCAAATGTTTGCCAGGGACCGTTCCCCTTCTCTCTTTTCTCTCCCATTTCTAGCAGTTTGCATTTCCAGGGCAGGGGTCTTGGCGATTTTTTTTCACCTAGTTCTACTCATCTAAAAATCATGAAACAATTCACAGAGCTTCTACACATCAAGATGAAGTTGTGGAGTTAATTTCATAATTTTTGAAAATCGTTTGGATGGGTAAATAAATTCAAGAAGTCACCCTGTTTTTCCCCTTGAAAAAGGCACTTCGAATTTTTGCTTAATTCAAGAAGCAAAATCAAGCTTCCAACCATTGTTTGACCTCCAAATATTTATGGTGAGTTCTATATTTCATAAAAGTGATCTCTTAGAAATCTTAGCTTCAATCTCCACTTTTTCCATTTTCAAATAAATCATTGCAGATGAGGGTGAATAGTGATTTCAAGAACTAACTTTTGATTTCTTGATTTCTTTTGTTTGATCTAAGCTAGCTTAAGCCACCCAAGGACTAGATAAAGGTTTAGTAAGGCTCTAGCACTCTCAAAGGAAGGTATATCTCATCAAAAACCCTAGCTCTTACTTTAAGTATATGCGTGTTCTTGATGGATCTAAGTAGTTACGGTGTTAGCATGATTATAAGCATGAATATGATTGGGCTTTGGTGAAGGATAAAATAGTTTAGATGAACGGAAAGGCATTTCTTGGCCTTAGTTCATGGTTAAATAACATGTATATGTTGTTTGGAGTGGAAAATATTATTATTGGAAAGTTCGGAATTTGGAAATATTCGATTTATAGCAGTCGTAATGCCCGATTTTTGTTAAACCTTAAGAAACTGTGCATCACAGTATCTTTAACTCACTGTTTAGCTTTGTATTCTGATAAGCTTCGTTCTGATATAAAGATCGTATGAAATGGACTTACGGTTTAGGAGTTATGATTAAATTCGTAAAAGTGGTTCGAAACTGTAAACGAACGTTCGTAACTGAAATTGGATTCCTTTAATACTACGAAATCAGTGGAGAATCCTGATAATTAAATATTATAGGTAAAAAGGAAGGTGTGAGAGAAAACCACATGTCAAATGGATCGTTTTGCAATTTTATAAAAATGTCTGAATCAAGGTTAAACGCGAACGAACCCCTATAAGCATACTTGGTTATGATTTTGGTAAATGACTTAGAAAACGGGCGATAAATCTCGAGGTATAATCTTGGTTCGTAAACGACCGACCTTAGAACTTATACGACTTAAGTTTACACCAAGTATAAGTATGATGACATGTTTTAATAATGAGCAAATGTCGGATCGTATCGGTGTTAATAAGAGTACACAAAAAGGGGTGCATAACGAGATAACTTGAAAACGTGTTTAGCCTAATTTAAGTTATACTTAGCCTTTCAAAGTATAAGTGATTAACCTCGGATATTGTGAATATTGATAGATCACCGGATTGACCCGAGGCACACTACCCCTACAGGATTACCAGGCAAGTTTCCAATACCTTGGAACTGTTGTTGTGATAATATATATGATTGTTGTTATACATATGCCACAGCATGCATGCCTACTTTCAAGTTAATATTGAATTACTTGTTCCCCTGAATTGATATTGGCCTATATACTAGATATGAATTATCAGTTATAAGCCGAATTGTTTGGTTAAGACCCTTAGTGAAGGGCGTATGATATTCATTCTTTAAATATAGACCGGGAGTCGGTATTTTGAGATATAGAGATAGTCGTGGAAACCTAGAGTGATTCCAGCGACAGATTAGTATTCATTTTGAGAAATATTAATTATAAACATTATTTATATTTCCATAAAGTATTAATTACTTGGAAATTATTCGAGGAATGTTTTTTGAACATTATCTCAATCGAGAAGTACTATATGCACTAGTACAAAAAGGTCTTTTAGCGTCGCCACTTTTGGCGTCGGTTATATGGAGAGCCGTGGCCTATACATACTTTAGGCATCGGTTAATATCTTAACCGACGCTTAAAGTCATTTGTGTTGGACTTTTTGCGTCGGTCATGAAATAACCGACGCCTAAAGTTAAACCTTTAGCGTCGGTCTTTATTCAACCGATGCCTAAAAACGACTTTTAGCGTCGGTCATAGACAACCGACGCCTAAAACTAAATCTTTAGCGTCGGTCTTTACTCAACCGACGCCTAAAACCGACCCTTTAGCGTCGGTCTTTACTTAACCGACGCCTAAAATCGACCTTTTAGCGTCGGTCATAAACAACCGACGCTTAAAACTAACCCTTTAACGTCGGTCTTTACTCAACCGACGCTTAAACTGACTTTTCTGTACTTTATGTGTTGCCTTACATTTGACCGACGCTAAAAATATATTAATTTTAAAAAAACTAAATTATGTACAAATAATATTTTTATACAAATAATACGTAATTTCTATATACTCGGCTTCACATCACACTCGTTCCATTTTCAATCACTACTATCAACTCCATTCTCTTTGCTAATCGATTACAAATCTCTCCATTTTCACTTATCGATTAGTTAATTGATTCCTGGGCTCACTTTTATTCCTAATCAATTCCCACCACTCCGCTGCCAAAGATTTCTTCAACTAATCGAGTGCTTCTCTGTATCGCCGCTTTTGAAAATCTCAATTGTTTTTTTTCAATTGGGCTTCTCTGGGTTCGATTAGGGCTTATTTGGGTTCGATTAAATCTGATTTCTGGTTTGGTTGCTCGTCTGGTTCTTTTTATCGCCAAATTTTGGGGTTGTTATTAAGAAAAACAAATTTAGGGGTTTTGCTTGGTTTCTTTGGGTTCACTACGTTGCTGTATATATGTCTCCATTCATATATGTATGTATGTATGTGTTGTTTGTTATATATATGTAGATAAAAATAATATGCCAATATTAAACTAATTCAATATTTTGTTTTTTGCTAAGGGTAGGGGTTCCAAAGAAAACAGGTTTTACCGAATTTGTGAAGGTGGAAGAAATTGGTGACACGAAGACATATAATGTTACTGGATTTAGTATAGATGTTTTCAATGCTGCTTTGGATGCACTACCATTTAAGCTTGAACCTGAATTTATTCCTTTCGTTAATGACAGAGGTGGAAGTAATGGGACATACACCGATCTAATCAACAAGCTAAGTGGCACCAAGGTTAGTAGACAAGAGTAACAATTTATGCATTCCTATATTTAATCTACATATGAATAATACACATACTGAGGAATATATGTATGTTTCTAGAAGATTGATTATGTATAAATACGAGCCAAGTTTTCGTATGCAGAAGGCAGTTACCAACTCTGAATTGATTTCCATATGCCATTATGCCCTACCTGTTATTGTATGCTAAACTTAGTCAATATTTTGTTATTCATAGTACTACTGTTACACTCTAAGTTCTCCTAACAATTATCAATACTTTGTAAGAAAGTAGTGCTACTGACAATGTGCTGGTGAAAAAGGTTGAACTAAATATGAAGTATATATTTTGAGGAAATTCAATTTAGGTTGCAATTACATGTGAGGCTTACTGTTTTAATGTAGGGAGGTGGTTGGTGTGATACTATAAGAGACTGTGTCTTTCGTAAAATAAGTAGCCTTGGTTCTTCCAAGTATATGGCAAAGGAGTTACCATTTATTGGAATATTGAAGAAAATCCTGGTTTGTATCAACAAGACTAAGTTATTTGAAATTAGGACACAACTACACAATTAAATAATTATACATTATTCTTGATGGTAAAATCTCTTCTGTTGCATTCTGGACGTTTTTTTTCCTGTTGCAGATTTTTATAACTGGAACAGAGTCAATCTTCTTTACTGTGATGGTGCATCTTTTACAGGGAACAGTGAGAATAAGATAGCTTGATCCTCTTGTCAAGGGTTGCACATAGTTAGGCTTGTGTTTGTTGCAAGTTGTATAAGGTATTTGGTGTTTAAGTATATATCAAATTGCAAGGGATTCTGTTGTAATGTATTTGCTTGTGACAGATTGCACCCTCGTCTAGTCTTATAAACGTCACAAAGGAGTTGCTTTGCTTTATGTGTTACTATGTGACCATTGGGTTGAACATATTGTTTGTTTCTTGAATATTCAGGCATTCAAGCTGTATTGAGCAGTGATAAAGAGACGGAAAAACATTCTATTATTGGATTCGAATATCCTCTCGAACAATAGAATGTTTAATTTAAAAAAAACTAACATTATACCTTGTTTCAAGATTGCTTCTTAATCAGTTTACAAGTTTTGTTGTTCCTTCATTGAGACTTGAACAAGCTGTTTTGTATTGTCATGGTGGTGCTAGTATGAATCTTGGATTATACACTAGTAAATGTTCTTCAGCTCTATGTTTTTTATATTTTTTAAATTTTCAGGTGCTGCCATCTTTATGGGGTAAAACTGATTCTTCTCTTCTGCTAGAACTTGCAAACATGTGGGTAAGGTACAAAAAGATGGCAAGCTGCCTTCGGGGAATTTTTCAATACCTGGAACGGTATACAACTCAGGACTCTCTTATTCACATGTCAGTTCGTTGTTTTCATGACTTGGTGAGTGTAAATACTTTTCCTGTACAAGTAGTCTTTTCATTTGCATAGTGGAATACTTTGATTACTTCAGGGTGTTCATGTTTAATTTCCATGTATAAAGCACGCTTGTTTCTTACTAAAGAAAAAACATTGCGTTCTATTATAGGTTTCTCTAAAAAAAAATCCTCAGTTTTGTAAAATATTCTTTTTAGCGATTTAACAAATTATATATTAATTCTTTTAGCCACAATCTCATGTTTTTACTGTTTCGGGAATTATTATTCTTTTGCAGGTCTTTGTTGAACATACTCAAGAGTTTCAAACTGCTGCAATCTCACTGGCATGTTTATTCTTTGATAAACTCATCCGGTTAGATATCCATCCTATACGTCCGAAACATTACCTCCATCCTGGAACAGGAAGACACAAGTACAGTTTCTTTATATACATTAAAATAATAATACTAGCTGATAGAGTATGACAGTTTTTTTAAATTTGTTATTACAGCTCCACTTAATAGGGAGTTTTTTAGAAATGAATGAAGTGATTAAAGAATTGATTAAAATCCACCATTCTACGGACATATCTTGTTAGTAATTATGTCATCCGTATAAGGACAGGGAAACTAATCTCTTCCTGCTTTGGGTTACAGATTCGCAAGGATCGTGATGAAGAAATGCTTAATAGGGAGTTGTTACAAGGTGTTGTTACCTTTTTTGTGGATATTGGACTTGGAAACAAGTGCTATTATGAAAACTTTGAGAAGGCAGTACTAGAAGATGCAGCCAGCTACTACTCTCAGTTAACTTCACAATGGCTTATGTGTTATTCATTTACAGTATATCATCAAGAGGTAAACTTCTTGCACTCACCTAACGTGATGAAAAAAATACATTTACTTATGTTTCAGTATTGTGTATATGAAACACTTTGACAGACTGCTTTGTGTTTGACCAAGGAGAGAGCAAGAGCCAGCCAGTTTCTTGACCAGGACTCAGTAGAGAAATTGCTACAGGTTTTGTTTTATATTATTGATGCATTTCTCCCACCATCTGGCCAAGTGTTTCTCAGTTGACTTATGTGCCCAACCTCATATTATCTTTCTCATTGTTTATTAGACTACATAGTTGATTATAAGCATTGCAAATGAAATATAAGGACTCTGTGAAACTGGTCCATCGAAATGCTTATGCTTTGTTGTATGTTCTTGTCATCTTTGCTTAATAGTCAAGAACCAGTCTGGCACTATATCTGTCATCATTCACAAATAAATGGTATGTTATGATAAACAGTGGTCTATGCATTATCCTAGTGATATTTTAACCATGTCACATGTTCACATTTAAGTATCTTCGCAGTAAACTGATCATGTTCCCATGCCTCAAGCAGGTTGTGAATCAGGTGGCATATAAATTGCTTGAAAAGAAAAAAGCGGAGAGCAGTAACGGGTCAAATTCAATTCAGGTGGGCTTCACCATATATAAAGTTGTACAATTTTTCACCCAGTCTTTGTTATTATTTCTGTTAATATTTGGGGTGGTGTTTAAAAGTTAGAATAAGCATCTATTTTTCGACAACAAAATATATTCATTATGCTTCAGGTATCAATGTGTCTTAACACAGCTTCACTATAGACTTTATACAATACTACCCTCTGCACCTATCCGCGAATGTTGAAGTAACATAAGTTTTCGAGTTTGATCAGATTATGTTCTTATATCTGTGTTCCTATGGAATTTTTGCGGTGATAGTAATCGTTTGATTATTTTTTTATGACTTGAAACAATAGTATGGCAGCTCCCTCAACTCA
Source organism: Kitagawia praeruptora (assembly GCA_037693485.1). NCBI lineage: Eukaryota > Viridiplantae > Streptophyta > Magnoliopsida > Apiales > Apiaceae > Kitagawia > Kitagawia praeruptora. The sequence goes on along the minus strand of CM075351.1, from coordinate 123,232,096 downwards.
ATTTGCCACGACGAGGAGGATGGGAATCTATGATACTCAATTTTCGAATCTAGATTGTTGTTAGCATTAGTTCCTCTTACTCTATGTACAATTGTTATGCCTTCTTTGCATATCTAATGTACATTTTGTTTATTTGTGCATGCAGGGATGAATTTCTTTCCTAGAAGTTTCAAATCAACAACTGATATGTTTTTACAATGTCTAGTACGATGGCTGGTCAGGTTTTCCTATGTCTGGCCAGGATTTCTTCTATTTTCCTATGTCTGAACTGTTTGTCGAGTTTGGGAAACCTTGATGTCACATGCAGTAGGACTAAGACTGTAAGACTTACGTTCCATTTCAAGTAGAGGCAGGCTGCTCTTGCAACTCAGCTTAACTACTGCCGGATCTATATGAATTGTCAGCTGCCTGAAAGGGAAAATCGGTATAATAGCTGCATGTAAGCACCTTGTTTGTAATTAGTATAATAGCTACCTAGATCACTTTGATATAATCATTAGAAAGAATTGTACTTTTTATTCCAATTGTAAATGAGATTATGAATATTAAATATTTTAAATTTATTTCAATCAAATTATCAATCATATTGTGTTCCGATTTTAATGATTTTCAGATTATTTGTTATGTTTTAAATTTAAAAAAAAAAATTAAAAAAATTGACTTTATGCGTCGGTTGTTTAAATGGCCGACGCCTATAACCAGACTTTAAGCGTCGGTTGTTTAAATGACCGACGCCTATAATAGCTTTAAGCATCGGTTGTTTAAATGACCGACGCCTAAAAAAAGACTTTAAGCGTCGGTTGTTTAAATGGCCGACGCCTAAAAAAGACTTTAAGCGTCGGTTGTTTAAATAACCGACGCCTAAAAAAGACTTTAAGCGTCGGTTGTTTAAATGGCCGACGCCAAAAAAAGACTTTAAGCGTCGGTTGTTTAAATAACCGACGCTATTAGTACATTATATGTGTCGCCCATTTAACCGACGCCATAGGCCTGTACCTATAGCGTCGCCTTCATATACTACGCCCAATAACCGACGCCTAATGTCTATTTTGACCGACGCTAAAAGCCTATTCTGTACTAGTGATGAATATTATTTTGAATATTCATTCGAGTTTATCTATTTACCGAATATTATTTTAATATTCATTTAAGCTTTAATTATTTAAATGAATATTAGTTTCGAATATTCATTTAGAATTTGGTTATTTAATAAATAATTACTTTGATGTTCATTGAAATTTTTATTTATTAAATGAATATTACTTCCAAATATTCATTTAAGATTTTATGTACTTGATGAATATTATTTTAAAATATTCATTTGAAGTTCTATTTACTTAAGGAATATTAATTCGAATATTCCTTTAAAGTTTTGGTATAACAGAATATTATTTGGATATTCATTTAGAATATTATTTATTAAATTAATAATATTTTCAAATATTCATTTAAGGTTTGATTTATTTAGTGAATATTATTTTAAATATTTATTTAAGTTTATTTAATTAATGAATATTATTTTGAATATTCATTTAAGAAAAGATTTATTTAGTAAATAATTCTATATATTCATTCGAGGATTACTTACAAGCAATATTATGATTTAATCATATTCCTTAATTATTATTGATTTAATAAATATTCTTGGAATATTTATTTAAATTCTTTTAAATTCTTTTATAATGATTTATATTATTCAGAGATTATCTGTCACCTTGATATATTATGTAAAATATTTAAGAGTCTTTTTATGACTATTTTTATCAAGGGGAGGTCCCCAAAACTCTATTTTTATTTAAATCTATCTTATAAGAAGATTTAAATACTCGCTTAAGCTTCCAAAAACACATAAGGGGACCTCACTTGAGAGTTGCTATTTATTTGACTGCCGGGTCATATACTTGCTAAACTATCTTGTCACTCATATCTTGACTCTTTCAAACATCGATATGAATCTTTTTGGTTACCTCCTCAACGTTCGAGGGGTAAGATTGATGGAACAAGTTTATATCCATTAACAAGCATCAGCTTGAGAAATATTGGTGAATTTTCCTTTCCAATTAGATACGACTACTTTGTGGAGTCCTATCAACAAGTACTATACTTGGGGAAAGGGGGACGAACTTTACGTTTCAGACTTATGGATGTTATTCGAACTAGGAGACGCGTAAGTGGCCGAGTGGCGCCGGTCCAGCAATGGCCCAACCGTTGGCCGGGGGGTTCCAGAGGGCGGGCGATCCGTCGGTGCTTCCTTCTACATGTAGAGAACAAATGATGGGGAGCATAACATGCGACTGGTCATCGTAAATGTTGTGGCTCCTGGCGCGGCAATGCTCCCGTATTAGTTCATCTTCCAAATTGGGAAATTTCTGCAACACTATTGGTGTTGGTAGGGTGAAAAAGTGTTGAAACTGGAATTGAATTATTTTTCTTGCTTATATTTTGCATAGCAGATATTTCCACAGAATATATATATTTTGAGTTACCTAGTAACTTCATCTTTTAAGTTATACTGGCATCATTTCCGTAATTGCATGGCATATGGTTTCATAGATATTTTGAATAGTTATATATTATCACTGTTCAATTTTATTTTTGGTGAGCTATTGTTCACCCTTGCGTTATTTATTTATATCACAACAACAGTTAGATCTGATGGCCGCACAAGGCACACTTGGTGCAAGCAGGTGACAGCCATCGGAGGATTAACCGCTGAGATCATAGCTGCCACTGTTGATTAAGGAGCTAGTGGTAGGCTAGATGATTGGCTTTCAAGTATCAATGTATTTATAATATGACATATACCAATGGATGGCAAAGAGTATGTAATGGTAAAATTGTAATTCTTTGGGTTGTAAGAACTCAAACTTGTGATTAATAATATTGATGGTTACTCTGATTTCATCTCTGGGACTATAACGGGTGTGTTTTATGTTGTTGTTTTGGGTCACAAGGTTGTAATTTAAATTATGTTGGTTTTGTGGATGGATATTGAGACCGTAACGACCAGATCCCTGACCCCAGATCTGGGGGTGTTACAACTTATGCTGCCCTATGTGGTCTTAATGGACAACTTGTTCTTCAACCATTATGTTTTCAAATTCTATAGACATATAGGGTCTAAGCATAATTGGTGTCTATTCATCTTCTATCTCTTTTGTGGATGTATGAGTAGTTTGGTATTCGTATACTGAAAGGTAGCCTATACTTGTTTCGTGTTGTCTGATCAGATATCATAACCATCACATGCATTGATTAAAGGCACCAACTCTAAGCGAAGTATTTAATGAAGTTAGGATCCCATGTTTTCTCTAGCATAAGTAATCCGATTTTAATTCTCATTAGATAATTAATTCTTAGCTTATTAAATTGTTTTTTAGTTAATTTTAGTTAATCAGAACCAAATCTTGTTAATTGTCTTAGCAGTGAGTAAAAACTATACATTGTTGCATAGGTACAATAATTGAATTAAAACCTAAACCATATCCTTGTGGGAGCGAACTTCACTTATATCTATATTACTTGTGACCACGTACGGTTGCATGTATTAGTGCAAACAAGTTTTTGGCATTGCTGCCGGGGATCATCGGTGTTTTATTTTTAGTTTATGTGCTTGTCGTCAGTGGTCGTTAGAGTTCACTGACTCGGATTGTTACTTACTAAGTTACTTTGTTTTTGTCTTTCAGGTACTTGAGCGTGTATGCGAACACGTTCTCAAACTCGAAACCTGGAGGACATAGAGCTAGTAGTAGACAAAAGCGAAGAGGAACTTGAACCAACAGTAGAGATGGGTGATCGAGTAGCAGCAGTAGTAAAGGCTTTGAAGGATTATTCTCAGCCGAAGATCAATGACATCCAATCTAGTATTGTCAGGCCATCCATTACAGCTAACAACTTTGAAATCAAGTATGGTACGATTCAGATGTTACAAAATTCGGTTCAGTTTGGGGGTGCTCCAACGGAAGATCCTAATATGCACATCCCGGACTTCTTTGAGATCTGTGACACTTTCAAGTTCAATGGTGTGTCGAAAGATGCTATCAAATTGAGACTTTTCCCATTCTCTTTGAGGGATAAGGCTAAGGGCTGGTTACACTCTTTACCAGCCGGTTCCATTACTATATGGGAGGATCTTGCTCAGAAATTTCTTACTAAATTCTTCCCTATGGCTAAAACAGCAGCAATAAGGAACGCTCTAACTCAATTTTCACAACAATCTGGAAAATCTTTGTGTGAAGCTTGGGAACGTTACAATGAGATGCTTCGGAAGTGTCCTCATCATGGTATGCCAGACTGGATGGTGATTAATGGGTTCTATAATGGTCTGGGAGCACAATCTTAGACCTTTGCTAGATGCAGCATCAGGTGGAGCTTTATGGGTAAAGAGCTACGAGGAAGCTTATGACCTAATCGAGACGATGGTTGCTAATGAATATCAGAATCCAACTCAGAGACTAACTCAAGGCAAGGTAGCAGGTATTCTGGAAGTTGATGCAGCCACAACTATTGCAGCTCAGTTGAATGCTTTAACTATGAAGGTGGATTCTCTCACCAACTATGGAGTACAGCAGGTTGCAAGTGTTTGTGAGCTTTGTGCGGTTGCGCATGATACAAATCAGTGTGCCATATCTTCTGAATCGGTACAGTTTGTGAGTAACTTTTAGCGACCTTCTCAACCAGCTCCAGCCACCTATTATCCGAATAATTGGAATCATCCTAATTTCAGCCGGAGCAACAATCAAGGTGGTATGCAACAACCACAACAGCCTTATTAGCAATTTTAATGACAGCAATATGGAGCTCAGCCCTACAATTCTTTATGTTTTCAACAGCAGCATGGGCAACAATTTTATCATCAGTATGCTCCAAGGCAACAATTTCAACCTCCGGGATTTCAACAACATTCATATGCTGGTTCTGGGCATTCCACTTCTGAAAAATCAGAACTAGAGGAGTTGAGATTGATATACAAAAGTCAAGCTGTCTCGCTAAAGACCTTGGAGAATCAGATTGGCCAAATTGCTAGTGCCTTGTTGAATAGCCACAAGGAACTCTTATGAGTGATACGGAGGCTAATCCAGGCAAGAGGGAAGTCCATGAGCAGGTGGAAGCAGTTACTTTGAGATCTGGAAAAGTCACAACCGAGCAAAAATCAGCAGCTAAGGAAGACGAGGAAGTTCATAAGCATCAGGTTGAAAAATCTGCAGCACCAGAAATTGAAAAATCTTACTTGGTAGCTGATCAGCTAGATGGTGAAGCAGAAAAGAGCAAGAAGCCTGTTGAAAAAGCTTCTACGGAGCAGTCTACGAAGAGAAATCAGATATATCCTCCTCCTCCATATCCTAGAAGGCTCCAGAAGCAGAAGTTGGACAAGCAGTTTTCCAAGTTTCTTGAGGTTTTCAAAAAGTTGCAGATCAATATACCTTTTACGGAAGCTCTTGAACAGATGCCGAGATATGCCAAGTTCATGAAGGGTATTCTCTCACGGAAATTGAAGCTCGAGGAATTAGAGACAATTGCCTTGACGGAAGACTACAGTGCTGTTCTGCAACAAAAATTGCCTCCGAAGCTAAAGGATCCTGGTAGCTTCACTATTCCGTGCACTATTGGTAATTAATCTTTCAACAAGTGCTTGTGTGACTTGGGAGCTAGCATCAATCTCATGCCTTTGTCTGTTTTCATGCAACTTGGTCTACCGGATCCGAAGCCTACCAACATCTCTTTGTAGTTGGCTGATCGGTCGATCACATATCCTAGAGGTATAGTGGAGGATGTCTTGGTAAAGGTGGATGAGTTTATCTTCCCTGCTGATATTGTCATTCTAGATTTTGAGGAAGATAAGAAGATTCCCATCATCTTGGGAAGGCCATTCCTAGCTACCGGCTGAACTCTGATTGATGTGCAGAAAGGGGAGCTAACTATGCGGGTGCAAGATGATAAGGTCACCTTTAATGTGTTTGCTCCTACGAAGATTTCAGATGATCCAGAAGTGTGCTTTTCTGTGGAATCCCTTGCATTGTCTTCCAAGAAGAAAAAGGTGATTTGAAATTGGATGCAGTGCCGAGTGTTCCAACTTTTTCGGAGAACTATGATTCAGTTAAGATGCCCGAAGAAATTGATGCTGCTAAATCTTCCACGCAAGATCTCTCGAATGTAAAGCTCGGAAAACTTCCACCGCATTTGAGGTATGTCCTTTTGAATGATGAGTTAGGGATTTTTGAAGAGGGCCATGATAATGTGTTAAGAAGGTGGATAGTTGATGATGCAATTGAAGAGTGTGTTGTTCAGTCAACTGAGAGGATAAGCACCTTAGAGGTGTGAGGAAGAAAAAGAAAGCGAAGAAGTCGACGGGTGGAATGATAAGTGGATTTTATATCCACTTGGAGCATTCTAAATCGGCTTAAATTGATTGTTTTGGACTCAAGTTTGTGTAGTTTTGATGTGTTTTATGTAGTTGTGCAGGTTTCCAAGAATATCTAAGCTTTTGTCGTTTTTGGAGATTTAATTGATTAAAATTCGGATTTTCCGGGAAGGCTGCGCAGCTTATACTGTTTTGGCCATATCTGGAGTTCTAGAAGTCCGTTTTCAGCGATCTTACTGCTCACGCGAAGCTTGAGAGATTTTCTACAACCTGGGATAGGAAACAAAAGCAAGAAACGTGCTAATTAAAGTCGCGCACGTTTTCTCATTAAAGAAGGCTTGGAATTTACTGTTTTGCCCTTTTTCTAATTCTAATTGTATTCTGGGCAGTTTTGGGTACCTTCTTTAAATCCTAATTGTAATAGAAGGCAATATCTTGCTGGGCAAGATTTGTAGAGCCTATATAAACACATCCTACCATTGTAAATCATAACAATTCATAGATAACAATTCATAGCTAGAACAATTGATAGCTTGTAATCGTATCAAGGTACTTTCGATCTTCAATTCTTCAATATTATGTTTTCATTCATTATCATTATTATTTTGTTTTCTTCTTTAATTATGTGTAACTAAATCTTTAATCTGAGGATTGGGTAGTATTCCTTGGTATTCATGTGTGTTTAATTATCTGTGATTTTCTTGCTTTGCTGATCTGTTATTGAGGGCTTAACACAATTAGAAGAGTAGCTAACTTTTGATTGTATTCTAGGGATTGTAATAACTTGGAAGAGGAGTTGCAATTTTAGTACATGATTTAACAGACATAACTCGAATATTTGATTGGGAGATTAATAGGAGAGTTGTGAGACTTATAATTCTTGGAGCTTAATAGTTTATGATTGTCTTTGATTGTATCACGGAAGTGACAATTAGGGTATAGTTGTAGACATTATATTGTATCTTGGAAGAGAACATTATAACCTTAGAAGAATTGTTTTCAGCAGAGTAAGAACGTAGACATCACATAGATATTGAATGTGCATTGAAACCAAGTGAAGAACCCCAGTTCTTGGATTGTTTTCCTCATATATTTTATTCTAGTTTGATAATTAGTTTAATTTTGTTTAGTTTAATTTAGTTAATACAAAAACCCAAAATTCTTCTCATACACTTCTAGACGTAAAGAGATAAGATACTTGAACTTGATATTACATTCAGTCCTTCCCTGCGAACGAACACACAAAAATACTACTAACAAATTGGCGCCGCTGCCGGGGAAGGCAGTATAGTTGAGTTTAGGTTAATTGTTTCTTATTGTTTAGATTTTATCTTTGTATATATTTTTCTTTTCTTTCTTTTTGTATTTCTTTCTTTGGTTTTGAGAAGAGAGACTAGATGGAGTACAACTTTGGTTGGAACAACGCTCAGAATTTCTACAACAGTCAGGAACAATATCAAGATTTCAATCCTTACCCACAATTTAATGCTTATGAGGATTGTAATGCATATCAGGTGAATTCGTTCTATTCTGAGAACTCATTTTATGCTCCATATGCCCCTAGCAATGATTATTCATATTCGTTTGAAAATCAATGTCATGATGATGTTTATCCATATATGTGTAATGATGTTGATACGAGTTTAACTCAGTCTAATCCTTCTTTACTTGCTGATTGGGAGATTGCGCTCAATAAAATAATTCAAGGAACTCAGTCTAATCCTCCCTTACTTTCATTGGGAGTTGTTGATGAACCAACTTTAGAAATTGCTAGTGATGATGATATTCCATGTGATTCAATAGCTTGGTACGAGGAGAATGCTAAACTTAATAATTTTATTTGGGAAGTTCGAGCAGTGTGGTATGAAGGATGTTATCGAACTCCTCCTTGTGTCAATTTTCCTCTATGCCATGATTCTTATTTAGCAATTGATGACAATGTTGTGTCTGATGAGTCTACTTGTGTAGTTGATAATTGTCCCATGCACATTAATGATAATTTGGATGCAATTGAAATTCTACCAAATCTAGAAAATTTTGAGCTTAATACATTGGTAGACGAGATTAAAATTGATGAGTGTCCAATTATAGAAGAGAAAGAAGTTAAGATTGATGAAATTGAAAATCTTGCTTTAGAGTATAAGGATCCGATTTGGGAGGAGTATATGAGTCGTACTTATAATGATTATTCTGACGACTTTTCTAGCTATTTTGATGTTTCCAAGTCTCTTGAGCATGATAGGTTCTTGAAAGTTTTCGTACCTTTCAATGAATCTAAGGTTTATTTGCACAATATGCTTATATTAGAAATTCGTAGATATGTGCATCTGTTTGCTTTTTCTGTTCATTGAAGTTTGTAGGTAGAAATACGTCAAGCTATTGACGTTAAAGAAGCGCTTCGTGGGAGGCAACCCATGCATTGTTGTAAAAAAAAAAAAAAAAAAAAAAAATCTGTCCTGTGAAAAAAAAAAAAAAAAAAAAAAAAAAAAAAAATCAAATTTTCTGAGTGTAACGCAGGCTGCGCCTGCGTTTCTGCAGGAGGGGCAGATTGCCGGGGTGTAACGCAGGCTGCGCCTGCGTTACTGGTAGAAGGGCAGTCTGCGGAGGTAGTAACGCAGCCTGCGCCTGCGCAACTGACCATGGCGCAGTCTGCCAGTCACGCGCGCAGGCTACGTGTGAAGCAAAGCTGAATGTTTTTCTGTCCGTGTCTTCAGCTGTTGATGTGTGAATAAAACTCTACTTTCAACCCCAATTCCTTATTTATATCCCATATTTTCTCATCTCAAAATCTAAATTAAATCCTATTTCAATTCCAAAACCCTCCATCTTTTCTAAACCTATTTATATTCTAATTATTATTATTATTATTATTATTATTATTATTATTATTTATTATTATAGTTATTATTTATTATTATTATTATTATTATTTTCTTATTTATTATTATATTTATTATTTTTATTTATTATTCTTATTATTAGTATTATTCTTATTATTATTATTATTTTTTGTATATACCCACCTATACATACAAATCCAATTGCTCTTCTATTTATTTAAATATCTAAAAATTCAATTCTAAAGAGGAATTAATTGCAAGTTCACCTCTTTGATTCGTATTGGGTAAATCTTTTTCTCTAATCTTATTTTTATTACGAATTTGTGTTCTTGTCAATTGGATTTTGTAGTGTTCATGAGAGGTGGCCAGTCTATGGAGCTCGTGCGCAATATCCTCCACCAGATTCATCCGAGGAGGGTGACTGCTTCGATATTCAGGTATGTTTTCTGCTATCCCTTGTATTATTTCCATTCAATGCGGACATTGAATATTTTAAGTTTGGGGGTGGTTTGAGGGATTAGTAAGTTGTTGTTGTATTATTTGTTCATGTAGGATTTCATGCTTGCATATTAGTAGTAATAAATTATGCATATATGTTGTGTTATCTACGTTTGTTTCATATAGGACATTCTGTTTTTATTTTTTTTTATATCATGTGAGTTCATAATAGTTTGCATTTGCACCCATGCTTGATAGGAATTTTGTGTTGTTGACGCTTTTGATTGAGAAGTGATATGCTTTGTTCTTGTGCACACACATACACTAGTAGGTTGAAGCTAGTAGACTTATTGAATGTTGTAAGTAATTAGAAGGACATGAATATGTGCAAGATGATTTAGTTTGCATGCTTTGAATACAAGTTGGTGCGTTAGAGAGATTTTTGCTTGGGATTGAGTATGTTTTTCCACCAAGTGAGTTTTTGAGCCATATTGCATATTTTTTGCAATTTATTCGTTTGCTTGAGTGTCCACGGATTGTTTGCATTGCTAGCAGTTGTTTGAGGTCTTTCTTGAAACGCATGACATTATTTGACGATTAAAATGATAAAGGCATTTAGGAATAACCGCATATTTTCCCATATTACCACACCATGTTTACATGATCAATTAGTTAACCCGTTGAGCTTAATCCTATTTTTTTTCGGTGACACACCACATTACTTGCCTAGACCTTTTTCTTGTATTGACCGTACATTAACTTGAACCCAATTGTCAAAGGCTAGTATAGTACTTAAGGGAGTAATAAGGTGTGCAAGGAGGGGTTATTGTTGGTCATACTTTTGGGGGAAATATTAAATATTGGGTTTGGTTGTTTACTTGATAGTCGGCATATGTAATAAATTGTGGGATCATTTGTTATTGTTTATATTATTGTTTTATTTAGCTCTCGAAAAAAAAAAAAAAAAAAAGAGAAAAAAAAAAGAAAAAAGAAAGAAAAAAGAAAAAAAAAGGAAAAGAAAAAAAAAAGAAAAAAAAAAAGAAAAAAATATTATGAGAGCATGTTTGTGTTTGTTATGATCCTATTTTAGTCGACTAGTCGAGTGTTCTTAGTAAAATTTATGTGGGGGGGAAATAGGGTGTTGTGAATGGATCATTATGGTACTTACTAGCTTTTGACACTTCACCTGTTTTGGCTTATTTGACATACCTTGTCCCTAGCCCACGTTACAACCCAATTAAAGACCTTTTGATTATCGTCATTGATGTATGTTGTGTTAAGAGTTAGATTGATACCAAATGTCAAGCATGTTTATGATTTTGTTGGAATTGAGTGATACACTTACCCTTGTTCTTGAGTGAATATTCTTTTGTGAGTGGATTGTGAGTGTTTGCTTGTTTTTGCGTATGAGATCCCGAGTTTTGTCTCAAAGATGTGCTCTTGTAGGCTTAGCATGTTTACTAACTTATTCTTACACTTGACATGGACTTGTGAGAACTTATGCATGTTCATTGAGTAGACTATGTGAATACTTGCACTTTCGACACCAAGACATTGCGTATTTACTTTGATTCTTAAGTTGATATGGCATGAGAGGATTTGAAGGTATGGTAGGCTAGATTAATTGCATTTGCACATTAGTTGCATTCATGCATTGCATTGCATTGGATTTTGTGGGTACATTCGCTATAGGCCCTCACGAGACCTTACTCGTCCACTAGGGCTGCCTAGGGGTTTAAAGGGCTTGTTGCATATGCCAAATGCAACCGTGATCACCTACGGAAGTGGTACTAATTAGGTAGTTGTAATTGTTTATGCTTGAGGACAAGCATCGGTTTAAGTTTGGGGGTGTTTGATAAGTGGATTTTATATCCACTTGGAGCACTCTGAATCGGCTTAAATTGATTGTTTTGGACTCAAGTTTGTGTAGTTTTGATGTGTTTTATGTAGTTGTGCAGGTTTCCAAGAATATCTAAGCTTTTGTCGTTTTTGGAGATTTAATTGATTAAAATTCGGATTTTCCGGGAAGGCTGCGCAGCTTATACTGTTTTGGCCATATCTGGAGTTCTAGAAGTCCGTTTTCAGCGATCTTACTGCTCACGCGAAGCTTGAGAGATTTTCTACAACCTGGGATAGGAAACAAAAGCAAGAAACGTGCTAATTAAAGTCGCGCACGTTTTCTCATTAAAGAAGGCTTGGAATTTACTGTTTTGCCCTTTTTCTAATTCTAATTGTATTCTGGGCAGTTTTGGGTACCTTCTTTAAATCCTAATTGTAATAGAAGGCAATATCTTGCTGGGCAAGATTTGTAGAGCCTATATAAACACATCCTACCATTGTAAATCATAACAATTCATAGATAACAATTCATAGCTAGAACAATTGATAGCTTGTAATCGTATCAAGGTACTTTCGATCTTCAATTCTTCAATATTATGTTTTCATTCATTATCATTATTATTTTGTTTTCTTCTTTAATTATGTGTAACTAAATCTTTAATCTGAGGATTGGGTAGTATTCCTTGGTATTCATGTGTGTTTAATTATCTGTGATTTTCTTGCTTTGCTGATCTGTTATTGAGGGCTTAACACAATTAGAAGAGTAGCTAACTTTTGATTGTATTCTAGGGATTGTAATAACTTGGAAGAGGAGTTGCAATTTTAGTACATGATTTAACAGACATAACTCGAATATTTGATTGGGAGATTAATAGGAGAGTTGTGAGACTTATAATTCTTGGAGCTTAATAGTTTATGATTGTCTTTGATTGTATCATGGAAGTGACAATTAGGGTATAGTTGTAGACATTATATTGTATCTTGGAAGAGAACATTATAACCTTAGAAGAATTGTTTTCAGCAGAGTAAGAACGTAGACATCACATAGATATTGAATGTGCATTGAAACCAAGTGAAGAACCCCAGTTCTTGGATTGTTTTCCTCATATATTTTATTCTAGTTTGATAATTAGTTTAATTTTGTTTAGTTTAATTTAGTTAATACAAAAACCCAAAATTCTTCTCATACACTTCTAGACGTAAAGAGATAAGATACTTGAACTTGATATTACATTCAGTCCTTCCCTGCGAACGAACACATAAAAATACTACTAACAAATTAACAAAAATCAAGATGAAGAGTGAAAGAAAAGTTGTGTTGGGCGTAAGCAAACAAGATGTCAGCATTTGTGTGAATGGCCTTTCTAATAAGGGCGATCCTATTATTTTCTTGAAACAGCCATGAAGTGAGAAAGCAACGTCCGGCTAAATGACGGCAACGACAGCGCTTCGTGGGAGGCAACCCACGCTTTTCCGCATTTTTATTTAGGTATCTCTACTATCCTTTTTATTGCCTTCAATGAGGACATTGAATATTCTAAGTTTGGGAGTTGTTTGGGGATGAGTAGTAGTTATTTTGTGTCATTGTGTTCATGTATATATCATATTATGCATTTTAGTAGTAATTCATTCATGTTTGTTCGTATTCTTGCATGTTTGTTTCATATAGATCATTCTGTTATTTTATTTTTGTATACCATGTGAGTTCTTATAATTGCATTTGCATAGCATGCATATTTCATGATCCCTTAGGATGAGCTAATTCTAATTGGTAGGTCGATGTCTATTTGAGTGTGGTAATGATGAATAGAGGGTTGATTTATAGTTCTTATGAAATTGACTTGCAAATTTCAGAAAAAAATCTTTACACAGTCTCATCGTTTGCTTTTGGGCTAGGTTGAGGTCATGCTTGTTTGGTTGTTTGAGATTTAATCACTTGATTATATTTAGAATTTTCGTGATTTCCTTGATGGCGTAGGATCACTAAAGTCTAAGTTTGGGGGAAAATAGGAACTTCATGCTAGTTGTTGGCTAGGTGTCAAATGGCTAGTAGCCGGCTCATATTTATATGAGTACTCTAGGGTTGGAAATGAGAATTCACATTCCAGATTGCATATATGAAAAAAATGAAAAAAAATCAGGAAAAAGAAAAGAAATAAAAAAGTCAAAAGTTTCAATTGTTAAATGCAGACACTACTAAAAAAACGCTAATAGACATCGGTTTCTGGCCGATGTCTTTGAAAAATTCTGACCGATGTCTTTGTCGGTGATGTCTAAAGTCTGAACGTTTAGACATCGGTTTCTGGCCGATGTCTTTTAGCGTATAATACATCAGTTTTAAACATATTTCTGATGTTTATGAACTATCTTCTTGGGTTAACTGCATGAGATTATCTTTTGAATTGTTATATTAGAGGTCTTAGCTGTTATTTAACATGTAGCAAACATAGAATAATTCGACATAGACATCTGTTTGTTTCCAAATATTGATATCTAAGCCTTTATTAACATCGGTTAATATTTAAAAAACCGATGTATAAAGTTCTCATAGACATCGGTTTTAGACGATGCTGAAGATAACTATTGCATTGGTTACCTAATTTTAAAACCGATGTCTGAGGTCCATCAGACATCGTTTTCAGCTGATGTTTAAGACTTCTAATATAACAGTTTTTATAATAATGAACGTTGTGCAAGGTCTATTATTACATCGTTTTTCTTGTCTCTAATCGATGTGTAAGTTGCAAGTAGACATCAATTTATATTGACAATTGGCTGTGTATGTAGTTATTAGACATCAATTTTCTCTATTTGACATTTAAAAACTAATGTTATTTTTCATATTGATACAAACAAAACTACCAGGCCACCTGCCATCAACATGTACAAAATTAAGTAGACATTCATTCAACCAATGTCATTCATTTACAAGCATCCATAGTTCATTCAAACATACATTCATAGCTTCCAGCCATAATCGAAAACAAGCATAACTTGTAATCTAGAATGTATACAGAATCAACCAGCTATATATAGCCAAATTCAAACATTACAGTACTAGACATTAAATCCGCAAAACATAGAAATTCGCAAAAACCAACTGAAAGGTACAAGTACTATAAATCCAGAAACCAACATGCACTAGTACTGGATATCCATCCAACAAAACCTGATCCGACAGAAGTAAGGTCAAATACGATCTTGAATGAATTCGAGTGCCTCAACACGCACCTCATCCAGCTCCGCATCAGTGTAAGTTCTTCTAGTCTTGTTCAGCCACTACAATGTGCAAAAAAAAAATCATTTAACAGAAACAAAAATGGCCTGCAGGTTCATAACCTTACTATATAACTAGGCATATAAAGAGATGCATGCATCGAAGATAACAGATATAACTACACTGAGTGTACGAGAAGCAGACAAAATTTTACCTTCGTGGCAAAAGTCAATCCCGGATCCTTTGTGATCTCTTTCATGTAGCGCATTACAACGTAACCGCATTCATGACCACCAGGTTGTTTCGGAGATCCCTGTTCCAATTTTTGAGAAAAAAGGCATATCAGGCCTTGGCAAATTAACCAACATTTTTAATTACACTGGATTGGAACGAAATGTAAAATTACTTACAGCGAGAAACTTTACTTTCGGCATCTTGCTGCTCCTACCAGTTTCGGCATTAAAAGATTTCAAAGCACTGCAAAAAAAAAATTAATTAGTACTCCATGTCAAAATCGAGGAATTAATGCTTCCAAACTCATCACACTGCTGGAAATTACCTTGTTAATGCTTTTTCTACTGGAAACTGAACTACATGAGCCAATGGATTGAGAATGTAAATCTCACCATCCCAAATGATTATTAAAATCCAATGCATACTATTTTCAATTAAAAAAAGGCATCACAGTCAGAAATTAAGAAAATAAGAATGAGAAGTGTTGGCATTTATCAAAGTTGCAAATTAGATCCAATAAATTAACTTATCTAAAGAGTACACTTACTTGTGATTATGTGGCATGAAGAACAGACGATCAGCATTACCCTCTTTGAGCCGTTTTATAATGTAGGCTTCAAATTCAGCATTGACCTTATATGTCAATCCTGGATCGACAAAAGCAAATGTATCTGATTCATCCGTCTCCCGTAACTCAGTATGCAGGTGCCTAAAAAAATTAGCATTATAAATTGTACATGCAGAATGAGAAAATTTATAAACAAAAAAATATGTACTTACAGCATATAAGCTGAGATTACAGCTTGGCCAATCATATTGTACTCCAATAATGATATAATATTCTCATCTAACAAAAAAATTGTTTTTTCATGTCCAATATGCATGACATCAAGGCAGTGACGTACGTAGTGATACTTCCAATACTCCAACTCAAAAAAGATTGATTTCTTCTTCCATGCAAATTCCACCTTCTTTGACTTTCCCCCCTTCCCAAAACTAAACTTTATTTCTTCTTGTTGCGCCAACACTTCCTCTCCACTAAGCGGTGCAGCCGCGCGCCCAAACTCTTGCTCTCCATTAAAAGACGCCCTTTGCCTTCTATAAGGATGATATTCATGTAAATACCGACGATGACCTTGGTAACACATTTTCCTACTATGACTTAAATACTTAGCTACGGTATCATCACCACAAATTGGACAGCCCTTATAACCCTTGTTGATACATCCTGACAAATTACCATAAGCCGGGAAGTCATTTATTGTCCACATCAAAACAGCCCTCAAAGTAAAGTAAGACTTAGTGTACGCATCATATACATCAGGTTCGCCTTCTTCCCAAAGTTTCTTTAAATCATCAATAAGTGGTTGTAGATACACGTCAACATTATTACCAGGCTCATGCGGGACGGAAATTAATGTTGTTAACATCATAAACTTCCTTTTCATGCTTAACCATGGAGGAAGATTATATGTTACTAATACAACCGGCCAACAACTATACCTATTGCTTAAGCCATTACTGTGCGGGTTAATGCCATCGGACGATAAAGCTAAACGGATATTTCTTGGTTCACTACCAAACTCAGGCCACCTATAATCTACATTTTTCCAAGAAGGCGAATCAACTGGATGACGCATGTGCCCATCTTTACTTTCGTTATGTGCATGCCAAGTCATTAATTCAGCGGTTGGAGCAGATTTAAACATTCTTTTAAGTCTGGGGATTATGGGAAAATACCACATTACCTTAGCTGGTACGTTAACTCTATATTTACCATCTTTCCCAAGCTTCCAACGGGACAGACGACATTTAGGACACTCTGAAGCCTGCTCATTTATACCTCTGTATAACACGCAATCATTCGGACACGCATGAAATTTGATATAATCAAGTCCTAAATCAGCTAAGGTTTTTTTCGCTTCATATGAACTCGGTGGCAACAAATGATCTTTAGGAAGAAGGGAGCCAATATTTTGAAGTAAATCAGTGAATGCGCTATCACTAATACCAAACCTAGATTTCCAATTGTGTAATTTTAAGACCGACTCTAGTTTATTGCACTCACTTCCCTCAAACAGAGGTTGTTCTGCATCAGCAACAAACCTCTTAAAGTCATCTGTATCAACATCGTAATCACCCTTATTGTAGGCTGCTTCAAACACATTCACTGTTTCCGAAGTAGGTGTTGACTTCGGAACAAAAGAACTACTACCAACAGAAGATTTATTACTCCTAGAAGACTCTTCTCCATGCCAAATCCACTCAATATAGCCCAAACTAAAACCGGCTTCATATAGATGACCTCTAATTATTTTTACCGGAAACTTTTTAAAATTAGAGCAGCGTGCACATGGGCAAGGAATTTTCTTAGGGTTTTTTGCATTTTCCTCATCAAAGATCAAGAATTTTTCGACACCAACTTCATATTCTAAAGAATCCCTATCGGCTTTGATCCATGACTTATCCATTTCAACCCACCTGATATGTTACTAAATTGTTCAATAACCACTAGTTATGAAATACTATGCAGTATGACCTATAACTTATCTAATATCTTCTTATAACTATAAACTATAACCAACATACACACATGCATTTATATGTCAATTTGTTGTCACATTATACGTACACACTTAAGTTCAGAATAGAGTCTAATTTGCCAATTAACATACAAATGTACACAAAACAAACAGGAGGCACATAATTAACACAATAAATTAACACAAACACAATCAAAATTTCTCGAAAAATTAAATAAGTAACTGATTAAAAGCCTGTAAAACGAAAACAGACAAAGCATCATACAATTCAGTTAGACTACAACACATTAATACATGCTCTGTCACTTTATAATCCAACAGATGTAAAAGATATACATCCAACAGTTAACAATTATTACATAAAAATGCTTACAACAAAGAAAAATACATAAAATGCATATAAAAATGCTTATAATCGAGCATTGGTAAATACTAAATGATTAAAAACAAAAACCCCCAATTTTAAAAATTAGGGTTTTGTTTTTTAACAACCCCAATTGATTTTTAACTAAATGCATGCATTGATATGATTAACATACATACAACTACAGCTTTCAGGCTTACCAATTCGAGCTTTCAAGCTTCAAACAAATCGGTTGAGCTTTGGAGCTTCTTCGAACTAAGCTTCGAACTGAGAGAGAGTCGAGACAGAGAGGAGAGAGCTAGTGAGAGTGGAGAGAGAGGTGAAAGTGAAAGAGAGAGGTGAGAGTGGAGAGAGGTGAGAGTCGAGAGAGGTGAGAGTCGCGAGAGAGAGATGTGAGGTAATTAGGTCATCTGTCGAGAGAGAGAGTGAGGTGGAGTGGTTTTGTTTTGTTTTGTTTTTAGTTTTAATTATGAATAAATTTGTCTGAAAATGTAGTACAAAAATAAAACTAAGAGGGAATAATTGAGATTAGGGAGGGGGAAATACAAAAATTTTGTGAAGGGGGAACAGATTTGGAAGTAGCCGGGCAAATGAAAGTAAAAAGGGGGGAATAATTAAGAGGGAAACGCACGTGTTTTTTTTTAAGTAGACATTTAGACATCGGTTCATAAATAACGCGATGTCTAAAATTTTTTAAGATAACATTTAGACATCGGTTGATATGTCAAGTGATGTCTGAATGTTTCAAAGACATCGGTTTTAAAACGGGCGATGTTAAATGGATTTTTAACATCGGTTTTATTGTAATCAATGTTAAAAACAGAGATGTCTATTAACAGTTTTTTAGTAGTGAGAATTAACCAGGGTGAGCTCTTTAATACTTGAGCAATTAAGTTCTAGGGGACTTTGTGCCTAGTGACCTAAGGCTTTTATAGTCTGGGATCCACTAACTTAACGCTCACTACATGGGTATTATTGTATAAGCCTTTTTGGGTCTCATCCATTGCATGGTTAAATAAGCATGCTTGTATATTATGTGTCGTAGTTGTTGTTTGGTAATAAAGCATGGTTTCTGGCTAACTCAGATGAGGATAGAGGTGTTTCTAGGTTATGAAGTGTTTACAGTCTATTCTATTTATAAACTTGTGATTGTCTTGGCGAAGAATATGTATGATTTTGATCTAGTTTTGGAAGTATTTCTGATGAGCATCGCACACACCCACATTTTTGTTCATGTCTTGTTAGTATACATGGACTTAGTCGAGCTCTGTTTGGATTTAGTTGCATTCTTTGAGATATTTGCTTGCTAGTTGGTTTTGTTAGTCTAAAGGGGATCGATGCATTTTCATATTAGTTGCATTCATGCATTGCGTTATTTATGGGTTGTTTAGTTAGATGGATTTTGTGGGTACATTCGCTATAGGCCCTCACGAGACCTCACTCATCCACTAGGGCTACCTAGGGGTTTAAAGGGCTTGTTACATATGCCAAATGCAACCGTGATCACCTACAGAAGTGGTACTAATTAGTTGGTGTTTAGTTGTTTATGCTTGAGGACAAGCATCGGTTTAAGTTTGGGGGTGTGATAAGTGAATTTTATATCCACTTGGATCGCTTCATTTCGGCTTAAATTGATTGACTTGGACTCAAGTATGTGGTGTTTTTTATGTGTTTTCGTTAATTGTACAGGGTTAGCTATTTCGGCTAGGGTTGGCGTTTCCTGTTGTTTTTGGAGTTGGAAATTAGCTTTGGAATAAAGGAAGGATTAGTTTTCTAAGCTATCGTGAATGGTTATGAGTCAAAGGAATGAAGACGGTAGCTAATGCAAAAGAAACGGGAGGAATCGGAGCTTAAACGAAGAAAATAGAGCAAATCAACAAACCGGTAGATTTTAACAGATCAAACTGCGCTAGTGCAGGGCAAACTGCGCCAAGTTTGAAGGGGACAGCGCAAATTGCGCCAGTGCAGGGCAAAGTGCGCCCGAACATCCTGGAAATTTTCTAGAATTCTATTCTATTTCGAATTTAAGTGCTATTTCGGGACTTTTCTTGTTGGATAAGTATTCTAGGGCCTATATAAACATATCATACCCTTGTCATTCATACCAACACTTCACATAACACATAGAGAGAGCCAAGAGACGGAGAAACATAATCAAGGAAGGTTTCCAATGCTCGTGACAAGCAACGGAGATCTAGATCTACTTTTTGTTTTCTTCTATTAGGCGAACTCTTGGATGTTTTTGGGATTTGTTTTCTTAAACTCTTGCTCTAGTTTATTTTGTAATCGTTAATACTTTGTTTACTATCATGGTTTCAGCAGATCCCATGATGATGAGTGGTTCAAATTATGAACTAATCGTTATCATGGGATTCTAACGGATTTATCTATGTAGTTTAGTAGTTTGTTTGCTTTAAAGATTTGTGTGTGATGAATTATTGATATTCTTGTATGGTTGTGCATATTCTTCTTGGATGCGTAGCTAACATCTAAGTTGCCTTGTTAATCTCTTGTGAAGCGACGGTGAATCTTGAGATTTAGAACTTGTCATGCTAGCATAGGATAAGTTGATGTATGAGTGACATCATGATTTGTAGCGTAATTAGAAATAACTTATGCTGCCCTATGTGGTCTTAATGGACAACTTGTTCTTCAACCATTATGTTTTCAAATTCTATAGACATATAGGGTCTAAGCATAATTGGTGTCTATTCATCTTCTATCTCTTTTGTGGATGTATGAGTAGTTTGGTATTCGTATACTAAAAGGTAGCCTATACTTATTTCGTGTTGTCTGATCAGATATCATAACCATCACATTCATTGATTAAAGGCATCAACTCTAAGCGAAGTATTTAATGAAGTTAGGATCCTATGTTTTCTCTAGCATAACTAATCTGATTTTAATTCTCATTAGATAATTAATTCCTAGCTTGTTAAATTGTTTTTTTAGTTAATTTTAGTTAATCAGAACCCAATCTTGTTAATTGTCTTAGTAGTGAGTAAAAACCATACATTGTTGCATAGGTACAATAACTGAATTAAAACCTAAACCAGATCCTTGTGGGAACGAACTTGACTTATATCTATATTACTTGTGACCACGTACGCTTGCGTGTATTAGTGCAAACAGCCATATTGAAGATTCACGAAGTGTATTGATTCGAGAAGTGAAGAAATCATTGATTTGAGAAGTGAAGAAATCATTGATTCAAGATGTCTCAATAGTAAATTCAAGATACATTCATTTGAGATGTCTCAATTAGTGAAGTTTAAAATCACTGATTTGAGATGTCCTGATTAGTGAAGTCAAAATACACTGATTCGAGAATCATAAAGACACTGGTTTATGAAGTCAAGATATCGAATCAATTATTTCAGAGATATCGAATGAGAGACTTAGTAGTTTTTCAACACAACAAAAGACAAACCTCTACAAAGATATGGAGACAAAGAATCTACACAAACCAAGGCATCTGTAGTTATCCGTCTGTTGTAGTATGTACCTGGCAAGCCTACAAAGAAACTTGGAGAGAAATTCAAGGAGAAACAGCTAAAGAAGTAGATCTGGTAAGTATGCAAGACAAGAAGAAATCACAATATACCAAGTTTCACTAAAATATTATTGGCATGCTTAGAAAGTTAGTTTGTGTGTTACTATTTTTACAAATATGAGCTTGTTGAGACATGTATGTCTATAGATGATGATAACAAATGCCACAAGGAAGAAAATGAATCAAGTAATCGAAGCTGATAAATAAATCAGGAAGCTGACTGTACTAAAGCAACATCTTAAGAATGGATTTCTGCAAACAGTTAGGAAGTAATTATGTAACAAGCCATGAGATGCTAAAATCAATTATTAGTAATCAGAAGAGAGTTTGCTGTAACCATGCAAGTAATTTCGAGAAATCAAGACTACTTTCTCATTCGAGAAGTCTACAATATAAACTAATCGAGAAGTCTATATAATAGGCTATTCGAGAAGTCATTCGAGAACTCAATAAAAGGGACTATTCGAGAAGTCAACATTCGAGAATTCAAGACTCATCAGTTCGAGAACTCAGCCTGGTTTCTTAATAATGCCAGAGTTCTCTAATGGAACATATCGAATGAAGATCAAAACCCAGAATTACTTTGCAACCTGTGACTTATAGATAGTGACCAATTACACAGAGGATGTTACGAGTAGGGAGTCAAATTGTAAATATTTGAAGGCTCAAACTCTTCCAAGTGAAAGGTGAAATTAGTCACTGTTTATCCGACTTCAAGGGCAACAATAAGAGTGGAAGCAACCTCTAACATGATTACATTACTACTGAAGAATTCAAAGGATATCTTGATGAATGCATAAGGATCAGCTATTTTATCTGGGAAGTTCAAGCACAGCTCAATAAGCAGAAAAGCTTATTGACTTTTTGAAAAGATTATCTTTTTTATTAAAGCTACTTTCAAAGATAAAGATCCAAATCAGAAAGATCTTTTGCATAAAGCATCACGTGGGCTTGGAAGCTAAGTCAACTCAAGAACTTAGTAACTTATGAAAAAGAAACATATACTGACTTGAAGCACGTTGGGATTGTCCAAATCAAGGAAAGAAGATCTTCAAGACATTTCCATAAATGGCTATCACTTCAAGCATGTGTGTGTGACAAGTTATACCAAAAATGTATCATTACATTTCACATAGCTTACTTGTCTTCATATAGTTTATATCAGCTGTATGAGTAGCATAGTTTTAGTGTAAGAGTGTAGACATAAAGAAGAAAACACTGAGCATAACGCACATTGCATTAGGTTTTCTTGTAAACACTAAGACCTTGTAACCGCAGCTGTGTATTTCTACATAGAGTATTTTCTTCAAATACAACCATCAGGTGGACCGAATAAACCCACCTGAGATTTTTTTATATCTTGTGTTGCATATGTCTTAGATATTTTGTTTACCTTGTTTACTCTTCACTCTTATAAACACTCTACCTTAAGAACTCACCAAGTCGAAAGAATTTAGTAAAGATTGTATTCAACCCCCCTTCTACAATCTCGTGGTGCATAACTGGGAAATAACAGAGCTGTGTACATGTTCTATAAGTACACAGACTCATATCTTTAGTTGTTAAGTTTTTCAAGCACATTCAAGAATATCTCTCTGAGAAAAATGTATTTGAGAATACATTTTGTGTTTACAGTTTATAGCATACTTTGAATCTAATAAAATATTAGATTTAAAGTGGGTTTGTGTGTTGTTTATTTTTGCATTATTCTTGTTCAAACAATATTACATCGACAAAATATTAGATTTAAAGTGAATTCTTGTTGAGAAATTTATCTGTTAACCTTATTGTCATAAAGTAGGTAGTGAGATGGACCGTAGATCTTCAGCATACCAATCTTACTACTAAGTGTAACAAAAAATCAAGGGAATGGGTTGAACTTGTGAATAACCCAAGTCGTTATACTTGGGCCAAGTACATAAATTTGAAACGAGGACTTGACCCAATTATTAAAAACAATTAAAATTAATCTGAGTTATGTAGATGAAATATTGAACAAAAATAGTAAGTAATTTGAGTCATATGAGCATTGCGTTTAAGTATAAGTCCATAAAAAAGTAATAATGATTCACACAATTACAATACTATAATTTTTTTAACAAATGCTAGCACTTAGGCAATTCATTCATATAGATGTTACAAATTGTTATAGGAAGAAATTGGTATAACAATATTTATGGAGGTTGCTGGAATCACGGAGCAAAATACGGATATTTTGCTAAGAACACGGAGGAGATTTGATGATTTTTGTGGTTGATCTTGTTTGTTGATATTCAGGGGTGAACTTTCAATCAATCTTAATAATAGGCCTATGTACCCTATTTATAGGGAATCAAGCCACATGTAGTTCTTGGAGAAGAAGTTATCCAGATGGGCTAGGGTTTCTGAAGGTCCATCATGACCCAAGTCCACTTAGATGTGTATGGGCTGGTGTAAATAGTCCATTAATCCTTCTCATGACCCATGGCTCAATAAAGATTACCTATGGCTAGCATGATGCTCGGATCGCAAGGCCTCATTGGCGAGTCTAATGGAAGAACTACCCTGGGCCTCGCATGCAACCTCGTTGGGCTTAATCACGCGAGGCGGTCCCAGGTATGAAGATACTTTTACTCATGCTACCTCGTTGGGCTTAATCATGAGCCTTCACATGTAGATGTCCTAGAACACGCTGGGCCTTGTGAAGAAGTAAGATAAATGCGATCGTGGTCGTAGAAGATTGTGCTGATCTTATATCGATCCAGCTCCTAGCGGTGGGCTTTAGTGATCCAATCATCAACTTTGGGCCCATTATAGATTGTGGACCGCTATTTCTGCCCATTAGGCCTGTTGAATATCCATGCCAAGATTTGGGCATAACAATTACCCCCCGAGTCCATATTGCCATTATGAATGATAAGGAATCAAGTAAAGTGGTGTCTTCCAATTAATGCGAAGCCAAGTATATGTAAGTGATGGTGACCTCGAAGGGTCCTCCAAGCGTAATGTGGTCCTATAGGGACCTTGAGAGGCGACCCCATAGGGCCTTGCAGTCATAAGTTGTTATAATTATATCTTATGTCCAGTTGATATATGAGCTCAGGCTTTCACCTATATCTTCAGGTTTTCTTAAAGTATGATGAGAGGGATCTCCTCTGTTCCTTGTTATTATGATGAGAGGACTTCTCATAAGATGAGAGGACTGCCTTTGTTGAGAGGACTCCTCACCTCTTGTTAATATAATGAGAGGACTCCTTACAGCCCCATATGTTGAGAGAACCCCTTACAACCCCATATGTTGAGAAGACTCCTTACAGCTTCATATGTTGTGAGGACTTCTCCTCATAACAATACATGGTCCTGGTCAATATATCAGTATGAGATCTTTACTAGATTTCTGGACTCGTCAACCCAATATTATTATCAATTCTCGTAATGGGTGTGCTTAGAGCCCATATCAATTTTTGAGCGTAACAACTACCCCCAGGTCTTCGGTGCAGGTAGCTATAGCGAAAAGCTATTTTTCTGGTCTCCAAATTTTTTCAAAATTATTTTGAACTCCTCCAAAAATTAAAATAAAAATGATTTGATTTATTTTTCGAAAGTTTCCTCGTACATATAAGATATATATATATATATATATATATATATATATATATATATATATATATATATATATATATATATATATATATATATATATATATATATATATATATTTCTTCACGTTGCGAGGTACTCCTTACTTGCCTCGTAATATTTTTCTGTTATGCAAGTTGTCTGCTCCGCTAAATATTTTGAGTTGCGTGCTCGCTTCGTAAATTTAATTCACTTCGCGCAAATTTAATTTTTGAACTGGACTTCACGTTGATTTGTTTTTATGCCTTGCTGCAAGCAATTTTTTTCCGCGAGTATCCAATGCCAAAGGCAACATTTGTTGTCTTATTTGTATAGTGCATGGGTCCCCCACTAACTTGCCATCCAGGTGATTTGGTAAGTTACTGTCCACGCCAATTTTGCTTCTTAATTTTGTTTTTCTAGTTATTGCACGTGGGCCACCTTCAATATTCTTTCGCCTTTGCCTTTTGTAAATTAATTACCTTTTTCTAACATTTAACAACTCTACCGAAGAAATTATGGCAGCTTGATAATAATTTTCTTTTTTTTAATCTTCATGCGGGCCCTGTTGCAATTTTCATTAAGCCAAATAACCAATACAAAGCCTTGTATGTTTCTTTAAAATTTCTTTGATTAAACATGAGCAGGCCTCGTATATGTACTTTCACCTAACTGACTTTTTTCTTTTTTTTAAACACGCAAGTCCCCTCCTTTTAAACACGCGAGTCTTGGTTTCCATCTCGTGTCCGTGATCTTGTTTCTTGATTTTTTTATTAAAATCAACTCTTCACAACCTGACTCCAACAAGGCCACACACATTTTTTCTTTTAATTCCACGCACGTCCCCTTTAAATTTAACCACCTCGCCTCGTTATTCTGCTGGCCACATCTCATACTTTTTCGAATAGATTTTTTATTCTTTAAAAAATCCAATCTTATTTCAAATATATATCCGACTTTTATTTTTATGTGAGCTCCTAGATCCACTTTTACAAATTCGACTCCAAATCAAATATTCCGGCCCGTAGAATTTTTAAATCCTGAATCACTATTATTTTGGACCTCTTCATACCTCGCCTATAAATACCCCTTCAAGGGTTCATTATTTTCCTCTCTTCAAGAACACAATTAACTTAACACCAAGCTTGCTCCAAGATCTACGGTACTCTTCATAAGCGAATTACTTAGTGCACACGCATTCGAGTTCTTCGTGTTCATCCAGATTTACATCTTCCAGATAAGGTTCGATACTCCAACCCTTTAAATTGTTTTTGTTTCTCTTCTTTACTTGTATAAACACCATGATTGCCCATGACATATGCTCTCCATGCTTGCATAATCATCTTATACACGCTTCATACACACACATACATTCATGCTTTTTTTCTTAATTGAATTGTCCACCCCCATATATCCATCTTGATTTTGAAGAGAAGTGACGACGAACAGACACATATGCAGCACAAAAGGACTAAAATCATTGTAGGTCCTAATGAAGGCTTTAATAGAGAGAGTCATTCATACGCTTGAAGACTGAAGAAGATGACTCCCCCTAGTTTCAGCTCCTCCCGCATTCCCTTGTCAGAGAGGCGACCTTCAAGTAAAGAAAAGGCTCCAGTGCAGCTCCAGAGGGCTCATACTAAAAAGAATGCTCAGCCTTCTCAAGCCTCCCCATCATCATCTAAAGAGGTACAAGCTGAGGTACCTAGTGACTCAAACTTATGTTCACTAGAAGACATCGTCCATGCTCATGTCCCAACTGTAGGGGTCCCTCCTCATACCAAGATCACTGAAGAAAACTTTGAGAAGGATGAAACAAATGAAGAGGAGTCCCTTGCCACAAAAGAGTTGGAGGATGTCACCCGTACAGTTAATCTTTGTAATTATGACTATGTTCCTGAGCTCTCTGATGGTGAAGCTTATGACCGTCCCAGTCAACCAATGCTTGAAGGTACTATGTACCCCCAGGAAAAGAAGAGGGTGCGGGGCATATTCTCTGCTATAGAAATCTTTCAACCAGTCTCAAACAGGATACCTTAGAAAAGGCCATGGAAAAGTATCAAGTAGAAGGCCGCATTATCCTTCCTCAAGAGCATATGCGATGTTATCGCTTCAATTATAAAGAGAATGGGAGCAGGCCACCCCGCATGGTTTTAACTACTACACTCCTTGAACTTGGGGTTTCTTCACCTCTTCATCCATTCATTCGTGAGGTGTGCGAATATTTATAAGGATGCTCTCATCCAGATCAATCCGAACGGGTACAATGTTATGATTAGTCTCTACATCATGTATTACATTGAGTGATACCCTATATTGACTGCTGAGCAACTCAACTACTTCGTCACTAAAAAGAATTGTGGATCTAAGGAATTTGGCTATGTTTACTTCTCTGTCTGGCCAGAGTTCTACGGCAAGAACTAAATTTTTGGTGGCCCAAAAGGTCCTGGAGACTGGAAAAGTTCGGACTTCTATATCTATGATGTGCCTCGCGTGCCGACCGCCTTTAACATTAACCAAGGTAAGTTTCTTTGACTTAGCACCCTTTCCTCCTACAAAATTCATTAGTATCGTGGGTAGCGACACTAACCATATATATTTGTACATGTTTGATTCATTATAGATGCACCATGAAGTCCCATGCTCCAAGGCAAAGACAAGCAGAGAGCAGACAACATTCCTAAACTTCCTACCGAGAAGAGAAACCTTCAGCTCGTGCTTACCGAAAAGAATTTAGTTTGATGTGGGTTTCTAAGGCAAAGGGAGAGAGTCATCCCGAAAAAGAATATTGTCAACCCTCTTGAGGGACTAGACGATATAGGTGTCGTTAATAAATGTAATATGAGGCCATGACCTCTATTCCATACGCATTGCATTGTAGCTCATACTGACCTGCTGCATCACATACCACTTGCATTGAACCAATTTGTTGTTGCATGTTTGGCTTACTCACTTTGACTTGTATTGATGTATTTTCTTCTACATATTTACAGGTATGGCTTCTAATAAATATTCAGGGATCCCTTTCATGAAGAAGGACAAAGCTGCAAGTACTCCTCTTAACCCTTCTGGCGATCTGGCTCACCATTCCTCCCTTGTTAGGGTTCAGCTACCAAGTCTGACGTTGTCATGCCTCCTCCAAGGCAGACGACTCTCACAAAGCCTCTTCGACAATCATCTTCTTCCCTCCATTCTAGTAGGAAAAAGCCAACTAAGAATTTTTCATCAAGAGTCTCTCGTCCATTCATAAATATGGAAGAAGAACGGGGACGACAAGAGTCCCGCGTCCATTCATCCTCCTCCTGGATTGGTCCGCCAGACATATGGTATAACGACCTAGAATTTTTCGCGATTTATAAATGCTTATTTAATTATTAAATGTGGAAATTATGTGAATTATGTGATGGATAAACTTTTGTGAATCAAGATATGTGTGAAATCACGTTTATGTGACTATATGATGATTGGTATGTGTCATATATGTCCGTGGAATTTTATTTATATTTTTGGAGCATTAAAACTATTTTTAAAGTTCATTTTTAGTCTTTCAAAAATCATATAAAATCATTGGAGTTGATTTAAATCATGAAATCTTTTGCATTATCATATTTGAGATATGATTTAGTTTTTAAAATTAGAATGAATATTTAATTGTGTGTTTTGGTATTTTAAAATGATTTAAAATGCATTATTTCTTTTGAAGAACCTTTATTTCAAAAATTCATATAAAATTCATTTTTGAGCCAAAAATTATTTTTAAAATATGGGGAGCCTTGTAATTTCATAAACTTCATTTTTAAATTTTAAAATATATTTTTATCTTATTTTTCCATTTTGTTTCGATTTTAGAGGATTAAAATCAGCTTTTAAAAAAAATAAAATTTCAGCTTTTTGGCAAATTACCGAACTGCCCTTAGCTCTATAAAAACAACACCCAGACCATTTTCTTCTTCTTGCGCGAGTGTTTAACAGCTGGGTATTGTTTCTCTCCTTGTTCTTCATTTCTTTTTCGTTTTTAAGCATAAGTCATGCTTTAATTCATGTTTTGATCATCTATTTATTATTCTTTTGCTTAGTTTAATTATGGGATTGAGTTTTGTATATATATATATATATATATATATATATATAATATAGGCAAATGATCAAAAGAGAACTCTTTTTTTGAAGAAAACTAAGGTACTAATCCTAACCATTGGATATATTATAATCAATGGCCCCGCCAGGGGCACCCACACACTAATCAAATACACCCTCACGCACACAATCCCACCTTGTTGTGGAATAAAAACTAGGTTATGAATAAGACGGCTATTGTTTGTATGTATTTAATGCAAAGGGTGGTTGAGCTTCAAGCTTTAATGGCTGTTCTTGCGTTTAGAGACTGAACGGTTCTCACAAGATGCCTACGTATCTTTGTATTGTTAGAGAATCAAGCCAACGTAGTTCTAGGTTGAGGGGTCTGACCCTTTATATAGGCTGAGAAGCCTCAGAATTAGGGTAGGGTTAAGTGACTTGGCGGACAAGTCAATCTTGAGGAAAATTCTAGACCCCTTCCTTGTAGGAGTCTGTTTCCTTGTATGAGTGTATGCCTTGGAGGCTACTCCTTGTAGAGATAATGTTCTTATCTGACACTTATTGCTGAGCTGTTTATTATCCCTAATATTAATTACGAAATTAATATTGTAAATAGGGTTTGGGCCCACCTAGTGGGCCCCACGTTTGGACCATTCCGGGTCTAATTAATGCCACATTAAATGTGTCTTTAGGGCTTACTTTTAGCCCATATCATTTGCCCCCCAACTTCTAGGAAAACTGATCAGGTTTTCCTTGAAGTTATAACGGCCTTACATGAGACTTGGGTCAGGGTTTATTGCTCTTACATGAGTATTTTCAACTTATCATCTTAATGTAAAGCGTGGAGCGACCGACGCAATTTACGACGATGTTGAACGACACTAAGCGGTGTTAAATGGCACTAGACAGCGCTAATCAGCCTTAAACAATGTTTAAACAGTGTTAAACAATGTCGAATGGCATAAAACGGCACTAACGGCACTAATCGGCGCTAAACGGTGCTATACCGGCACTAAACGGTGCTAATCGGCACTAATCGGTGTTAACAGGCACTAATATGTGCTAATCGGCATTAAATGGTGCTTAATCGGCACTAAACGGTGCTAGCGGGGGTCCGGGGGCGGCAACCCCCGGGCGGGGTCCAAGGGGCGGTAGCCCCTGGCGGGGTCCAAGGGGCAGAGCCCCTGGCTGGGGTCGAGCTGAAGACTAGTACTATTCAGAAATTATCGTTTCGGCTCGAAATTTTGCAAATCCGAGCTCAAATTCGAGCTCAAACTGCCTCAAGGTCGTAGCCATTTTTCTTACTTTCTAAGTCATTTTCGACCTGGAAATTTCGAGCAGAAATTAGTTCATTTTCGAGCTCAAAAACGAACTCAAACGGAGGCCAAGTCGTGGCTTCTTTTCAGGATTTTCAGTGTTTTTCCGACCTCGAATGGACGAGCTCAGATGGTGTTGAAACGACCTCAAATTGGGAGTGAGGTCGCGAGAAATTTCTATTATCTCTAGTTCATTTTCGACTAGGATGCAACGAGCTCAGCGTAAGCTTTTTCTATGCCCAGGTCGTCTGTCTCGACCTCGAATCGTAGGTTAATTTCGACCTCAACTTGCCGACTTCATTTTTACGCGTTTTCAACCTCGACTTCAATACAGCACAAGAACGACCTCAAATGAGCCCCAGGTCGTGGGGATTTTTTACATTTCCCAATTCAAATTCGACCTGAGATTTGCGATCTCAAGCTATGTCAAAACGACCTCAGTTTGTGTGGTGGCCTTACTTTGCTTTTCATAAGTCAGAAACGACCTTATCTTTCAAGGTTGTTCACGACCTCAAATGGAACTTTCCAAGTCGCATGGTCGAGCTCGTACTTATACTAAAAAACGAGATCGATGGTCACGACCTCGTGCTTTCTTTTGCTAACTCCCAATCCTATTATAGACTTCAACGGGCCCTGTTTGGCCTTTAATTTTCATGGGCTGGATCTAGATTTTCAAATCGTTGGGCCTATAAACTTTTTAAGTTTTGATTGGGCCTTTCTTTTGGGTCAAAACAATCTCAAAACCTTAATTAGGTTTATCAATCTTGGTTGGGCCGTGACAGGCTTGGTGTTGTTGGGCCTTTTAGAGTCCAATTTGTGTTGATCACCACCCTATCATCGATCGTGATCATGGGGTATCTCGAATTTCTTTGTAAACTTTCGTTGGATCATCACGATCTCTTAAACGCACCAAGCCATTAGGTTGAATTTTTGGGTATCAAACCCTCGTCCTTCTGGGAGTATAATTCGAGTTAATAACAGAGGGGATTCTTTCTCTTCGGGACTTTCGAGTCTATAATCTTTCCAGATCTTGTTTCAATGATTGAATATGAGCTTCACGAGCTAATTTCATCAATCTTCTTAAAAATATCTGTCGAATCATTGATGGAGGCCACCCTAGGCCTTAAGGGCTGTCATGCCTATTGATGTATCAAACGTGCTTCATGAGCTAAGATTTATTATTTTGGACCTTCGAGGTTGAGGATAATCATCCTTGCAAGTGAACTTTTTATGATGAGCATTTAAACACATGGCTAATCATGCCCTCAGCCCTCATAGGGGTAGGAGCCCATAACTTGGGTTTTGTCCTGTTGATGATGGTAACACCATTATAGAGATTCGTAATCATGTTAGGGTGTGTGCGATTGTAAGCAAAGTCACTCCTCTAAATTGGGGATACATCCCTTTAGGGTTTGAATCCATTCTTTGGACTCTAATTTAGTAGGTCTCAGTTCCTTGAATTCATGTTGTTAGAGGGTTCATCCCTTAAATAGTCGCTGGTATGAGCAAGGGGATGTATTTTATGAGCAAGGGCTCTGCCCCCCAGGTGTTGCCCACACATCCCTTCGTGCACTTCTTCGAGTGTTTCTCTGGCCTCCTGGGCCTCAAGCACTTCAAGTACGGGATCACAAAAGATCTCTTGTATAGCAAACCCTCAATCAGGGTGTATCTTAAAGCTCTTACCGAGAGTTTACGTGCTTCCATGACATCTTCAGGGAGCCATCCCGTTTCCAAGTGAGCCTTGATAGGATCCATCCCACAGCTTTGCACATCGATCAGTATCACTAACTTCACATTGATAGTAGGGGTCTTCAAGTCCTGAAAGTAAACACTCCCAACATAGTTCTCTATCTCCGAGAAAGCGAAATTAGAGAGGGCATCCGCCTTAATGTTCTCCTCCCTCGGGATGTACTCCACAAAGCATTCATCGAATTAAGCCATCACAGCTTTCACAATCTCAAGTACTTCGTAATAGCTTTTTCCTTGGCTTCAAATTTGCCATTCACTTGGGAGACTACCAATCTTGAATCTCCACAAGTTTTAAAGTTCTTGACCCTCAGGGTTGGCCAAGCCTAAACCGTCTATCAAGGCTTCAATCCTTAGTCTCGGAATACATTCTCCAGACTTTTCTTTGTTTAATCTTCTTGATTTTTGTTTTTGACGTTCCGTAAAAATAGAGCACCCAGTATTCCTTCATTCTTGTTTTCCAGTTCTTTGCCCTCTTGGGTTACTACCTCTTGCCCCCCGACTTCTTGGTTGTTAATGGTACATTCAACCACGAAGTCAGCTAAGGCTTGGGTTTTGATGGCCATCCTTGACTTATACTTGATATCAAATTCTATTAATTTGATTGCCTACTTGGCGAGACTACCATTGGTTTTCGGGTTATGGATTATGTTCCTTCACGGTTGGTCCATTAGGACTTCGTTTTCATAGTAGATAGGTTTTTGAACCTTGTTTTCCTTATTGATGAGGACGACACTCAATGCTTGTTCCTAACACAAGGTTTTATAGTTAGTTGTCAGACCTTCTTAGTTTTCTTGGACTCCTTGGTCTTGATTAAGGATGCATTTGGGTTCCCTGACCCTTGGTTGGGATTCGAGGTTTGTTGTTAGCCTTTCATGGCTTAAGTGGCCACATGTGGCTTAGTTGTTCATCTCATCTTACATCCAGGGTCCTTTATGGACTTGAACTTTAATTCGATTGTATTGTAATCTGACAATTGATCCTTCGTGGTCTTTTCTAAGCACGAGCTTGTTTTCATTCATATGTTCTTTTATTTTCAGTGCTTGGTCATCTTCGACTTACACATATCAGGTGCTTGGCACATAAATAAGATCACATAATCAATAAATGAAAAACAAACTTGCATTAATATCTTGAAATGGGTTCCACCCTTACATAGAGTATTACTTGTCCTACTCGGGGCAATGAGCCCTGGAATCGAACCTCTAAAGATGAAGCTATGTCCTACTAAGATAACTTAAGCATGAGAAACTGAGGCATCCATGCCTTCATTGTCAAACTCACCCATGTCTTCAATTGGGAGGACCCGCCCCTCGACTCCATTAGGCCTTAACGCGGCTTTGTAACAGCCCCTAGCCATTTTCTGGTCACCTTTATGCTCTCCAACACCATTCCTGGTTGGGAACTTGATCTTCATGTGATAGGTTGAGGCCACAGCCTTAAAAGCGTGGAGTCCAGTCTTCCCGAGGATAACGTTGTAGGTGGAAAACGCTTTGATAACCGAAAAGTTCAGCATCCGAGTGGCCTCCTTAGGCTCCTGCCCAATCGTCATGGGCAACTGAATAGTTCCCTCAACTTTAGATTCTACCCCATTGAACCCGTATATAGGCGTGTTGGATGGGGTCAACTGAGAATCATTGTATCCCATCTTCAGAAAGGCCTCGCGAAACAGAACGTTCACAGATGCTCCGTTGTCTATCAAGACTCACTTCACCTCTGAGTTCTCAATCACGGGTGTTATGACCAGCGGGTCATCGTGGGGGAACTTCACCCCTTTAAGATCTGAATCCTCAAATCCGATCATTAACTCGGTTCTTGCACGTTTCGGTGCTTCTTCGACAATGTGCACCACCTCTCTAGCATAAGCCTTCCGAGAGTTCTTGGTTGTCCCAGCCCCTGTCGGGCCTCCCGAGATCACGTTGATTACTGGCCCTCGGGGCTGTGGGTTTCGATCTCGATCATCATCGCTCCTATCATGATTTCTTCTTTGACCACCACGATCTTCACCCTTAGTGAAGTGTCTCAGTTTTCCTCTACGGATTAAAAACTCGATCTCATCTTTGAGTTGTTTGTAGTCATCAGTGTCATGCCCCACGTCTTGATGGAACCTGCAATACTGATTCTTGTTTCTCTTTGAGGGATCACCCCTGAGTGGCTTTGGCCATCGAAAATCCTTATCGTTCTCAATTTCCAACAAGATCTGACTCCTGGGAGTGTTCAATCTTGCATAGTCAACAAACCTCGGTCCTAGAGCAGAGTCGGAGTCCTTGCTAGTTCGGGGATACTTGTCCCTAGCATCATATTCCTGATCTGTCTTTCTCTTATCTGAGTTCCTACTTCCTCCATTCGTGGTTACGATTTCCTTCTGCATGCTATCCTCAGCCTTAATGTACTTGCTTGCTCTCTGTTGGAGGTCAACCATGTTTCCTGGTGGGTGTTTTGCCAATGACCTCCTAAAGAAGTCGTCGCTGGTTCCGTGTTGCAGGGCTACTATGGCGACCTTATTATCCAGATCAGTAATATTTAATGTTTCCTTGGTGAACCGTTTGAGATAGTCTCTTAAGCTCTCGTTTTTCCCTTGCGTCACATGCATGAGGGATGCAGAACTTTTCTCATGCATCTTTCCGCTAACGAACTGGCTAATAAAGGCCATGCTCAACTCCTTAAAAGAGCCAATTGAGTTTGGTGGCAAACGAGAATACCAGCGTTGCGCCATGCCCGCTAGGGTTTGAGGGAATGCCCTACACTTGAGAGCATCACTTGCAGGTTGCAATAGCAATGCATTCGAAAACGTCCTTACATGAATAGTGGGATCTCCCGTGCCATCATAAGCCTTGATGGTCGGCATCTTGAACTTGCGAGAGATGTGGGCGTTCATCACTTCTTCAGTAAAGGGGGGAGTTGGATCATCAGGATCTCCTAGCATCATAAGATCTTTGGGGTCTCCCCTTGGGACCTCTGCCCTTACAACCTCTGACCTAGGTCCTTCGGTCCTCCTTTGTCGTCTTGATGGCCTCTCCAAGTCAACAATGGGAATCTCTCCTGACCTTGGAGGGGGACGATTCTGCCTTTGTTGTTCTCTGGCCATGTCTTCCTTCAGCCTTTGGATCTCAGCTTCATGAGCCTTGATCTTCTCTGCAGCTGTCATGGGGGGTCCATCATGGATTCTTCGAGTACGCCTCACAGGTTCCTTACTTGGGTGCCTTCTCGGGGCTCGGTCTCGATCTTCTGACTCAGAAGAGGAGTCATCAGTATAGGGACCAGAGTAATCATAGTACCCTTGTCCATAATCAGGGCCTAAACCTCTGATGTAGGGGGGTTGTACGGCTCATGTGCTTGAAGGGCATGACCGCTTGGTCCCGTGCCTTGAATAGGTGGATAGTTTGGCAGCCCATACATCGGGTTTGTGCTTGCGGGGAGATCCGTGGTATGGATCTGTACCCCCGGAGGTAGTGGATGGTTGTAAAGTGGGGCAACCACCATCTGAAGCTGATTCGTCTCTTGAGGGGGATTCACCACCAAGGGCAGCGATCCTTGAGATTGAGCTCCAATCCCTAGGGGAGTTGTCCCTTGGGGTTGAGTAACCAAAGGTTGGGAGGTCGCCTCCGAAGTAGGAGGAGCAGCGGTGCTATCAGTGGTTCCGGTCGTGACTGGTATTGCTCTCCTTGTGTTCACCATGGTTGTTGTTGTTTTCCCACAGACGGCGCCAAATGTTGTGGAATAAAAACTAGGTTATGAATAAGACGGCTATTGTTTGTATGTATTTAATGCAAAGGGTGGTTGAGCTTCAAGCTTTAATGGCTGTTCTTGCGTTTCGAGACTGAACGGTTCTCACAAGATGCCTACGTATCTCTGTATTGTTAGAGAATCAAGCCAACGTAGTTCTAGGTTGAGGGGTCTGACCCTTTATATAGGCTGAGAAGCCTCAGAATTAGGGTAGGGTTAAGTGACTTGGCGGACAAGTCAATCTTGAGGAAAATTCTAGACCCCTTCCTTGTAGGAGTCTGTTTCCTTGTATGAGTGTATGCCTTGGAGGCTACTCCTTGTAGAGATAATGTTCTTATCTGACACTTATTGCTGAGCTGTTTATTATCCCTAATATTAATTACGAAATTAATATTGTAAATAGGGTTTGGGCCCACCTAGTGGGCCCCACGTTTGGACCATTCCGGGTCTAATTAATGCCACATTAAATGTGTCTTTAGGGCTTACTTTTAGCCCATATCACACCTAATCCCCTCCGTTTTTAATTTGATTTTTCCCGTCAATCGGTGATATTTTTTTAAAATCTAATTTCACCACATTTTTCTCCATCTCCCAACGATCAGTTTGAATACCATATGTGCTATATTTTAATTTAGTTTTCTAAGTTCTCCTTTTAAAGGGGTTTTCTCTAGATCCCTACTCATATATATATATATATATATATATATATATATATATATATTGGTGCCCTTCCATAGCCACCGTTGGTTGAAAATAGCCCACAGCCACCAAACTCGTACACTGCCGCAAGTCTTCATTGCGGCAGGAAAATTTAAAAAAAAAAGGAAGCCGCAATGAATAGTTGCGGCAACGTTTTTAAATTAAAAATACTTTATTCCCCAGAGATAACACCAACATGACCACTACACCAAACAAAATTATTTGTAATTTACTTCAAAACAAAACAGTATTAATATTATTTTATGTTTTTATACTTTTATTTTTATTATTTATTAAAATTAAAAAGAAATTGGTAAATTAATACATTATAAAATATAAAATTGTTCATAAAATTTGAATTATTACATAAAATTTTAAATAAATTATTATAGTTTTATAATTAATAAAAGTAATAAAAAATAATAAATCAATAAAGCTGTTAATTTGAAATATAGAAACAAGTAAAAAATATGAAATTACGTTTTCACCCTCAAAATAACTACCGCAATGAAACATAGCGGAAGAGGAAAAACATGCTAACTGCCGCAATGAAACATAGCGGAAAAGGAAAAACATGCAATTACTATTTACCCTTAAATCGTCTACCGCAATGATACGATGCGGATACCAGCAGTACACAATCACCCATTGCGGTTTCCGCGACCCGAACTGAACCAAATTAACCACAGAGCTCGATTTCCAGGCGACTCTCAGGCGATTTCCAGTCGATTCCGGGCGATTTACACACAGTTGAGAATGTCAGGCGATCTTCCTCCTCAAGGTATCTTCTAATTGACACTTACACACACGCACGTAGTTATACATACACACACGCATTACTATATACATTGCTACTCACAATTATATGTACATGATTTGATTCGTTTTTAACTGTGGGTGGTGTTTATTTGCTTCATTTTAGTTAAAATCATGAATTAATTCGAATTATTAGGGTTCATAGTTCGAATTTTACCCATTTTTGGTTTGCATTAGTTTGAAATTAGGGCTTTTACCCTCAATTGAGTTGAAATTAGGGTTTCTCATCTTTAATTAGACCAACATCTTTTTTATTGGTTTGCATTAGACCAACACCTTTCATTTCCCATTTGGTGAGATCACCATCACTCTAGAGGATGTTTACATGATATTGGGATTGCCTGTTCGTGGTCGTGCTGTTACTCATACGGAGCTTTTCGCACCGCTTCCATATTGGCTAAGACGGTGGCATGATTTGAGGTTGACTGAGACCGAACGCAAAGATATGTATAAAAAAGGTTTGAATTTTAGTCCATAAATTCTAATTTCTTGCATTTTAGTCCTTAACATGTTTAATTCTTGCATGTTATACATTAAATTTTCATTTGTTTGCAATTTAGGAAGATAATTATCTAGTTATTGCATTTTAGTCCATAAATTCTAATTTCTTGCATTTTAGTCCTTAATTTGTTTAATTCTTGCATGTTATACATTAAATTATCATTTCTTTGCAATTTTGGAAGATAATTATCTAGTTATTGCATTTTAGTCCATAAATTCTAATTTCTTGCATTTTAGTCCTTAATTTGTTTAATTCTTGCATGTTATACATTAAATTATCATTTCTTTGCAATTTTGGAAGATAATTATCTAGTTATTGCATTTTAGTCCATAAATTCTAATTTCTTGCATTTTAGTCCTTAATTTGTTTAATTCTTGCATGTTATACATTAAATTATCATTTCTTTGCAATTTTGGAAGATAATTATCTAGTTATTGCATTTTAGTCCATAAATTCTAATTTCTTGCATTTTAGTCCTTAATTTGTTTAATTCTTGCATGTTATACATTAAATTATCATTTCTTTGCAATTTAGGTGGGGTGAAGCTTCATAGGTTGAGGGAAATGTATAAAAAGAAACCGGAGAAGCCTTCTCCCGAGTTTATCGAGCATGATGACCTTGTGTACACCCGGGCTTATCTTTTTTACATCATTGAGGGTGTGTTGTTTCCTTCATCGAATAGAGACACCGTGCATCCTAGGTACTTCTTGACTTCATTTCTCTCTCTAGTCCTTGCAATTTATGCTTAAATTTATCTTATTCTTGCATTTTATGCCTTAAATTTCACATTTCTTGCATGTTCATCCTTAGTTTCTCCAATTATTGAATTCTTACCTTAATTTGCATTTCCTGATTTTTTGCAGGTATTTACAGTTAATCCAGAATGCACATGAGATTAAGGAGTATGCCTGGGGAGCTGCGGTTTTGAGTTATTTGTTTAGGGGTTTGGCCAAGGCTGCTCAGAAGGGTGCCAAAGCTATTAATGGGTGCACCATGCTTTTGCAGCTTTTGAGTTACGAGAGGTTGTTGCCTGGGGCACCTCTATTAGCATCTCGTATGGATTTTGTTTGGCCGAGGGCATTGGCTTGGGCTGAGCCGGTAGATGAGAGGAGGGTTAACCCCCACCACCATACAGGTCTTTATCGGGGGGACTTTGACAGCTTTTAGCTTGGTTGGCTGACATGGCAGCCTTATCAGAGATTTTATGACATTCAGGATGTTTCTGTGGACTATAATATCGATTTGATGGATGCTCACTATATGGCTCTCGGTCGCGTCCCTCTCATTTCTTTTGATATCGTTGAGTATGTCATGCCAGATAGAGTCTTGAGATAGTTTGGTATTCTACAGCATATCCCACAGGCCCCGGTTGCCATGACTTCACTGCGGACGGAGAGAGCATCTCGTTGGGTGCGGGACAATCATACAGTGACCTTGGCAGATTACGTTGAGGAGTGGCATGCTTTTAATGATGGCATGATACCTATTGTCGAGGAGGGCAATTACGTGTCTATAGAGGAGTACATGTATTGGTACAGGCGCGTCAGTAAGCTAAGGATTGCTCTATTTGTGGCTGAGCATCGTGCTAAGATTGTGCCTCGTGACTGGTATCCCCAGCAGGACATGGATGATGCGGTATGCATTTTATACCGTTATTTTTCTAATTCTTGCATTTTAGACCTTTATTTCTCCAATTCATGAATTTTAGACATTTATTTGTATAATTCTGCATTTTAGACCTTTATTTATACTTTTGCACTTTAGACCTTTATTTATCTAATTCCTGCATCTAAATACTTCAACTAGTATTTATGCCCGCGATGCTGGGCTTTGCAACACAATAAATTTGTAAAGAACAATTTTGAAAACAAAATTTTCTTCATATTCGTAGAGACCATTTATTCTGAAAAACAAAGTTGACCTAATATTCTTTACGACATTTATCTATTTTTATAAAAGAATGTACTAATAAAAATGTTTATTTTAGATTTTCTTTTTTGTTTTTAAAAATTAACATATGGTTTGGTAAATTATTTATTTTTACATGTGGAAATGTTCAAACACTCCAGCGGACAAAGCAACAGATCAAACATCACTCTTATCGTAATGAACTTAGAAAAAGTAACACAAAGAAACCGAATTTTTCATCTTGAACGAACATGGAAAGTGCTTTTCCATCAACGTTAAACATAAGCAAAAGAGATACCCCGAATTCAAACAAAGTTCTTTAAGACTAAAACATTACCGATAACATAGAGGAATCATTTTTCAAAGAAGCACATAACCCAAAAGCAAACGGGAATCTGACAATCCCTGAAAATAACCAACTACTTATGAGCTTAAATAATCACGGATTTCAAGCTTTAGAGCTGTAGCTTCATCCTTCAATATCTTTACATCCTCATGCAACACAGAGTGATTTGCTTGAAACTGTTGCGTAAAGCCTTGAACAGCTGCAGTCAAATCTTCGAGTATTCCACACAGTGTTCTAATGTTGATTTGCAGATTTGTGAGAGACTTCTCGATCTTCTCAGAGAAAACTCGAGATCTTTTCAAATCTGGAGAAGAGTTGGAACCGGAATCATCTTCAAATGAATCTCTGGACCTGGTAAGAAAAAGCATGAATAACTTAGCACATATATAAGTTGCATGGAAGAGAAAAGTGAAAAGGAAGACGATTTATATAATAACATATACCGGATGTGCGAAGAAGAAGCCATAACAGAGAGCTAAGTAGAGTATTACTTTTCGTGATTCAATTGAGAGACTGTAAGAGAAATGAAAGTGTATGCATATATAGGATAAGTACATTGGTAAAAGGAGGAGCATTTAATATAGTGTGGGTAGTAGGCAGCTGAAATGATGTAAAGTAAATTTAGAGAATTGTGCAAAGCTTGTTAGAGTGGTTAAAATGGTAACGTCAAATTACTTAGCATTTTTTTGGAAAAAATGAATGAAAAATTGTAATTATTTTGTTGTTTAGGATTTGGAGATGTATAAATTTAATCAAATGATCGTAAATCTAATCCAACTTACAGACTACATAAAATAAATTTTTTATAACATACTTTAGTAAGATGAAAAAAAAATAAATTAAAATTTTATTAATAAACTTATAAGTTACATTTTTTTGTTTGCAAAAATAACTTTTTTCTTTAATTATAAAGTACATATTTTAAAAATTGTTTCTCGAATAAGTTAGTTTTTTTTTAAAAAAAATACGATAAGCCAAATGGAACAAATGGAATTAAAAGTAGTATTAGAAGTTCTACATGAATTGCGATTTCTTGTACATGTTGGGAAATTGATTTCGTACGATTGAAACTTGCAAGACCTTCCAAAATCTAAAGTAGTAAATTTATATTTTGATCTTAACGGAATGTAAATTAATGCAATAATAGAAAGTAATATTACATGTCCTTGTGAATTCAGCCATACACAAAATGTAAAAATGGTCACAGCTGAAATGAAATTATAACTTGAAAACTACAATTTCATTTTCTCAACTTGAATACTTTTAACTTGTTTTCTTCTTTGCCTCGGGTGACTTGAAATTCAGTTGAGACATGCCATCCAAGTGGTATGTTGATGTGGAAGTCTGTTTAAGAAATACATGTCAAAAGAAGAATTTTGTGCAATAAATTAATATGGAGAATTGAATTGTGTTAGAATTTCCACCTCTCCAGCAAGAGGTTGCATAGTGGAAGAGTCTTCAATAAGTTCTTCGTTCGGAATCTGGAATCCTTTGCATATGTTAGTAGCCCAGTACATTTGTGCATTATTAAGGATATTCACTTCTTTGATTTGAAACTTTATAGTGTACTCCTTTTTTGACATGTTGTTCAAGTCTTTAGGTACTGAACTTATCTCTGCT
Organism: Kitagawia praeruptora; assembly: GCA_037693485.1. Taxonomy (NCBI): domain Eukaryota; kingdom Viridiplantae; phylum Streptophyta; class Magnoliopsida; order Apiales; family Apiaceae; genus Kitagawia; species Kitagawia praeruptora. Next base: position 123,190,354 of record CM075351.1, on the reverse strand, counting down.
CCCTGTTAAAAGTTTGATTAATCTGTAGTAACTACAATATTTGCTCAAATTGCAACGAACTGAATATTTCTCTTTAGATGAATCCTGCCTCCTTTTCCGGGGCTTCTTGCGTTTTAAACCTGCAGAACCATGTACATAGATTAACGATATGAGAAGTAGAATAACCATAATTTTGGAAGATGAGAAGTAGAAAAACCATGATTCAAATCTTCCGAAGTAAAAAGATGCCAAGGTGTAGCTTCTCCATTACCCTGATACGATGAAATTGATAAGAATTGGATTTAATTAAATTCAAAATTGAGCTTGAAAATCTGCATACCTCAAACATCGTTCTTTGAACAAAGAAAAAAAGAAGACAAAAGAAGCCTATTATCAATTCAAAAAAATTATTATATCTACTTATCTGGTGTAGTAAGAGAATAGGCATTTAATCTGTGTACGGTGGTATTGAATTTTGAAATCCAAAATCAAGCTTCACAGTCGTCGAAGAGGAAGAAACCGGAAGACAATAGCTTTAACTGAATACTTTGCACGTGGGCAAAGTACAAAAGCAAGAAGCAGCTGCCAATAAATCAAAATGCATATCAAATTGGATATATGAACAAAAAGCAGTATATCAACAAAAAGCAATGGCATTTGGCGTAATATTGTTGTAAAGGAAGGGTAAATTTCTAAAAGTTGGCGTTACTGTTCAAAAGAGGCAAGAGGATTTATTATATAGATAGATGCAGCTGGATTATGGAATGAGGACATTACATACCATTTACGAGCGTGATCCCCCCGAGTGGTTCTTTGATATCATCACTGAGTTTTTGGCTCGTTATGATCGGATCAACACCGAGTGGAGGGGTGTTGGATTTATCAGACCTAGTTTTGATAGACCCTCTCGTGCACATGATATGGATACTGACCCCAACGGTCCTTCATCTTCGCATCAGCCTCCACTAGCCGTCTCTCAGAAATGTTTGCGTGAGATAGTAATCTTTTGATACTTGTTATCTTTGAATGTAGTGGATTGAATATTTGTATGATTGTTGTATATTTTATTGTAGGTTGAGATTGTTGATTTTCATGCTTCACTTACGCACGATGCCACACCTCATGTCTCTTTTAAACGTCCTCGTCAGGTAGTAATCCTTAATGCTAGGTTTAATTCGAGTCACTTAGGAGGAATTATATATATAACGATATGATCGGTTCGTTGACATATAATTGCAGGTTGAGACTACAGATGCTCTTGCTACACAGCCTACCCTGGAATCTGTCTCGCCTATAGTCCAAGTTGAGGTATCAATCCTTAACGCTTGGTTTAATGCAAGAATTATAGAAATTAATAAGGGTATAAAATGCATGATCGGTGTATCTTGTAGGCTAAGGCTACAGCAGCTGCTCCTCCTGTTACACAGACGACCCCGGTATCTAGCCATTCTCCTTCACAGTCTACGCCGGTATCTATCCCCCTCATGCTCATATTAATCTCTCCTTACTGTAATTTCCTTCTTATATACCAACGTTTTATATGTTCTTCGTGTTTTTATCTCATTGTGGTTGCAGGTTAGCACTATTCCTGCTGTGACAGAGCCTACCCCGGCATCTGTCCCCCATCATGCTCAGATTGAGGTACTAATCTCTCCTATTTGTGATTTTCTTCTTATATACCATTGATAATTGTAGTTGTAATTTTACTTTTGTTATCATAATTGTAGGCTCCAATACCATGTGAGTTGGCAGTGGATGGCAATAAGGTTGCCTATGGCATGGCTTACCCAGATGGAGGAGAAATGAGTAGGAAAATACATGGCAAGCCAATGCCTACTGGATGTCTGAGAGTGTCAGTGGATAGTGGGATCCAACTAGAAGCCTTGATTCCAGTTCCAGTACCTGGTGAGATGGAGACGGTCAAGCAAGCTGTTGGATCTCATGTCGCATGGCCGAAGGACTGGATCATACGTCGAAATACTGAGGTTTGTACTTCTATAAAAATAATATAAGGGTCTAAAATGCAAGAAATAGAGAAATAAGGGTCTAAAATGCAAGAAATAGAGAAATAAAGGTGTAAAATGCAAGAAATAGAGAAATAAAGCTCTAAAATGCAAATTTATAGAAATAAAGGTCTAAAATGCAAAATTATAGAAATAAGGTTATAAAATGCAAGAAATAGAGAAATAAAGGTCTAAAATGCGATTTCCATTCTTATATACCAACTTTGAATATGTTATTCATGTTTTTATCACATTGTGGTTGCAGGTTAGCCCTCCTCCTTCACAGCCGATACAGGTTCAGACTACAGTTGACACCACAGCAGCTGCTCCTCCTGTTACACAGCCGACCCCGGGATCTAGCCCTCCTCCTTCACAGTCTGTCCCCCCTGATGCTCATATTGAGGTACTAATCTCTCCAATTTGTAATTTCCTTTCTTATATACCAACTTTGAATATGTTATTCATGTTTTTATCACATTGTGGTTGCAGGTTAGCCCTCTTCCTTCACAGCCGATACAGGTTCAGACTACAGTTGAGACCACAGTAGCTGCTCCTCCTGTTACACAGCCGATCCCGGGATCTAGCCCTCCTCCTTCACAGTCTGTCCCCCTTGATGCTCATATTGAGGTACTAATCTCTCCTATTTGTAATTTCCTTTCTTATATACCAACTTTGAATATGTTATTCATGTTTTTATCACATTGTGGTTGCAGGTTAGCCCTCCTCCTTCACAGCCGATACAGGTTCAAACTACAGTTGATCCTTCTCCTTCTACACCCATGGTAACACCTTTATCAGACCGCCCCATTCCTCCTGGTGTCAACCTTGATGTAATAATCTTTAACTTTGAAATAACCTTGACGTATTGTATTTGAAATGTGTATATGATTTTTGTATCTTCATCGAATGGCAGGTTGAAACCACTACTCCTGGTTCAGAGTTTACCCCAGTGGCGGGTGGACTTGTGAAGTTTGGTAGTATCAGTGGTGTTATTCCTGATAAGTTAAGAGAAATGCTTGGGGTATGTATCTTGAATCATACATTCGTTTTGGCTTCCTATTTGCAGTATTTGCAAGGATGAAGAGGATAAATACAAGGATAAATAACCTTGACATGTATTTGCAGTTGGACACTGAAGAGGATAAATACAAGGATGCGCAGAGGTGGCATGCTTATGTATCAGGTGATATGAGGAGGCCACTAAAAAATCGGAAAATCAACTGGCTGTTTAAGCATTGGTGGGGTGAAAAGCATAATTTTATTAGGAGTGTTAGTGGGATGGTTACGGAGCTTGCTTGGCAAAATGTCCAATGCCTAAAACGCGATAAAGAAATAGAGTCGTCAGTTCTGGATGCATATGTTGAGCTGCTGAAGCTTAGGGAGAGTTCATATTTTCAGCATAAAGTGCCAGGCCGTAAATGCAAGAGGTTTTTCCTTGGCATGAGTTATTTCACGACCATTGCAGCTGGGCATTGCACCGACTTGGAGGTAAATCAATTCAAATTTCTTGCATTTTAGTCCTTAATTTGGTTAATTATTGCATTTCATAACTTATTATTTGGTTAATTAGTTAATTGTTGCATTTCATAACTTATTGCATATTATAGAATTACAAAATGTAAAATTATAGAAATAAAGGTCTAAAATGCAAGAAATAGATAAATAAAGGTCTAAAATGCAAGAAATAGAGAAATAAAGGTCTAAAATGCAAAATTATAGAAATAAGGTTATAAAATGCAAGAAATAGGGAAATAAAGGTCTAAAATGCCAGAAATAGAGAAATAAGGTCTAAAATGCAAAAATAGAGAAATAAAGGTCTAAAAAGCAAGAAATAGAGAAATAAAGGTCTAAATGCAAGAAATAGATAAATAAAGGTCTGAAATGCAAGAAATAGAGAAATAAAGGTCTAAAATGCAAAATTATAGAAATAAGGTTAAAAAATGCAAGAAATAGGGAAATAAAGGTCTAAAATGCAAGAAATAGAGAAATAAGGTCTAAAATGCAAAAATAGAGAAATAAAGGTCTAAAAAGCAAGAAATAGAGAAATAAAGGTCTAAAATGCAAAATTATAGAAATAAAGGTCTAAAATGCAAGAAATAGATAAATGAAGGTCTAAAATGCAAGAATTAGATAAATAAAGGTCTAAAATGCAAGAAACAGAGAAATAAAGGTCTAAAATGCAAAATTATAGAAATAAGGTTATAAAATGCAAGAAATAGGGAAATAAAGGTCTAAAATGCAAGAAATAGAGAAATAAGGTCTAAAATGCAAAAATAGAGAAATAAAGGTCTAAAATGCAAAATTATAGAAATAAGGTTATAAAATGCAAGAAATAGGGAAATAAAGGTCTAAAATGCAAGAAACAGAGAAATAAGGTCTAAAATGCAAAAATAGAGATATAAAGGTCTAAAAAGCAAGAAATAGAGAAATAAAGGTCTAAAATGCAAAATTATAGAAATAAATGTCTACAATGCAAGAAGTAGATAAATAAAGGTCTAAAATGCAAGAATTAGAGAAATAAAGGTCTAAAATGCAAGAAATAGATAAATAAAGGTCTAAAATGCAAAATTATAGAAATAAGGTTATAAAATACAAGAAATAGGGAAATAAAGGTCTAAAATGCAAGAAATAGAGAAATAAGGTCTAAAATGCAAGAAATAGAGAAATAAAGGTCTAAAATACAAAATTATAGAAATAAGGTTATAAAATGCAACAAATAAGGAAATAAAGGTCTAAAATGCAAGAAATAAAGAAATAAGGTCTAAAATGCAAAAATAGAGAAATAAAGGTCTAAAATGCAAAATTATAGAAATAAAGGTCTAAAATGCAAGAAATAGAGAAATGAAGGTCTAAAATGCAAAATTATAGAAATAAAGGTCTAAAATGCAAGAAATAGAGAAATAAGGTCTAAAATGCAAAATTATAGAAATCAGGTTATAAAATGCAAGAAATATAGAATAATAGAAATTGCAAGAATTCTTGCATTTCATAACTTATTTTCTTTTTTTTGCAGATGCATCCAAATTGTAAAACTCCGGAGTGGTTGAAAGAGCAGGAAAATTTCTATACTACCTACCAAGACCAGTACTTTGGGCCACCAATATACTTGTGTGATGTTGCTATGTTCCCCGTATGCACAGGTGGTCATTGGTTTTTGTTTGTTGTGGACCTTGAACGAATGAAATTGCTTTTAATTGATCCTCTCCGGGAGCATGGATCTTATTGTGACTTACGAAAGGTGTACGCCAAGGAGATTTATGTCATGGTAATCTTATGCAATGTTTTTTAAACCTTTCTTCTTTCTTGAGGCAGTTACTAATTTTTTGTGGTAAATTTGTAGGAAAAATTATTGCCGTGCATGCTTCATTTCTTGGAACCTTTGAGATTTGCTGAAGACAGTTTCATGGATGTGAAGTTCGTTACGGATCGACCGAAGCAACAAGGCGGCGCTGATTGTAGCGTGTACGTTTGCAAGTATATGGATGCTATACTTGGCGGCATATCATTGAAAGATGCAATGTGGCACCCTGTACATGATGTTTTGACTTTCCGGTATCGCATAGCTTGGGAGCTTTTTAAAGGGGAAGCACGGAAAATGACTACTGCCGGGTTACAACAGAGGCAGCTGGGACTTTAGTTAATTTTGATCATGTTTATTTGATTGTATTATTATTTTGTTAATTTTGCTTTGAAAGTAGGTAGTTGTATTGTTGTATTTATATTGGTTGGGATTGGTTGATATGGTATTTTGCGTTTATGTGGTTAAAACAGGTTTCATAAAATGTAGATGGAAAGCAATAAAAGCAGATTCCTTATTGCAGCTTTTTTGCTGTCTGTTTTTACTGGGTAGAAGAAAAAACAAGCAGACCATTTAAAAAAAAATTAAAACCTATCCGCAATGACTCCTTGCGGATAGGTTTTGTTCAATTAGATTTTTTTCCAGTTTTTCGAATATTAGGAAAAACATATTTAAATTTGGGAAAAAAATAATTTTTAATTTATCTCGAATTTTATATTTAACAATTGAAATAAATTGCAATTTTATCATTTTTCCAAATTTTAATATCAAGAAACAAAAAAAAATGTGTCTATCCGCAACGCCTCATTGCGGTAGAGAGGAGTCCAGTAGCTTTTCTCTCTCCTCCCCTATTTTCCCCTGTTATTTTTATTATTATTATTTATTATTATTTATTTCCTGATATTAAAAATCGAAAAAAAGCATAAATTATATTTTATTTCTAATAATTAATTTAAAATTCGAGAAAAATGGAAAAAATTATTTTTCCCAATTTTTTAAACTAAAATTCGAAAGAAACGATTAATTTAAAATATAAATTTATGTTTTTTTCGAATTTTAAAGCAATAATTATAAATAATATTATTACTTAATAAAATATTGAAATATGAGCAGAATTCATTTCGCATTCATATATGAACGGTTGCTAAAACTTTCAGATGTGGCATTCCTGGCCGAGTGGTTTGTTGCGAATCGAAACATCAAGGTTAAGCGTGCACTGGGAAGTCCTTTTTTTACATTTTTTTTTAAAGTTTGCTTAAAAAAATCCTCTCTTTTCCAAAATATTCAATTTAAAAATCATATATGAATGCTTAAATTTTATTTTAATCCAAATGTCCCAAGAAAAAATAATTTAGTAATTCAAAAAATTATTATCTGATTTTTTTGAGCAACCTTAAAAAAAATATTTTTTCCCATTTTTCTCGAATTTTAAATTAATTATTAGGAATAAAATATAATTTATGCTTTTCCGATTTTTAAATGCAAATTTGTTCAAGTTTTAAAATAAAATTTGGGAAAAAAATATTTTTTAATTTTTCTTTAATATTTGAAATAAATTGTAATATTATTGCGCACCTCTAACTGACGACAAGCTGATGTCATGCTATTGTAGTACGCCGCGAGGAGTCATTGCGGATGGATACGTACGACAAGCTGATGTCATGTTGTTGTAATGTTCTTGTAGTATGCCGCAATGACTCATTGCGGCAGGATGCACCCGCCAGTTTTACACAGTCTTCCATATGTTCAACTTACATTCCCAAAAATTCAAATGTTATTTTCAAGTTACATTAATTATTTTTTTTTGAATTCCAATGTTGGAAAAATTTTACTTTATAATTTTTTCTCTATAAATACTCACACCCTCAACCTAAAATTTCATATTCTAATCTTCTTATCATTTTTCTCTCTAGCAACAAAGAGTAAATCATGGATTCTAAAAATGAGAAGAATGCTAGTTTAAAAGCAAAGTTGGTAGAAGCCAAGAGAGAAATCAAGCTTCTTGAAGATAAAGTTGTTGATTTGGAGGTAAAAGTCGAAGATCTCGAAGAAGCCTTGAAAGAGGCTAACATGGAGAATGCCTATTTGAGGAAATTGTACGGGCATGGAGATGAATATCCGTAGACGGAAGAAGAAGGAGGGCGAATCTCCGAAGAAATTTTTTTAAATAAAAATTGTATTTTGATGTTTTTCCCCCTCCAAAATTATTATCCCCCTCCAAAATTATTATTAATGAATTAAAATTTTCTTTTCATGTTTATTCTAAAAATAAAATTCTCTTTTTCCATTTTTTATTTTTTTTAAGTTTGCTCAAAAAATTCATATATGATTTTTAAATTGAATATTTTGGAAAAGAGAGGATTTTTTTAAGCAAACTTTAAAAAAAAATGTAAAAAAAGAACTTCCCAGTGGGTCACCCATCCTAAATTGCTCTAGCCCAAACACGCTTAACCTCGATGTTTCGATTCACAACAAACCACTCGGCCAGGAATGCCACATCTGAAAGCTTTAGCAACCATTCATATATGAATGCGAAATGAATTTCGCTCATATTTCAATATTTTATTAAGTAATAATATTATTTATAATTATTGCTTTAAAATTCGAAAAAAACATAAATTTATATTTTAAATTAATCGTTTCTTTCGAATTTTAGTTTAAAAAATTGGGAAAAATAATTTTTTCCATTTTTCTCGAATTTTAAATTAATTATTAGGAATAAAATATAATTTATGTTTTTTTTCGATTTTTAATATCAGGAAATAAATAATAATAATAAATTACTGCTATCCGCAACGCCTCATTGCGGCAGAGAGGAGTCCAATAGCTTTTCTCTCTCCTCCCATGTATTCCCCTGTAACAGGGGAAAACAGGGGAGGAGAGAGAAAAGCTACTGGACTCCTCTCTGCCGCAATGAGGCGTTGCGGATAGACACATTATTTGTTTTTTTTGTTTCTTGATATTAAAATTTGGAAAAATGATAAAATTACAATTTATTTCAATTGTTAAATATAAAATTCGAGATAAATTAAAAATTATTTTTTTCCCAAATTTAAATATGTTTTTCTTAATATTCGAAAAACTGGAAAAAAATCTAATTGAAACTAGTACAAATGCATGGATATACCTTACATTGAAAATTAAGATTATAATTAATAAAAATAGTTTCAAATATTACAGGATACAATTGAAACTAATTGCCAGGACAATTTCTTCTATCATGGTTTGCTCCTACCAACCCACATTTTCCGCACTTTCGTTGCTTGGTTGTTGAAGTTGACGTTTCAATACCACTTTTATATCTTGCCGCTTTCTTTCGTCCCTTAGTTTGGGACATTGGAGGATCGAATATTGGATCATGATCCCAATCTTCTTGAGGAAACGACTCGTTCATTTTTTCGGTCTTATCTTCTTGTGGAAAAGCAATTTCCACGTGACACCTCTCTCGCTCAATCAAGTTCATCATGTAGTTGAAACGTGGGACGGAACAACTACCAACAGCGCCTAAATTTTGAAATGATTTGCACAATGCACTATACCTTGATGCTTGTGATTCACCAACATTACCAAGAATGGGAGGGGTATAAGGTAGAGGTCCGGCAATTTTGTTGCCATTTTTTGTCCACCTAGACATGATGTAATCATTCGGTATACGTATTTTTTGTTTCATGTCTAGGTAACGGATCATGTGTTTACAAATCATCCCCGAATGTTCAAATTGCATACAAACACATTCAATCTTTCCATCAATATGGGCCGTCAACCGATAGCTTCTTCTATGATCCTCCGGCACGGTAGACTTCTCAACCACGAACATTTTAAACAAATGACATCCACCTTTAGTTTTCGTCACGACATAAGATGTACTTTTTAGAAGCTCCTTTTGAAAACGCCTAAACATCTCTTTCGTGTAAATTTCGGATGCATGAATTTCCAAGGATGATTGCAATACTAGTCTCCTTTCCCTTTCTTCGCTCTCGTAGTCACTTTTAACCTCCCTAAGATATTGTGCCTCCAAAGCCTTTTGGGAATTCTCAATGAATTCTTTCAAACCGGTAGATGCTTGCACATATTCATCAAAAAATGAATTCATTGATTCGCTTCTAGAGGTAGTGGTCATACTGGCGACAAAATGTGACTTTGTGTAAGCACGAATCCATTGATGTCTAATGCGATGCATTTCATTCAACCAAACATGATCCTCAAGTTTGTACTTCTTGACCAATTCCTCCCATCTACCTTCAAATTTCGTGGGTGACAACGACTTGTACATACATGCATTAAAATCCGTTTTGAATTCCGGATATTTGGTGTACAAACTAGATAACTTCTCGGGAAATTTACTACTTATATGCCATGTACAATATAAGTGATTTTTTTCGGGCATAGCCGTGGCAATAGCATTTCCCAAAGCAATGTCTTGATCGGTAATTATTGTAGTGGGAGGTTTGTTGTCAACGGTTTCCAACCAAGTTTCTAAAACCCATTGATAAGAAGTCTCGGTCGCATCTCTCATGAGTGCAAATCCAAACAAAACATTTTGGTAATGGTGGTTCACCCCCGTAATAGGTATGAAAGGCATACAATACCTATTCGTTCGATAAGTTGAGTCGAACGTCACCACATCACCAAAATTCTTGTAAGCGTTCATGCATCGAGGATCAACCCACACCAAACCTTTAACACGATTCTCGTTATCCACATCCACTCGATAGAAGAAATGACCGAACGCATTCTCTTGTTGTAACTTTCGTAACAAGACCAAGCCACACTCCGCATCACCGGAATCAAACACTCGGCACCGAATATCCCGTATGACATTACGTACATCTTGATTAGAAAACCCTAAATTTTCAATGCCTCCACATGTCTCACCAAGATATTTCATCACTTTACTCATCTCGATCCCCGATTTGTTAAACAACTCAATCAATGATCGGGTGATCGGATCGATGTTGCGCGATGTTTGAAAAAATTGTCGCTTATCCGGTGTTACCATGGAATGATTGTGTTTCAAATCAACCAAAGTTACCTTCCATTTGTTTACATTCACTAGGTGACATACGTACATTCGAGTACGACAATTCGTTCGTGGATCTACATCCCTAATGCGTCGTTTTCCTTTATCAAGATAATCCGATTCCGGTGCTACTCTTCCACCCTTCTTACAAATAAACAAACGGGATGATGGATCATGACTCCGTTGATGTTTATGAGTATTCCTAATTATTATCTCGAATCCGACATTTCGACCATAATTTCTATAAAAAATTTCTACCTCATCTAATGTATCGAAAATCATTCCAACACAAGGCACAACCTTATTAACATCCTCATCATCAATATTTTTTCCCATCCTAACATCCTCCTCATCATCAATTTTTTCCATCCTAATATCCTCATCTCCTTCACCATCATTTTTTCCCATCCCAAATTTCTCATCTTTTTCATCATCACCATCACTAATAATTATCTTGTTTTTACCCTTTCCATCATCATTTTTTTCCCCACCAACATCATCAACATTCATTCTATTTTTATGAACATTGTGATTCACTCTACGTTTATGAACACTACTATAATAATTAGCAATATCTACATCATCAATGAATAATTTACGAGAAACATGCTTTTTTTTAACGGGCGGCGTAACATAATCATCACCATTACGTTCACTAGATGAACTGGAAGAGCTAAATAAAAATGAAGCCATTGAATAGAGCACTAACCTTAATTTTGGATGAATTTTTGAGCTCCAAACCTTTGAAATTCGTTGGTGTTTTCTGCTGTTTGAAAAAAAGGAAATTGAAAAAAAAGACAAACTCTGTAACCTTAAAGGAAAAAGATTGCACGCCTGCCGCAATGTTTCATTGTGGCAGGACGCCTTAAATGCCAACTGCCGCAAGGAAAACTTGCTGTAGGTGGTTCATGCCTTAAATGCCAACTGCCGCAAGGAAAACTTGCTGCAGGTGGTTCATTTATGACCAGCCACCAACCATAATTAATGTCTAAAAAATTTTCAAAGCCACAACCAAACATTGCGGTAGTAAAATCTACATATGTCAATATATGCCTGTCCCGGATTGTTGTTTCTATTTTAAAAAAAATACTTATCGACGATCCAACCGCACATATGTCAATACATGTCTAATTTAGTGATATTCCCAAGTTTTGAAAAAATAATAAGTTTATTTGGATGGTAAAAGTGGTAGTGAACTATCGATTTGACCAGTATATCTAACTAGTGCTTTGTCCCGGATTGTTGTTTCTATTTTTTTAAAAATACTTATCGACGATACAACCGCACGTAAGTCAATATATGTCTAATTTAGTGATATTCCCAATATTTCAAAAAATAATAAATTAATTTGGATGGTAAAAGTGGTAGTGAACTATCAATTTGACCAGTACATCTAACTAGTGCTTTGTCCCGGATTGTTGTTTCTATTTTTTAAAAAATACTTATCGACGATACAACCGCACGTAAATCAATATATGTCTAATTTAGTGATATTCCTAATATTTCAAAAAATAATAAATTAATTTGGAAGGTATAAGTCGTGGTCAACTATCGATTTGACCTGTACTCCTAAATTAGTTAATCTAATGTAAAAATCTCAAAAAATAGAAAATTAGTGAATCTAATGTAAAATTAATCACAGAATTAATGAGTATTAATATTTGAAATTTTATGAATTTAAATTCGAATTTTATCTTATTTTTCTATTTTTAATTTAATTTTCACAAGAATACTGCCGCAATGAAGGGTTGCGGACCCTTCTGCCGCATTGAAAGGTTGCGGAGCCTTCTGCCGCATTGAAAGGTTGCGGCTATCCTGGTGGCTGGTCCAACCCACGGTGGTTGTGGACCTGAACGCTATATATATATATATAGCGGTTTGGTCCACAACCACCGTTGGTTGAAATAGCCACCAGTACTGCCGCAACTCTTCATTGCTGCAGTACTGCCGCCATGAAACATTGCGGTAGATGATCACAGGTCACCTACCGCTACGAAATAATGCGGCAAATGATGATATAGAATTGTTCTTCTTTTACTAATTAATCATCATGTATTACTTCTATTTAAATATAACTAACTTTTAAATATTAATTATAAGATTTAGTTATTGAAAAAAAAATATTGAGGATAGTCTAATAAAATATTAATTAACTTGGTTGCATTTTGACGAGCATAATAAACATGTTTTTACATATTATTTTATTAGAGTTTTCTATTTTTTTGTTGTAGCAGATAATAGTTTTTATGTTATTTGTATAATAATAAGGAGCTCAAAATTTTATACAAAACAAAATTATAAAAATAATGAGTTCGCTCTTAATTTTTTTCTTAAGCATAGAAATATTAATTTACGGGGAAGTAAAAAAAATTAAATTATAATATTTTTTATGCTTCTAATCTTAGTTAATTCATTTTGATCAAAGTCAACAAAAGAGCTAAAATATTATAATATTAAAAAAAACTAACTTAAAAAAAGTGAAATTTTGTATGTTGCACACATAAACAATGCGGCAGAGGGTGATCCAGGTTTGTTGCTTTGTGGTAAAGAATTAGTTGCATTAAATTTATATAATTAAATCATCTATTTGTCACATCATTGCTTTCCACTTTTTATTCTTCTTTTACTAATTAATCATCATTTACCACTTAGTTGCTTGCCACAATTTTTTCCTTTTTGTATAACTTCTATTTAAATATAATTAACTTTTAAATATTAATTACAAGATTTAGTTATCAAAAAAATAAAAAATCGAGGATAAGTCTAATAAAATATTAATTAACTTGGTTGAATTTTAATTTTTATACAAAACAAAATTATAAAAATAATGAGTTCAATCTTAATTTTTTTCTTAAGCATAGAAATATTAATTTACGGGGAAGTAGAAAAATGTAAATGATAATATTTTTTATACTTGTAATCTTAGTTAATTCATTTTGATCAAAGTCAACAAAAGAGCTAAAATTATAATATTAAAAAAACCTAACTTTAAAAAAGTGAAATTTTGTATGTTGCACATAAACTATTTATACCTAGCATAAATTTATGTAAATGTTTGTAAAAATAGAAGAAGTGAATATTTTATTTATTCATAATGTAAATGCAGTTGATTGTAATTGTATTTAATTTAATTTGGTCAAATAACAAGAAAATATTGTAAAAACTTGTATACATTATTTTTATATCAATATTATATGTGCTTAAGAAAAATAAATTTAACTCCATGTTTTTAAATTTTTTGTTTTGTATAAAATTTGAACTCTTTTTTATACAAGTCAAATAACCAGAAAATATTGAAAGAAGTAGTGTAATCTCAATATTATTCATGCTTAAGAAAAAAAAAGATTGAACTCACTTTTTTATAATTATTTTTTTACATATAATTTAGAACTCCCTAATTTTATACAAGTAAAATAAGAAAAACAATATTGAAAACACTTGTGTCATTATTTGTATTATCAATATTATACATGTTAAAGAAATAAAATAATATTCCATATGAATTTATTTTATTATATTGAAAATACAAGTATACATTATTCTTGTTTGTTTATCGATTTATGATTCAATAACTAGTACATATGCATTTATTATATTATATTGTTTAATCAGTATGTTAAACTTCAAATAACTGTATTAAAATCTTAAACAAGTAAATTTGTATACAAATTCTAATCATAACTGGTTAAAAAATTGTATTTACATTCTTGTTTCACATGTGTTCGAGAATGTTTCAATTTATATACTTGAAATTAAAATTATATGTGTAAAAAGTACCTGGAATGCAATATTATAAATATTTTGAAATTCATAAAATTAATTTTTAATTTTTAGATCCATATTAAAGGTTTAAAGTCAAAAAAGAAAAAAAAAATGTTAAAGGACCACCTGCAGCAATGTAAACATTGTTGAAGAAGCTACTGCCGCAATGTTTCATTGCTTTGGTTGTTTGCATATATTTTAAATTTTAGTTGTAAGTGTTGGTTGACAACCACCTTCCCGCCATGGAAATAAATTTATTTTTTCCCTAGTTTATGTTGATTATAAATTTATTGGTTGACATGTACTACATGTAATTACCTAGAGGGTAGAAATATGTAACATATTTATTTTTTCCCGAGTTTATACTGATTATAAATTTTAAAAGACAACATTTTAAAATAAATATAACTACTTTTATATTTTTATCTTAGAAAAAATAAATTTATTGTTAAAGTCATATTAACAATTAGAAATGAACTTAGTAGAAAATAAACAATTAGAAATACTATAAACAAAACTATCATACCAAAAATAATATAAACAAAACTATCATAACAAAATTTATATATATATTTTTTTAAAAAAAGTATATTAGTAAATTTTAATTTTAACACTAGAGAAAAATAGATATAACTAATCTAATAAATTATTTCAATTTGTTACTTCAGTCTCGATTTTCAAATATTTTTAATGTATTTAGACGAGGTCATAAACTTTAAAAAACTAAATTCAAGTAATTTTAACACTAAAGAAAAATAAATATAAGTAATTTAATAAATTTGTTCAATTTGTGACTTCAGTCTTGATTTTTAAATATTGTAAATGTATTGAGATCGAGATCATAAATTTTAGAAAACAAAATTGTATATGTATATTTTTTTTTTATAAAAGAAAGTATAGTAGTAAATTTTAATTTTAACATTGTAGAAAAATAAATATAACTAATTTAATAAATTAGTTCAATTTGTTAAGTCTCGATTTTTAAATATTGTTAATGTATTGAGATTAAAGACATATTTCAAAAAACAATATATATATATATATATATATACATATATATATATATATATATATATATATATATACCTAAATATATTTGAAAAATAAATATAACTAATTTTATTTTTGACAACCATATTAATTCGATTTTTAAATATTGTTAATGTATTGAGATTAAAGACATATTTCAAATATATATATATATATATACATATAACTAAATATATAAGAAAAATAAATATAACTAATTTTATTTTTGACAACCATATTAATTTTTGTATCTTAGAAAAAATAAATTTATTGTAACTAATTTTATTGTTAAAGTCTTATTACCAACTAGAAATAATATAAACAAAATTATCATAACAAAAAAAAATAAACAAAACTAAACATACTCTTTTCTTGCATTGCCGCAATGTTACATTGAGGTAGGTGACAACCATCTGCCGCAATGAAACAATGAGGCTGCCGCAATATGGAATATGGAAAGTACTACCTCCGTCCCGGTTTATATGAGCTGGTTTGACTTTCACGGAGATTAAGAAAAGGTAGTAAGAAAAGAGTAAAGTTAGTTGAAAAGTGGGTAAAGTGGTGGGACCTATGAATATTTAATAATAGATTTGAGATAGTTGAGGGAAGTAGTGGGTGTAATAGTGTAAAAAAGAATATATAATGGAGATGTAGTGGGTGTAATAGTAAAAAGTAGTGTTCAAAAATAGTAAGTATAGTAGGTTCATTCTTTTTGGGACGTACCAAAATAGAAAGGAGCTCACATAAACTGGGACGGAGGGAGTATTAATTATGGGTCTCTAAGGTGTTCATTGAAGTAGTATTCATTTAAGTGTTTTATGATTTAATTTTATGAAATAAAAAAGATTTTGATTGATTGTCTAATCCTAAATTCACGTGATATGAGAAAGATATGTGTTATGCCACATTTTTGGCATGTCTAATAATCTCCCAAATTCCTAATAATTATTAATTATTAATTCAGATTAATAATTATTGCTTAACCACTAAGTTTTATCCTCTCTCTGAAATGAGGAAAGAATCAATCTCAATCAATCAATTACGGAAAATTATCTCCAAACGATATTCTTCAAATCAGGAAGATATCACAACGATAAGATTAAGTCAGATAAAATCAATTATTACCCACATTAACGTAACTTATCCCTTAAGTCTCTCGGGATAAGCCCAATTAATTCACAGAACTGCGTGGGGCTTGATCCTATATAAACATATAGGTACGCAGGCATCTTGGTACGATATGGAATCCGATACACGAGACAAATCGAGACACCTGCCAAGTTCAGCCCCTCTTTTTTCATAAACCCTAATCCCCTAAAACAACCGCATACTCGTAATTTCGCTCACTATTTCAGCAAACCTCCGATTTCGTGTTGTTACGAAATTACTCCAACAACAATATGTATGATATATATAATTTTTACTTTCCTAAAATAAAAAAATGCTAATTGATTGTCTAATCCTAAAATCACGTCTAACAAATCTTTGAACATTACAAACTTGATATTATATATGCACCAGAACTTTAAACTAATCACAAAATTGCCATTTATATTTATTTGATCAACTAAATTACATAATGAATAATCAGTGGTTAAGATGGTGTTCCTTAAGTTTTCTATCTAAAAAGGTTTTTTCTAGATCCCTACTCCATATATATATATAGGGTCTTGTTCTAATATAAACTAACTTAGAATAGAAACTAGAAACTAAACCTAAATTATATATTTCAAGCTAATCTAATGACCAAATTAGGGGTACCCCAATATAAAAAACGTTTAAAATTATTGGCTCTATTCAACAAAAAAATAAAAAAAAATATAAAAAAAAGTTATTGTTCACGTGATGACGTGGCATGTGAACAATAACTTTTATTTTTTTATTTTTTTATTTTTTCTATATTTTTGTTGAATAGAGCCAAGAATTTTATAAGTTTTTTGTGAAGGTGCCCCTAGCGGGGCCATTAAAATAAATGAAATATAATTTATTTAGTGTAGGTTTCTAGTTTCTATTCTAAGGTTGGTTTCTATTTGAACGTTAGCCTATATATATATACGGTCGTATATATATATTTGTGTGGGTGTTGTTTGATTTTGACATGCAAGCCTTGTGGTGTGTTAATATGATGATTAAATGATGTTAGGATGTTACTTATGTAATTAAATCAAGTTTTCATATAGTTTGGTGTGTGTTCTTGAACTTCCGATCAAAACCCTCGCCGCCGGTGATAGATTCTGGCGAGGTCATAGTGTCCAGTGGTGGTCTGCTGTCTCTATGGTGCTATTACATTAGTTTGAGTGCTAATTGATAGCTAAAAACGATTGCATGCAAGGATCTTGTAATTATTTGATTTTATTCAAATTAAAATAAGTATAAAAATAAATTTTGGAGTTTGATTCTTAGACTTAGAGATGTTCTTGATGAGTGCTGTTAATCTCAGATTTTAATCAAGTAGTATATTAGTTTATAGAGCTGCATATATATAATTTTTCAGAATTATATAGATAAAATTTGATTTTTTTTGTAGATTAAATATGTATATTCAAATTTTATGAATTAGTAGTAATAATTAGAAGTTGATTCTGATGATAAAATGCTAAGTGTTAGTTAGTTGATGTTTAAGTATAAATTTCAGATTATATAAGTTAAATTCGAAATTTCAAACCTTAAGTATGAGTTATGTAATTTTGTGATTTAAGAAATATGATTTGGTGGTTTATGTTTGATAATTGTTAAAGTACAAATTGTTGATGGTGATTGTTAATTTCGGATTTAAAATGAGTACGTATGGTAAAGTATAAGTAGTATGTTTGGGCTTGTAGGTGGATTTGAAATCCCTTTGTTAACTCGAATAACTTGTAGAAGGGGGGGTTGAATACAAGTTATATAATCGTGTTTGATTTTTGCTCGAATAAATAAACATGAACAAACAAATAAATCAAACTATTTGTATTAATAAGATCAAATACAAACTCTACCAAAGGTGTACAAATACCTTTAGCAGCTGCTCTCAATACAAATCTCTCTCTGTTTGTACTCTCGTATTCTTATGATTACAAACCTCACGAACTCGTACTTTTTACAATGATATAGAGAGAGTATTTATATTGCTACCAATCAACTAATAATAGAAAGTTATAATCTATACATGGTAATCTTCTGCCATCCAGTTGATAGTTTCCATCAATGCCTTGATTCTTTTCTTCATGCACACTTCTTTCTATCTTCTGAATACAAGATTCTAAAGTATAGCACTTTCCAATTTTGCATCTTCGATACAGTCAGGATCTGTCATAGTCCCTGAAAACTCATAGTCCGTGACTCCAGTCTCTGATTAAGTACTGTTCACAATTTCTGCAGATCTTGAAGAACTGATATCTCCTTAATCAAATGCTAAACCCTTTATAAGATCAGGGTATTACAAGAAGTGTAATGATACTCTATTCTACACATCACAACTCATGAATTTATTCCTAACAATCTCCCCCTATTTATGCTTTATAAGTGAAGCATAAATCTGAGTTGTTGATGTCAAAACCTCTAACAATGCAATTAGAATAGAATACACATGATTTTATTCTTTGCATGAACTTAAATCACACAAGTACCTTAATTACTCAATCTACCTTAATTCTTCCTAACTGTGAATTGTCTCTGAGAAATTCTTCAAGCAAAGCATCTTCAATTTTGGCTAAGACTTCACCAACACTCTGTTTCAGATCTAACATGTCACCATTATCAGTAATGATTTGATAATGCAGAGCTCTTAGCTTGTCCGTCCTGTATCTGAAGTGATTAATTTTATAAATAGAAACAGAATCATACTTTCCTTCCATAGTTTGATACAAGACAAATGATCCCCCTTCATCAGAACTGATCTCCAATGATTTATACTCAATCTCTTTGTCTTTACCATCATCATCAACATAATGCAACTTGAAAGGTGGTACATTCTCCTTCTTTACTCCATACAACCTCTTTAACGATTTATCAATCTCACCAGTCCAATGCATAAGTGATGCATTATAATTCTGAGTAAATTCGGCATTTTTGTGTAACAAGAATCGAACATAAGCTAACTCTTCTTCCTTCTTGTGATATAAGAATGTAGCCAAATCCATCCATCTCACTTTACCATCAGATAAGAAGTATACAAGAAAAACCTCTGTTTCTTCTTTTTCAACCATTCCTCTTCTTCTTTCATATTCTTGATATGTTTTCACTCTATGAACAAGCTGTGCAGAAATCAATTTATTGAGATGTCTTTGAGTCATCTGCTCTCCAAATTTATCCAAAAGTGAATGAGGATCAGCTTTCAGTTTTGCAACATATGTGGTATTTATCTCATTATGACCAAGTCCACTCCTATCACGAGGAACAAGTGACTGTAAACTTTGATTCAAAGTCCAATAAGATGGTTCCTTTTGTTCTTCTACATCAGAAGTAGTAGATTGAACATTTTGTGATTTTATCACCTCCTTCTGTGTTAATTCTACATTCTTCAAATCTATTGTAGTTCTTGACACTACATCTTTTACAATTTGTTCCTGTAGAAGAATTGATGCAGTATCTGGTACTTGAAGAGTTTTAGCTTTCTTTGTCACAGACTTTGACTGGTTAGAAACTTGCTTTTCTTTAGACCTTGAATGAACAGTTCTACCAGCTTCAGTGCCTGTACCTAATTTACCTTTTCCTTTCCCAACATTTGAACCACCACTGCCACCATCATCACCCTTATCTCTCATATCAGTCTTTCCTTCAGTAGCATCAGCCCTACAAGAATCTCTGATGACCATTCCTGTTTGTCTTCTCTTAATTGTTTTTATCTCCCCCTTTTTGACATCAACAACACTACCTCCAAGAGTTTCAGTAAGAGAACAAATAAAATTCATCAAGACAGCCTGATTTTCCATGATAGTGACCTGATTATCTTCCAATGCTTGAAGTCTTTGATTAACCAATGTTTGAGATTGCTGAACACCTTCAAGAATTGTCTTGTGCTTATAAAGATGTGTTTCAACGTCGGAATTTACAAACTTCATAGAATCATTGGTAGCTTGAATTGCTATATCAATGCATGCAACTTGAGTAGCAAGAGCTTGAACAGACTGGTTCACAGAAGCAAGATCAGCATCCGAAATTTTATGAGAATCAACCAGAACATCATTTTTATAACTGAACTCAACAATGCCCTTAGCATGAGCTAATGCTGTAGGATCTGATACTTCATCTGGATAAATACCATACTTGTTAAAGAATTCCAGTTTGTCCTCGGCTCTAGTTCTCTCAATTTTACCAATGTGTATGATAAGTGTAAAGGAATCAGGATCAGAAATAAAAGATGATTCTTTCCTAGTTTTCTCTCCCTCACTATGGAGTTGATCATCCATACCCTCATTCTCACTTTGACTTACTAAAGCTAAAGCTCTTTCTACCTCTCCTTTTGCCTGGTCAGGAGCCAGCCTCTCATATTGTGGATCAATATTCATCTTTTCAAGTGTATCACTCAAATTTGGATAAGTGCTCTCAAGACCTACAGAAAAATAGGGGTTAGGAGAAGTTGTTATACCTGAACTCACATGAAGAGAGGGTTCCTCATTTGGCAAGGGGCTTGAGGTTTTCTCCATGGAGTGAGCTGCTATAGTCTCTGAACCCTCACAAACATCAACTATCTTTTCAGAGACTACAGGCTCCAGTATACCACTTTCAGGGTCTACACTAGACTCTGATCTCTTCAGTAATACTTCATTAGACACCATAGTTAGTATGTCACCGTCTTTAAGTGTTGTTTACTGAGACACACCCTCAAGGTGGATAGACTCTGACTAAACAGTATTTGTTTGATCTTCAGAAAAATCAATCAAAGTCATGCCTCCCATATCATTGGGTATCTCACTTGCAATTTCAGCCACCATAGAAGACCTTTCAGCATCAGCTATCACAGTTCCTGAGTCATCCAACCTCTAACTAGATGGTTCTTGTGTTGCAGTGACTGTGATCTAATCTATCCTACTATCCACCACTGATGCAATTGTATCTCCTGTTGACTGCTTTCCACTATCTACTACCTCCTTTTGTTCACCTTGAGTTGGAGCATCTTCAATAATGAAATCCTTGTGAAACAAGTATGTGTGAAGTGATTGAAGTGCACCATGCTTTGAAAGTCCAAATGACTTGCGCAATTCTTTTCTGATAGATACATAAAAATGCATCTTCATTAAATCAAGTGTTTGATATAGAAGTCCATATTCTTCAGGAAAAGAGAGTTTTGGAACTCTTTCAATCAGAAAATCTAGAACAGCCCTGGAAAGATTTACTTTGATAGAGATAAGCTTGATAGCCATTCCATATGTCAATGTAGTTTCCCATGAAGAATCAAGATTAAGGCCTCTCTTGTCACTTGTTGACTCAGATAGAGCTTTTTGTTTAGAGACCTGCACAATATTAGTTGGACTAGTCTCTGTGTGCGTAGGTGACAAATGAATCTTTCTCCTTGTTCTCCTGGTATAGTGAGCAACAAATTTTTCTTGAGAAGACTCAAGAGGTGCAGATTTAGTAGTGATCTTGGGTTGAGATCTTTTTTCAATAGACACAGCCTTTTGAGAGACTATCAAGCTTCTCACTCTTCTCTATAAAATAACCTGGTGTCCTTTGCCTTACTCCATTCTCAAACCACTTAAACACAATGGCCTTTTTCTCAACCAACCCAATCTTTCGATTTCTCACAGACGATGACCAACTCGTTCATAACGACCAAAAGTTCATAGTTTATCTCTTTGAAGAGATGACTTTTCTCATCGTTTTAGACATCACTGGAGTAGATCCAAATAATGTCCAGAACAATCTCCTAGAACATCCATCTTATGGATACAATCTCCCTCTAACCTCCTCAAAACTTGAGGATAAAAACCTTGGTCGAGAGTCTGAGGTTGATCTTGATGGAGATGCTATTCATTCTCCTCAATAAGCATGGAGTTAAGTCTGCTGCTCTCATTCAAGTCGCCCAGACAAGGAATCCAGGAGTAGATCATCCAAGTACCTCTTGAGATGCTCCTTGTACTGAAGTCGATCTTTGAAGATTAAAGCAGCAACAACTTTAGACAAGAATAGGATTAGTAACTATTGTTAGATGAAAAAAAGATTGTATTTCATTTCCATATATGTATTACTTTCAATTAATGACAATACAAGCTTTCTTATTATCTACTTGCCTATTGTTGTTTATTGACTGATCTGAAAAACAATATAAATTATCTAGTTAGTCACAGAGGCATGCCTTTTTACATCTAATAACAAGCCTAATTGTTTGTAATGCTTTGCATTACTTACATGACCTCTTAACTGAGGGAACCTCTAGTTGTAGAGTCTCTACTTGTTCTGTACTTGTAATAGGCACCAAATCCTAGTTGTGTAACTGTACTTATATAGTCAAGAATAATGCTTGAAAGAAGTTCCAAGGTTCATGCCTCAAGCAAGAAGATGAAGACTGTCAAATAATCACAGTTGGGATTTGAAGAAAGTGAAGAATTTGCCTAAGTACCAATTCGAGAAGTAGTTTTGTCTATTCGAGAAGTCCAGCATTCGAGAAGTCAGGGATTCGATATCTCAAGACACTATTCGATATCTCTGAATACACTATTCGATATCTCATTCGATATCTCAGAGATTCGATATGTCTATTACTTTGTTCGAGAACTCAAGAAGTCAACAAGTCAAAAGTAGTATTCGAGTTCTCAAGTAGTCAACAAGTCAAAGTTCCATTCGATATCTCAAGGACTCAGAAATCTATTCGATATCTCGAAGATTCGATAAGTCAAATAATCTATTCGACAACTCAAGGAATCTTGATGAAAAAGAGCTATTCGAGAAGTTATTTTGATATGTCAATATAACAGTGTTCGAGAACACAAAGTTATCGATCAAGTCAATCCTAGTTCTCGAATCACTTACTTAATCACTTCTCGAATACACTCTTGGAGACAAAACACTGGAGAAATTGTACAAGTCAGAAACCTGCAACAAGCCAATACACTTTATAGATCTCAATCTGTAACGTGCTCTGGAAAGCCTACAAAGAAGCTTGGAGAGATATAGAAGAGACAAGGGCTAAAGAAGTGGATCTGAACAGGCTTTGCAAAGTCAAATTTGTAACCGTTTGGACTCCTACTCAAATAGGATAGACAGACTAGAAAGTAATTTGTTTTAGCTACCTTATTTGTAGTAAGTGGGTTGTATCCATGCTCTATAAGGATACAGCCTCACTTCCTTAGCAATTAACTTTTAGAGAGTCAAGTTTTTCATATTCATTGTAAGCAATATCTCTCTGAGAAAAATGAAGCTGAGAATACTATCATTTGTATTCACAGATTGTAGCAACCTTTATCTAATAATACATTAGATTAAAGTGATATTGTGACTTATGTTGTTCTTTATCCGCACCTACATTTTTGCACACACAAACACTTATCTGCTACACACACTCACCAAGAAAAGTTCAAGAATCCATTCACCCCCCCTCTGTATTCTTTTACTGTATTCCATACTCAACAAGTGGTATCAGAGCGGGCTGTTTATTCAAAAACAGAAAAACGATCATGAGTTCGAATACACCAAAGACTACAGGAACGGTGAAAGTCCCTAAGTTTGACAAAGAGAATTATAACCTCTGGAAGATAAAGATGCAGTTGTTCATCAAAGCATCTCATCATTTGTATCCTGAGATTCTCAAGAATGGTCCATTTATTCCCCAACAGGAGATTCCTGAAAAGACTGTTGGAACCACTATTATTCCAAGATCTTATGTGTCTAAGGATCCATCCAAATGGACAGAATCAGAAAAGGACATGGTTGCCCTTGACAGTCACCTCATGTTGTTGATTATAGATTCCATGGACATGTCAATGTTTGCAAACATTGCTTCATGTACCACTGCCAAAGAAATGTGGGATCACATTGAGGTGTTATGTGAAGGAACTGATGAGGTCAGAGAGAACAAGAAACAGATACTGGTCACTCAGTATGAAGCTTTCATTGCACAGCCCAAGGAAAGCATCACTGAGATGTTTGAGAGATTTCACAAGCTAGTTACTGAGTTGCAGATGAATGGTGTTAGATATAATTGATGTAAGTATTAATCAGTGTTTAAGTGTTATAGTGATATATCAGAGTTTAAGCAGGAAGCAGTCAGAGTTTGGATAAATACTGACGGATGGAAGCGCAACAGAGTTTGTTAAACTCTGATTGGCGGAAGCGTCTACAAGTCAACAGTGATTGAAGATTAGTTGAAGATAAACATGGAAGCAATATCTTTGAAGATTGGATAGCTATCAAAGAGATTGAGTTGACTTAGAAGACGTGTAGCAATCGTAATTGATATCAATTATATAGCTTAATTGCAGGAGTATCAATTTACGATTGTATAGTAGCTGTATATTTTATAAATACAGTTAGGTTAACCCTAGAAGGGTATCGAAACATTGAAATATTCATTCGTTGTAACCTAAGCAGCTCTTTGTGATATTTTACATCACTGAGAGTAGGGATGTAATTTAAACCGAGCCGGCTCGAACTCGACTCGAGCTCGACTCGAAAAAATGGGCTCGACTCGGCTCGAACTCGTTATCGAGCTCGAGTTCGAACACGTTTTCAGGCTCGATTAAAAACTCGAGTCGAGCTGAGTTTTTTGGAGCTCGACTCGAGCTCGACTCGAGCTCGACTCGATAAACTCGAACTCGAACTCGACTCGGCTCGAACTCGAACTCGATTAACTTTTTTTATTTTTTCTTAAAAATAATAATGTGTCTATTATTTTATCTGTCAACACTCAACTATTTATGAAAATTACTTTTAAACTTAACTTTATTTTTTTCATATGTTATGTGCAATATTATATTATTAGTATAATTAGTGAAATTTTGAATTAAATTTGTTCTAATATGAGAATGGCGATCTAAATTAGCAGATATTAAATTGATGAAATAGCAATCAAGTTCGATTTCTGAATTTTACTTCCATATATTTTTTCTTCATACAATTATAAACCATAACAACAAGATAGTAAGCAGCAAAATATTAAATAGTAACATCATAGACTTGTTGTATGCCATATTTCTATTCAATTATAAATAAATTTTATAAAATTACTAATGACTCTCGATGTAGGGTGCCTATTTGCGTATTTTGAAAAAAATATAACACATATGAGCTCACAGTCAAAAAATGTTTCACATTTTATTATTCTTATTATCATCGTTTACTAGTTAAATACTTAGATATTTATATGCATAATCTATACTAAAGATATAATTTATCCGTAAATATAAGAATACAATAAACTAAAAGTTTACTTAATTGATTGGAAAAGTTGATTATCGAAATCAAAAAATATCAAATTTCGAAAGTTTATTATCATTTAAAATTGGGGAAATAATATAACAAATAGTTTTCATGGAGCTTAAGTCAAAACTCGAAAACTCGACAAGAACTCGATAAACTCGATAAGAACCCGATAAACTCGAAAACTCGGTAAAAACTCGAAAAACTCGAAAAATTCGATAAAACTCGATAATCTCGAAAACTCGAAAACTCGATAAAAACTCGGAAACTCGTTAAAAAACTCGATAAGCTCGAAAGCTCGGTTAAAAGCTCGATAAGCTCGAAAGCTCGATAACAGCTCGAACTCGACTCGTATAGTAAACGAGTCGAGTTCGAACACATATTTCAGGCTCGATAAATTTTAGGCTCGACTCGACTCGTGAAAAAAAAGCTCGAACTCGAAAAAAAAAAGCTCGAACTCGACTCGACTCGACTCGAATTACATCCCTAACTGAGAGAGGAATTATTAATTCCAAACAGTTTTTAAGTACAAAAACGTGTGTTCTTGTTAATCTCTCATACAGTACTTGATTATAATTTGTGTATTCGGCCTAACTAGTGGTATCAAAGCCAATCTGTTACTTTATTACAGTTTAAGATCCAAACACAATAATAATCAATGGCAGAGATTCCTCCTCCATCAGGTTCTGAGAAAGCTCCTACTACTGTGAGTAGGTATGAAACAATTAGAGTTCCTATTCTGAGGCCATCAGAATATGCAATCTGGAAGGTAAATATGACTATGTTTCTGGAAGCTACAGATCCAGAATACCTTGACAGGATTTATGAAGGCCCTCATAAATCTACAAAGCTATCTGCTGCAACTGCTGGTCAAGAAGCAAAAACAGTTCCAAAGGAGAAGAAGGACATGACTCCAGAAGATTTGTCATCTGTTGCTAAGGATGCAAAGGTTAGGCATCTACTTCACAGTGCTTTAGACAATGTTATGTCTAATAAGGTGATTAACTGCACTACTGCAAAAGAAATCTGGGATGCACTTGAGGTTAGGTGTCAAGGAACTGCTGCTATCAAGAAGAATAGAAGGAACATACTCACAAAGGAGTATGAGTATTTTGAGGCAAAGTCTGAAGAAACCATGATAGAAACATTTGACAGATTCTGTAAATTGCTCAATGATTTGTCATTGGTAAATAAAGAGTATGATCTAGAAGACTCAAATCTCAAGTTTCTTCTGTCTCTACCTGAAAAGTGGGATGTGAAAACAACCACTATAAGAGATAACTATGATCTTGCTGATACTGAGATTGATGAAATCTATAGACTGCTCAAAACTCATGAATTGGAAATGGAGCAGAGAATTGAAGAGAAACCATTGAAGAAGAAAGCTAAGGGAAAGGCTTTGGTCATTCATTCTGAAATTGAATCATCAAACTCTGATAATGATTCAAACACTTCTGAATCATCTGATTCTGAGGATGATGAAGAAGAAATGAGAAAGAAGGCTGTTTTGATGGTAAAGACTTTCAAGAAGATGGGATTCAAGAACTTCAAGAAGGGAAAGAAATTCTCCAAGAATGATTCAAAGTTTAACAGGAAGGATTTCAGCAAATCTAAGAAAAAAGATATCAAATCTTGGAAGAGAGACAAGTCTGAGATTCAATGCTACAAGTGCAAGGAGATGGGACACTATGCTCCTGAGTGCAAGAAGGGTAAAACTGAGAAGGCACTCTTCACTAAAGGCAGAGATTGGGCAGACACCTCTGACTCAGATGAGGATGTAAACTATGCTCTCATGGCTACTACTGTTGATGAAGCTGAAAAATCTGAAAACAAGGTACCCCTTACTACCTATGCTTATAACACTGATAATATAACTGAGTTGAGAATTTATCTTAAGGCTTTGCATATCAGTTATAGGGATCAGACTTTAGAGAATGAGAGAATCAAATCTGAGAATTTTGAACTAAAGGATAGAAACAAAATTGTTGAAAAAAAACTTGAACACATGCAGCAAGTTCAGAAAGAGAGAGATGATGCTGTTTATCTCGAACAGGAGTTTCTAGGAAAATATAAGCAACTAGAATCTGAGTTGGAGAAGAAAAATCACATAATTAAAACATGGACTCATTCTGGAAAAGACACTAATGAGGTTTTTCAATCAGACACTGTTGGTCTAGGTTATTCTGAGGAAGATGAACTTAGGTTTCAAAATAAAGTCAAGATTAGACCACCACTTCAACCTAAGAAATTTGGAACATTTGTTAATGGAATAATTGAACCTAGGTTTGAAGGTGGTAAACAGACTGTCAAGAAAGAATCAGTAAAAAACAGTGTTAAACAGGTTAATATTGGTTTAATGACAGATAAGCAACTCAAGCATAAGCTTAAGGAGTTAAAATCTGTTAAGAAATAGAAAGTGTCTAGAAATAACAGAAATGGTAAAGTAGGCATTTCTCAGGGTAATTATCCAATGCTTGCTACTTTTGCTCCAAGAAAAAAATGTCATACTGTGGCAGTACTAACCATCTTGCTAGTTTTTGCAGGAAGAACAAAAACATTAATTCTTTACCTTCTAAGTCTGAAGTAAAGAAAGTTAATGTTAGAACTAGACCACAGACTTTGTGCAAACACTGTGGAAGTACTTGGCACTCAATTTATACTTGTAGAAATTATCATGCTATTTATCATAATTACTATGAACCCAAACCAAATCTAAAATGGGTTAAAGTTAATTCTGCAAGTGTAAACATTGATAAAGTTAGCTTAAACTCTGATAATGTGAATTCCGCTGCAAAAGTTAACAGAATTAAGAAAGCTAAAGGATCCAAGCAAGTCTGGATCCTTAAAACTAATCATTAGTAAATATTTATGATTGCAGGGCATCAGGGAGAGTACCCTTGTCGTGGACAGTGGATGTTCAGGACACATGACTGGAAATAAAGCCCTGCTATCAGAGTATGTGGAGAAGGCTGGCCCAAAAGTTTCCTATGGAGATGGCAACATAGGACATACTCTGGGATATGGCAATATCAATCTTGGAAGTGTCATCATCACAAATGTAGCTCTGGTTCCAGGACTCAAGCATGATTTGATATCTGTGAGTCAAATCTGTGACAGAGGATATCATATAGATTTTCAGCCTGAATACTGTGAAGTCATCAGTAAATCAACAGGGAAGGTTGCTCTAGTTGGAAACAGACATAACAACATCTATGAGATAAAGTTGTCAACAAACTCTGATGGTAAAGCAGTGTGTCTGTCAACAAGAATGTCCAGTGAATAGAGTTGGAAGTGGCACAAGAAACTCTCTCATTTGAATCTAAACAACATCAATGAGCTGATTAGAAAGAATCTTGTTAGAGGGCTCCCAAAATCATTATTGAATGTTGAAGGCCTATGTGATTCCTGTCAAAAGGCCAAACAAAGGAAGTCATCTTTCAAGAGCAAGTCTGAATCTTCAATTGTTGATCCTTATCATCTTCTACATGTTGATCTTTCTGGTCCAGTGAATGTAATGTCACTTGGAAGAAAGAAATATGCTTTAGTCATTGTTGATGAACACACCAGATATATATGGGTGTATTTTCTAGCAAAGAAGGATGAAACTGCATTAACTCTGATGGAGCATATAAAACAACTGGACAAAGGATCAAAACACAAAGTCAAGATAATCAGAAGTGATAATGGAATTGAATTCAGAATTGCAACAATGGAAGAATTTTGCAAAGACAGAGGAGTTAAACAAGAGTTTTCTGCACCTGGTACACCACAGCAAAATGGTGTTGTTGAAAGAAAGAACAGAACCTTGATAGAAGCTGCCAGAACTATGCTTGATGAAGCAAAGTTGCCAACCTACTTCTGGGCAGAGGCTGTTCAAACTGCCTATTTTACTCAAAATGCCACTCTGATAAACAAGCATGGAAAAACACCATATGAAATGGTGAGGGAAAAGAAGCCAAATCTGAAATATTTTCATATTTTTGGATGCAAGTGCTTTGTGCTGAAAACTCATCCTGAACAGTTGACAAAATTTGATTTAAAAGCTGATGAAGGAATTTTTGTTGGCTATCCACTATCAACTAAGGCATTCAGAGTTTATAATCTGAGAACCAAAGTGATCATGGAGTCTATTCATGTGTCATTTGATGACAAGAAAATAACTGGACTTGATGAAGTAGATGAACATGATCAACTGCACTTTGAAAATGAAGAATTATTCTCTGATAAAGTAAACTCTGATAAGGCTGAACTGACAAACTCTGTTGAGCTAAACTCTGAGCCTCTACCGGTAAATACTAAAGAGACTACTCAGTCACATACGGATGAACCAGTTGAGGGGGAACATGAAGAATCACTTCAAAGTGATGACTCAAAATTTGATAATGAGTCAACTGAAAATTCTGGGTCAAACTCTGATAACTCATACTCTGAGCAGTCCAATTCAGGGGGAGCTTCAGAGAATGAAGAAAGACATCAAGAAAATTAGGAGACAGTTGATCGAGGGGGAGGATCAAACTCTGAGAGAATTCATTTGCCTTCAGCTAGGAAATGGACCAAATCTCACACACCTGATTTGATTATTGGTGATCCAGATGCAAAAGTAAGGACAACAAGTGTAACAACGAATGAATGTCTGTTTCATGCATTCTTGTCACAAACTGAGCCAAAGAAGGTTGAAGAAGCTCTTCAAGATGCTGACTGGATAACAGCAATGCAGGAGGAGTTAAATGAATTTAAGAGAAGTGAAGTTTGGACACTTGTACCAAGACCAAAGAATAGATCTGTTGTTGGTACTAAGTGGGTTTCCAGAAATAAAACTGATAGTGAAGGGGTTGTTACAAGAAACAAGGCCAGACTTGTGGCAAAAGGTTATTCACAGCATGAAGGAATAGATTATGATGAGACTTTTGCTCCAGTTGCAAGATTGGAAGCAATAAAAATGTTTCTTGCATATGCTTCTCATAAGAATTCAAGGTATTTCAGATGGATGTGAAAAGTGCCTTTCTGAATGGGAAACTTGAAGAAGAAGTGTTTGTTAAACAACCACCAAGATTTGTGGACTCCAAACATCCAGATTATGTCTACAGGCTTGATAAAGCACTTTATGGACTTAAGCAAGCACCAAGAGCATGGTATGAAACTCTTGCTCAATTTCTACTAGAAAGTGGGTTTCACAAAGGTACAATTGATAAAACTCTGTTTTACTTTAAATCTGGTAGTGACTTACTTCTGGTTCAAATTTATGTTGATGACATAATTTTTGGGTCTACTAATGATAAACTCTGTACAAAGTTTGCCAAGCTAATGCAATCCAGGTATCAAATGAGTATGATGGGAGAGCTTAGTTATTTTCTAGGCCTACAGGTGAAGCAAACAGATGATGGAATTTTTATAAATCAAGCAAAATATACCAGAAACCTTCTTAAGAAATTTGGTATGCTTGATTGCCCATCTGCATCAACTCCCATGGCAACAGCAACTAAGTTGGATAAGGATACAGGAGCATCAGTAGATATGACAAACTTCAGAGGCATGATAGGGTCTCTTCTATATCTCACAGCTAGTAGACCTGATATCATGTATGCAACCTGTCTATGTGCAAGGTTTCAAGCTGATCCCAGAGAACCACATCTCACAGCTGTGAAAAGAATTTTCAAATATCTTAAGGGCACCATTACTTTAGGGCTGTGGTATCCCAGAGAATCAGATTTCAAGCTTATTGGTTACTCTGATGCAGACTTTGCAGGCTGTAAGATAGATAGAAAAAGCACCAGTGGAAGTTGTCAATTTCTGGGTGACAGATTGGTTTCTTGGTACAGTAAGAAACAGAAATCAATTTCTACATCTACAGCTGAAGCAGAGTATATTGCTGTTGGTAGCTGTTGTACACAGATTCTATGGATGAAGAATCAGTTGCTGGATTATGGATTGAGGTACAGTAAGATTCCTATTTATTGTGATAATCAAAGTGCTATTGCTATGACAGGTAATCCAGTACAACACTCAATGACCAAGCACATCAGCATAAGGTATCATTTTATCAGAGAGCATGTAGAGGAAGGAAATATTGAGCTTCATTTTGTGTCTACAGACCAACAGCTTGCAGACATCTTCACCAAGTCATTGAGTGAAGCTATATTTACAAGGCTGGTAAATGAACTTGGAATGGTCTCTGGTTTTGACTAGAGATACTGGTTAGACTCAAAATTCACTTACGTAATGCATTATTCATGTTTGTGTGATGTGTTTAATGCTATGTGAACTCAGTTTTTAAACTTTGTTATGTAAACTCTGCTTGTAGACTGTCAAACTCTGTTAGTATGTTTTGTCAGTCAAACACTGTTAGCATGCTAGATAAACTCCGAGTAATTCTAATAATGTTATTGTCTGAGATGAACACCAATGAAGAAAATGTATGAAGCATGATTCTCAGTTATTAATCATGAATCTTTCTAAGTTATCTGTGATCTAATCTTAGACTGTGCAGAAATTCCACACAAGCATGATACTGTTCATATTTATAGCTTCTCTTAGTTTATTTATCCTAAACTATGAGTCTGTAAATGGTGTGTGCATTGCCTCTCATAAATAATTTTTGATATTGATGACTCCTAAACTCTGTTAGTGACACTCTGTTCCCAAGAAATTCACATGGTACTTGATGATTCCTTGTTTGTGCTTGTGAAAATTTATAAAACCTGAGATGTGTCATTGTTTAATTTGGTGAGTACTGAAGCATGTCTGCACCCTGTGAGAACTTGAGCTAAATAGTGATTGATACATTTTATATCAATCGAATTTTATTGTTGTGTGATGTTCATCAGTGAGTATGTTGCTCTAGAACTTGTTTTAAACCATTTTGAGATTGCATGATGTGTGTGTGCATGAAAATGATAAAGGCATTAGGATTTACCACAGTTATCCAAACACTGTTCATAAAACAAAACCCTTAGTGAACCCCTTTGAGCCTTATTAACTGTTTCTTTTAAACTCTGATATATTAAGAGCAGTTATATTCATTTGGAAATTGAAGAGCAAACAGGTGAGAGTTTCTCTGCAAAGGAAAGTTTATTTGGTGGATATATATACATAAAAAAAAGTGTATATATACTGATCATCATGTACAAATATGTACTTGCAGTACAACTGAACACTTTGCTCCATTAAATTGTTCAGTTAGCCATTAATCTTAATTCTTCTCACCTGTTTGATTTTAACCAAATTACAACCTTGAATAAAGTCCTTTTGATTTGTGCATACATGTATTTAAAGTAGTGTAGATTTGGTGGACAACCAAGAATATGGAAGCATCTGCTTTTACTGGTTGAACTTGAGTGTAAACACTTCACCTAAACATTTGTGTGCTATGAGAGTTTGTGAGTTTATCAAATCCCTGGCATGTTACTCACTGAATGATGCTTTGATATCTATCTCTTGATCTTTCTGTCTATAAAGACTGTGTGCTTACTTGGATAATCATGGACATCAAAGGGAATAGGTGTATTCAGATTTCTGTATACTACAGAGTTTAGCATTCATCATATATTCAGTGTTAATGATGAGAGTTTGTGTATCCAGTATTTACTGATTTATCTTTATGGATTTTATGAAATATTAGATGCTCTAAAAATTGGATTGGTAAACTCTGCTATCCACACACAAATATTCACATATGTGCAGTATTTGAAAGGGTTTCGGTAATAAAGTTAGAGAATTGACAAACACTGATGGGTTGTGTCTAAATACTCTAAGGTATATTTTATTTCAGATGATTTCAAATTTGGAGTAAAAAGAGATTTTGACAGCTGTTGATGTGTGTAAAGTGTTTAATTGTGTTAGTTTTAAGAGAGAGAAAGTAGCAGTAGTTATGGTTGAAATTACTGAGTATGTGTATCTGTTCGGTTAAATGTGTGACACGTGTCCCACTCACACATTTCTCAATGATCGTGTCCCACTACACATGGTAAGTGGTTATGTGTATTTATAGCGAAACGTTTGAGTTTAACTGTTTAACACATATCTAATCATTATTAATATACACGATTCGTATTCTCTCATACACTTTCACCCACTCACAATTACTTTTTACACAACCACTCACAAGTCTATTGCATTTTTCACTTGCCCATTTCATCAAACACTTATCATTCAAATCATTCTTTTCGTATTTTCTTCTCAATCATACAAATGGCAACCAAAGCTTTCACTTCTCTTGGACTTCTGTTTGTTTCTAACAACTATGCAGCACCGTTGGCAAATGAAAATGCTCCAGAAGCGTTTCACTTGATGCAGAATTTCTTACGCGATTCGGAAATTGGTCAGGCTTTAGTTGAACCTCAAACACTGTATGCATCTCAAATCGCTTCATTCTGGAAACACTCTGTATACGATGATGGTGGAGAGAATGGGACTCCGTCTATTATTTTCTCCTATGAAGACACTGACTATGTTATCACTCCAGATACTGTCAGAGAAACTATGGGGTTTGACACTCATACTTCGTATAGTATGCTTTCTGAAACAAACCTACGAGAGATGCTGCAGCAGATTGGGTACTCAGGATCTTTGGCAAAGCTTGGATCAGTTAAAAGGCCACAGTTGCGAAAAGAATGGAGTTTCTTTTTCGATTGTATTACCAGGGCTTTTGGGAACAAGGTCACTAACTGGGATGCAATTCCAACTGACAGTCTCCAAATCAGATATTCTCTTCTCTATGGTACTAATTTCGATTTTGGAAGACATGTGTTAATGAATTTAGGTGGTAGATTGTCAGCACCTACAACAGTGTATTTTGCTAGATTCTGTCAATTGTTATTCACTGCTTGTGTGCCCAATGTTCAAATTGCTGAGGATGACACAATTCAGCCTTTTAAAGTCAACAAGAGATTTTTCTCTGATTTGACAAACAAAGATGCCACCAAAGAGCAGTTACCTGCCTTGGTTTTTCCACTTGCCTTATAAAACTTCATACACCAACCACAAGAACCTCAACCCACTCCATCCTTAAACACTGATCCTATTTCAAACCCTGCACCAACTCAAACTAAACCTCAACCCAAACTATCATCCACTCAACTCAAACCTTCATCAACTCAACCTAAACCACTAAACACTGAACCACCTCAAACATCTCAATCACAACCTCAGCCTCCTACTAACCCTCAACCTGAACAACAAACATCCAAATCCAAGCTCAAACGTAAAGGAAGAACCAAGCATGCTGCTATTAACTCAAGACATAGCATTGATAGAGCCACACTGGCCAGAAGGGAAAAGAAGGAAAGAGCAAATAGGTCCCCATCACCCTCTGTTGGTCCCTTTGGATCATAGTGATATGTGTTTAACTAGTTTAATGATTTACCTTAATCGCTACGGCGCAAGCGATTCAAATCCACGATCTTCTATTGTATTCCCTTACTCCCTTGAACGAAGTGTGGCCTTCGATCCTCCAAGGTTTAGCCTCCAAGCTCTAGAATTCCGAACCCTTATTCTTAGAGGCATAAAGAGTATTTATAGGCTACAATAGGGATCAAGGAGAAAATTAGGTCGGGCCTTCTAATGATAACTTGGGTCAAGCCCTTTATCATTAATATTAATTAATTCCACTAAATAATTAATATTGCACCACCCACCTAATTCTGGTAATTTATTTAATTAATTAAATCGGCTCCTTTATTATTTGCTTATTAAATTCCCCATGTTTAAAATATCGCATGTCCATTAATTAAATAAATTACTGATAATTCATTTAATTAATATCTTTTATCCTTGATCATCCACTCAACCTTTATTTAATTATGCCGGAATAAATCCACCTGCAGGGTTTCACATAATTAAATCTTTTTGAGCTTTCCAGGGGACATCATTAACCCGAATATTATTAGGACATGGATTCCTTTTATATATAATATTCACCATGTATATAATTCCATCACCCAAAATATATTGATATAATTCAAAAGGATTATTTCATATATAAATCAAAGCATGTAAATAATATACACGTGTCAATTACTATATCGGGATTAAGAACCTAAGCATTAATAATAACATAGAATCTTAGTTCTCCTTCTTAATCAGTATAAGGGAACAATTCTAAATTTGATCCTGTTCAATATACACAAAGTATACTAGTATTATTTATTAGTCAATATAAACTAATCTAAATAATACTACAGCCATACCAGTGGATTGTCCAACACCACCTGTGTTGTGAACCTTATTATATTATATAAACCGTATTTAACAATCTAATATTCTGTATCCCATTTGATACTAGATTGTCCACAATATATAATATTAGACAACATGAAAACATCTAAATGATTCTCAATAAAACCGGGCCAGAAATAAATGTATATACTTAAAATAAATATTTTCAGTATACACTAACACCCTCTACTATTGATCCTGATGAAGAAGAGGTCCCTATTGAAGTACAGACCTATAAAAGGAGAAAGCTGGTAATCTCTGATTCAGATGAAGAGATGGCTGTTGAGATACCTGTTGAGATTGAAGCTCCAGAGGTTATCCCTTCAGAGATACCTGTTGAGATAGATGCTGCTAAAGAATCTGAGAAACCACTTGTCAATATGCAAATGGATGATGATAACAGAGATGGCTTTACTCTGGATGATTTTGCTCATAATGCCATGCCATTCTCTGATTATGTTAGGATTTCTGTTACTTCTAAAGATACTGGTGCATCAGATCAAGCTACTGTAAGACTGGATGAAATAGTAGCTACTCATACAGAGATATTATCTAATACTCATCAGGGTTCTGAAACAGGTGAAGAAGTTGACCAAATAATCAAAGCAGTAATCTCTGATATTGTGGCTGAAGCTTTTGCAGAATTTGTTGCTAAGCCTGTTGAGTCTGCAGAACACCCTGCTAAGCATGTTGAAAGTGTGGCAGAGGTAGTTGCTGAGTTTAAAGAGAATGCTGTAGGTGTTGAAGAAGTTGCAGAAACTGTTGCAGAGAATATAGCTGAGGCTGTTGTTCAAACTGAGCGAAATGTTGCAGAGGATGTTCAAGTTGCAGAGAATGTTGAACATGATAGTATTGAAGCTGAAGGTGAAGATAGTGCAGATTCTGATTCTTTTCAGAGTGCTCCTGTGCAAATCGATGCGAAGCATGCACCATTCAATCAGCCTTCAAAGTCACATGAAGTTGAAAACGAGTATCTTGCCAAGTTTTCTGAAAATTGGTACAAGGAGGATTGTATTTTTCCAAGAGGGAGAGCAGCTAATTTTTTCAAACAAACTGCCACAACAATTTCTAATCCAGGCATTGTTTCTTGTTTGAAGGCCATAGTGGTGCAAGTAAAAACACTGGATGGCAAACTGGATGAATGTCAGAAGGCTATTACTGATCTAAAAACTGATCTTAAGGCTAAAGATATGACCTTGGAGTTTGACACCAAACTCAAGATTACCAAATTCTCCAAAGCTCAAGACTCTATGTCAGACAGGTTGACCAAGATTGAAGAAAATCAAACTCTGTTGTCTGGTAAAATTGACTCTATTGCCAATTCTCTTGAGTTACTTACCTCAATTCTTGTACCTGATAATGTCAAAAAGGGGGAGAGATATGCTAAGACTAAATGCAGGCAATCTCAAACTCTGACTCAGAAGGATGATGCAGGAGATGGAGGGGCAAGCGGTCAAGGTAAGAAGAATCTAAGGTCAAGGGCAACTGATAAGAGGTTACTAACTGGCAATACTTCTAAGTCAATGTCTGGTGGAGTAAATACTGAGACTCAGGGTACATCAAAGACCCAGAGTTTGCTATTCACTGATAATCCACTGACTGATGAAGAGTTGGCTGCTAAGGTATTTTTAGAAGAGAATGCAGAAGGGGTCACTATAGAAGACATTCAAGCTGAAGAAAGAAGTCTACAAGAAGAACATCTAAAGGCTTTGAAGTTTGGTAAAGGGAAGAGAAATGTAAAAGCTGCTAGGCCTATACTTAAAGGTATTGAAATTAAAGAAAAAGTTGGTGATGATCAAAGGACTAAATTGTCTAGAAAACCAACAGATGTAGAAAGTAAGCAAAAGCTTAAAGGCATTGCTGAAGAAGAAAGAGTTTCAAAGAAATCAAGTGCAACCTCTGTTTCTACACAAGTTGTACAGAAGAATGGAAACACAACCTTTGATTCTACATGAGTTGTGCAGAACTCTCTATCTTCTTTATTACAATCAGTTTTTGGAAAGACATCTGTGTTTGAGGAAACCCCAGAGACTGGAGGCCCTATGGATTTTTCTGATGGAAGAGGATTAACAGGAAAGATTGGAAGGAATAAAGCTGGTATAGGCTCACATAAAGATTCAAGTCAATATGTTGGTCCTAGAGATCCTTCCTCACTGTCTATTCGAGGTCGTGGTGTTACTCAAAAGAGTTTAGACAGACTGGAATCAGTACAGTTGGTCTATCAGAAGAGTTTGGAAAGAGATTTTCTCATGTATTTTATGGCTGATGGAACAGTATACAAGATTGGTGAATTTGATCTTGATCTGAAATACTGGGAAGAACTTGAATATGTTCTGTATCTGTTCAAGGTAAGGAATCGAAGAACTGAGTCAGTTTCAAATGTGCTTAGACGAAAGATGCTTCAAAACTTGGCAACTAGAGGGATGAAATACAACAGCAGATATGTGCCTAAGTACAGAGATTGGAATGGAAAGCTTATTGAGATGAAAAAGGGTACTACAAAGTTGAAGACTGATCTGGAGTTACAGTTCTTGATTTCAATTCATAATCATAAGAGGTGAAATTCATCAGACTAGGTAATGAGATGAGAAGAAACAAAATCTATGATCTGAGAGCTGCTATATATCAAACTGATGAGAATGATCCTGAGTTAAGGGAAATCAAGGAGATAATGCAGAGGGAGCTTGAGAATGCTGAGAGACGATTGATGATAGATTATCTTAGGACGACACCAGATCTTGAGGCGATTTTATAAAAGATGCTCTGTAAGAATTTCTTGTTTTCTGTTAATTTTGTTTAAGTAAGTAGTTTAAACTCTGATTAGTTATTAAACACTGCATTTGTCTATTTTGTTTTGACATCATCAATTATTATTAAACTTGTGCATTTTTGCTAATGAACAAGTTGGGGGAGATTGTTAGATATAATTGATGTAAGTATTAATCAGTGTTTAAGTGTTACAGTGATATATCAGAGTTTAAGCATGAAGCAGTCAGAGTTTGGATAAATACTGACGGATGGAAGCACAACAGAGTTTGTTAAACTCTGATTGGCGGAAGCGTCTACAAGTCAACAGTGATTGAAGATTAGTTGAAGATAAACATGGAAGCAATATCTTTGAAGATTGGATAGCTATCAAAGAGATTGAGTTGACTTAGAAGACGTGTAGCAATCGTAATTGATATCAATTGTATAGCTTAATTGTAGGAGTATCAATTTACGATTGTATAGTAGCTGTATGTTTTATAAATACAGTTAGGTTAACCCTAGAAGGGTATCGAAACATTGAAATATTCATTCGTTGTAACCTAAGCAGCTCTTTGTGATATTTTACATCACTGAGAGAGGAATTATTAATTCCAAACAGTTTTTAAGTACAAAAACGTGTGTTCTTGTTAATCTCTCATACAGTACTTGATTATAATTTGTGTATTCGGCCTAACAAATGGCAAGGTTTACAGCACCAAGGAATTGAACATGAAGTTTCTGCTATCTTCACCAAATCATCTAGAGCAAAGGGTCATTTCTTTAAGGGAAAGAGATTTGAACAAAGTTACATATGATGTGCTCTATGGGGTTTTAAAAACTCACGAGCTTGAGTTGCTTCAGAAAAGGGCTATCCAAGCCAACCAAGGCAGAATGATAAACACATCATGTGCCTTGATTGTCAACAAATCTATTAAAGACCTAGAAGCATCTACAAGCCAATTGAGGATAGAGGAGGTAGTAGAAGATGAAGAAACTGAAGCTGAAGTAAGTGAACCTGGTGAGGAGAAGGAGGAAGATGAGTTCTATACTCTTGATGAACTAGATGAGATGGAAAACACTTCATATGCTTTCATGGCCAGAAAATTTCCAAACATCAGATTTAAGAGGAATCAACCCTTCAAACCCAAAACCCAAAACCATTCATTCAACAGGAGCAAGGCACCTGTGAAACCAAACAAGAATAAGTTCAAAACCAGCCATGTGGATAGGTCATCTGTAAGGTGTTATAGATGCAATGACCTAGGGCATTTTGCCAGTGAATGCAAGAAGCCTAAAAAGAAGGATAGAGATTATCTTGAGCTCGAAGCTAAGTATCAGGCACTTCTGAAAAAGCAGACACAAGGTAAGGCCTACATAGCTGAAGGGAAGTGTTGGGATGATTCTGACAGTGATGGAGAGGAACAAGCCTTGATGGCCAATTCCAAGGAGGACACATCTCCATCGGACCCTCAGGTACCATCTCTCACTACTATAGACATGTCTGTTTCAGAGTATAAATGCATGATTGAACAACTATCTGTTGAGATGTTTAACATTCATACTAGTATGACTGCTGCTAATGAAGAGATTACTAAACTGTCTACTAGAAATGAAATGTTAATCAAAAAGAATGAGGAACTTGAGCTAACTGTTATGCAAGTAGAAAATCTTAAGAAAGAAGCTGAATATCTGCAGAATAAGGTTTTGTGTGCTAGTCAGGTTGAAAAGGCTCTTAGGGATGAATTTGCTGAAAATGAATTCAAACTGAAAACTTTCAAGAAATCATCTAGTCTAGTGCAATCCTACTGTGGGAAAATTGAAGCTAATCCCAAGGCTGTTATTGGACTTGATTATGGCACTCTTAAACAGAGAAAAGGCTATGCTGTCATTGAAGATGATACAGTTGTTCATAGGGAAGTGCCTCACATTTTGAAAAAGACTGAGACTCCTATTTTTAAAGAATCAACTTTTGAAATTGATGAGGATGCCTTACTCATCAAGCAAATGTTAAATGATGAGGATGAGGCACAATCCAATGAACAACAAGCATCCTCTAAGAGTGAGAGTGTCAAGTCAAAAGCCAAGGAGCCAGTAGGCAATAGGCCAAGACCTAAGAAATTTGTTAAGTTTGTTTCAGCTGGAAAGAGTGAAGTTGAGAAGAAAGTGACTAAGAAGAAACAGAACAGAAATGGCAAGTTAGGGATTAACAAAGATAATAACTATGCTTATATGCCTAATGCCCCTAGGAAAACTTGTCAGAACTGTTTCAGTACCAATCATCTAACTCATGCATGCAAGAAACCTGTTGGTAGTGTGCCCAAACCTTTCTATGACTGCTCTGTGCCTCTAAGACATAGAGATGCACCATTTTGTAATAAATTGGACTATATGCCATGCAATATGAATGTTATGACTAGTTGTTTCAATTTGAGAAGGCAATTCATTGATGGTTGTATCAGTCACAATTCTCACACACACTACACAAGGTCAAAGTCTTCAAGTCCTCCTAAAGTTAGGAAGGTACCTTTGTCACCTAAGTCTGAGGCCTCAGGCTCTAAGACTTCTAACAGTGAAAAGAAGACTAACACCAAGAAAGTTGATAAGCATGTTGTTTATGATAAAACTGTTTCTAAGTCACATGGACCCAAACTTGTTTGGGTACCAAAGGAGAAGTAATACCTTTGTGTTTGCAGGGCAAAGAAAGTGAAAAGAAGGTCATGTGGATTTTGGACAGTGGATGCTCAAATCATATGATTGGTGATATGGCCCTGCTATCACAGTATGAGGAGAAGGCTGGCCCAATGGTTGCTTTTGGAGATGACAGCATGGGTAACACATTGGGATATGGCAAGTTGAAAGTTGGAAATGTCATCATTGAAGATGTAGCACTGATCAAGGGACTCAAGCATAATCTGCTAAGTGTTGGTCAGTTTACTGATAGGGGATTCAAGGTGGATTTTGACAAAGATGAATGTTTGATCACCCATAAGAAGACTGGTGACTTTGCTCTATCTGGAGTAAGGAAAGGAAGCCTGTTTGTAGCCAATATGGACTCTGCAAACAAGGAAAAAATTTGTTGCTTCTACTCAAAAGCATCAAATGAAGATTGTTGGCTGTGGCACAAGAAATTATCACACCTGAACTTCAAAGCAATTAATTCTCTAGTCAAAAGAGAGTTAGTGGGAGGCATGCCCACACTTGAGTTCTGTCAAGAAGGAGTGTGTGAGGCTTGTCAAAAGGGAAAAATGAAAAGATCAAGCCACAAGTCAAAGACTGTGACATCAATAACCAAGCCCCTGCAACTCATTCATATGGATTTGTTTGGGCCTGTTAATATTATGTCACTAGGAAGAAAGAAGTATGCCTTGGTGATGGTTGATGACTTTACAAGGTATACATGGATGGAATTTCTGGCATCAAAAGATGAGGCTCCACAAGTAATCATTGAGCACATAAAGAAAGTTGACAAGGAAGCAAGAAATATAATATGCGTCCACACTTATCTCCTTTGACTAGTCAATTCTCTTCCAGTCAACTCATTCACATAAGTTGTTAACACCAACACAATCACTTTACTCCTTATTCAAGGCTCCAATTCTTGATGAAATTCTTAGAAACAAACTTTCTAGCTCTACTCTGCTTTGCTCAAGTTATCCCATTCCGTTTCTAAAACTTTTATATTTGACAATTGAACTCAACCTCCAAATTCTTGTAATATTCTGTCCACTGTATTCACAATGAAATATATAATCAACATGTGTCCATAGATTTTCTTTCCTCAACGATAACTATCGCATTCCAATTATATCCATTATCACTCTATTTTCGACTTTAACTGAATTAGTAATCTCGTGTCCTTTTTACCTGCTCCTTATCCATACCCAGTTCTCCGAAATATCAAATCTTGTACATGAAGGTCTACAGGTAACGTCTTCCAAACTGGTAGTTCGGGTTGCCCAATTAGCTCATGCGGCCCTAAATCAACTGCCTCGTCCGAAACCGGATCTTCGGATGCTTCGAACTCCTGCTCACGCGATATGTCGGAATACCAAATAACGTCGCAACACTCTATAATCTCAAGCGAACCTTATCCTAAATCGCTCTACTTAACGTCTATCTCTTCATTCCAACTTTTTGTTCCCCCTGAAAAACTTGATCAATGTTGTAGCTATCTGGGTAAAAGCCTTTGATAGCCTTCAGTATCTGCTCCTTTCCACGTATGTCTTCTTTATCGGCTCCTTCGCTGGCTCGTCATCCGATCTAAACTCTTCTTCTCCACGTCCTAAGTTTATCGATACCCTACATCGTCGTCAATTCGTAATAATCTCTAAAGATTCCATAGTAGACCTCTCCAACTGCAAGAAGTTCTGTCCAGTTCAGCCTAATCATCCCAAGTGAGCACGTCATCTCGCCTCGTAATAGTCTCTTCTTTAATTCCTGGAAACTTTTTTGGTCATCACGTCTCCGTTCATGTAAAGCTATATCATACAATCATAACCAAAACAAATACAAAATTCTTTTCAC
Organism: Kitagawia praeruptora; assembly: GCA_037693485.1. Lineage (NCBI taxonomy): Eukaryota > Viridiplantae > Streptophyta > Magnoliopsida > Apiales > Apiaceae > Kitagawia > Kitagawia praeruptora. Next base: position 123,147,444 of record CM075351.1, on the reverse strand, counting down.
TTCGCCCCACAACTCAAAAGATCACACTTGTCCTTTTGTTTCTATTCGAAAAACTCATTATTCTCGCCTTTGACTGTTAGAACATTATAATAATAACCAAGGGTGAGCACATAAAATGTTCGGCAAGTTCACTATCCCAAATCTTATAAAAGGAAATTTTATAGCACGACAATGATGAAAGATAATGCTTGAACAAATAGGAAACTCATATAATATTCAATCACGAATGTCGTATAAGCAACTTATCAAAATTTGTGAGAATATAAAATTTTATCAAAATCTCTGACGAATCAAGGAATTCAAATCGTCTCAACCACAAGAACAACATAAACGAACTTCTCAACAATTTCAAGAATTTCAAGAAAATCAATAACTTATTTGGCAGCTCAAAATTTAAGAAAAGATTACTGGTCTTCCACCTCTCGATACCCCCATGGTGCGATCAACTACCATGCCGCAAGTACCGTCCTCCTGTGATACCCCACCCAGCCTGATCAGGGCTATGATGTGGTACCATCGAAATTTTCTCTTTGCTAGCATAAAATGGGTTATCATTTTCAACCCTGGCAACATTAGTGCCAAAATAATTATCCGCCTTTCCTGATAAAAATACCTCGCCGAAACCATGGGTTATTACCCATGTTGACCAGTTCATATCAGAGTTTCCCGAGTAAAAACTTAAATCAATATAGCTGCCAAAATTTCACAATTCAATGCCAAACACAACACATAGTAAGTGCTTTCATAAACTCCACTGCTAATCCGAACAATGGATTAACCTTAAAGATTAGAAAAATTTTATTCGATGATACGAATAATGTATCATCCGCTTTGACAAAGGAGGTAGTTATCTCGAACTAATGAGCATAACTATATTAATCAAGAAAATACAATTTAAGGTATTCAAAATGAGTGAAACCAACAATGGTTAGCAATCTAATGATCTTCAACCATATTAGCAAAGTAGACGCTCCAAGAAATATAACTTGATTATCAAGAGTTAAAATAAGATAAAATAAAATAAAGTTGTTACGATTTTAATAAATGGTTCGAACTATGAACCATTACCCAATGTCAATGATAGTAGTTGAATTTGAGAGATAAATTCAATTGGTAGGAATAAATATTTAGCTATCTCGAAGCAATAAGACAAGATTTAATTGAATAATATTAAAGAATCGTCCCGATCAATGAGACCGACTAATATTTTTAAATGTCCTCTTCCTCGTAAAAAAATAGATTTATAATTAATTTAATTCTTCGATAAATATAATCAATCCAACATTTGAAGCAAATATTTGAGTAACCAACAAATTCACCAAAAAGTTTCACAACAACAATAAAATCCTTGAGAACAATAATGTTTACAGAAATCTCATAAATTCTTTAGGAGATAAGGGATAGAATGAACTTGTCTCAGTCATTGTTCTTGCTTAAACCCACTTAAGACTTACTCTCCGAATTTCCGTAGTAGACATCAATAGTTTCAAGGTGTTTTATCCAGTTTAACGCAACCATCTCACGCGATCACTCAAATCTTATTTACTACTTAGTACTATATCCAATAGTCCCACACGAACTCTATATGAGTTCTTACGTTCCTTACTTAGCTATACACACTCCTACACACTCTCGTTTCTAGTTTACTATAACCTCGGCTCTGATACCATTCTGTAACGCCCCCAAATCCGGGGTGAGGAGATTTGGTCGCTACCTGAAAATCCTCAAAATAAAATCACATGTTTAATAAAACCTTTTCCTTTTAATTGTCCAAAATTGAAATATAACATCTATGACCTCAACAATCCAAGATCTTTTAGGTTATAGTGCTAGAAACAAGAATCCAAATTCCATTAATAAAAACTTTCTTCTTTACAATAATCTCTTTGATAAAATCTTCAACCACTGGTATATCTTCGACAAGAAGTATACCAGGCCAACTAATATAATATAATATATTATAATAATTATTAAAGTCTAACTATATAAAATATATCTTACACTAGATCAAGATCTCCCGAGTCAAGTCATCTTCAAAATAACGTCTGATTCTTCTCTTTCCGAACTGTGCGAATAAGTCTCGTCAAACTACCTTACTGGAAAAAAAATAGATTTCGAAACAAACAAGTATGAGTGAAAGAAATGCTCAGCATGTGTATACTAAAACAAGAATATTAATAAATCACTGCTAATAAAACAGATATCTTCTATCAAAAGCTCAAATCACAAGGTAAGCATTTTGAATCGATAATCTTTCAACACAGAATGAATTAAAAGAAATGAGTATTCAGACATGATAAGTTCCGTGTTCTACTAGTGGGATCCCAACTAGCTAAACAATTGGTTTAGTTTCACTTCCAACAAGAAAACATCATTAAGGAATAATAATCTCAAAGGGTATCGACGAGTTCGATACCGTAAATGGTTGTAAATTGAATGAACAAAAATAATAATAGATGTCGACAAGATCGACAATAAATGGGGTGATATCATAATTAATCAGAATAATTAAAATAATTTCACTTGAACAAGAAGTAAAGGGAAAATACTTGCCTCTAGTCCTTAGCTATCACGTAACGTCACAGTAATACTACCTTCTTCTACCGTACGCCATCACAATCTTCTAGTTCGATCATTCTTTGGTTTAACGCTCTTGCGGTTGCCACGAGTCTGGTCCGCTGATATCCAACCCGCGTGTCAATTTCAATATCAAACATAAGACAACACTTTAGTACTTCTCAAAAAAAAAAAAAAAAGACAACACTTTAGTCTCTTAAAAGACAATTCTAATATTCTATAAACGCATTTTAATCTGTTCTCTCCTTTTAAATAGGGTATTCTCTTCAAAGTCTCTGAATGAAATCCACCTAATTAAATAGTACATCTTGATACGGTCGTGTCCATATATTATGCGTAAATTTCCCAGTTCAGGAAGTATTTTAATTAATTAAAATACTTTGATCTCCTTAGAAATGATTATATAATAATCCATTTTCTAGTAAAATCCATAACTCCATTGCCCTTCATCCTTAAATCAAAATAAAAAACTCCAAAAACTTCTAATATTATCCCAGAACCAAATAAAATTACTTCCTCTGAAAATCAAACCTCCCACCTTTTACAAGAATTCCTCAATGTCTTCATTTTAATCAATTTCCGAATTTAATAACTAATTCATCCGATTACTCCTACCACTCCCAAATATCTTAGAAATTACTACATTTCCTCCTTGATTTAGAGCGTGTTTGGCTTAACTTAAAAAATGTTACTTATCACTTAAAGTGCTACTTACTCACTTTAAGTGAAAAGTGATAATTTTTACTTAAAGTTAGGTGTATCTGTTTGGCTAATTCCACTTAAAGTAAATTTAATTTTAAAAAATTAATTAAAAAAAAAAGAAATTTATATTTTTTTGAAAGTATAAAATACAAATATATGCAAAGAATACAATACAAGTTAAAAGGTGACTCAAATACATAAAAATTGATATACGAAAAAAAATAAGTAGAAAAAAAGTACCTCAAAGCTACTTTTTTTTTTTAAGCCTACTTTCCACTTTAAGTGATTCCAATTAAAGGTGAGCCAAACACCCATGATACAAGCTTTAAGTGAAAACCAAAAAAAAAAGGGGGGCCAAACACCCTCTTAATAACCAAATTTCAGAATTTTTCACCCTAACCATTATTTAATATAATTCAACCAAGTCTCCAAATCCACAAAGTAACTTAATAAATCATTTTATTCTATTCCTAAAATAAAATTCATATATTCATTTTCACTTCTCATAAAATCATCCAAAAATTATCATAATGTTCCTCATAAAATCCTCTAGCCAAATAAAATTAAAATTTCCAAAATCCAGCTTCACCACTATTTTATAAAATCATCACAAATCCTATCTTTTATTCATTTTACCAAATTTTTTAAACTAACATCCCAAAATCCCTTTCATCACCTAATAAACTAATCAAATACTATGTCATTTTATCAATTTATCCACAAATTTTCAAACACAAACTCTTCTCCAATTATCAATTAAAATTCTAAAAATTCACTCTAAATATTCAATTAATAAAATAAAAATATAATCTTACACAAAGGTGGTGGCTTCCCCTCCCTTTACTCTAGCTCTCTTTCAGCTCTTGCCCTGTTTTGCACCGTGAACCCACACCAATTAACACCCTAATACCAGACCTGTTTTAATAACAGTTGACTATTAACCAGCCCAGCCCATCCCAAATTATTGAAGCCCATATCTCTCAGCCCCTCTTATATTCCCTTGCTGATTATATATTTATTATACACACACCTGTAGGCTGTAAGAACGAAGACTGTAACGCCCTAAACATCTATTCTGATTTCTGAATATCTGAAAGCTAAAGCAAGAACAAAGACTGAGTTGGGTAGATAATTGCAACAACAAAGCACATCAACCATCAAGGAATACGGAATTGGAGTTCAATCTTTGAATCTTAGAAGTGTTTTAGACTTGTTAATTATCAAATTGAGGTAGAGTAAATTAACTCATGATTTTATGATTATTTCTTTTGCTTGTTTTATTGAACTGATTGTTGTATAAATTTGATTATTGAGATGTTTTGTGATTGTTTCTGTTTGTTTGTCTCTGTCATGTACCTTTGCACAGTCTCTGTCCAGAAATTTATATTCCTTAATAGTAACTAATTGTCTAATTATTCTAATGCTTGGTTAATGGTTAGGGACTTAGGGTGCTTCTAAAACTAAAGAAGATATGGAAAGATATTATTTCACTACTCCCAAACCAACAGGGGAATGTAACCAGTCTAATGTAAATACTTGTCCAAATGTGGAAATCAATTTAAACACTCTACCGATGGATCCCGGAAAAAGAGACAGTATCTACACTTTTGATGCTAATAGTAGGGAGAAAGTTAGAAGATTTTATCTACAAAAAGGTCCTTGTCAACCGAAAATGATTTTTCCTTGGAGAGTATGTGGAGGTGAAAATCGTAGATTTATTTCGGATTGGTTTGTTGATTATCCTTGGCTTGAGTATAGTATCAAGGAAGATTCGGCATATTGTTTGTATTGTTATCTTTTCAAACCTTGTAATGGGGCTCAAAGTGGAGGGAATGTATTTGTTTCCGAAGGTTTCACCAACTATAGACAAGCACGAAGAAGATTTAGAGAACATGTTGGAGAGCATGGTAGTATTCATAGAAAATGTGTTCAAGCCGGTCAAGATTTGCTTCATCAAAAACAACACATTGAAACTTGTATTACCATTCACACCGAACAAGAAAGGCAAGATTATCAAAAACGCTTGATTGCAACAATTGATGTAATTAGATTTTGTTTGTCTCAAGGGATAGCATTTCGGGGGCATGATGAATCTAAAGAGTCGACAAATCGAGGAAATTTTCTCTCACTTTTAGAGTTTCTTGCCGACCATAATGAAGAAGTGAAAAAAGTCGTTCTAGATCAAGCACCCGGCAATAACAAGTTGACATCCCCGGATATTCAAAAAGATATTGTTCGTGCAATGGCAATGGAGACTACAAAAATCATCCTTGACGATCTTGGTGGAGACTTGTTTTCTATTCTTGAGAGGGATGTTTTTATTAAAGTAAGAAAAGAAGATATTATGAAGCGGTTTCAAAATATGAAGTCCCGAAGAAACATTTTGTAGATTCAAATCACTTTTTGCAATACTTTTGGTTGTGACATTAAAGGATCAGTCCACTTTAGTTTATACAAGGTAATGTAGTTATGTAAATATCTTAAATTCTGTTTTACAACTTTTTTTTGGTATGATCATGCATCAGATTTTGATATTTAATTGACATGTTTTATAACTTTTTTTTTCAGCTTATGGTTTATAGCCCCTGGTTTTTGTCTATCTAGCATGAAAATTTTTTTTGACTCTCCTGGACAGCTCCTGGACACCTCTGGACAGCAGGTGTGAAAATTTTTTTTTGTTTAGTCTAGAGTACCCTGATTTTGATTCCTGCCTCCGCCACTGCCTGCAACACTTGCATCGCCTTAAAGCCTCTCCACCTATCTTTCTTGATCACCCCAGCCTCCTTCTGACTCCCCCATCTCTATTTCATTACACCATGACAGACACTAACACGGCTTCCTGGCACACCAGTCCATACACCTATTACCTATACACTTCCCTCAACCCCATGTCTCCTCACGTCCAACTCCCTTGCTCTGATTCACCCAAACTCAAACACACTCGTGACACCCATTCACCAACACAATCGCCTCCTCTTCTTCACTCCTCCTCTTCTTTTCTCAATTCCTCGCCTCCCTCCTCCATCACCCTTCACTCTCGGCACTGCAGCTACACCAACTTAACACCACACACCACCATAACTCTACCACACACATGCACCGCTGTACATACACACACCAGTATACACATACGTACACACATCTGTCACGCCATGTCTACCGCACACTACACCACCCCTCTCTGCACTTTAACACCAAGATACACCCACCTGCACATCAATCCTGCAGACTCAATCATGCATTCACTTCACTCACCAATACAAACCCATTACTCTTTTTCACTCTTTCTACTTCTTCCTCAATCTCTAGGCCTCTCCCTCTCTTCCTTCGAACCAACACCTCAGCACACCCCCCTTATCATCCAACATCACCTTCACTCCATCCATTCCTCATAACAATCTCACAACTCACCCCGCTGCAATACTTCACTCAATTGAAGTACCCATATAAGACATTTAAAATTCATAACCAAAACAAATCATGATTTTACCAGTTAAATAAACTCAGCATATAACTCAGAAATCTTATCCCACAACGCATACCATTTCTTATTCATCGACTAAGAATCACAAAAATTCAAGCCCATCAATCAAGTAATCTCATAAAACTTTAACACACAATCACTTAGAATACTTTAAACCAACAAAATACACATAATCAAGTTCGACTCAATGAAGAACTCAAACAAAACTCGATGCACGCACGATTAATTGATATATAAGCAGAGAAACAGGCTTAAACAACTAATTCAATCAATATTTCATCACAGTCAATCAAAACCCATGTCACCCCACACACAACCACACTCAGAAGAGCACATACCCACACTATATACGCCCGCACGCACACCATTTAAGCACACCAGAACCCACCCAAAACTCTGAACAACACAGGTATCGAAGCCATGACCAGCAAAGCTCCCAAAACTTAACTGGCAGTTCAGACAAACACAAGCAGCTCATCACAGACACGCACACGGTTGCAGGGAAGAAGAAAAAGAGAGGGGAGGGTGAGAGATGAACATCGAGAGAGATTGAAGGGGGATTAGAGAGTAAAAGAGAGAAATCAAGAACTCTCAAGAAATCTCTAGAAGAACCGAGACCCATCGAGAAATGGAAAAACAATACTGAGTTGTGCGTATAGAAGAAGACACGGCCTTTTGGTAATTATATTTCTGAAAAACCACTAAAAAAATCAATAAAATCATTTTAAAAATTTATATTAAATGGAATTGGTTGAGACATTAAACTTTAAATTTTTAAATAAGTAGTATGAAATTACAAACACCCACATATATTTTTTTAAAAATATTTTAGGATCAAAATGAATTAAATATGAATTTTTCAAGTTTTGATCTTTTAAAAGCAACATAAATCTTAAAATCATTATAAAATACATAAACACCCAAAATAATTCTCCCAATAATTTTAAAAACTAAATAAATATACAAAGATAATATTACAAAAGATTTACTGATTTTTAATAACTCCGATGATTTTACAAAATCTCAGAAGATCAATAATGCATATTTAAATAAATTTTAATCATCCAAAAATTACAAATAAAAATTCACGTACATACTCGGCACAAATAATTTATCATATCAGCATCACACATATTTCACCTTCACACAATATTCACATAATAAAATCCATATAATAAGAACCATAACATATAACTTACTATAAATCTACTAGACGACACATCAAATTGGAGCAAAATATCTACAATCTTATTCATCCTTTACGGAAAAACCAATAAAATATTCCAATAATAATAATAATAATTTATGAAATTCCGGGTTGTTACAGTTGTGCTCAAGTGCTTTGGATTAGAAATCAACTTAGAGGTTATGGACTTGTGTTGGAAAGAATTCCAATCATGTGTGATAACACAAGTGCAATCTCTATAGTTGCCATCAATCATTCTAGAACAAAGCACATTGACATTAGATATCATTTCATAAGAGAACATGCAACTAATGGAACCATTGAGTTGCATTATGTTTCTACAAATAAACAACTAGCTAATATATTCACTAAGTCATTAGATGAAGCCACTTTCACAAGGTTGGCTAGTGAGATTGGAATGCTGAATTCTTCAGATTCTGGCTAAGTGAATACAACATCTAGATTGTTGCAGCAGTAAACACTTACTTTATCTAAATTCTCAATATTTTTGGAGTAAGTGTTGGCTGAAGTATGATTTATAAATATTTCAAATCTGCTGCATATGTTGAAAAATCATATTTTGTCAACTTGAAATTTCTATGAAATTTTGAGAAAATCACTGTTTAATTTGCTAGAATATTCTTAAATGAATATGACTGGTAAATTTTAAAAGATAGTGAAAATTAATTTTTGTGAGTGATGAGTATATTTCGATAAGTCAGACTTCTCGAGTGATTCACTATTCGACATCTCTAACAAGTCTCATTAGAGCACTCTCGAGTTCTCGAATAGAGTCTTTTAGAGTTATCGAATAGAGGTATTCTTGACTTCTCGAATATAGTGTTTTAGTTCTCTATTGACTGAGTGCTCGAATACTATATTTGAGTTCTCGAATCATTTGAAAAGGCTGAATTCTCGCTGAATCTTAACCGATTTTGAATTTTTATTCAACATTCATAATTACTCATAAAAATATATTTTACCTAATTTAGAATTTATTCTAAGTTAGATAGCTGCCAGCTGTGATTTTTCAACCTGCTTGAGTTATCGAATAAGCCTTTCTTGACTTATTGAATAGTTGTTTTCTACTTCTCGAATGCTTGACTTGTCGATACAAAACATACACATCTAATCGACAATTCGAGTACTTCATACTTATACTATTTTACATTTATTCGATTCATTTCATTCGAGTTCTCAAGCATCTAAACTCCCAAAACCTCTGAAAACCCTAACTGCAAAAAAAAAAAAACTTAATTTCTTCTTCAATCTTCATTCTCTTTCTCTCTCTATACAAATGGCAAACACTCAACTCACCATACCCACTCAAACCAATTTCATTGCTATAACAAATGATGTGGAAGCACCAAATGCAAACTTCAAGTGCTTTGTTCGCTGGATGTCTGAATCATATATCAAGAATGCTCTATCAGCCAACCCAACTCTGTATCTGGACCTACTAGAACAGTTTTGGAGGACTGCCACCGTGGAAGTCATTGCTCTTGAGAATGCTATAACCTCATATGTAGTCTACTGCAAAATTCAAGGAAAGGATATCACTATCACTACATCTGACATGAATAAGGCACTGGATTTACAACAAGAGGAGTATGACATACTGGCCACAAATGCACAGTTAGAAGAATTATTTGAATTTATCAACTACTCAGATGCAATCAATCTTGGAAAGTTGAACAGAAAGAATCTAAGGAAAGAGTGGAGCTATGTATTTGCCACTCTCCTTCAAGTCTTCACTGCCAGGAAGTCTAGTTTTGACCAAATCAGTGCACCTGCGCAGCAAATTGGCTATGCTTTGGCCTATGGGAGAAAGATTGATATTGGACAGATCATTCTACAGGAACTATATGGGAGACTTGGTAAGAACACAGCCAAGAGAGGTACTGAAATTTTCTTTCCTCGTTTTATTCAATCTGTACTAAATTTTGTAGATAATAAATTGATTGAATTGCCTGGATTAGATAAGACTAGAATAGGCTACCCTAGATCCATGACCAAACTCATTTTTGGTAACTTGGAGACTAGGAATGATGTGGATGTAAGACTCAAAATAACTCCCCATATGGAGAGTCTATTTAGGACTTACCCCCACAACATGCCAATATTTGATTCAAAATCTCAGTTAGCACAGCCCAAGCAAGTAGAACACAATGCTAACCCAAGGCTTGCTAACCAACCCTCTTAACCAAACACTCTACCAAACATTGAGCCAACTGCATCATCCTCTCAAAAGGGTGATGTTAGTAAAAAGAAGAGAAAGGAGATAGCTTCTACACCATTAACCATATTATCTGAAGCAGCATTGGCTGTAGAATTAGAAAGTGAGGAACCTGAGTCACCCCTTGTCAGGCCAAAGAAGAAGAAAACTAAAACCACCTCTTCAGTCACACAAATGGCTGAAGTTGTAAAATCAGGGGCAAACAGTTCACTAGATGTATCATCTCAACAGGGTGCATCTATAGAATCAAGCATCCTCCCCAATGCACCTACCTGTATAGAGTCAGCACATGGGAGTGATAAGGCTGGCACAACACTGAGTGGAGAGCACATTACAATTGAAACTCCATCTATCTCTCAGGGGGAGTTGCCAAACTCTAATCTAAATGACACTTCTCTTCCAGAATCTACCACTCAAATTTCTTTGCAGCCTGCAACTCAAGCAATTGAGGAGCAAGGCATTGATCATCAAGAATTCTTTTCTTTTGATGAGCCAATGAATTCAAATGACTTGGTGCATGACACCTTGCTCACCACCCAGGACCCACATTTAGATGGTGAGGGAATGCATGCTGGGGCATCTCCTAATGACACCATCACAAGCACAGAGGTTCCACTAGTTTTTACTAGAGACTCTGTGCCTATGTCAACTGCTGGTGTAACTCATCCCACTTCTGTGGAGACACCAGTAGTAGAGTCAATCCATCCGGTTACAGAAGTTGCATCTGTAACTGAGGAGTCTAGCTTGCCTAGCTCTAGCTCTGACTTTCTGTCACAATGGCTGAAGCCTGTGCAACATGATAGTGCTTCAGGATCAGGGTCTGTTCCACCACAATTGATGGTTGAAGCACTTCAAAGCTTAGTTGTGGATCAGATTCCTGAGTTTGTTAAGATTGCTCAGAACTTGGTCACCTCCAGCATCCCTAATCCAGACTATGAAGCCATTCTGCTATGCCATAGGGATGATGTGGAGATGCAGAAGACAAAGATAGTTGATGATGCTGAGAGAGATGGCAATATAGATGCCTGGTTGCAAGGAAAATATGATATTACTCTTGATGAAGCACTTCAATATCTCAGGGAGGAATACATCACTTCACTAGGATCCAATGCCAAATCTCTGACACCTGGTGAAGTGTATGAAGCCATGAATGATTCACACAAGGGATTTCTCAAGGCTACCCACTATCTTGGCAAAGGAGTCAAATCTGAGGTCAGCAGGGTGTGTGATAAACAATCACTAAAGTGGAAGAAATCAAGAGGACCTTTGCTGCCAAATTCCCTCAGTTGGACAGTGTGTTTAAAGACCTCAAATACTGTAACACCACCTGCACCAAGATGGATCATGGGCTAGCACTGCTAAAGGATACTGTCACAAGTCTGGGGTATAAATTTCAATCTCTATCTGATCAAACCACAGACTCCAATGCCATGCTGAAGACAATGTTCAAGAATTTATATGGAGACAGACTGGTAACTGAAGTTCCAGTGCATGACATGTCTAGGTTTGAAGTGTAGAGACTTAAAGACTAATCCCTGTCTGGCTTCAAATCTACTGCATTGTTCAGCAAGGTAGATGCACTTGAAAAGGAGGTAGCTACTCTCACTAAGTATAATGCTCATCTTACAAACAAGGTTGCACTGCTCAATGATCAGTTGGACACTCAAGCAACTACAACAGCTAATGTTCTTCTACATCAGCAATCTATGTTGGCTACCATGATGAAGCATATGGGTCTCCCTCTACCTGAAGAGTCTTTAAACCCAAAGGTCACTTCTAAAGCCTCTGTGCCTGACAACAAGCCTAAAGGGGAGAAAGGGATAAGGACTTCAAATCCCAAAGAGGAGAAACCTAAGGAGATAGGGGAGAAACCTAAGGAGATAGGCATACAGATAAAGGAGGGTTGTAAGAACCCTGATTTTTGGAATAATTTTAAAAATTTAGAAATAGTGATTTTATGGAATTGAAGAAACCTGAGCCACAATATATATGATGATGGAAATTTTACCTTTTATAAATTGTTTCGAAAATTATGAGACATCAAGGAATAAGGAAATCATGGGGCAATATAAAAACCCCTAATATGGGATTTACGGAATTTAAGATATGAATGGAAAGGTTAAGGATGCCGATGAAAATCTCTACGCGACAGATGTTTCGAAAAGAAATTATCGGAATACAAAGGAAATCAAACGACATGAGTTGATGATACAATACACTAAGTACATGAGATCCATGCAAGGTGGCAAGCATAAAATACGTGCAAACTAGATTATTAGAAACTAACCAAGTAGTAGGAAACAAGTTCCACAAAATAAGGTTGCAGGTTAGCTTTCTTTTTCTAAATCACTATTTTGCTTTTTGAAAATGAGGGCACACAAGTACATGGACCATTCCTAGATATTATTCAGCTGATATATATCAAGTACATACATGTATTAAGTCATTACAATTGCAAGATATCAAGAACAGAAAAGCCAAAACACTCCCCACACCAAAAAAAAGAGAACCATTCGACAGTTTCCAGAACTAGTGGAGGAAGAAAATTCGTTTCACCCTCTTAACTAGCTTCATCAATCAAAAAAAAATCCTAGAGCTTCCTTACATCATAGAGAAGGTATGGTATAAATTTCAAGGCCACCCATCAAGTGGTTTAGTAGTAATAAATCATGTAAGTACCTAGGTTTTTCAAGAAACATAAAATCACTAACTTGTGTTCTTGTTTGTTTCATGGTTGATCTAAGTTCCTAAGGAATTTTAAAGCCCTTTCAAGCCATCCAAGCCTTCATCTTAGTTAATACTATTTCAAGAAGGTATAATTCTCTCAACCCTTGATCATTTTGCCAAAACTTTAGAAGCTTTGTTGTAGAGATGTAGTATGTGCATGATTCGTGAATGTTTAGTGCATGGATAATGAAATCTTGATGAGTTGTGGTTGGATGGTATTATAAATCTTATTGTTAGCATTAAAAGATGTTATATATGCTAAGAGATGAATCTTGGTTTTTTTGATGCTTGACATAAGATTTTGATGGTCAAAATTTAAGAACTAAGTTAGTATGTTCATAAGAAACACCTTGTGCACAACTACTGCATTGCACTGTATTTTCGGCCAAGAAAAATGGTGATTTTTGTGATGTAATGACCATGTCCAGAAAGATCTTGGATTCTAGTTTACAAGCATATAAAGTTCATTTCAAGGTGATCTATGATTTAGGAGTTAGAGACAAATTGGTAGAGGTTGGTTCTGAAAAACGGACAGGAGAGAATGACTCACTTGTGTACTGCATTCGGACCACTTAACAGTAGGGTAAAATCATAACATTTTGTGGTAATAAAGTAGGGGCAGTAAACTAGCCAGTCCAAAAAGAATTAAAACAAAATTCGAATTTTTCAATTTTACAACAATATTAGAGCGAGGTGCATGTGCAAGTGAAAAGCCCCGAAAAGAGTTAGTTTAACGTAGTTTCGGAATGCACACTAGTATAGTTCTGATTTAGTAATTATTTCGAGTCGGATTATTAGCAGACAAGATTGTGGGATATTATGGACTTATAGGGGGTTAGTGGGTTAAATTGTGGAGTCGGGTAGCCTTATACTTTTTTTTATTAAAAATAAAAATATTATAATTAAGAGGTTTCGTTAAGTTACTAACGGACGAATATTGGATATTTATAGATCATCGTACTACATCGCGAGCTCTACCACCCCTACCTTACCAAGGCAAGTTTACTTTTCGAAACTTATACACAAATATTTGCACTGTTGTGTTTATGGATTTTGCGTGTAATATATTTATGCATGTTGTTTCAAAACCTTATGTCGAGATTGATATATATACATGTGTATACTCGAACTCTAGTATAGAAAGTATTTTTTTCGGACAACGACTCTAGCAATAGAGGTCATATCGGTCCAAGTATATTTTGACCGGGGAGTGATGTATTATCTTATCGTATTAAATTGTGAAAAACCTGAATAGTTATTCGGGAAGTATCGGATGCTTATTGTTAATTACTAACTTATATGTTATTAAAAATATTCAAAAAAATTTATCTTGGATTAAAAGATTATTTTTAATTGATTATTTATTTATTAATTATTTAATATTAAATCCCAAAACATTATTTATTAATTATTAGTTATTATTTTAAAAAAAATAAAACTAATCCAAGATACCTCGAGCGTTTTCAAACTTGGACTCTTTTGAACAAAAAAATATTTTTGAAAACCCCCGGTCATCTTTTATTCACTCGAGCATGATTTCACGAAATTATCAGTCGACAGACGTCGGACTCCCATTACTCGATTTTCCTTCAAAATGATTTTCTTACGAAAAGAAAAAGGGACTCTGGCGGTGAGGGATCGTTGACGAACGATCTCATTTTTTTGTGTAAGCGGCCGTTAGCCAGGCGGTCCATCATTTATTCCGGCCCAGGTGTTGCCGAAGGATGATTACAAATAGAGTTTTCATCAAAGGTGATTACGGATGGAGTTTTCACCTAGGGTAATTACGGATGGAGTTTTTACCCTTCTACTAGTAGAAAAGACCCGCGGATTATTGGACTTGGATGTGACGACTGATCATCGTCAATTCTTGTCAAGTTTTCTTATGCTTTCTTATAAGTCCCATTCCTCCACTTTGGAAAATACTTAGACACTGCATCTTGGGCCTAAGCGCCAAGTTGCCGATAGTATCGTTTTTAACGAAAGATGATGATTTCTGCAGTATCTAGAACTGCAAGACTATTTTGAAGATAATGTCACGTGTTAGTGCATTGCCGCAAGTATTTTAAAAGACGAAAGTTGATTCAATGATTTTGCATCTATTAAGTTCAACATCTTATAACTCGAATAAATTATTTTCATACTGCAAAGTATCTATGTATCTTGCTGAGCTATAGTTGCTCACACTTGCTTGTTTTCAAACTTATAAACACAACAGCTAAGAGAGATGGCAAGAACCTGTCAAACAGTGCGTAAGCAAGTGACTAGACCCCAGGCAGCAGCTGAGATTCCACCGGTAGGCCCCATTAGCCGGATTGGTTTGCAACTTTTGCTAGTACGCTTTATTTATAAGTATGACCTGTGCAAGGCAGTGTACCGCAACAAACATTCAAGCCGCTAACACCGCTTCATGTAGAAGTGTTGTTGGTAGCATAAACACTATTCAATTCGGTCTGTAATAACTCTAAAACTTTTGCTTTTGCTTTTGTTCAATCAAGTGTATGACGTTTCTAAGACTCTAACCTGTGTGTGTGTTTGTGAGTTTATTGCGGGGTCAATTGCTGTTATATTTATTATGTGTAAGAACAAGTAGGTTATCGATGGAAAATGGACCGTGAGCGCCTAGATCTCCGATCCCGGATCTGGGGGCGTCACAGAAATGGTATCAGAGAGGAGGTTACAGTTCTCAGAAACGATAGTAACTTAGGAAAGCGACACTAATAATAACAATAATAATAACACTATTAACAACTCTAATAAGTACCTTGAGCTCTCATCGAGTTCGCTGTCGGGTTATCGGATGTAGCCCTGACTTCTAAGGCCCGAGAGGGAACTACCCCTTAAACCTTTCTTTATGATTAGTGACCCATCTTGTTTCCTTTTTGTAGATGGAAGAGATCCCTGAGATACCAGACCCTAAGGCCTATGAGAGGGAGCATGATGAGGCACTACTGAGAGAGATTGAGGACCCTGTTGAGGATACTGATGCTGACTCTGAGACCGACCCTATGATTGAGCTTATAGAGGACACTAAGGAGGAGGACCCAGATGAGGAGCCCCTAGAGCCTGAGCCAGTTATCCCCTCTCCTATGTCCACTGATGGGGAGAGCGTGCGATCTGGTGAGGGCCGTGTTGTGTCACCCCCACCCTCTCCGCAGTCATTGAGCCCCACTTCATCTGATGACGACTCCGAGGAGGATACTTCTGAGGAGGAGGAGCTTGACCCTACCCCTGCTCCTGCTCCTGCCCCTGTTATGCCACCACCACCACTGGACCTACCCCCAGTGTCGGGCATTGAGCACGCCTATGTTGTGCAGTTCATGACCCGAGACTTACTTTCTGCCGAGGCCAGATTTAATGAGGCGAGACGAGCACTAGTGGAGGAGCGCGAGGCGCGACTGAGGATTCAGGCTGAAATGAAGACTGCTGTTGCTAGGAGGACTAGAGCTCGACTCCATAGGATCGAGAGGAGGAGTCGCGCGAGGATTGTTGGTCTGGGAGTCAGCGGGGGCGGAGTAGTCCGGACCATGGATGCTAGGCGTGTCGTACGTCGTGCGTTTTCCCGGGTGAGGGCCTTGCTCCGCCGTGGGGCAGCACCATGACGTGTTATGGATATCTCAGTCCTCTAGGTTCAGATGACATTAGCGTGTCGATTTTGCGGGATAGTTGACTTATGCAGTGGTATCCTTTCTGACCAGTGGATGAGTAGACTGACCTACAGATATGTAGATGTGACTTCGAATAGTATGTACGGATGTAGCCCTACTTTTATGTAACCTTGATTATTCAGATGATGTACTCGTTATTGTTCCACTTTTGCTAGACCTTGATATTGGAACTATGTGTTAGGCTTTAACATCCAAACTATGTGATGACTCTTGTACCATATTTATCTAGTTTCAGTTTCCTTGATATTGTCTCAACTGCCTTACTTTCCGATACCATGCTTTACTGTTTTAATATACAACTATGAATATACAACTTTTACAACCACGAATACAACCATGCTGTTTCAATTTTACGACTTGCGATTTCAATTTATTTTCTACAAATTTTCAAAAAAAAAAATGTTCTTACAAGTTTTAAAATAAATTTTCAATCTATTGTCCTTAAAAGTTTAAATATTCCTATAAGTTGAAGTTTTGAAATTTCGAAAATTTCTACAAATGTTTTCGAACCACGTAACGATTTTTCCTAAAAAGGTTTTGAAGATTTATCACCATCATGGAGTTACTACAAATTTTCACAAGCTCAACCTTTTATAAGGAGGAACGATATGTCCCTGTTTCCGGTAAACACTGTCGAATAATTGGAAAACCCTAACCCATTTCTTGTCTCATTATCAGAATCATGCCACCCAGAAGAATGAACACCCGAGCTCACCCAGCCAGCTCTGAAGGCCAGGGTAGCCACCACGGGCCCGGAGGCCACCAGAACCGTGAGAGAGAGGATTTGAACCTGAGCGAGGATGAGGATAGTGACTATAACTTGTTTGATAACTCTGAGTATGATGAAGAGGAAGCTGAAGATGACACCCGAGAGGTAGAAAATCCAAGGAGAGATCCTATGGAGCAATTCATGGACTTACTTAGGCAGAACTTGGACCGTCCCCTGGTTTAGCAACCACCCAACAATGCAAATGCAAATGCTTTCCGGAACTTCAAATCCCTGAAACCCCCGAAGTTTAAGGGAACTGTAGACCCGGTTGAGGCAAGGGCCTAGCTGAAGGAAATGGAAAAATCTTTCGAGATACTAGGAGTCGCTGAAGGGTAGAAAACTGTTTTCGCCACCTATCTCCTGAAGGGTGAGGCGAACTACTGGTGGGAAGCTAAGAGGAACTTGGAGCGAAGGGGTGTGGTGACCTAGGAGAGGTTTAACGAGCTGTTCTTGGAAAAGTATTTCCCTAGGTTCATGGAAACCCAGATGGAGCTGAAGTTCTTGGAACTGAAGCAAGGTAACATGACGGTGGCCGAGTATGAAGCCAAGTTTACTGAATTGTCAAGGTTCGTGCCGGAGTATGTGAACACTGAGGCAAAGAGAGCCCGAAGATTTCAGCTGGGGCTAAAGCAATGGATTCAGAATCGTGTGGCGGTCTTTGAGTTGACAGACTATGCCACCTTGGTACAGAAGGCATCAATTGTAGAGGCTGGGAGTGAGCAGATGCAGAAAGAGAGAAAAGGTGATAAGTGGATTTTATCTCCACTTGGAGCATTCTAAATCGGCTTAAATTGATTGTCTTGGGCTCAAGTTTCTTATAGTTTTGATGTGTTTTGTTTAGTTGTGCAGATTTACAAGGATGTTGATTATGGTGGATGTTTTTGTCGTTTTTGGAGATTTAATTTATTAAAATTCGGATTTATTGGGCTGCACGCGTGAGATTCACTGTTTGGGCCATATCTTGAGTTCTAGAAGTCAGTTTTGAGCGATCTTACTGTCCACGCGAAGATAACGGAATTCTCTATCATTATAAAGTGGTCCAGAAGTCCAATTACAGCTGGAACGTTCCAGAAAATCTGAAGAAAAGACAGCTACGAATTTCCCTTTAAATCAGAATCAGTTTAGGAAACGTACTTCTATTATAATTCTGATTTGGTATTTTCTTGTTGGGCAAGATGTCTAGAGCCTATATAAACACATCCAACCCTTGTAAAATTAGATTATCATTAGGAGTAGAACTATTACATATCAATTACTTAGATTTATTTGTATATTTTTCATACTTTGTTTTTATCATGGTTTCACTTGATCCCATGATGACGAGAGGTTCAATTATGAACTAATCATTGTCATGGGATTCTAATAGATTTATTTATGGAGCTTTAGTATCTTGATTGCTTTAAAGATCTGTGTGTGATGTATATCTGATATCCTCGTATGGTTATGCTTAATTGATAGATGCGTCATGAACATCTAATTTGTTAATCTCTTGTGAAGTGAAAGTGGATCTTGAGATTTAGAACTTGCCATGCTAGCATAAGTTCATGATTGTTTATCAACATGATTCGTAGTATGAGATGAGAATACTTATATTGCCCTATGTGATCTTTATGGATAACTTGCTCTTCAACCGTTATGTTTTCAAATTCTATAGACATATAGGGTCTAAGCATAATTGGTGTCTATTCATCTTCTATCTCTTTTGTGGATGTATGGGTAGTTTGGTATACGTATGCTGACAGGTAGCGTGTACTTGTTTCGTGTTGTCCGATCAGATATCATAACCATTGCATATAGTGATTAAAGGCGTCAGATCTAAGCGAAGTATTTAATGAAGTTAGGATTCCATGGTTTTTCTTGCAGAAGTAATTAGATTTCAATTCTTGCTAGTTAGTTAATTTGTAGTTTTGTTAATTTGCTTTTTAGTTAATTTAGATAGTTAAAACCCATATTTGTTATTTGTCTTAGCAATGCATAATAACCATACACTGTTGCATAGGTGCGTTTACTGAATTAAAACCATAACCAGATCTCTGTGGGAACGAACTTGACTTATATCTGTATTACTTGTGACCACGTGCGCTTGCGTGATTTAGTGCAAAAACAAGTTTTTGGCGCCACTGCCGGGGATCATCAGTGTTTTATTTTTGGTTTATGTGCTTGTCAATAGTGGTCGTTAGCGTTCACTGACTCGGATTTGTTTTTCTTATCTATCTTGTTTAGTTTGGTGTGTTTCAGGTACTTGAGTGTTTGAAGATGGCATGCGAGGAGTTGCCATGGTGGGCATATTCGAGGACATCCATGCCTCAACAATGTGAGCGGTGTTTGGGCGTTCATGATCTCTCACAATATTGTTACTACGAAGGAGTTGATCCATATGTCAGTTATGAGGAACAACCATATTTTCAATACCATCCTCAACAATACCAGCAATATGTTCCGGATATGTCATATTTCTTTGGTAGTGAAGATTTTCAACATCAGCAACCTACTCCTACTTTTCAGTCAGATGAGGTTCCCTACTAGGGAGGAGATTAGGATGCTTGTGAAGAGTAATGAGGAGTCTCTCAAATCTTTGGAGATTCTAGTTGCTCAAGCTGTGAGAGCCTTGGAACAAGAGATACAACAATTCATACCAGAAGCAATTCCAGAAAATAACGATGACTTGGAGCAAGGTACTGCATGCATAATTGAAGAAGACAAATTCCAAGAGGAGGAGAGTGTTCACAAGCCATGTGAGGAATTTGATCAAGCTAGTGAGGTGGATGATTTGGAAAGGGCGCAATTTGAGACAGACACTGATGAGCTACGCAAATTTCAAGAATTGTTATGTGCGTACCAAGAGGTCACTGATGAGCTACGCAAATTTCAAGAATTGGTATGTGCGAACCAAGAGGATGAAGAACATGGGAAAGATGCAGGTCTTCTACTTGTCTCAGAGTATAAAGATGGAGGTAGCGCATTAGAGCCAATGGAGGAAGTTCTCTTTGAGGAACCAAAGGCTTCAGAAACTTGCATTTACCCTCCCCCATTACATTCAAGCGAAGCCCGTGAAAGTGTGTTGTTCTACAAATTGACAGATTTTGGGTCAACAGATGAAGGCATTGGAATAGGACAGAGTTGTTACACGAATAGGCCAAGCGAGGAGAAGGGGCAGAAAGTGTGCCGTCGTGATGACGATGAAGTCTCGCGAAGAGATGACCAGGCAAACTATTATCATCCTTAATGGAGGCTTGGAAGTAACGTCAAGCTATTGACGTTAAAGAAGCGCTTCGTGGGAGGCAACCCGCGCATTAGTGTAGGAAGGAAAAAAAATTCTGTGCAAAAAAAAAAATTGTGAACAGTGAAATTTCGCGCAGTTTGCGCCCCTGTAACGCAGGTTGCGCCTGCGTTACTGCTTTCGGGGCAGTTTGTGCTCCTGTAACGCAGGTTGCGCCTGCGTTACAAGACGATTTTTCCCCTAACACGCATTCTGATCCTGCGTTTCTGCCTTGTTCCGCGCCAAAGCCCCTGAAACGCATCCACGGGCTGCGTTACACCCCCTTTCTGCCCAGATTTTTCCCGAAAATTCTTGTTTTTAACCATAAAAATTCCCCCAAATTCAATCCTAACCCAAATTTCTTCAATTCTAAATTCCTATATCTATCCTACATCAAATCCTAACCTCTCCAAATCTCTCCTACATCTAAATTTTTTTTTATACAACCTATCCATCATCTTATATTTATACACACCTAGACATACAAATCCAATTCCTCTTCTATTTATTTAAATCTCTAAAAATTCAATTCTAAAGAGGAATTAATTGCAAGTTCACCTCTTTGATTCGTAGTGGATTTATTTCTTCTCAAATTTTATTTTTATTACGAATTTGTGTTCTTGAAAAATTGGGATTTTGTATTATTCTTGGTATTTGCCTATTTTTGGTGTGGTATTGCTTGGTGATTATTGGTGGAGCTTCTTGTGAGTTGGGTATTGATTCTTATGGCTTCTAAGCGTGGGAGAGGTGATGCTAATTGCTACAAAAAGGGGATTTTTGCCGAACAAGCATGTTTGAGTTGCGATGGGGAAGGATATGTACGGCGCTTTGTAGTTATGTTTTCTACTATCCCTTGTATTACTTTCCATTCAATGCGGACATTGAATATTTTAAGTTTGGGGGTGGTTTGAGGGATATGTAGTTGTTGTTGTATTATTTGTTCATGTAGGATTTCATGTTTTGCATATTAGTAGTAGTAAATTATGCATTTATGTTCGTGATATCTACGTTTGTTTCATATAGGACATTCTGTTTTTATTTTCGTATATCATGTGAGTCCATAGTAGTTTGCATTTGCACCCATGCTTGATAGGAATTTTGTGTTGTTGATGCTTTTGTTTGAGAAGTGATATGCTTTGTTCTTGTGCACACACATACACTAGTAAGTTGAAGCTAGTAGACTTATTGAATGTTGTAAGTGATTAGAAGGACATGAATATGTGCAAGATGATTTAGTTTGCATGCTTTGAATACAAGTAGGTGCGTTAGAGGGATTTTTACTTGGGATTGAGTATGTTTTTCCCGCCAAGTGAGCTTTTGAGCCTTATTGCATATTTGTTGCAAATTATTCGTTTGCTTGAGTGTCCACAGATTGTTTGCATTGCTAGCAGTTGTTTGAGGTCTTTCTTGAAATGCATGACATTATTTGACGATTAAAATGATAAAGGCATTAGGATTAACCGCATATTTTCCCATATTACCACACCATATTTACATGATCAATTAGTTAACCCGTTGAGCTTAATCCTATTTTTTTCGGTGACATACCACATTACTTGCCTAGACCTTTTTCTTGTATTAGCCTTACATTAATTTGAACCCACATTGTCAAAGGCTAGTAGAGTGCTTAAGGGAGTAATAAGGTGTGCAAGGAGGGGTTTATTATTGGTCATAATTTTTGGGGAAATATTGAAAAATGGGTTTGGTTGTTTACTTGATAGTCGACATGTGTAATAAATTCATGGGATCATTGTTATTGTTTATATTATTGTTTTTGTTATATTTAGCTCTCGAAAAAAAAAACAAAAGAAGAAAAAAAAATAAATAAAAAGAAAAAGGAAAAAAGAAAAAAAAATATTATGAGAGCATGTTTGTGTTGTTGTGATCCTACTTTAGTCGACTAGTCGAGCATTTTTGTTGGAAGAAAAGTTAAATTCATGTGGGGGGAAAATAGGGTGTTGTGTATGATTTATTATGGTACTTACTAGCTTTTGACACTTCACCTGATTTGGCTTATTTGACATACCTTGTCCCTAGCCCCGTTACAACCCAATTAAAGACCTTTTGATTATCGTCATTGATGTATGTTGTGTTAAGAGTTAGATTGATACCAAATGTCAAGCATGCTTGATTTTGTTGGAACTGAGTGATACACTTACCCTTGTTCTTGAGTGAATATTCTTTTGTGAGTGGATTGTGAGTGTTTGCTTGTTTTTGCGTATGAGATCCCAAGTTTTGTCTCAAAGATGTACTCTTGTAGTCTTAGCATGTTTACTAACTTATTCTTACATTTGACATGGACTTGTGAGAAATTATGCATGTTCATTGAGTAGACTATGTGAATACTTGCACTTTCGACACCAAGACATTACGTATTTACTTTGATTCTTAAGTTGATATGGCATGAGAGGATTTGAAGGTATGGTAGGATATTAGTACTAGATTAATTGCATTTTCATTTAGTTGCATTCATGCATTGCATTGCATTGGATTTTGTGGGTACATTCGCTATAGGCCCTCACGAGACCTTACTCGTCCACTAGGGTTGCCTAGGGGTTTAAAGGGCTTGTTGCATATGCCAAATGCAACCGTGATCACCTACGGAAGTGGTACTAGTTAGTTAGTTAGTTGTAATTGTTTATGCTTGAGGACAAGCATCGATTTAAGTTTGGGGGTGTAATAAGTGGATTTTATCTCCACTTGGAGCATTCTAAATCGGCTTAAATTGATTGTCTTGGGCTCAAGTTTTTTTTTTTTTTTTTTTGCTAATTAAAATTTATACCATAGGCAGAAGATTACATCTCTGGGGGCATACCCCGCGATTTGCAGCACATCTACCTAACGGAACAACTAAGAAAAAACAACAAGAAAGCTAGATAAACTAGCAGTCAACATAGAAACAACAGTGAAAATAAGCTAAATTATTCTGGCGCCTTAAGCAACCTAAATTTGAGACTAGGCACATGTCTCACAAAGCCCATATAACCCCACAGGCCATTCCATTCTTCAGCCGGTAGGCCCCAGCCATAAACATGCTCAGAGAAATACGCTCTATGCCACATAGAATGACATCCAGCAATCCAAAAGGGAGTACCATGATGGACCATAGAATAAACTTGGTTGGTCACAACAACAATATGACCATCACAAAGTCCTCCTGTGCAAAAGTCGTGACTAGCTTTGCTCACCCAATGTCTTCTGTTAGCGCCATCAAAGCAGGGCTTAAATCCTAATAAAATTCCCATCTTGCTCAGGGCAACATCCGTGATAATCATCACCATGAAACCGGGCATACTCCTCCTCTCTATAGGACCAAGTCCTATTGACATCCAAGCACTAGAAAGTATTTCAACCCCTTCCCATCTAAGGCTCCTGTTTGGGCCTTCATTACAGCCCTTGGTGGCGCCACCAGCGTCTAAATCCCGACCATCTTCTCTTTGACTCGTCCTCACTACGAGCATAATCATCTGAAAAATCATATTGTCAAAGTACACCATTGAGTGACACAGAGCATGGTTGCCCACCATATCACCTTTGATCACATCTCCTTCCCATTTGCATATGTTACACCATATCTCATTCATAGAAGTTGCAAAATCTTCCACCTTTAGAATTATCCATATCAGATCTCTATCCTGCCCATTCCGCACAATGACATTTACTGCCACCCAAGAAATTCCCACCATTCGAAAACCGTCCTGGATCATATCATAGTTAAGCAGCACAAAATCATAACCGCCTGTAATTCCATTGTTAAATTGCAGAATGCAGATCCCTTTAACCCCATGAGAATGCTTTTGCATCAACTTTAGAGCAAACTTCTAAAAAATGATGAGAACAATCAGGCCCATTTTACCCTGCACACAGCTGCTATCCAAGGCTGCCAATAACACCACCCTCAATCGATGTGTCATCTTGCAAGTAAATCTGTCGACGCTGACAACCACAACCCCCATCCCCTTAACATATTCAACATGAAACCAGAAGGTCCCACACACAAAAGCACATTTAACCAGTCTGCGATTTGTAACACAATTCATATTAATGAAATCGGCAACCCGAGTTAACCTCCTAACACCCAATACCCATCTCTGCTACACAAGTGATGAAACACTTCGCTGGGACAATGGAACTAGGCTCTTAGAAAGATATGAGGCCTCATCTAACTGAATCAATCCCTTCATACCCTTGACTGCATAAAACCTCGCACTCACCTGCAATGGATATTTAAACCCCGAGTGCACTTCACTGGAGATGCCAGTTTGCAAAGCATTTCGATGAGATAAAACATCGAACACCTTGTGACCTTTGACAAAATCATCAAAGTTGCCATTTTTGAGTGGGTTTTTTGGCCAAAGCAAAAGCAATGGCAACCATAGCCCCAACAAACACCATGATATCATCCCCTCTTAAGAAAGATGAGATCTCGACGAAGTCCACCAAAAGTACAACTTCAGAGACAGACACAATGTCACCAAAATAATTGGAAACCTCCTGGAAAAAAGAACATATCTTTTCCCTCAACAAACAAAGCATAACCCTCCAATCAAGACACATCTTCCGAAGCATATGAATCCTCATCAAACGAGGCTCCGTCAACAAGGATTGATCTTGTACATCATACAAGTTGCCGGCTAATTTCGATAGACCGAAACACAAGTCGACAGCAGGACTCATCACATCAAACTCGGCATTACCATTCTCATAGGCTTTGTAAGCAACGGCGACCCACAAGCCAAAATCAAAGCTTCCGCAAACGAGTACTGGTTGAGTCTTTGACAGGATCCCGTCAAGAAACCCTTCCACGTCGAGCTTAAAACTTTCTGGAAGAAACGGTTTAAGCAAACCGAGATAATGATCTTCAATTTCAAATACATCATTAGAAGTAAAAGAAACAACCTCTGGATACCCACAATAGTAAAACATATTAAATATAAATAAGAAATATAGTGTGAAGGTGAAGGATTAGAGAAGGAAGATGGATTAGTGAAAGGTTGCTATGTAGATCTAATGAAAAAAGGAGTAAGATTGATGGCGGCTAGGGATTTTTAGAGAGAGAGAGAGGTTAGAGAGAAGGCAGAGCACGTACGACTCTCATTTGTCTCTTAGTTGCGATGTTGGTGGTGAAGATTTGTTTGTTGAGGCTTTCAATGGTGGAACCATTAATGTTGAGAGCACTCTGTGCTCTAATCGATCTCTTAATCGATTTATGGAAGTCTTGGGCTCAAGTTTCTTGTAGTTTTGATGTGTTTTGTTTAGTTGTGCAGATTTACAAGGATGTTGATTATGGTGGATGTTTTTGTCATTTTTGGAGATTTAATTTATTAAAATTCGGATTTATTGGGCTGCACATGTGAGATTCATTGTTTGGGCCATATCTTGAGTTCTAGAAGTCAGTTTTGGGCGATCTTACTGTCCACGCGAAGATAACGGAATTCTCTATCATTATAAATTGGTCCAGAAGTCCAATTACAGCTGGAACGTTCCAGAAAATCTAAAGAAAAGACAGCTACGAATTTCCCTTTAAATCAGAATCAGTTTAGGAAACGTACTTCTATTATAATTCTGATTTGGTATTTTCTTGTTGGGCAAGATGTCTAGAGCCTATATAAACACATCCAACCCTTGTAAAATTAGATTATCATTAGGAGTAGAACTATTACATATCAATTACTTAGATTTATTTGTATATTTTTCATACTTTGTTTTTATCATGGTTTCACTTGATCCCATGATGACGAGAGGTTCAATTATGAACTAATCATTGTCATGGGATTCTAACGGATTTATTTATGGAGCTTTAGTATCTTGATTGCTTTAAAGATCTGTGTGTGATGTATATCTGATATCCTCGTATGGTTATGCTTAACTGATAGATGCGTCATGAACATCTAATTTGTTAATCTCTTGTGAAGTGAAAGTGGATCTTGAGATTTAGAACTTGCCATGCTAGCATAGGTTCATGATTGTTTATCAACATGATTCGTAGTATGAGATGAGAATACTTATATTGCCCTATGTGATCTTTATGGATAACTTGCTCTTCAACCGTTATGTTTTCAAATTCTATAGACATATAGGGTCTAAGCATAATTGGTGTCTATTCATCTTCTATCTCTTTCGTGGATGTATGGGTAGTTTGGTATACGTATGCTGACAGGTAGCGTGTACTTGTTTCGTGTTGTCCGATCAGATATCATAACCATTGCATATAGTGATTAAAGGCGTCAGATCTAAGCGAAGTATTTAATGAAGTTAGGATTCCATGGTTTTTCTTGCAGAAGTAATTAGATTTCAATTCTTGCTAGTTAGTTAATTTGTAGTTTTGTTAATTTGCTTTTTAGTTAATTTAGATAGTTAAAACCCAAATTTGTTATTTGTCTTAGCAGTGCATAATAACCATACACTGTTGTGGGAACGAACTTGACTTATATCTGTATTACTTGTGACCACGTGCGCTTGCGTGATTTAGTGCAAAAATAGAAGGAAAGAAGAGGAAGTTTGATAACCGGAGAGGGAACTCTGTAGGTGGGAGTTTTCCGAGAAAGATTAACCGCGGGGCAATATCCCAGCCCAGTGGGAACTTTGGAGCCAAGAGAGCTGAAAGCTGGAGTGTGGGCCAGGGCAGTCGCCAACTAGGATCATCTCACTCTACACCATCTCGACCCCCACCCCATGACTGTAACAAGTGTGGAAAGAAGCATACGGGCGTATGTAACTTGCAGGATGTGAAGTGTTTTAAGTGTGGATTGTTAGGACATTATGCTAACGCCTATCGAGGACCTAGTAGCAATACCAATGTTGGAGTCACCTGCTTTAAGTGCGGAAAACCAGGACACCGGGCAAGAGAATGTTTGTCTTCAGGGCCTTCTGTATCGAGAGTTAGTGGAACTGCTTCCAACAAGCCCCCTACTGCTAGGACTTTTAACATGACGGTGCAAGATGCTGTGAGAAACACGGATGTGATCGCAGGTACCCTATTACTTAACTCAGTTAAGGCAAATGCTTTATTTGATTCGGGGGCCACCAAGTCTTTTATATCTCAAGATTTTGCATGTTTGTTAAACCTTAAAGCTGAACCATTGAAAAATAGGTTGCAAGTAGAGATAGCTAATCGGGAGATTATCCCTGTTAGCCAAGTGCATTCCGGTTGCGACCTAGAGATAGGAGGGTGACACTTTCAGATAGATTTAATTCCCTTTAAACTAGGAGAATTTGATGTTATAGTAGGTATGGATTGGCTGACAACCAATGGAGCTCAGATCGACTGTACGAAGAAAAAAGTGAGGTTGAGATTGCCCGGGGACGATGAGGTAGTGTTTAACGGGCAACGACAAAACCAAAAGTTCCTAACCGTAATTTAGACCCAGAGGTTGTTGCGTAAAGGATGTGAGGCTTATTTAGCCTATGTGAGAGACACCAATAAGGAAGCACCGAGCCTACAAGAAATCCTTGTTGTTAATGAGTTTGAGGATGTGTTTCCCGATGACCTTCCAGGACTACCCCCTGATAGAGACATCGAGTTCGCCATAGATTTAGTGCCTGGTACGGCCCCAATTTCGAAAGCTCTATACCGGCTAGCCCCAGTAGAAATGAAGGAGTTAGCCACTCAACTGCAAGAATTGTTGGGCAAAGGAATGATAAGGCCTAGTGTGTCACCGTGGGGAGCCCCGGTATTATTTGTGAAGAAGAAGGATGGCAGTATGAGGTTGTGCATAGACTATAGAGAGTTGAACAAAGTGACTATAAAGAATAGGTATCCCTTACCTAGGATAGATGATTTGTTTGACCAGCTAAAGGACGCAGTCTATTTTTCCAAAATTGACTTAAGAATCGGGTATCACCAGTTAAAGATTAAGCCGGAAGATATACCGAAAACCGCATTTCGCACCAGGTACGGACACTATGAGTTTTTGGTAATGTCATTTGGATTAACTAATGCACCCGCAGCTTTTATGGACTTAATGAACCAAGTTTTCAAAAAGAATTTGGATAAGTGCGTCATAGTTTTCATTGATGACATCTTGATTTATTCCAAGACAAAGGAAGAACATGCAGAACATTTAAGGATTGTCTTAGGAGCATTGAGGAAAGAGAAGTTATATGCTAAGTTCTTGAAGTGTGAATTTTGGCTACAAGAAGTTCAGTTTTTAGGGCATGTGATTAGCAACCAAGGTATTCTAGTGGACCCAGCGAAAATAGAAGCTGTCGCAAATTGGGAGAGACCAACTACCCCGACTGAGGTAAGAAGTTTCATAGGATTGGCCGGTTACTATAGGAGATTTGTTCAAGATTTCGCTAAGATAGCGGCCCCTTTGACTCGATTGACTCGCAAGACCGAGAAGTTTATATGGACTGAAAAATATGAAGAGAGTTTCCAAGAGTTGAAGAAAAGGTTGGTGTCGGCACCTGTGCTGGCCCTGCCGGATGATAAAGGAGATTTTGTAATTTATAGTGATGCATCCCATAAAGGTCTGGGATGTGTGCTCATGCAACATGGCAAGGTGATCGCATATGCGTCTAGGCAACTCAAGGATTACGAGATAAGATACCCCACCCATGACTTGGAAATAGCCGCAATAGTTTTTGCACTGAAGATATGGAGACATTATTTGTATGGAGAGAAGTGCGAAATTTTCACGGACCATAAGAGCCTTAAATACATATTCACCCAGAAAGAATTAAACATGAGACAGAGGAGATGGTTAGAGTTGATCAAGGATTACGATTGTGAGATTCACTACCACCCAGGGAAGGCCAATGTGGTGGCCGATGCCCTTAGCCGAAAGGAAAGACTCAAGATGATAACGTCCGAGGACGAGTTAATCAAAGACTTTGTGAAAATGGAGATTGAAGTAAGCTTAGGAACAAGCCAAGAAATTCTAATGGAGATAAGAGTACAACCACCGTTGTTGGAAAAGATTAGGTTATGCCAAGAAAAGAAGATGGAAGAGGAAAAGAATTCGATGGAGGAAGTGATGACTGGTGAAGAGATTAAGTGTGAAAGGGATGGAAATGGAATCATGAGATATGCGTCTAGGATATGGATCCCAAATGTTCAGGAGCTGAAGGATGAGATTTTACAAGAGGCTCATAGTTCCAGATATTCGATTCACCCTGGAGGTACTAAGATGTATAGAGATCTAAAGGAATACTATTGGTGGCCAAATATGAAGAGAGACGTAGCCGAGTGGGTAAGCAAATGTTTGACATGCCAAAGAGTGAAGGCTGAACACCAAAGACCAAGTGGATTGTTACAACCTTTAGAAATCCCTGAATGGAAATGGGAACAGTTAGCAATGGATTTTGTAGTCGGATTACCAAGGACCAAAACCAATCATGATGCTATTTGGGTAATAATTGATAGATTGACTAAGTCAGCGCATTTTCTTCCGATTAACGAGAGATACACCGTTGACAGATTAGCGGACATCTATTTGAGAGAAATTGTTGTTAGACATGGAGTTCCTGTAAGCATAGTGTCGGACAGAGACCCTAGATTTAACTCCAAGTTTTGGAGGAGTTTTCAGGATTGCGTGGGAACCAAGTTAAACATGAGTACTGCTTATCACCCCCAATCAGACGGACATAGCGAGAGAACCATCCAAACCATAGAGGACATGTTGAGAGTCTGTGCTATAGACTTCAAAGGGAATTGGGATGACCACTTACCATTGATTTAGTTTTCCTACAACAACAGTTACCATGCAAGTATAGGAATGCCTCCGTATGAAGCTTTATATGGACGTAGATGTCGATCCCCCTTGTGTTGGGAAGAAGTCGGTGAGCGAAAGATTCTAGGGCCAGAGTTGGTTCAACAAACCAAGGAAACGATAGAGATTATCAGGAAACGGCTGGTAGCAGCCCAGGATAGACAAAAGAAATATGCAGACCAGAACCGAAAGGACAAGGAGTATGTAGTAGGCGACGTGGTGTTGTTGAAAGTATCCCCCTGGAAAGGAGTGATGAGATTTGGTAAGAAAGGAAAGTTGTGTCCGAGGTTTATTGGACCTTTTGAGATCTTACGGCGTATTGGACCAGTGGCTTATGAATTAGTCTTACCCCCAAATCTACAATAAGTGTACAATGTATTTCATGTGTCCATGCTAAGGAAGTACAACCCTGATGCCAAACATATAGTAGAGTATGAACAAGTAGACCTGCAGCCAGATCTGTCTTACATAGAGAAACCAGTGGAAATCATGGATCGCAAAGAACAAGTACTCAGAAACAAGGTTGTTAAGCTGGTCATAGTTTTGTGGCAAAACCACAATGTAGAGGAATCAACTTGGGAGCTGGAAGGCGAGATGCAAGCAAAGTACCCCCATCTGTTCTCAGACTGATTCCGGGACGGAATCCTTTTAAGGAGGGGAGACTGTAAGAACCCTGATTTTTGGAATAATTTTAAAATTTTAGAAATAGTGATTTTATGGAATTGAGGAAACCTGAGCCACAATATATATGATGATGGAAATTTTACCTTTTATAAATTGTTTCGAAAATTATGAGACATCAAGGAATAAGGAAATCATGGGGCAATATAAAAACCCCTAATATGGAATTTACGGAATTTAAGATACGAATGGAAAGGTTAAGGATGCCGATGAAAATCTCTACGCGATAGATGTTTCGAAAAGAAATTATCAGAATGCAAAGGAAATCAAACGACATGAGTTGATGATACAATACACTAAGTACATGAGATCCATGCAAGGTGGCAAGCATAAAATACGTGCAAACTAGATTATTAGAAACTAACCATGTAGTAGGAAACAAGTTCCACAAAATAAGGTTGGTTAGCTTTCTTTTTCTAAATCACTATTTTGCTTTTTGAAAATGAAGGCACACAAGTACATGGACCATTCCTAGATATTATTCAGCTGATATATATCAAGTACATACATGTATTAAGTCATTACAATTGCAAGATATCAAGAACAGAAAAGCCAAAACACTCCCCACACCAAAAAAAAAAAAAAAAGAACCATTCGGCAGTTTCCAGAACTGGTGGAGGAAGAAAATTCGTTTCACCCTCTTAACTAGCTTCATCAATCAAAAAGAAAAATCCTAGAGCTTCCTTACATCATAGAGAAGGTATGGTATAAATTTCAAGGCCACCCATCAAGTGGTTTAGTAGTAATAAATCATGTAAGTACCTAGGTTTTTCAAGAAACATAAAATCACTAACTTGTGCTCTTGTTTGTTTCATGGTTGATCTAAGTTCCTAAGGAATTTTAAAGCCCTTTCAAGCCATCCAAGCCTTCATCTTAGTTAATACTATTTCAAGAAGGTATAATTCTCTCAACCCTTGATCATTTTGCCAAAACTTTAGAAGCTTAGTTGTAGAGATGTAGTATGTGCATGATTCGTGAATGTTTAGTGCATGGATAATGAAATCTTGATGAGTTGTGGTTGGATGGTGTTATAAATCTTATTGTTAGCATTAAAAGATGTTATATATTCTAAGAGATGAATCTGGGTGTTTTTGATGCTTGACATAAGATTTTGATGGTAAAAATTTAAGAACTAAGTTAGTATGTTCATAAGAAACACCTTGTGCACAACTACTGCATTGCACTGTATTTTCGGCCAAGAAAAATGGTGATTTTTGTGATGTACTGACCATGTCCAGAAAGATCTTGGATTCTAGTTTACAAGCATATAAAGTTCATTTCAAGGTGATCTATGATTTAGGAGTTAGAGACAAATTGGTAGAGGTTGGTTCTGAAAAACGGACAGGAGAGAATGACTCACTTGTGTACTGCATTCGGACCACTTAACAGTAGGGTAAAATCATAACATTTTGTGGTAATAAAGTAGGGACAGTAAACTAGCCAGTCCAAAAAGAATTAAAACAAAATTCGAATTTTTCAATTTTACAAGAATATTAGAGCGAGGTGCGTGCAAGTGAAAAGCCCTGAAAAGAGTTAGTTTAACGTAGTTTCGGAATGCACACTAGTATAGTTCTAATTTAGTAATTATTTCGAGTCGGATTATTAGCGGACAAGATTGTGGGATATTATGGACTTATAGGGGGTTAGTGGGTTAAATTGTGGAGTCGGGTAGCCTTATACTTTTTTTTATTAAAAATAAAAATATTATAATTAAGAGGTTTCGTTAAGTTACTAACGGGCGAATATTGTATATTTATAGATCATCGTACTACATCGCGAGCTCTACCACCCCTACCTTACCAAGGCAAGTTTACTTTTCGAAACTTATACACAAATATTTGCACTGTTGTGTTTATGGATTTTGCGCGTAATATATTTATGCATGTTGTTTCAAAACCTTATGTCGAGATTGATATATATATATATATATATATATATATATATATATATATACATGTGTATACTCGAACTCTAGTATAGAAAGTATTTTCTTCGGACAACGACTCTAGCAATAGAGGTCGTATCGGTCCAAGTATATTTTGACCGGGGAGTGATGTATTATCTTATCCTATTAAATTGTGAAAAACCTGAATAGTTATTCGGGAAGTATCGGATGCTTATTGTTAATTACTAACTTATATGTTATTAAAAATATTCAAAAATATTTATCTTGGATTAAAAGATTATTTTTAATTGATTATTTATTTATTAATTATTTAATATTAAATCCCAAAACATTATTTATTAATTATTAGTTATTATTTAAAAAAAAATATAACTAATCCAAGATACCTCGAGCGTTTTCAAACTTGGACTCTTTTGAACAAAAAAATATTTTTGAAAACCCCCGGTCATCTTTTATTCACTCGAGCATGATATCACGGAATTATCAGTCGACAGACGTCGGACTCCCATTACTCGATTTTCCTTCAAAATGATTTTCTTACGAAAAGAAAAAGGGACTCTGGCGGTGAGGGATCGTTGACGAACGATCTCATTTTTTTGTGTAAGCGGCCGTTAGCCAGGCGGTCCATCATTTATTCCGGCCCAGGTGTTACCGAAGGATGATTACAGATGGAGTTTTCATCAAAGGTGATTACGGATAGAGTTTTCACCTAGGGTAATTACGGATGGAGTTTTTACCCTTCTACTAGTAGAAAAGACCCGCGGATTATTGGACTTGGATGTGACGACTGATCATCGTCAATTCTTGTCAAGTTTTCTTATGCTTTCTTATAAGTCCCATTCCTCCACTTTGGAAAATACTTAGACACTGCATCATGGGCCTAAGCGCCAAGTTGCCGATAGTGTCGTTTTTAACGAAAGATGATGATTTCTGCAGTATCTAGAACTGCAAGACTATTTTGAAGATAATGTCACGTGTTAGTGCATTGCCGCAAGTATTTTAAAAGACGAAAGTTGATTCAATGATTTTGCATCTATTAAGTTCAACATCTTATAACTCGAATAAATTATTTTCATACTGCAAAGTATCTATGTATCTTGCTGAGCTATAGTTGGTCACACTTGCTTGTTTTCAAACTTATAAACACAACAGCTAAGAGAGATGGCAAGAACCTGTCAAACAGTGTGCAAGCAAGTGACTAGACCCCAGGCAGCAACTGAGATTCCACCGGTAGGCCCCATTAGCCGGATTGGTTTGCAACTTTTGCTAGTACGCTTTATTTATAAGTATGACATGTGCAAGGCAGTGTACCGCAACAAACATTCAAGCCGCTAACACCGCTTCATGTAGAAGTGTTGTTGGTAGCATAAACACTATTCAATTTGGTCTGTAATAACTCTAAAACTTTTACTTTTGCTTTTGTTCAATCAAGTGTATGACGTTTCTGAGACTCTAACCTGTGTGTGTGTGAGAGAGTTTATTGCGGGGTCGATTGCTGTTATATTTATTATGTGTAAGAACAAGTAGGTTATCGATGGAAAATGGACCGTGAGCGCCTAGATCTCCGATCCCGGATCTGGGGGCGTCACAAGGGTGGTCACCAAAGGGCTTCAAAATCCATACCTAATGTGCCAGGCAAAGGAAAATCCAAAGTTGATAAGCCTCCTACCTCACTGCCAACTGTCACTCTACCAACTGTGCATGTCATTACTCCTAGTGGTCAGAAGCAATCTATCATAACCACAGTGGTTGCAGGGAGCATGCCAGTTGATGAACCTCCATCATTCAAATCTGAAAGTGCCAAGCCTGTAGAAGCTGAAGTCATTACAGAGGCCAAGCTACAAGAAGTTGCTAATTCAAATGTCTATCATGATACAGCCTTCTTGGAGTTTCTGAAAGCTACAAGGGAACAGGCTGGTGATACTCTGTTCTATCTGAGAGAGTTGAAGGAGCAGATTGACTACCTCACTGTTATTCCTAGGAAATTCAACAACCTATGGTTCAAGGAGATAATGATGGTATCTAAGTCAAAAATATGGCATTTGACTTTCAACACTCTACAAAGCCTAAAGTACTCAGAAGTGGGTGTGTTCCTTGGACTGATTGAAAAGGGGAATGAAAATAACAAGAGTCTCTTTGATGACTTAAGGAATGATCAACCCTCAAGGCTACCTGAAGTAATCACAAATCCTATAACCATCATCTATCAAGCTGCAACTAGAATTGATGATGTCAAGAAACTGATCATTCCTAAGCATCTAGTCCCTCAGAACAAACCCCTCATTATTGCCATCATTGAGAAGCTGAACAAGAAGAAGGGTGTAAGAACAGCAGAAGAATTGGAAGCTATATCTTATCTCAGATCATACATTGCAACTGGCATTGTACCTGAGTCTGCTAAGTTCAACCCAAGCAAGGATAGTGATCAAGACAAAGATAAAGACAAAAGTGATGGAAGGAGAAGACATCACAGGAGTAATAAGGGTGATGAAAACAAGAAGAAGAAGAAGAAGGATGACAAGAAATATGATGATGACCAAGGCAAAGTCTCTGAGAGGAAAATTGGAAAACAGCAAGCCTTAGGCATTGCTAGCAGTAACCTCACCACAACACAAGACTCTGAGTCTAGGGTGAATACTGTTAGTAGTGACCCAACAAAATCTACATCTATGGATTCTGCAACTGTTTTGCCACCTCAAGAAGAGAAGAAGATTCAAGTCAAGAAACCATCTGTGTGTTTCAAAAAGCAAACTGCTAATGGAATACTACAATGGTCTACAAACAAAGGTCACATGCTACTGCCAGGCAACCATGTAAAAAGGATCAAATTCAAACAAGCTGCAAGGAAACCAAAGCTATCCAAATCAAGGACTCTGACAATCTATCCAGGCTTAAAACTCCAACCATTAGATGAAGACTTTGATGAAGACCAATTGCAATATCTAAGAGCTCAAAGAATCTACTATGCTGCCATTATGAATAACTGCCTTGAGATTAAATATACTGATGGAAGGGAGAAGAAATTCAAACAAGGACAGTGTCAAAATTGGGGGCAAGCTATATGAAATAAAAAGAATCATTGCATTATTAGATTCTGAAGACAAAGTGGAGAAAGTATGGAAGCTGGAGTTGATTGATTTTGTAAAGATGAAGAGAGACTATGCTGATAAGATAAGAAAGGGATGCTTTAAGAAATGGCTAGAAAGGGAGAAGGAGATTGATAGGCTGGAAGTTGAAGTAGAAAAGCTAAGGGCAAAAGGATTGTGTAGAGTTCAATTCAATCCCTATATGGTGAAGTATTGGAGGAGAAATGGAGATAATGTCAATATAAGAATGAACCTACTCAGTCACTATCCTGCCAACATTCTAAAACCAGTACTTGAAGATTTCAAAGACTCTATCATGCTTGAAGAATTGGATGCTTTGGCAGAGATCATAAAGGCCATGGATGAGAATGCAAGAAAGGAGAAAGAAAGAAAACAGAAGGCATATGATGATCTACAAGCCAAAGCAATGGAGATGGAATCAAATGAGAATGGCTAGTATTTCATCATACTGTAAGATTATTCATCTTGTAATTTCATTCATGTGCTCAATCAAATTTCATACCTGTACTTTTCAAGTTTGATCTTTATGTATGTTAGGCTTGTTATCAGACATGAAATTGTGACTAAGGGTCTCACTCACAATTTGGGGGAGATTGTTAGTCACAGAGGCATGCCTGTTTACATCTAATAACAAGCCTAATTGTTTGTAATGCTTTGCATTACTTACATGACCTCTTAACTGAGGGAACCTCTAGTTGTAGAGTCTCTACTTGTTCTGTACTTGTAATAGGCACCAAATCCTAGTTGTGTAACTGTACTTATATAGTCAAGAATAATGCTTGAAAGAAGTTCCAAGATTCATGCCTCAAGCAAGAAGATAAAGACTGTCAAATAATCACAGTTGGGATTTGAAGAAAGTGAAGAATTTGCCTAAGTACCAATTCGAGAAGTAGTTTTGTCTATTCGAGAAGTCCAGCATTCGAGAAGTCAGGGATTCGATATCTCAAGACACTATTCGATATCTCTGAATACACTGTTCGATATCTCATTCGATATCTCAGAGATTCGATATGTCTATTACTATGTTCGAGAACTCAAGAAGTCAACAAGTCAAAAGTAGTATTCGAGTTCTCAAGGAGTCAACAAGTCAAAGTTCCATTCGATATCTCAAGGACTTAGAAAGCTATTCAATGTCTCGAAGATTCGATAAGTCAAATGTTCTATTCGACAACTCAAGGAATCCTGATGAAAAAGAGCTATTCGAGAAGTAATTAGATATGTCAATATAACAGTGTTCGAGAACTCAGAGTTATCGATCAAGTCAATTCTAGTTCTCGAATCACTTACTTAGTCACTTCTCGAATACACTCTTGGAGACAAAACACTGGAGAAATTGTACCAAGTCAGAAACCTGCAACAAGCCAATGCACTTTATAGATCTCATTCTGTAACGTGCTCTGGAAAGCCTACAAAGAAGCTTGGAGAGATATAGAAGAGACAAAGGGCTAAAGAAGTGGATCTGAACAGGCTTTGCAAAGTCAAATCTGTAACCATTTGGACTCTTACTCAAATAGGATAGACAGACTAGAAAGTAATTTGTTTTAGCTACCTTATTTGTAGTAAGTGGGTTGTATCCATGCTCTATAAGGATACAGCCTCACTTCCTTAGCAATTAACTTTTAGAGAGTCAAGTTTTTCATATTCATTGTAAGCAATATCTCTCTCAGAAAAACGAAGCTAAGAATACTATCATTTGTATTCACAGATTGTAGCAACCTTTATCTAATAATACATTAGATTAAAGTGATATTGTGACTTTTGTTGTTCTTTATCCACACCTACATCTTTGCACACACAAACACTTATCTGCTACACAGACTCACCAAGAAAAGTTCAAGAATCCATTCACCCCCCCCCTCTGTATTCTTTTAGTGTATTCCATACTCAACATTATCAGTGTGAATGTATTAAAGCTTGCTAGCATAGACTTAACACAACTCAGAATTAGATCACTGCATAAAATGAACTTCAGGATTCGAAACAATGAGACACACAAATTTCACAATCCTGATACTGACGATAAAATCCTGATGACGTCAGCATACTGATAGCAATCCTGATCCTGATGTTTACTAACAAGTCTATCATACTGTAATTTATCAAAGTAAAATGTTACAGCTTAAGCATTAACTATTAAGAGTAGGTCCTGACAAGAATATCAAGTCTATAAGCTGAAACAACATACCTTGCTACTTTTGTAGATGTTAAAGATCTAGAAATTTAACATTCCTAACTCACTTACCAACCTAATGAATGTAGCCTCATCAAGTGGTTTAGTTAGAATATCTGCAAGCTGTTTATCAATAGGAACAAAATGAAGTTCCACAGTACCATTCACAATATGTTCTCTAATAAAATGATATCTGACATCAAAGTGCTTAGTCCTTGAATGTTGAACTGGATTTTCTGCAATTTTGATAGCACTAGTATCATCACAAAACATAGGAATATTACTAAGTGTCATACCATAATCCATCAACTGATTTCTTATCCAAAAGAGTTGAGCACAACAACTGCCTGCTGCAATATACTCGTCTTCTGCAGTTGAGGTTGAGACAGATTGTTGCTTCTTGCTTGTCCAGGAAATTAATCTGTTTCCCAAGAATTGATATGTACCTGTAGTG
Organism: Kitagawia praeruptora; assembly: GCA_037693485.1. NCBI lineage: Eukaryota > Viridiplantae > Streptophyta > Magnoliopsida > Apiales > Apiaceae > Kitagawia > Kitagawia praeruptora. The sequence goes on along the minus strand of CM075351.1, from coordinate 123,108,805 downwards.
CTTTTTCTATCTATTTTTCACCCTGCATAGTCAGAGTCTGAATAGCCAATTAGGGAGAAATCAGATTCTCTAGGATACCACAAACCAAGATTTGGAGTTCCTTTGAGATATCTAAAAATTCTCTTCAGAGCAATTAAATGAGATTCCTTAGGATCACTTTGGAATCTAGCACATAAACAGGTAGAAAACATTATATCTGGTCTACTTGCAGTTAAATACAACAATGAGCCTATCATGCCTCTATAACTAGTATTATCCACACTCTTTCCCTTAGGATCAGAGTCTAGTTTAGTGGCTGTTGTCATGGGTGTTTTTGCAACTACACAGTCTTGAAAGTCAAACCTTTTTAAAAGATCTTTGATGTACTTTGACTGATTAATGAAAATACCAGTCTCAGTCTGTTTAACCTGCAAGCCTTAAAAATAATTTAACTCACCCATCATGCTCATTTGATATTTAGACTGCATAAGCTTGCTAAACTTAGCACACAACTTTTCATTAGTAGAACCAAAAATGATGTCATCAACATAAACTTGAACTAAAAGCAAATCACTTTTTACCTTTCTAAAGAATAGAGTTTTGTCAATTGTACCTCTTATGAAGCCATTCTCAAGAAGGAATTTATACAAAGTCTCATACCATGCTCTTGGTGCTTGCTTTAGTCCACAGAGTGCCTTGTCAAGTTTATAGACATGATTTGGAAATTTTGGATCATCAAAACCAGGTGGTTGCTCTACATACACTTCCTCATCAAGCTTGCCATTTAGAAAAGCACTCTTAACATCAATCTGGTATACCTTAAATTTTAAATGAGCTGCAAATGCAAGAAACATCCTGATTGCTTCTAATCTTGCTACTGGTGCAAAGGTTTCATCATAGTCAATTCCTTCCTCCTGAGAGTATCCTTTGGCCACCAGTCTTGCTTTGTTTCTTACAATCATACCAGATTCATCTAGCTTGTTTCTGAAAACCCATTTTGCACCAATAATAGATCTATCTTTAGGTCTTGGTACTAATTTCCAGACTTTGTTCCTCTCAAACTCATTTAACTCTTCCTGCATTGCAATTACCCAATCAGGATCCTGTAAGGCTTCTTCAACCTTCTTAGGTTCATTCTTTGAGAGAAAAAAACTATACAAGCATTCATTCTGAATTGATCTTCTAGTTCGAACACCACTATTTGGATCACCAATTATCAAATCTTCAGTATGATCCTTTGTCCATTTTCTAACAGGTGGTAGATTTCTCCTGCTAGACTATCCTCCTACATTAGTGGTATCTCTTGTAGAAGAGTGTTCATTTCCTTCAAAAGCTCCCCTTTGATCAGTAGAATTAGTAGAATCCATACTGCTGCTAGTTCCTGATCTTTCTTCACTAGTCTCTGAAGGATCAGTTTTTAATGGAGTAGACTCTAAATAACTAGTCTGCTCCTGATGAACATTGTGTTCTCCTTGATTAATTTGCTCCCCCTCAACAATAGCATTCCTTTGAGTAACAATAGAAATTTCTTCTAGAGAACCTTCATCATCACTGGAGAGCATCTCAGATTCCTTAAGATTTTCAAATTCCAATTTGTCATGGCTTTCATCAGTTTGCAAAATTCAAAATTTCTTGTCATCAAATGCAACATGAATTGATTCCATAACAATGTGAGTTCTAAGATTATAAACTTTGAAGGCCTTTGATGCAGAATATCCTAAAAAGATTGCTTCATCCGATTTAGCTTTAAATTTTCCAAGTTGTTCTGGATGAACTTTCAAGACATAGCATTTGCATCCAAAGATGTGAAAGTATTTCACACTTGGCTTCTTTCCTTTGATCATCTCATAGAGAGTCTTTTCATGACTATTTGTCAATGTACAGTTTTGAGTGAAACATGCAGTATTGATAGCCTCTGCCTAGAAATAGGTTGGAAGCTTTGCATCTGCAAGCATGGTTCTTGCTGCCTCTATGAGAGTTCTGTTTTTTCTTTTTACTACACCATTCTGCTGATGTGTTCCAGGTGCAGAAAACTATTGAGTAATTCCATTGTCTGCACAATACTCCTCCATTGTAGAATTCTTGAATTCTGTTCCATTGTCACTCCTAAGTACTTTAACTTTGTACTCTGAGCTATTCTGTATATTCTTGACAAGTTCAATGATTTGCTGAGGAGCTTCATCTTTCTTGTGTAGAAAGAATACCCACGTGAACCTTGTATAATCATCCACTATAACTAGAGCATATCTTTTCTTGCTGATTGACATAATGTTTACTGGACCAAATAAATCAAGATGCAGCATGTGAAATGGTTCAGTAATTGAATTTTCTGTCTTGCTCTTGAAAGTGGTTCTTCTTTGTTTTCCAAGCTGACAAGCATCATAAAGTCCATCTTGCACAAAATTTACCTGAGCTAGGCCTCTCACCAGATTGTGCTTAATAAGTTGATTAAGCTTCTTAAAGTTGAGATGTGAGAGCTTCTTGTGCCAATTCTAGCTTTCAACATTTGTTGCTTTGCTATAGAGACATCTAACAATTCCTTTAGATGTATCACTCAAGCTGGCTTCATAGATGTTACCATGTCTCTGACCAGTTAGAACAATGTCTCCATTCTTCATATTCAAGATTTTGCATCTTTCTCTGTCAAAGATTGATTGGTAACCTTTATCACCCAGTTGACTTATGCTTAAAAGTGTGTGTTATAAGCCTTCAACCAGTGCTACATTTTCAATGATGACATTCCCTAAAATAATTGAGCCATATCCCAGAGTTTCTCCTTTGTTGCCATCTCCAAAAGATATTACTGGGCCAGCTTTCCTCTCAAACTTTGTAAGCAGGGACTTCTTTCCAGTCATATGTCCAGAGCATCCACTGTCCAAGATAATTGAATGCTTCTTTCCTGTGCCCTGCATACAAAAAGTGACTAGTTAGAAATTTTTGGGACCCAACCTAGATTGGATCCTTTCTTACTAGTTTTAGAAATAACAGGCTTTAAAGATTTTGTTTTTGATTTACCTGTTTCAGAATCACCCTTAGACTCTGATTTCAAAAACTGTTTTTGACTAGGAGTTTCAGATTTCAGAGAATAATAGTCATAATACAATTCATGATATTCTCTACACATGTAAATGGAATGAAGTAAACTACCACAATGATAACAAGCTTTTTGTGGTTGGTATTGAATTTTTTGAGTCTTAGGGAATCTAGACTCAGTTTTCCAATAAGGTTTTTGATTGTAGTCTAGGGCCAAATGATTATGATTTCCATACTTATAGCATTTCTTCCTAGGTACATCAGGTACATTCTTGTAATTATTCTGTTTGTTAATACCTTCTTTTCCATTCCTATTCCTTTTGATTTTGCTAGACTCTGAAAGACTATCTAGTCTCTGTTTCAACTGAGACTTAGACAGAAAACCTATATTGACATTCTTAGGTTTCTCTAACACTTTCTCATCTGAATTACTGTTGTTAATTCTCTTGTGTACAACAGGGGTACCTTTTGAATCAACAAATTTAACATATTTAGGTTCAGAAACTATCTTCTTACCTTCAGATTTAGATGTGCTAGCTTCTATTTTACTATCATCATTGACAATAGCTACAGTCTCTTCTTTTCTAGCCTTATCAAACCCTAAACCATTAACTTTACCAAGAATTCCACTTTCAAAGATTTCTTGAGTCTTTTTACCAGATTTGTTAATGGTCTTAATCACATCTCTCTCTTCTTCTAGTTCTTTTCTGACATAGTCATAAGCCTCAAGAATAACACTATAATCATGCTTAGCTTTATCAGAACGTAACTTATATTCTTCCATTTAAATTAAGTCAGATTCAAGAAAATTATTTCTATCAACTAACTTATCATTCTTAACCTTAAGATCGTCTCTTTCACTAGTAAGAATTCTGAAATTAGTCATAAGATTCTTAAACTCAGCATGGATAGATTTAATATCATCATAATCTAAGCTATCAAATGAATCAAGAGAGTGAAGTGATACCTTAACAGAAGATGGAGAAGTTTTCTTTGGAGATCCAGGTTTGTCTGAAGAATTTGCCATCAAAGTAATGTTGTCATAATCCAATTCATCTTCAGAATCACTTGAATCTGCCCAATCCTTCTGTGTGACCATGAGTGCATTACCCTTCACTGAATTTCCAGGCTTCTTACACTCACTAGAAAAGTGTCCAAGCTCACTGCAGTTGAAGCACTTGATCTTTGCCTTATCAAGCTTGACAATTATGTTTTTGCCCTTGTCACTCTTCTTTTCATCTTTCTTTTAAAAAGGTCTTTTGCTAAATCTTCTCCTGTTGAATCTTCCTTTCTTGAAAGTTTTAGCAAACATAGCAAAGAGTTCCTGTATCTCTGATTCAGAATCACTGTTGTCAGAGTCTATATCAGTAGTCTCTGACTCAGAACTTTCTTTGCTTTTCTTCTTCATTGAGTCCTTTACAGTAGGCTCAACATGTTGTTCTTCTGGAAGTTTCTTTGATTCAGATTGAGCAGTGAGTGCTACAGCTTTCATCTTTCCTTCACTCCTGCTCTTCTTCTGCTGCCTGTCAAGTTCATAAGCCCTAAGTTTTCCATAAACTGCCTCTAATGATATTTCATCCAGATCATTAGCTTCCTCAATTACAGAAATCTTCTCATTGTAGAAATCAGGCAAGGCTTTCATGAACTTAGTATTCATATCCTTCAAGTCATAATATTTACCATGCATGGCCATCTCATTGATGAGTTTTGTAAACCTATCAAAGGTATCAGTAAGTGACTCACCAGACTTGGATTCAAAGTACTCATACTGTTGTATAAGTAGTGCCCTCATTTTCTTCCTGAAAGGTTTTGTTCCTTCACAGTGAACCTTAAGATTGTCCTATATCTCCTTAGTAGTCTTACAAGAAAGAACATAGTTAGTGAGAACAAAATCAAGACTATTGAATAATATATATCTCAGTTTAGCATCCTTAAGAACATTCTCCTTGTCCTTATCTAACCATTCAGACTTAGGCTTTTCTGCTGTATGTTCTGGATGAACTTTACCATCCACAGTTGTTTGACCAACAACCTTTGTTGGAACAAAAGGTCCATCTCTTATTCTGTCAAGATAATCAGGGTCTGTTGCCTCCAGGTGATGCAACATCTTCACTTCCTACAGAGTATACTCGTTTCTCTTGAGCATAGGGATCTTAGTATTTCCATCCTTGTAACCAGACATGATTGCAAATCTTTTTAATTATTCGAAATCAACCTGCTCTGATACCAATTGTTAACTCGAATAACTTGTAGAAGGGGGGTTGAATACAAGTTACATAATCGTGTCTGATTTTTGCTCAATTAAATAAACATGAACAAACAAATAAATCAAATTGTTTGTATTAATAAGATCAAATACAAACTCTACCAAAGGTGTACAAATACCTTTTGATGAGGATCAGGGAATGAATATGTTAATTGGTAAATATTTTATATTTACCAATTCATGAAGGGATTCGAGTTAGAATTTGTGGGAGAGTTGGGTCAAGAAGCTTGGACAAGAAGGAATAAAGGAGAGATGAATGAAGCTTGGACAAGAAGCTGATTATTATCTATGAGTATTAAGTAGATTTTGGCTTGCAAGTTTTTACCTTTCACTTGAAAGGGTTTTTCTTGTTTTAAGCACTTAGGATTTTATTTTCCAGTTTAGATTCGGTTTTATGTATTTTCTATTTGGATTTGGTTTTCAATTGTGTTTCCTGGATGGATTCAGATATTAGCTAATCTTCAAGCTGGTATTGGATTTCTCTTGGATTCCTATTGGGTTTAGGTTATTGTTTAAGCCTATATATACCCCTCTCATGTAATGTTTTAAGAGATAATGGATGATATAAACTTTTGTTTTGAGATAAACTATGATTAGTTTTTCTTTCCTCTAAACTTGAATTATTGGATTGTTTTGAAGGTTAGATTCAAATTACTTAGTTTCTGGATTGATCTAAGTTATTTGAGATTCAAAGTTCACGTTTCTGGATTGATCGTGTTCTTTTGAAATATCCCTTTCTTCTTGTTTTCTTTATTTGTGGAGCGATCCACATCAATTTGGTATCAGAGCCAAGGTTTCTTCATCAATTTCTTAATTGTTGGGAGATCTAGGGTTTTAAAAAAAAGTTACTGTTCATCGGGCATTGTTCACGAGTACTGTTCATGAGTACTGTTCATTGGCACTGTTCATCAACACTGTTCACGGGTACTGTTCATCCAGAATTTTTTTTTCCTTTTTTTCAAATCTCGATCATGGCAACAGATGAATTGGTTAAACGCTTTCTTCAAAAATTGGATGTGATGGATATACGAACGGAAAAGCTAGCTAATTCAATGGAGTCTAGGTTTGATGTGTTGGGTAAAATTCTTACGGTGAAAGATTGAGATGAAATCTATGATCCCGGAATAGAGCTTAATTATTTTACGGGTTTGGGTAAGTTTTTACCTTTCACTTGAAAGGCTTTTTCTTGTTTTAAGCACTTAGGATTTTATTTTCCTGTTTGGATTCGGTTTTATGTATTTTCTATTTGGATTTGGTTTTCAATTATGTTTCCTGGATGGATTCAGATATTAGCTAATCTTCAAGCTGGTATTGGATTTCTCTTGGATTCCTATTGGGTTTAGGTTATTGTCTAAGCCTATATATATCCCTCTCATGTAATGTTTTAATAGATAATGGATGATATAAACTTTTGTTTTGAGATAAACTATGATTAGTTTTTCTTTCCTCTAAACTTGAATTACTGGATTGTTTTGAAGGTTAGATTCAAATTACTTAGTTTCTGGATTGATCTAAGTTATTTGAGATTCAAAGTTCACGTTTCTGGATTGATCGTGTTCTTTTGAAATATCCCTTTCTTCTTGTTTTCTTTATTTGTGGAGCGATCCACATCACCTTTAGCAGCTGCTCTCAATACAAATCTCTCTTTGTTTGTACTCTCGTATTCTTATGATTACAAACCTCATGAACTCGCACTTTTTCAATGATATAGAGAGAGTATTTATATTGCTACCTATCAACTAATAACAGAAAGTTATAATCTATACATGGTAATCTTCTGCCGTCCAGTTGATAGTTTCCATCAATGCCTTGATTCTTTTCTTCATGCACACTTCTTTCTATCTTCTGAATACAAGATCCTAAAGTATAGCACTTTCCAATTCTGCAGCTTCGATACAGTCAGGATCTGTCATAGTCCCTGAAAACTCATAGTCCGTGACTCCAGTCTATAATTAAGTACTGTTCACAGTTTCTGCAGATCTTGAAGAACTGATATCTCCTTAATCAAATGCTAAACCCTTTATAAGATCAGGGTATTACAAGAAGTGTAATGATACTCTATTCTACACATCACAACTCATGAATTTATTCCTAACACCCTCGGATGATTTTGATTGTGATTTGAGTCGGTTGTATTCCGACGGGATAGTCCAGTTTATAAAGGAAACTCTGCTCGATTTTTATTAGAATTATAAGTTGTAAAGTCTATAGTATAAAGTTATAAGTTGATTTTTTTTTTTTTTTGCTAATTAAAAGAATATATACCAAAGGAAACAGCTAATACATATCTAGGGGCATACCCCGCGAGACAACATCCATGCTATAGCTAGTAATCAACATGATACAAAGAATAAGAGGGTAAACCCTACTCAACGTTACAGATGTACCTAGCCTATTCTTTTACATGATAAATAAGAGGATGGTCGGGTCATTCCGAACCCAACCCTTAAACAAGCTACATGAGAACAGTTTCTCACGCACCATACGTCTTATCTCACTGCTAACCACTGATGTAGGGTGGCCAGGACCATGGTTGTGCATACGGAAGTTACGCTCTTTCCAGACATGATAAATCGTTGTGCTAAAAAACAGTTGGGCAATTGATTCCTCCTTTGCCCCTAGCTGAGTAGCAGTGCAGTTGCCTGACTGACAATTGGACCAGTTACGAGAGAAACGAAATGGCATAGACCTGCTAATAATATCAAAGTATGGGCAAGCAGTGAAAATGTGGCTAATCGATTCATCATCCACCCCACACAAGACACATTTTTGATCAACCTGCATTCCAAACAGAAGCATTCTATCCTTCGTGAGGAGCCTGTTTTTGATGGCTAACCATGTGATGAATGAGCATTTCGGGATATTGAATTTTCCCCAGACCATGTTTAACCACTGGACATAGCTTCCCTTAACCCGCATGGAGGACCAAATAGTGGACAATTTGACATGCTTTGGAAGCATTCCATCCCACAAAATGGAATCAGACTTATGGATTTGGATATGTTGCACCATCCTTCTAATTTCAATCACATCATTATGGTTCGAAGATGGTAAGTCCCAAGTCCCATTTCTGAGGTAGACATTGATACTGACTGAACTAGTGGACTCAGCTGTAGATACAATGGAAGGGGCAAAGTCTAGAAGGGGCTTATTCTGAACCCAAGGATCATGCCAGAAGAGAAAGTCAGAGTTTTCTCCTATGTTATAGTGTACATACTGAAGGGCTCGCGGCCTCGCCTTGAACAGTTTCCTTACAATCCAACATGAGCGATATGGCATTTTGGAAGTCCAGAATTCCTTCTTTGCCAGCAAAGCTTTATGGAACCATGCTACCCATAGAGAGTTAGAGGTGGGCTGAATGATGCGCCACAGCTGAAAAAGAATGGCTGCTTCATTCCATTCAAAAATATTCCGAATGCCAAGACCCCCTTCTGCTTTTGGTTTGCAACACTCCTCCCATCCAACTTTATATTGACACTTCCCATCTGATTTGTAGAAACCTCCCCAGAGGAACTTGAAAAATAGAGCATTGATCTTTTTTAGGATCCCTTTCGGAAGGAAGAGAAACATACTCCAGTATCCCACAATGCTGACCAGTATGGCTTTGATCAGTTGGAGACGCCCTGCAAAATTAAGAAATCTAGTTGTCCACATCTCCATTTTGCTGCACAGTCTACTAATTAGAGTCTGGCAATCATTCTTGTTGAGCTTTCCTGTGATAAGAGGGAGCCCCAGGTAGGTGATGGGCATATGACCTCTTTGAAACCCTGAGTGAGAAAGAATAGCATCAGTCACATCCTGTCTAACATTAGCAAAGAAGCATGTAGTTTTGGAGATGTTTGGCTTTAGATTCGAACAGGTTGAGAATAGCTTGATCCCATCCAGGAGAGCCGAGACTGACCTAAGATCACCATGACTAAACAGGAAAACATCATCAGCAAAAATAATGTGATTTAGCTTTACTTCCTTAGTTCTCCAATGGAATTTGAAGTTAGGGTCCGCAGTCTTCTTATCCAGGCATGCTGAGAGAGCCTCCATGACAATCACAAACAGATAGGGGGATAGAGGATCCCCCTGTCTGAGGCCAGATTCCCCTTTGAAAAACCCTTCCAAACTGCCATTCAACTTTACAGAAAACATTGTTGAAGTGATACATTTTTCCAGCCACTTAATGTACTGAGTGGGAAACCTCATTTTCCCCATGATTGCAAACAGGAAATTCCAGTTTAGGGAGTCAAAAGCCTTATGAATGTCTAGCTTTATAGCACATCGAGGCTGACCTGAATTACCATTATAGTCCTTGCATAATGCTTGAGCAAGGAAAATATTGTCACCAATGGATCTCCTAGCTACAAAAGCAGATTGTACCGGGGAAATGATGGAGGGAAGCACAGCTTTTAGCCTCTTGGCTAGCATAGAAGAGATGCATTTATACAGTACATTACAACAGGAGATTGGTCTAAAGTGTTGCATTTCAGATGGGTTAGGCTGTTTAGGAACTAAACATATGGAAGCAGCATTTATTACTCTAGGCAAGTGCAATGTGTTAAAGAAATGCATGATACCTTTAGTCACATCGTTTCCTACCAAGTGCCAAACAGCCAAGTAGAATTCAACTGTGAACCCATCTGGCCCAGGGCTCTTGTTCTTAGCCATTCTTTTTAATGTGCTCAGTACTTCACTCTCAGAAAAAGGGGCAGCCATAAGGTTGACCTGGGAATCAGAGAGAGAAGGTAGAGGAATATCATTAGGAAAATCTGCTACCTCAGATGATTTTCCCAGAATATTTGTATAGAAATCCTTTGCAACTTTAGCCATGTCTGCATGAGAAGAGTGAGAGACTCCCTCCGAGTCGGTGAGACTAGTAATCTTGTTAGTGTTCCAGTTCCCTCTGCAAGAATTATAGAAAAACTTACTATTGCCATCTCCAAGGTTAAGCCACTGAATTCTGGATTTCTGCTTTAAAAACTGCTCCTCTAGCCTTAAAGCTGCTGAATAATTCTCAATAAATTCCTTTTCTTCCTCAAAGTAAGCAGCAGTAGGGTTAGCAGGCATTGAGTCCTGAAACTGAGAGAGTGCATCCCGAGACTGGATTACTAGGTTGTGAATATCCCCCATCTTTCTGTTTAGTTCCTTTAGAGCCACCTTTACATTCTTGAGTTTCGATGTTAGGATGAACCAAGGATTCCCCTCAACCTCTAAGGACCATGCTTTCTCCACTGTTTCCAAGAAATCTGGATTGTCAATAAGGTGATTAAAAAACTGAAAGGGCTTCGCTCCAGAGGAGAAACTAGTGCCAAGTGAAGTAACAGCAGGGCAATGATCAGATAAGCCCCGAGACATGAACTCCACCGTCGAGCAAGGGAACACTGAATGCCATTCCGGGTTTACTAACACACGATCTAATTTTCTGAATTTTGGCTGAGAGATATTGCTATCCCACCATGTGAAGAAGTGGCCTGAATACCGGAGATCAGTGAGGCCATTAGCAAGCAAGAACTGTTTAAATTCCTCCATTCCAGCAGTCCAATCTAAGGACCCTCCTTGTTTTTCATCAATACTAATACACGAGTTGAAGTCACCACATATAGCCCATGCTGTGCCATTCAAACCCTGCGCTATTCCCACCAAATCAGACCATAGTGGTCTACGGTCAATCATATCATTAAGGCCATACACAAAAGAGATAACAAAAGTTGTATTGCTCTCAAGAAGGGTAACAGAGCATGTGATATGCTGAGAAGAAGAAGCAAGAACCAAAATTTTCCATATAGAGGGATTCCACCCCAGCCATATACGGCCTCCCGGATGATGATCATAGTTAAAGCACCACTGAAACCGTGGATTAATGGTCCGAGAGATAATCCTAGCAACGTCAGTTTGGACATGTGTTTCCAATAGACCTACCAGGGATAGTTTATTTTTAAAGATGAAGTCCCTGATAAAACCAACTTTATTATTAAGGCCTCTAACGTTGTAGGAACAAAAAATAGTCATAATAAATTTATGACCTAGAGGAAGGGGTTCGACCCCCCCTACCCCCTCTTTTAACTTTCTTGTATGGCTTTGGAGTTCTCGAGCCATGTTTCATTGCTACCTCATCAACCACAATGTTCTGAAACGGCTGAAGATTGGAGACTTCCGGAGATATACTTGGCGATGTCACTGGCTTTCGTTTAGAACGAACCTCCGTCCACTCATTGTCTACATCCCCTTCTTTTACATCTACCTGGTGGTTGGCAGTTTGCTTGCCCCCAACTGAATTGGTCATGTTGCTTGCTTCCTTCTCTAAAGCCCCTTCCTTCAGCTCCACCACCACCTTCTTTTGACTTGTTTCCGCCTCTAAAACCCCTTCTTTCAGCTCCACCACCACCTTCTTTTGGTGACCTTCATTTACCTTACCACTTTCGTTCACTTTATCTTTTCCTTTTTCATTTTGGCCAGATGGAGCCCCTTTAGTATGGATTGACCCCCCTGCCGCCCATTGTCTAGAAGCCACCGGGCAAACACTAATGGTGTGGCCAAGAGATTTACAGTGGCCGCACACCATTGGCTTATTAATGTATGAGACTTTAACCTCAACTATGGAACCGTCCAGGTCCACCACTTTGAGTGTTGGTGGTAATGGATCCCCCACTTCATACTGCACGCACATTTTTGCAAATGGAAGAATTTCTAGCTCAGATGTAAGGGCGTCTGCCCCTAGGGGCTTTCCAATGGCACTAGCAACACGGCCCAGTCCCTCCTGCGTCCAGTAATAATCTGGAAGATTGGCTAGCTTAACCCATAACGGCATTGAAGTAACAGATTCTGAGCGCTCGTTGAAACCCCAATCAGTTAATACTAGAGGCCTTTTATCAAAGTACCACGTACCTTTGCTTAGAACCGCATTCTTTTCATTGGAATAGTTGAACCTAAAGACATAGGTAGACTCATTACGCTGAGAGACCATGGTGAGGCCTCTCCTCCAGGCTAAAAAAGCCACCTCCTTAACTCTCTTAAACGGTAGAGTCCCTTTGGTAAATTTACCCACAATGCAACATTTGAATTTTTCCGCACCTTTCTTGAGGACATCCTCTGGGGGGGATACAACATCTGACCCTTCCGATGGAGGCACGTAGTCAAATTTCACTTCCTTGACAGGGCCCGGAGCCGCTCTTAAGACTGAAGACCAGGACTTAGCACCTTTTGACCCCATTTCAGTCTTCTCATCCTTCTCCCCATTTTTGGTGTTCTCCTTGCTTACTTTATCTGTAAGAGGTTCCTGTTTGTCTGTTTCCTGTTGACTCTTCGAGCTTTTACCCCTTTCCAAGCCCCCAGGTGGGGCATTTTTTAGAATTCCTTTAACAGCTCCCACCCCCTTCTCACTGGCAACCGTGCTCTTAGGTACTTCCGTACTAGTGAATATGGGAAGACCCATCTCATCCCTACCATCAATGAAACGCACTGGGCTTACTAACCCTGCATTAAACCTCTCCTTATCCTTCAAGATTTCTTTCTCAACTTCAGTCACCGAAAAGCCCTTCTTGGCAAGGAAGCTATGGATATCCATCATTTGGTTGCGAAGCTTTATGAGGTCCTCTCTCTCATACTTATTGTTCGCAGCCACACTCTTTGCTACCATGTGTATCGTTTCTCTCTCTATCGCATCTCTAGCAGTTTCATATGAAGCTTCCTCCTCATCTGAGGTTGTCTCACAGATCTTTTCAGCTGAGGTAACTCCCTGAAGGGTGGAAGGTACAACTAGGGCTGGAAAGTCCTCCACTTCTCTTCTTGCAAGCATTTCCTGAAACTTATCATCCTCCATATCCTGCATATAGCCAGGTAAACCAGATTCGGGGTCACAATTAGAACCTTGACTCACCATGGGAACTGACCGAAAAAGAAAACCAAAAAGGGAAAGAAAGAAATATAGTGTTTAGGTTTGGGGGACAAGAGAAGGTGGAAGTAAATGAAGGGAATGAGGAGTTAATGATGGGGAAAGTGTTTTAGAGAATAGATCTGAAGATTAGAAAATGGCGGCTAGGTTTAGGGGTTTTTAGAAAGAAGGAGGAGCTTCTCTCTCTAGGACTCTCATCTTTTTTGTTACCTTTGGTGTTAAAGTTATAAGTTGATTATAAGTCAAGATGTTATTGTGTGCTAAGTGTTTAGTTGACATACGTGAATCGCATGTTTTATTTGCTAAGTGCTTAAATTATTACTTGATTATATGAAAGTACTTGGTGAATATATTTAGTATGGTCAAGGTATGTATATGTGTTAAGTTATTAAACGTTGTAGGAACCGTTTGGGTAGAATAGAGTTAGACGATTGAGGATTTGAGTGTACTGAAGTAGTACTTTACCTTTATATAGGTACCAGTAGCAGGCCGATAAGAGCCAGTACGTGTGTAATTAGAATCTTAAAAGTGAGATGTTACCAGAGTTAACAAGCATTTTGGTTGACGAATTATGGAAGAAAGATAGACGTATAGTCGATTAGAGATCAACGTACCGAGAAGTAGAGACTGACGTAGAGAGAGTAACGAATCGATGTGTTGGAATCAGGACTACATATATTGAGGCAAGTGTTTCTATTCCTCACTTATTGTTCAAGTGAAGCATATCTGCTCCTATTATTTATCATACATTCCATTCAAATCATTGTGCAAGTAACTCTGTCTTTTCTCTGAAGTTTACATTCCTGAACTGATATATATATCCTGTTGATTCATGCATGCCTATCTTATACCATGTTGATCATAAATTTTATGTAGCCTATCTATTCATGAAACCAGAATCCTATGAACAAATGTTTTACAAACTAGAAGCCCTAAAGTAGCCTAATTCTTTCTAATTGCTTCTTGATCATATATGCCAAACTGTTTTCCAGAGTCAAACCTAATTGACTGACGGATAAACCACTATTTTAAATAACCTATGTCCGTTGTCAGTTGAACTTATGTTGACCTTAAAACTTATAAACTCCATTAAAATTTCCTTAACACTTGAAATCCTGATCAATTGTCTTAGTGACTTGAGTCTATATCTTCTTGATCCAGGCTTGTATCCCTGATTCTTTAATGTCAGAAAACCTAGTCAATCCCTTTGACTTTTATCATTACAAATCAAAATGAATTATTTTCTTAAAACTACCTTGAAGCTACCTAGACTGGACTGATTTGTTATCAGAGAGTCGAAAGTACTTTGAGGTAGGGGTTTTGAAAAGATAAAGAGTTGAAGTGTTTTACGAAGATAAAAAGAGTTTTATGAAGTGGAATGGTTTTAAAATGAGATTTTTATAAATTGTTAGGAACTCTGTCAAAATGGTTTCTACGGATTCCTGACGATTGGAGAGACGGAACGAACGGTTAATGCCAGTTCCATCAGTTTTTGAGGTGTATTATTGTGTAGTTCTGCTCTGTCCAGTTCGACACCTTATAGGCCAATGTGTTGCCTCTTGGGAACCCAAGCTATCCTAATGAAAGGAAATGAAGTCCAGAGGTACTTTGTGTCCGGTATGGGGACTTTATGGGCTGATCACCCGTATTGTCTGTTAGGGTGAAATAAAAACTCCAATCATTTTCCTTAAAGTGATGATTACTTTAATTTATTGTGAAATGAAATTGGTTACCATTTGAAATGTTAATTGCTTTACACAGATTTTGAGATATCTACTGTTGTTCTAATATCAAATTATGCCCTGTCTTTATCAGATGCCAATATTGTTTTATTATCTCCAGCATATCTATTGCTATCTTGTTATCAGTTGATCCCATGTCATATTCAGGTGTCAATATCAGTTATGTTTTGAGGAATGAAAAGGTTAATCCTATAATGGAAGTTGAATTACTCCCTTCAGTTAAATTGATCATTAATATTGTTCATCAATGAATTATCAAAATAATGTTGTTTCACTATACTTTTAACTTGATGAGCATTGTTGGCTCATGCTTGCTTTATTTTCCCTCCCATTTCAGTTAGGGATAGAGATTGGCTATCTGCGAATGATCATTCGATTGAGAGCGTTGAGGTGTTCTCTAAAGAATAGATTACAGAGTCAGCATGGTCCGCGCTTCAGATAAGAAGGTATAGTAGTTTTAATAGTTGTTGTAATTTAGTTTCTTGTTTCATACTATAACCTGAGATCGATCCTTGTTGAGGGGTCGTTTGTATAATTAAGTTATACTCCCTCCGTCCCAGCCAGTTCTTTACATGGCAGCTGGGCACGGAGGTCAAGGATAGTGGGTGTAAAGTGGGTGTAATATTCTTAAAATAAATGAGGTAGTGGGTGTAATAGTGATTTTATTGTTAAAATAAGTGAAGTAGTGGGTGTAATAGTGATTTTATTGTTAAAATAAGTTAAGTAGTGGGTGAAATAGTGTAAAGTATTGTTAAAATAAGTGAAGTAGTGGGTGTAATAGTGTTAAAACTTACTATTTTGGGTAATGTAAAGAAATGGTAGGACGGTCCAAAAAGGAAATTGTAAAGAAATGGATGGGACAGAGGGAGTACTTAATTGTATTGGTTGTGGCACCAAATCTGGACCCCGGATTTGGGGCGTCACATATGGCGAATTGGTACATGCCCATGTTTCTGAAGTTGACATGTTTGGTTGGCCCAAACAATCTCTGGAGGAGTCCAATGCTTCCAAGACTAGAACTATAGTTGAGCTTTTCTTTCATCAATTGAGTCACCACAAGGAGGTTCGAGCCTTGGCTTCTTCCAATAGTAAGATGAGCAAAGAGATAGCTACTCTCAAATCCACACTTGCACAGGCTCAGGCTGATGTAGAGGGCGCAAAGGATAGTTGGAGGAAAGAATTCAAAGACGCAACTGAGAAGCTTAAGAGAGAGCTTCAGGAGGAGAAGTCGGCTAAAAAGAAGCTTAAGCTAGATCATGATGTTGAGAAGGAGCTGTCAGACTCCTAGATTAAGGAGCTTACAGACCACATCACTGAGCTAGAAAAGGAAGCTAAAGATGCTGCTGATGCTCTCCCTATTATCATTGAGGAGGCTGAGATCAAATGATCTGTTGACTTCATGAAAAAGTTCCTTGAAAAAGTTGACGACTTTGATTGGTACCAGTTGGACGAAGAAACTGGGAAATTTGCTGATAACCTCAAGATGGAGATGAATGGGGAAGCAACAAATGGATCCCCATGACTTCCTTTTTATTGCTTTTAAACTTTATCTGCTAGACTCAGTGGAGATGCGGGCACTCCCTTTATTTGCCTCGCACTTGTAGACTTAATTTGTTTTACTTATTTGGATGCTCTTTGAACCTGGATTGGCTTGCTTTATTGATGCTCCTTTATTTTATGTTTATAATATTGCTAAGTACCACATGCCTCGCATCTACTTGCACAAGGGACTCATGTTGCATGATTTTAGCATGTATAGATTCCTCCATAACGCCTCTCCATAACAGTTAATTTTTTCCAAGTATTTTAGGATCGCTGATGGGGTCTTCAAATGATCCTGATCGCGATCATCACCTATGGGGCCGAGAGGCCTCGTATCGCAAGATGTCGGGTTTGCGGCCTCGCGTCGCTAGAAGCTGGCCTTGCAATTTTTTAAATGTCTTGCTAGAAGAGGTGTTTATGTAATGCCACTACTATAACGCCTTAGAAAAATTCATAATTATAAATATTATTATTTAATACTAGATGTGGATTATATGTGTTGATTGCTAGGGATTGAGAGCTTCGAGCTTTAATGGTGGCTGCTCTTGTTGTCGGGGACTAACTCGGTCCTAATAAGATGCCTACGTACCTTGATGAATATCAAGAATCAAGCCAAAACGTAGTTCTAGAGTTGCCTACGTGGCTTGATGTGCCCTCGCGGCGTAGTGACGTAGTGGCTTGTATGTCCTTATTTGAGGATTTAGCCTAAAACGTGGTAGGTGACGTATGGAGCTGTGCCCCCAAAAACTGTTCTTATGAGAATGAGGGGTCATGCCCTTTATATAGGCTTGGGAGGCCTTGGAGTTAGAGTAGGGTTTGGGAACTTGGTGGGCAAGTTACCCACTCTAGGCCCGATTCTAGATCCTTCCTGTATAAATTAGTTTTCGTGTCTAATTTGGTGACTTGGGAGCTACTCATAAAGATATTGTATCCTTATTTGACTCTTATTTCCAAGCTGTTAGTTATCCCTCAATATTAATTACGAAATTAATATTTAATTAGGGTTTCGGGCCTCATTAATGGGCTTCATATTTGGACCAGGCTAGGTCTAATTAATGGATCATTAATTATGTCTTTAGGGCTTATTTTTAGCCCATATCATTTGCCCCCCAACTTCTAGGAAAACTGATCAGGTTTTCGTAGAAGTTATATTTGCCTTGATCGAGACTCGAGGTCGTTTTTATCCCTTACCTGGGACTTCTTAATTTTCCTTCCCTTATATGGGGATTTTGGTTTACACTAGTGTTTCACATATATCGCCTTATTGTAAAGTGTGGAGCGACCTACACATTTACGACGATTGGCCTTATTCGAGACTTTTAAGTAGTGCTTGCTTTTAGCAATTTCGGCACTTTCATAGGGCTTTTATGCATTATTAGCATAAATTATTGCTCAATTTGTCAAGAAAATATTTCTATAATTTTCCTCATATTTTTCTGTACTTTTCCTAATATTTGAGGAATTTCCATGTACCCACATGTATTTATTTCAATTATTCCTAATATTTTAGGAATTTTCTTGCACCCACATGTATTTTTCTTTATTATGCCTAATAATTTAGGAATTTTTATATACCCACAAGTATTTTTCGTAATTTTTCCTAATATTTTAGGAATTTTATCGTACCCATGGGTATTTTTCTTATTAATTCCTAATAATTTAGGAATTTTTATATACCCACAGGTATTTTTCGTAATTTTTCCTAATATTTTAGGAATTTTATTGTACCCACGGGTATTTTTCTTATTTATTCCTAATAATTTAGGAATTTTCTTATACCCACGGGTATTTTTTGGATCATTCTTGACAACTTAAATATGCCATTCATGAATTATTTGGTCTTTCACAAGACTTAAAATAATTTTTGGGATCTCAATCCCGCGAAATTTGTAATTTTTTGGTGTTCTCGACAATTTCTTGAAAATAATTCAAAAATTTCAATTGAAAATATTCAATTTGTGAACATGTGCATTTTGTAGGTGCATTTTCGCAATTTTGCAAGGATTTTTCTGTCAATTAGAAAAGTCCAGGGACAATTCTGTCAATCTTGAAACTAGAAGGATCAAAATGTCGATTTATAAACTTGAGGGATCAACATGTAAACCATGCAAAGCTTGGGGTGCTAAACTGCACTTTTCCGTGTGAACACATTCCAGTTCGTGGTTTCTTCTCTTGTGAGGGGCAGGTCGTGTATTTTACGAGCTCAATTATGATCTCAATTCAGGTCGTCCAAGGATCCATCTTGGCAGTGCTCGTGGGATTTTTCGAGGTCATCTCCGACCTCATTTGAGGTCGTGAAGCTTCTTTTTTTTAAAAAAAAAATATTATTGAATAATATTATTTATTTTATTCAAATTTTGAATAACTTTTATACCCAAATCAGGGGTGTTATACCCGGATAAAATTTCGCTTGAATAAAATTCAAAAATTTTAATCGAAAATATTGAATTTGTGCACACATGCATTTTAGGGGGATTATTTCATAATTTTTCAGGGACTCTTTTTATGAACATAGCAAAAGTAGGGGGTACTAAATTGTACTTTTTGTAAGACCTCATTTGAGGTCGTGTAACCCCTCATTTGGGGGCTGGTCGTGAGTTATGTGAGGTCAATTTACAACCTCATTTTAGATCGTCCATGGCCATGATTTGTCCCAGGTCGTATACTTCACGAGCTCCCTCTGCGACCTCACTTGAGGTCGGGTAAGGCCTTCAATTTAGGCTGGTCGTGAGGCTTACGATCTCAATCCACGACCTAGATTGAGCTCGTGTAAGGCCTTCAATTTAGGCTGGTCGTGAGGCTTACGAGCTCAATCCACGACTTTGATTGAGGTCGTGTAAGGCCTTCAATTTAGGCTGGTCGTGAGGCTTACGAGCTCAATCCACGACCTAGATTGAGCTCGTGTAAGGCCTTCAATTTAGGTTGGTCGTGAGGCTTACGAGCTCAATCCACGACTTGGATTGAGGTCGTGTAAGGCCTTCTTTGGACACTGGTCGTAAGACTTTAGACCTCAATTCAAGAGCTAGATTGAGTTCTTCGAATGATTAGACCTCAACTACAACCTACATTGAGGTCTTGAAGTGCTTAGTTCTTAATTCAAGAACTGGACTGTGATCTTCAAATGCCTTTGTTTTGACATGGTCGTGGAGCTTTACACCTTAATCCAAGAGCTAGATTGAGGTCGTGTAGTGGCCCAAATTTTTAGAGATCGTGAAGTTTCAGACCTCAATCCAAGACATGGATTGAAGTCGTGTAAGGCCTCTACTTTGGGCTGGTCGCGAGGCTTACGACCTCAATTCACAATCTAGATTGAGGTCGTGTATAGACCCAAAATATCAGTGGTCGTGAGGTCAACGATCTCAAACCACAACCTGGATTGAGCTCGTGTAAGGACCAATAATATCAATGGTCGTGAGGTCTATGATCTCAAAGCACAACCTGGATTGAGGTCTTGGAAAGACCCAATTTTTACCCAGGTCTTGAAGTTCTACGACCTCAATTACGAATTGAATTGAGTTCGCCACAAGGCTACATTTGTGGCTGGTCGTGAGGTGTGTGACCTCATTCTATGACCTCGATTGAAGTCTTTTTAAAGCCTCGTTTGTCCTAGGTCATAGATCATCACAACCTCACCTTTGAGACCTAGAGGAGGTCACTCGTGACTTGAAATTCCAGCCCCTGAAGACATGGATTGAGGTCATATTTTTGTCCTTTCACTCAATTATAAGGCCCGCTTACTCCATGAGTGTTGAAAAATCCACATCTTTTTGCTCGTTGCTCAAATTTGAGCTTACAATATATCAAATCGAAGCTTGTTTTGAGCTCTAACTCCTTACATTATTTTTTTAACTTATTTCTCCCATTTTTGGAGCCTTCAAATGGATGGTACGTGGCCTTTTCGAGCCTTTGGTTGGATGAAACACGGTCTCTACGAGCTTTCATTTGGACAGAGTGGGGCCTTCATGAGCCTTCAGTTGGGTGGAACGTGGTCTCTTCGAGCCTTTAGTTCTTTACAGCCGGCTTCCGTGGCATCGTTTGGAAACCAGCCATTCTCAAGGTGTGCTTTGATAGGATCTATCCAGCATCCTCCTATCCCGATAGGAGCAATAAGCTTAGAATCAATTGTAGGGGGTTCTCAAATGGGTCTCGACCTCTAAAGAAGTATACTGAGATAAGGCATCGACCTTTGTATTCTCCTCCCTTGGGATAACGTAGCACTTGTCGAACTGGGCTATCGTAGCTTTCACAATCCTCAAGTATTTGGCCATATTCTTTTCTCTAGCCTCAAACTTTCCATCGACTTGTGAGATTACCAGCTTTGAGTCTCCACAGACTTTCAGGTTCTTCACCCTCAGGGCTATTGTCAATCTAAGGTCGGTTGTCAGAGCTTCATACTTTTCCTCGTTGTAGGTTGTTTGGAAGTCCAACTTCAAGGCATACTCAACTGCGAACCCATCGGGGTTTTGCAAAATTAAACCTGTACCACTGGTTTTTTTGATGCCCCATCAAAATGGAGCATTCAATACTCCTTCTTCTCTTCCAGGGGCTTCTCACCTTGCTGACCTTCCTGGTCTATTACCTCCTACCCCCCGACTTCTTGGTTGTCAATGGTATATTCAACCACGAAGTTAGCTATGGCCTGGGCTTTGATGGCCATCCTATGCTTGTACTTAACATCAAATTCTCCTAGTTCGATTGCTTACTTGATGAGCCTTCAATTACATTGAACGCGGCCTATTCGAGCCTTCAATTTCATGGAACATGGCCTATTAGAGCCTTCAATTCCTTAGAGCTAAAAGCTTGTGGTTTCATCGAACCTTATTCCACTTAGTCTGATCAGGTGGAGTGTCCTAACCGGATGCTCAGATACGATAAACCTTGAGATTTGGGGTGTGCCAAGTCTAGGCACCACATTTTTTTCAAATAATTCCAGCTTTTAAGAGCCTCGTTTTTGAATTGTCATCCATTTCTGGCTACAAGGATTGGTGGAAGTCCATATCTACGTATCACACTTTCCCGCAGGAATTGTGTCATTTACTTGGTGGTTATCCAGGCTTGAGGTTTGGCCTCAGTCTACTTCATGAAGGTATCAATTGCAACTATCAGGAACTTCCTCTCGGCTTTTGCCATTCGGAATGGTGGAACTGATGGATTTCAACATTTCAGTGGATTGATAAACAGTTGCGTGTTTTTGGATATCGATCGCACATAACTTCTCGCATCAGCCATCATGCCTGGCTAGTAGAATCCAAATTGGATCATTTTTTGGGCAAGGGTCTTGCCCCATATTTCTAGATGAGTTTCTTTCAAGGCTAAATTCCCGTTTTGAGGCCTCAGTGTTCTTATTGACAACTTTCGTGCCTCCAAGGCATTGTCGGGTAACCAACCGGTTTCCTGGAGAGCCTCTGTAGGATCTATCCAACGGCTTTTCATACCTATAGGTGTTATCATCTTTTCTATCAACGCTTTGGGTCTCCAAGACTTGGAAGTAAGAACTTTCAACATAATTCTCCATCTCTGAGGAGGACAACATAGATAGGACATCAGCCTTTACGTTTTCCTCCCTCGTAACACTCATTGAATTGAGTCAAGTTTCAAGTATTCTGTCTCGGTTCCAGCCCTGGCCTTGAACTCACCATTCACTTTTGGTGCTACTGATCTTGAGTCTCCACAGACTTTAAGGTTTTGACCCTCGGGGCTCTGGCCAAACCAAGTATGGCTATCACAGCTTTGCGTTCAGCCTCATTGTTTGTCGTTGGGGAATCATGAACCCATCGGGGTACGTTCTCACTTAATTTGTTTTTGATTCTCCATCAAAATCAAGCCAATACTCATTGAGTACCGTTTCTAGATTCTCCTTCTCTAATCCTTTGCCTTCCTTGGGTACTACCTCATGCCCCCCGACTTCTTGGTTGTCAATGGTGTATTCAACCACGAAGTCAGCGAGTGTTTGGGGGTTTATTGTGGTTACTCTGTTCAATACAAGACCTTTTTCACATAACAGATGGGTTTCTGAACTTTGTTTTCCTCTTTCACGAGGATGACACTCAGATATGTATTAAGTACATCCAAGTATAGATACAATGACTTTACGTAATTCGGTTATGTCAAGTATTGTCAACACATAAGGTTCCGTGTCAAGGATTGCTCTATCCTAATCGGGGTTGACCTCAATTTCCATGTTTGGAGACCATCAAACCCAAAAAAATTCTGATCATATGATGAAGGTGCATTAAGTCAGATTCAGTATCATCACGTGACGTCTTAACACCTCAAAGACCTCATAACAATGCTCAATGTGATGTGCCTTATCGAGGCTATTGATTAACACATCATTTCCATGGACTTATATAGTCTTCCCACTAAGATGCTCAAAGATTCTATTCTTCAATCTTCAATATGTCGCCTTTTTGGGTCGTCACCTTTGTTGCATTGGTCAATGAATCATTCCTTGGTAGGGGAAAGTAGTCACTAAGACATGCATCTTTCATATCAATGAAGTCAATACACATCCTTGATTCTCCATTGGCCTTTCTGCCTCTTGGAATTAAAATTTCTTTTTTTTTCTCGTTTCATCGTCTCCCTATTCGGGTGGACGTCTAGTTTACGTAATTAATTGGGGATCAACCCCTTGCATATCAGCTACTCTCCAAGCAAATACAACAATGTTCTCTTGTAGGAATGCATCCAATTTGCCCTTCAAAGGCTTATTCATCAATGCCCTATGTGAGTAAATTTTCAGGTTCTTCGGGAACTAGGGGAGTGGGGACTAAGTCCTAGGTAGGCTTTCCTCTTGTTTCTCATCTTTTCGGACATCCATGTCTTCAATCGGGAAGACCTGCCCCCCGACTTCATCAGGCCTGAAGGCGGCTGGATATCAATTCTTTGTTATTGTCTGATCTCTCTTTTCTTCATAAACTCCATTCCTTGTAGGATTCTTGATCATCAGGTTTTATCTTGAGGCAACCGCCTTAAGGGTATGCAAGCATGTCCTTCCAAGGATAACATTGTCAGCGGAAGTTGCTTTAACCACCAAAAGGTTCAACATCTGAGTGGCCTCCCTAGGCTTCCGTCCTATTATCATGGACAACCTAATAGTTCCTTCAACTCTCGACTCGACTCCGTTAAACCCATAGTCGGGCATGTTGGAGGGGGTCAATTGAGAATCGTTGTATCCCATCTTCGAGAATGCGAGATATCCACTGATATTCCATTGTCTATCGAGACTCCTTTCACTTGCGAGTTGCCTATCACAGGTGTTATGACCAACGGGTCATCATGGAGGCACTTCCACCCTTCAAGTCAGAATCATCAAAGACAATTGTTATTTCGGTATTTGATCGCTATGGAGCTTCTCCTATGATATGCATAACTTCTCGAGCACAAGCTTTACAAGAGCTCCATGTATTCCTGACCGCCGTCGGGCCTTCAAAAATCACGTTTATCATCGACCCCCTGGGGCTATGGATTGGGATCTCGATCAGCATCATTCCTTCCATAATCTCTTCTTTAGGTTCCCCTGTTGGCCATCCTTGATGAACTTATTCAACTTTTCTCTTTGGATCAGAAACTTGATCTTGTGTTTCAGCTGTCTATAACCGTGAATGTTATTCCCCCATGTCTTATGGAACTGACTATATTGATTCTTGTTTATCTTCCCGGGATCAGCCCTTAATGGCTTCGGCCATCAGAGATTCTTGTTTCTCAATGTCCATCAGGGCTTGGGTGTTAGGAGTATTCAAACGTGCATAGCTGGTGAACCTCGGTCCTTTGTTTCTCTTCTTCCAGGTAGAGTCAGAGCCTTTACTTATTCGAGGATACCTATCCTTAACATCCCACTCGTGACCACCTTCGCTTCTCGTTATTACCTCCATTGCCTCTAGCAGGGGTTGAGGATTCCCTTACTCTTTCCTCTACCTTGATAGCTGCTTATCATCCAAGTTCGGGACCTTCAAGGCTTCCTTGGTGATTCGGTCCATGTAATCCCTCAAGGATTCATTCTTTCCTTGTTCCACCTTCAGGGGGATGTAAAACGTTTCTCTTGAACTTTTCATCAATAAATGGGGCGAACAATGCCCTTCCTAGTCCTTTAAAGGAGCCGATTGAGTTTGGGGGCAACCGACTATACCATCGTTGTGTCATGCCCCCCAAGGTTTTAGGGAGCTTCCTATACTTGATTGCGTCAATCACGGGTTAAAATTAGTAGTGCATTGGAGTATGTCCTCACATGATTAATGAGATCTCCTGCCCCATCACATGCCTCGATGGTGGGCATCTTGAATTTCCTTGATATATGAGCATTCATTATCTCATTGGTGAAGGACGGGATTGGATCATCATGACCTCATATGGGCATCGAGTCATCGGGATCAGCCCTTTGTGTATCGACCCTTCTCCTCCTAGGGGTATCACTTGAATTAAAAACCTTGGGGATCCTAGCCCTTGGGGGCTGCCTAGCCTAGTGTATTTCCAAGTTTTTCTTTAATTTTCAAATATGCGCTTCATGAGCGAGTATCCACCCTTCTAAAGTATAGGGAGCCAATTCTTTGGATCCTTGGGGCTTAGAAGGCCCTAACATTCCTTAGAGCTCCTTTCCTGGTCTTTTCCTATGATATCCCATTGGTGGGAACTTAAGTTCGTCGTGTAACGATGGAGTTGGACATCTATAGTCCCTACGGTGTGCTAGAGTGAAGACACCACTATTAGGAGGGGATTCGTCCCTGGATTTATTAAACCCACAATCGGCTGCTGTGGATGAGTAATTTGAGCCCCCAAATCCTTTCGTTTATGGCCTAAAGAGTCGTTCCTTGAGTCCCTCAGGGTTAAGAACATCCTGATCCTATGATGGGCTCCTTGCCTTGACGTCTCTTACTAGAATGGACATCCTCTTCTTTATCTTCTTCAGACGAGAAATCGTCTTTGCTGTATGATCCGGATAAACTTTGATTTCCTCTAACAAGGGGACCAAGCCTTCAATATATTGAGGCACATACTTCTCATGAGTAGATCGATGGTTTTATCAGCAGTTGGGTACGGTGACAACCCACAAACAGGGTTCCGATTTGTTGGAATTAACTTGATGGTGGTGGCGATCCATGCTTCATGTGCTCTATTAGACAGAGGTAAAACCACCATCTGCAATTAGGAATTCTCTCCTTGAGTTAGTGAATTTTGGATCACCCCTTGGGGATCACCCCTTGGAGACACGCCTCTGGGGGAGTCGTTCCTTGATTGGTAGTCGAGGGTAGTGGATCATCGTCATTAGTGCATAATTGAGACTTCTTTTTCCTACTATATATGGAGGTCTCAAGCCTTAGATACGTGGCGAATCATCCCCTCATTGGGGCGGAAGCCCATAACTTGGGTTCCGATCTGTTAGTGGTGGAAGCACTATAGCAAAGATTTATAATCATGCTTGTCTATTATGTGCATAGTCATGCCTAGGATTGGGGGATTCGCCCCTTGAGAGTTTAGACTCGTTCTTTGGACTCCATCTTCTTGGAGACTCGTTTAAATTCTTGTTCCTAGAGGGTTCAACCCTTGAATGGTGGTACATGTTGACTGCATACCAACAACGATGATCAGAACGTGAATTGAGGCTGGTGGATCATCATATCATCCGTGTATTTTCCATGGTTGACGTCCTCGTCCCACAGACGGTGCCAAATGTTGTGGAATAAAAAGTAGTGTGTAATTAATTCGTGTATTGATTGCTAGGGATTGAGAGCTTCGAGCTTTAATGGTGGCTGCTCTTGTTGTCGGGGATTAACTCGGTCCTAACAAGATGCCTACGTACCTTGATGAATATCAAGAATCAAGCCAAAACGTAGTTCTAGAG
Source organism: Kitagawia praeruptora (assembly GCA_037693485.1). Classification (NCBI taxonomy): domain Eukaryota; kingdom Viridiplantae; phylum Streptophyta; class Magnoliopsida; order Apiales; family Apiaceae; genus Kitagawia; species Kitagawia praeruptora. The sequence continues at coordinate 123,082,526 of CM075351.1, read as the reverse complement.
TTGCCTACGTGGCTTGATGCGCCCTCGCGACGTAGTGATGTAGTGGCTTGTATGTCCTTATTCGAGGATTTAGCCTAAAACGTGGTAGGTGACGTATGGAGCTGTGCCCCCAAAAACTGTTCTTATGAGAATGAGGGGTCATGCCCTTTACATAGAATTGGGAGGCCTTGGAGTTATAGTAGGGTTTGGGAACTTGGTGGGCAAGTTACCCACTCTAGGCCCGATTCTAGATCCTTCCTGTATGAATTAGTTTCCGTGTCTGATTTGGTGACTTGGGAGCTACTCATAAAGACATCGTATCCTTATTTGACTCTTATTTCCAAGCTGTTAGCTATCCCTCAATATTAATTACGAAATTAATATTTAATTAGGGTTTCGGGCCTCATTAATGGGCTTCATATTTGGACCAGGCTAGGTCTAATTAATGGATCATTAATTATGTCTTTAGGGCTTATTTTTAGCCCATATCAATATGGTGTGAATTGTTTTTAGGTTAAATGTATGTGACGTCATGTTTACATGTTTATATGGTGATTTATACGTGAAATATGAGACCATGTATTTTTATTTGAATTTTTGTGATTAAAATCTATTTAAATCATGTATTACTGATCTTATGAGAATTTTATATAATCATTGGAATTGATAAAAATCATGAAATCTTTTGTTTTATTATCTTTATGATATTATTTAGTTTTTAAAATTATTGGGTAAATTATTTTGAGTGTTTAAGTATTTTAAAATGATTTTAAGAGTTTTATTTCATTTAAATGATCAAAACTTGCAAAATTCATATTAAATTCATTTTTCATCCTAAAAATATTTTAAAATATGGGGAGATAGATAATTTCATTTTCTATTTTTTAAAAATTAGTTTGAGATTTTTTCAATTATTATCTATTTAATTTCCATTTATAAAGTGATTTTCAGTGTTTTAAATTAGAATTTAATTAGTAAATTTACTATTTTACTCTCACCTCTTTTTTCCCCAATTGTCTTAAATCCCTAATTTCCTAAATTGTAAACCCCAGCTGCAGTTTGCTTTGATTAGTTTTCTTAAAAATCTCTCGAACTCTCTCTCGGGAAATCTCTCGAAGGTTCTCTATCTCTCTCTCCCTTCAATCTCTTTCTCTCTAAATCTCTCTCACCCTCATCTCTCTTTCCCTCTCATCTCTCTCGCCCCTGCAAGAGTCTCTCCCCCTCTTCTCCTACAAACTGTACATGCCATTTGTGGGTGTGTGTTCTAACCGGAGTTCAGAGGACTGGGAGTTCGTGTTGGTGGTTCGATGGTGGGCGGGTAGGGGTCTGGTATCTCTGTGTGTGTAGGTACCAGTAAAAGGCCGATTTAGAGCCAGTGCATGTATGGGTGGAAATTATGAGGAACGAGTTATTCAGCGAAGTAGACGAGTGTGTGCATGTAGAAGCGGACTAGAGATAAATAAAGAGGAATGGATGACCGAGTACAAGGCTAGCCAATAAGAAATAGAGATGGATGTAAAGCGAGTAAAGAGTAGAGATATTGGAATTGGAAACTTCATGTATTGAGGCAAGTTTACTATCCTTCACTTATCGTTCAAGTGATGTGAAACTGTTTCTATTATTTATATAAGCGTCATTTCAGTTCCTTTCTTGTAATCATCTGTACCGTTCATTTTCAATTTTTAAATAATGTGAACTTGTCTTGTCAATTAAACGATGTTTTTTTCAAATCATTTTGCTAGTGCCTAAACTCTTCATTATTGTCGGTGACTTTATGCTTCTATTAATTTACAAGCATTCATTCTCAAATTATTATATTATTGTTTATGCTCCTCACCTATTGCTCAGGTGATGAATTCTTTTAAAATTATTTTATTTCAATATTCCTCGTCTATACTGAGATTCTTCAAAATACGTTTTCTCTAAAATTGATGTAAACTAATTCGAGGTTTATACTGTCGTTGAGGCATGTGTTGCTCAGTGACGGTTAAAAACCGAGAATGAATTGAGATCTTCTTAATTATTCATACTCATTATTGTCATGCCGGTTTGGCAGCTGAAGCCTATGAGTGCTTAGCTGACAAGAGTGAGACCTTGGGTAATTGAGAATTTCTTAAATCTTCGGTTTAAATTATTCAACTCTTTTATGTAAATTCAAATTTTTGCTATAAAAATTCTATCAATTGATAATCTTTGTAATGAGTGGATTTAGCCAGTACAATAACTTAAATTTTCTGTTGAACTTTAAATTTTCTGTATTTCTTGCTTTCTTTATAAATGCTGTTTCATTTCCAGAATCTTAATAATTGCTTCGTTATTTAAGTGATTAATGTTTCCTTATTGATATATAATTCTGTTTTGCTGAACCATACCATGTTTAGCTAAATCTTATTGCTTGTTGCTATGATTCCTTACATCGAATGCTTCCTTGAATCTTAATCTTATTGCTAGGTTGTTCATAATTCTTTATATTGAATGCTCTCATGATCCTTAATCTTTTAAAGTGTGCTCCTTAAAATGGATTAATTAATTAAAGATGTTTTTAAAATTCCTTATACTGGGCTGATCTGTTATCAGTGAGTATGAAAGACTTAAAAGTGAAATGTTTTAAAGAGTTTTTTAAAGGTTTTATTGTGAGGGATTCCGTCTAAATTTTTTCTACGGATTCCTTCAGATTAGAGGCGTAAGAGGCTGGGGGAGTGCCCAGTCCAACAATTTTTTAGCGTAAGAGGCTGGGGGAGTGCCCAGTCCAGCATTTGAAAGGCCAATGTGTCGCCTAATTGGGAACCCAATTTCAAGGTCCAGAGGGACTTCGTGTCCGGTATGGGGACTTTTCGTGGCTGATCACCTGTATTGTCCGATGTTAAGGGAAAAACTTCAATCAGCTTAAATGTTTTTAAAAAGGGTTTTATAAAAAGTATGTTTTCAAAGATGAAACAATTTTAAAGGAAGTAATGTTTTGATAAGTTATATATGTTTCAAGCTAATTTAGAAATTTTGGATATTAGAGTTAGTTGTTTTCTATCTTGATCAAAATTTGGAAACTCAGTAAAACAATGCGATTAAGGATGGATAGAAGTTTCCCAGTTATTCCCTTCGTGAGTAACATTGTACGTTGAAAGTGAAGTAATAATGATTTGGGGATTTCTTAATATTCTTTTTTCCCAAAGTTTTATCTGAGAAAATGGAAAAGTTTTACTCTATGATGGAAATTGATTGATCTTTTGAGATAAAGTATTCATGATATTGTTCATCAATGAATTATCGTAATATCGTTGTTTCACAATATTATTAACTTGTTGAGCGCTCTTTGGCTCACTCTTGCTTTGTTTTACCTAACCCTTTGCAGTTAGGTTTAAGGCTGATTTACTACATTCACCCCTGCGATGAGGCATTCTATACAGGATAGATCTCGGAGCTATAGCGGGTAAGCACAGATTGGGATTGAGCTACGAATTAGATGGTATAGTAATTTGTATTAGAGCAGAATTAGAAGTTGTAATAATTTATATTGATTAGATTCTTGTTTCATACCATAACCTGGAATCGATTCTCTGCGAGGAAATCGTTGGTGTGTTAAGTTTTATTTGTAATTGTTAATTGGAATTTGGTCTGGGTTGAGATACAGGTGGATAGTCCGATTTACGAATATTTCATGCTGAAATTTTCTAAAATTCCAATAGGTTAACGGGTATAGGGGTATTACAACTTACAACTACCCCCTATTCCTCATTATCATTGTTGATGTGATGAGGAATCAAAGTGTTTCAACAATCTTCTTTTATTATTTGGAGTTAACACATTTTTAATGAATAGAATTTTGATGTGATCCCGCTATGAGCATACTTGACTCCTTCAATGCTATCCTAGGACACTTGGCCTCCTCATTGTTTATAGCTCCATTGATAAAGAGATCCGACCATAGGATCACATCATGTCTTCTTCTCGAGGGGTTTCACTATCACAATGAGAGCCCAGGCATCTCGCTCAGATTGAGGAGGAAATTCTAAGATGAAATCAGCCAAGGCATGGCCCTTCAAAGCGCCTCGAGGCATCTCCCTCAGATTGGGGAAATGTATGCTGATATTAGTGAATTCCATACCAAGCAGGGGGCTTATTTGATAGATGGTCAGGCCCTACCATTGACCTTGTTTTAGAGGAGATTGGACGATGATGGGTAGTAGTCACTTGCTCTTCCCGGTGTATTGAGGTAGTCGAGGACCTTCTCATTGCCGCCAAGGGTCGGGGGCGTCCCCCTCTCCCCAAGGATCGGGGGCGTCCCCCCTCTCCTCGACGTAGAGGTATTTCACCAAGAAGCATCTTATTAATCTCGATAGTCACATCATATAGGGGACCTCACGATCTTGACGAGGAGATGGGGGTCTGTCGTGATGACAGTGGGACCGCTCACGATCTCGATGAGAAGGGGGTCTGTCATCACGATGATGGAACCGCTCACGATCTCGACGAGGAGAAGTGGGTCTATCATTACGATGATGGGACCGTTCACGATGATGGGACAGTTCACGATCTCGACGAGGAGAAGGGGATCTATCGTGAAGACAATGGGACCACTCACTATCTCGACGAGGAGATATGGGTCTTTCGTGACGACAATGGACTGCTCACTATCTCGACGAGGAGATGGGGGTCACTTAGAACCTTGACCCTTGCCTTGGCCTCTACCATGGGATCGCTTATCCTTCTTGTCAACAGTGAGCTTCTCGAGCTTGAGGGGGAGATCATGCTCAATTAACTTCTTTCCAATGCCATCAAAGACATCTACTGACCTCCCCTCAGATGAGACGGCCTCACGTTGCGATCCCTCCTTTGTCTTAGTTCAAATTTGCAATAACCCGGATTTTTTTCAAGAAATGATTTTATTATTATTTCAATAATAATAATATTGTTTTCCTAAAATAAGGAGGAATTTGTTTTTATTTAATTATTTAATTATTTTCGGTTAAGTAGAACCTGGTCCTCCTTTTTTTAAAAAATATTGACCGAGTAGATATCTCGAGTCAATAGTTTAATTGGGCAAAGATTTAATTTTGAATTGTGGAATTATTTAGTAAAGATTTTATTTTAAATTATTGAATAATTTGGAGATTTTAAAATCCTTATAAAATGATTATTTTAATTATTTGAGGATTTGTAGAAATTGCTCGATTAATATATAAAATCGAGAATTATTTGGGGTATTTTATAAAGCCCTGTAAATTGTGATTTATGAATCACAATTATTAGTTTTATGAATTATTTTTATAAATTATTAATAATTTATAAAATGCGTATCAATTTAGAAAATTTAGATTTAATTCTAATTCTTTCGCCAAAAGTCTTTAAAAATATTCTAGTATTTAATTATGCTAGAAATTTTATTTTTACAAATTAGAGTTATTGGTTTAAAATATTATTTTCCCGAGTGTTATTTTCCGGGTTTAAATTTGATGTGTGGTTTTAAATAGTATTGGGCCAAAAGCCCATTAGGGTTGAAAACACACACAGCACCTAACAGATACACACAAAAACACACGCAGCGCCGCA